>BSBN01000752.1:2400000-3600000 GCA_027924645.1 Cunninghamia lanceolata | reverse complement strand
TATTCAAATGAATCCACTACAAAAGAAAGCCACAGCTTGCTGATGAGGCATACACTGCTACTGCTCTGGTTGTCTGGTTTGGCATTTAAAATGGAGAACCGGATTGAAAACGGTGAATTGGATCAGATTGAATGTGGTGGACCAGATAAAAAATGGAGAACTGGATTGAAAGTGGAGAACCAGATCAGTGTAGCTGCTGAAGTGCCTTATATTGGTTGTCTTTTGTCTCCCTAGATGGTTTACATTCTCTCTAGCCCCTGAATGATTCAATAATTATCCCCTCTATAGCTTGATTCATCATTTTAAGGTCCACATTTAGCTGATTTCCTGGTCATCTCAGTACAAAGAAGCTAGGGGTAAAATGATCTTTCCACTCTATTTTGCTTCATTGAAATCAAGATCTGAACAGAGTGTATAAGGTAGAGGCTGCTGCCTCTTTGGGAAAAAAATCCTGCGTCTCACATTGCAACCATATGATGTAAATGGAATAGTCAATGTCCCAGCCATAACTCAGAATAGTTGATCTCATTGTTGATCGGGTGGGTTGAATGTAAATTGCCTACCTCAAAGCTAGTCCGAAAAATTGATGAAAGCTGTCATTTTCAGGTCACATGGTCGAATTGACATCTTAAAATTCGAATTCAGATTACGACTTCAACATGACCCTCTTCTTGGACTGCAAGTGATGTGAATGAGAATTTTCTCACCTGCTTCCTTGTTTGCATACAGTGGTGATGCTCTTGCAATTGCCATTATTGCTTTCAACAGCACTAAAATGGAGTTATTAATTGCACTCTCACCAGCCCAAACATAGATTTAATGCAAAGCTCCCTACAGCATCTTGGGACACATATAAGTACCAAATGCCCTGTTTAACAAATTCTTAAGTCATCGAATCAGTCTTTAAAAAGAGACCAAATAAATCCCTTGCTTGACCTCTTTAAAAACCCACTCGCCGTCCAATTTTAAGCCACAAAATTTTAGCTAGTTATAAATAATTGTCTTGATGGAGGAGAGCCATGACAAACAAGAGATTCCAACTTCACTCATTTAGCATTCATTTGTATGAATTGCAGAAAGCAGGTAGCCATTTAGAGAAAGTAGCAGAGATCTCTTACCTTAGTAGCCTCTGCCTGCATCTTCTCTTCCTTTTTTACCTGTTCATCTTGTTTCACCTGAAGTCACCACTTTGGTAGATTTTAACTGTTCTCAGAATTTCAGACCAACAGGGCAATGTATCTTCAAATGAAGTTATCATTCTGTCCGTTAACTTCACCCTTGTCTCCTTCCCGAGTTCCATTACCATTTGCATTAATTCCAGATTTGAAAATCTCCTGGCACTTTCCAATTCATCTCACGCTTGCCAAATTGTCTGTAGTAATCCAGTCTAAATACATAGAAAGTAAACCTAGAAAAGACTGTAATAACTAGTCTAAATACACAGAAAGTAAACCCAAAAAAAATTCTAACAGCAGATGTAGATATTTTATTTTGTCTTTTTGAAATACATATACTCAGGAAACAATACAACAAACTTTTACTACTCACTGACACTAATCTCTCTGCATAATCGTTGCTTCTGCCTGGTACTGCTGAAGACCTCTCTGTTGCCTTGCACTGCTGAATACCCTGGAATAACCTTGATGCCGCCCTATACTACTGAGTAGCTCAAAGGATTTCCATCCTCATGAGAGCAATCGGAAAAAGCCCGAGAATTTTGTCTCAAGCAACAAGCGGCTGCAGCAGTGTCCAATTTCTGTAAACAGAATGAAGTTTATGTGTTTGCAATAAGCAATGATGCCTTTCCTCTTCCTAGCACTACCTATATAATCTTCAACTCAAGCGATCGACAAATTACGGGAATTAATCCCATGTTCAATGCTAGCTAACTGACAAATACTCCCCAAGAATTTAGGGAGATAACTGACTGCCTGAATCTGATTTAACTGAACCTGATTCCTTATTTAATATTTAACTGAAGATGACTAATGGAATAACTGCAGCGTCTCTTATTTAACTGACACAACTAAAACTAGCTGCCTAACTAAAAGACAAACAAAATCTAACAGCCGACAGGATCCAGTCAACCCCAATCCATGTCAACTACCAACAGGTCAGTGTTTGCAGGTCAAAAAGGGAACATTACATTGCCCCTCCCATCCACCATAAATCCGACACACCTCTCAATAAACTGTGCAATAAATGCTCTCTACTAACCCCTCTAAAGTCCATAAAAAATAGTGACCCAAACTCTAGATAATTATTGAAAAACACATATCACTCTCAAAACAAAAACTTAACAAATTATGTCAAGCCTTTGAAAATCCACCATAAAATCTGCACAAGTAAATGGAAAGAAGAAATCTGATGAACTAGGCAAGGCTCTGGTCTTCCTTCATCTCCAACTCTTTTTCTCCTCATTTGTTACACTATTCCACACAAACCGCTCAAATAATATCTGTGCGAGAATGCAGCAGTGGGGGCTTCAACCGCATTCCTGCATGAGTAAATGATGGGTGGTGGTTGAGGATTGGGTGGTCCTACTCAACTATAGAACCCCTACGCGGAGGGGAAATAATCAGTGATAAATGATGCATTATTACGATATAGCGAACGGGTATTTTATCACTGGAGCTCTAATGATGTAGGAGCATCCTGGTCCAGGCATGATCTTGCTCGCCCAAAAACATGGCAGTTCGATTTTTGGTTTTTGCCCTAATTTTGGTTTGTGGTTTTCAGGTTTTTCCTTGTCACTGTGTCCTTTTGGCTTTTCAGCATCAGGCCATGTGTTAGTTTCGACGGTGTTTGATAGTTCAATGGTGGGGCTCACATGCCTAGTTGGTGTATGGGACCCACACTCTTCTTAAAAACGGTTGTTATTTGCTTTTAGCCTTCAAGAAATTTCTAGCTAGCTGGTCATGTGGGGTCCACAGGGTTCAATTTATTTTTTGTTACCAGTGAGCCTATTTTATTCTGGAGAAGTTACCGGCAGGGTTGGGTGGGAGGTTATGTTGGCGGTTGCTACCTGCCGCCTCACTGCTAGCATGGCTCAAAAAAAGCACGTGCCAAGCAGTAATATGAAGTAGACCTGGCCCTTAGAAGCCAACTTACGCTTTACTGGATCTGTTATATCTACTGATTCTATGCGACCCACGTCCCTTTTTGTCTTGGCCGGAGCTAACTTTGTTGAGCGCTGGTTCCCTACTGGGGCCCATACCTTTCTAGTGGCACTTTATTCTATTTCAAAACACCCTTAGCTGGGCACTGCTGTTGATAACTGGCACCCACCTATAAATCACCTTTGGGCGCTACTCTTGCAGGCCGCCAGGTGTAAAATTTAATTCTGGGTATTATTGGTGATGAATGGGCCCACATAAGAATCTTCTTGGCTGGGTGGTTGCCTTATTTCTGCTGGGTCCCATGGTGGCTGATTCAGCCAATACTAAGCTAATTGTGGACATTTTCCCTTTTGGTGGTGGCGCCTTAATGCTGTCAGGCGATTCTCTTAATTTTTTAATCCAGTGGCTATTCGTGGTGTCCACTTCCTCTTTTCTGACTGGTCACATCATTCCTTGGCTGACGTATCTGACTGGCATTGTCTACTTATAGGAGACTGCATGAGATTGTGGGTCTCTGCTGGTTTAATGACAGCAGTCACCGGCAGCTGCTGCTCTATTTCTGGGCAGGTTACACGCATAAAACACTAGATGCATAAGAGATGAGAAGATATAAGTAACAGAGAACCAGAACAGTAAGACATAAATCGTGGAAAGGAGAGTATAGAAGAGTGGTTATTGAATATTTTCCTCCTTCAGGTCTGAGGAATAAGAGAAAGTGAGAACGGGTTTTAGTAAAAGAATTCTGAAATATTTCTTTAATTGGCTGATGTAAGAGCCTGCCGCAGTGTAGTGTGAGATTGATTGTAGTCCATGGCTTCGTTTAATGCCTATTAATGCCTATATGTGAGGTGAGGAAGAAGGTTGTAAGTCCTGTTGCTGGACTGGACTATGTCAAGTATGTAATCTGACTTTGATCAGTAAAGATTGTGCTTTTGAGTTGTGATTGCTTCCATAATGTATTAAGAGTTGTTTTATGTGTGTGGCTGCAAGGAGCAGGCTGCCATTCGTTTGGCCCTCTCTCCTTGACTGCATCATCTAACATACTAGTATTTGTTCTTGGGCATAATCCATAGCTTTAGTTTTGTATGCCAAACTCCATGTCTTAATTCAGGGTTGTCTGGATTTTGAGAATGGCCTGTGGGTCTATTCCCAAATCCTGATATGAAAGTTTGAATCTCTGCAACTTTGTGAAAGGGAATGTCTGGCCTAACTTTGGTCTATATTTATGACATAGAGGTTTGATGTGGAAAACCAATCTTTGGGATGCTTTCTAGCTTACATCTCTGTATTATGAGATTTAGTCTTCTGTTGTGTCTGATGATTTTTATTATTATCAAACTACGGGATCTTTACACAATTTTCTTTTGAATAAAAACAGATGAAGGAAAACATGCATTTGGAAAGTGTGAAAGAAGCTCTATCACATGCGTTGGCTCCCAGAGATTTTATTGGTGCATTGAAAGTCCGTGCAGCAGAAACTGGTTTACCAGCTTTAATAGCAGAAGTGAAGAAAGCATCACCCAGTAGAGGGATAATTCAGCCTAACTTTGATCCAGTAAGTGTCTCATTAATGCTTTTCCATTATTGTTCTCTTTTCTTTTTCATCAAGTATCCATTTTTGTTAACCAGTTCATTGAATTGTAATTCCGAGTGTGATAAGTTTTTGTAGACTGTCATTTTTAAAAAATTAAAGGAATGAATCTTTATTTGAACTCTGTGAAGAATGAATGAATGAAAAAGAGATGTATGCAGTACACACACACAGTTGCAAACTTGCATGCATGTAAAGCTCCAAAACTTGCAAAATTTTCTACATATCATGATTCAGTCATTTTTAGGAATATTTAGTGGGCACAGTTTTTCTTGAACAAGAATTCATTGTCATATTTTTGGATGTTTTTCATACGAAATCTTAGTGTAGTTGTCAAGTTATCTCTTGTAGCAGGTTCATGAAAGAGGATACACCCTTTGAATTCTGCCTTATATGAACATGCGTGTATATATGAGAACTTTATTGTCATCATGGTTTCTTATCTCCATCGGCAGTTTCACACTATTTTTGTTAGATTTATATAACCCTAAGAAGCTGGGTTTGGCAGAACAGTTGATGAATTGGCAAAATATGGTTTGGGATGGCCTGTGGGTTCACTGAGGGTCTGGCCTGGACACCTCAGGGTGGACCCTAGGCAAACCCATGCACTGGCATTTGACATTTTGTAAGTTTAACTTTATATTGACATTTGACATTGAATCAATAAATCCATAAATATAGGCTCGACCTTAAATATGGGAGAATAAATTCAAAAGCAGAGATCCCGTTGAGCATACACAACTGAAACTGAGGAATCCCGCCAGCAAAACGTCAGCAGAAAACCAAGGAATCCCGCGCCTGCAAAAAAATGCCAGAGCCAAGAAAATTGCACAAAAGAGATAAAACACGATCACAGGAATTAGATGGCACGCTCCAAGCAGAAATCGCGTCCTACAGAGATCGCGTGCTGCTGAATATACAGAATAAATCGAATGAGGATTGGAACAGATCCGTAGGTTGAAGGACCGGATGGAATACGGAAATAGGATGAGAAAAAAAAATCAAGATAACGGGTTTCTGTCGTATGGCGCTGATACCATGTTACAGAAATAATATGAAAATATTATTAAGCAATCTATCTTACAAGATACAGCGAAGCTGTATATAAAGAGGTTACAAGGCTAAGAATAGCCAAAAGCCAAAAGCGGAGAAGATAAGCATTATCTTACAAGAGTGACCATTAAAATAGAAAAATACTATATTTAGTTTAATAATTTTGTATTTTTTATGTTTTTCTTTTACAAGGAGAATTGAGAACCACACAACTATATACCATTATGGATGAAACCTGTAATGTCCCGTTCTAGGATTTCCTTATTTCTAAAAATATAATAACCCTAGTTTACAATAATAATTGCAAAATAAATTGTAAACATGAAATCACTCTGAAAATAGTAGTTGTAATAGTTTAATGTAATTCAGAATTAAGATTTAGAATGTATTTTTTAGTAGAATGAAACTTTTCCTTATATTTGCTGTTTATCTTTCCCAAACTGCAATGATTTTTCTTTAATAAATTGCCTTTAAAATGTCTTTGGGTAACCGTCCATTAACTCAGCAATAGTAATTAAGGGTTTTCGTCCTTAATTGCATAATCATGAGGGGTTTCGTCCTCAAATTTATAGATCAGGTTTCATGCTCCTTAAGGAGTAGATTCATATATAAAATTATCTTTTTAATTCATGTCTTCTTCTTCTTGAATGATCTGCCATCTATATCTTATTTCTTTAATAGTCATAACTCCTCATACTACCCTTTGACTTTTGCTAACTAAACTTAATTATAATTTAGTTTCTTATTTCCGTAAGGAAATTACACCCTTTGACCCATTCGTGGGTTCTTCAATACTGCTGCCCCTTAACTAGAATTATCGCTGACTAAATATTAATGGAATTCCATTTAAGCGCCCACCAATAAGGATGATTCCTTAATGACCCTTGACTTGTGACTTGATACTTGCGACTATATACTAGATTAATTCATGTTTTATATTGGCTTCTACGATCTGCTCTTAGCAGTTTCACACTATTTTTGTTAGATTTATATAACCCTAAGAAGTTGGGTTTGGCAGAACAGTTGATGAATTGGCAAAATATGGTTTGGGATTGCTTGTGGGTTCACCCAGGTCTGGCTTGGACACCTCAGGGTGGACCCTGGGCGAACCCATGCACTGACATTTGACATTTTGTAAGTTTATATTGACAATATAGGCTCGACCCCAAATATGGGAGAATTGAAGATTATTGATTGTAATTTTGTATTTCTATTTTTTTTTTACAAGGAGAATTGAGAACCACACAACTATTTACTGTTATGGGTGAAACCTGTAATGTCTCGTTCTAGGATTTCCTTATTTCTAAAAATATAACATTGTTCCACGGAGATGCGTCCCCCCCGCGAAAAACCTGCCGTTTCCGGGATGGGGACGTCCCCTAGACGCACTGCCACCTCTGCCATGAACCTCTGCCGTCCCCGGGATGTTTCCCTCTAAGAGGGGACGTCTCTGGGGCGTCCCTTTTAAGTACTATATGTATTTTTGAATCAACTGATCTCATTTCGTTAGATCTTTGGTTTGCTGGTTTGTGGGTGGATCTAATGAAGTAATTTCAAGTATTTTTGTTTGTGCAGAGCTGCTACATTCCTCCATTTGCTGAGGTCAAAGCTAGGCTTTCGGGTTGTTGTTACCAATTCATCAACATCTATACATAGCCCACAAGTGGTCTCTGTCACCACTAGAGTAAGTCCCACAGTCATGGTTTGCAATCTCTCTCAATCAATAGTTTCCTCACAGCACCTACCAAACAACCACCAAAGATTGCATTATGTAACCTCCTTCACCAACATCACAAAACTCTTCAATCACCGTTTACCAAAGCCACTAGCACTCTCCTTAGCAGTGCAGTCACGGTCACCAAGGTTCAGTTGTAGATTTTCATAATTAGTCACTATTTATGCTACCATAGAATATTAACAATCACATCTTTCTTCTCTATTGTGGTTAATGTTATTTTTAGTATTTTATGTCATACTAACATTTTATGCTACAGTACTATACTATGTGTATTTGCATTGCCCACCGCAGCCGTCGCCAAACTTAGGCCCCCTGTCCCCCCGTCCCCGTGTCCCCCCATCAGGAAACTCCGTGGAACTATGAAATATAATAACCCTAGTTTACAATAATAATTGCAAAATAAATTGTAAACATGAAATCACTCTGAAAATAGTAGTTGCAATAGTTTAATGTAATTCAGAATAAGATTTAGAATGTATTTTTTTACTAGAATGAAACTTATCCTTATATTTGTTGTTTATCTTCCCCAAATTGCAATGATTTTTCTTTAGTAAATTGCCCTTAAAATGTCTTTGGGTTTCCGTCCATTAACTCAGCAATAGTAATTAAGGGTTTTTGCCCTTAATTGCATAATCATGAGGGGTTTCGTCCTCAGATTTATACATCAGGTTTCGTGCTCCTTAAGGAGTAGATTCATATATAAAATTATCTTTTTAATTCATGGCTTCTTCTCCTTGAATGATCTGCCATATATATCTTATTTCTCTAATAGTCTTAACTCCTCATACTACCCTTTGACTTTTGCTAACTAAACTTAATTATAATTTTAGTTTCTTATTTCCATAAGGAAATCGCACCCTTTTGTCCCATTTGTGGGTTCTTAAAGACTGCTGCCCCTTCACTAGAATTATTGCTGACTGAATATTAATGGAATTCCATTTAAGCGCCCACCAATAAGGATGATTCCTTAATAACCCTTGACTTGCGACTTGATACTAGCGATTTCCCTTATGTCTTGACTCGCGACTATATACTAGATCTAAGTCACAGGGTTCACCGAATTTCGGCCATGAGGTTCGAAATTTGGCGAACATTTTATCAAGTTATAAAATGCGTAAAAATTCGTCATAAAGTTCGGAACTTTTAAAAGTGTTTTTTTTTTTTGCGGAAATAAACTCTCTCCTGTGTCGGCGTGGCTTCTGTGTGGTTTCAGCGGCGTCTTCTTCTGCGGCGTGGCTTTGGCGAGTAGGGTTTTTGATTTTTTAAAGGTTTTTTTTAATTTAATCATTTATATCTGAGCATTATGGTGCTCGGAATTGTCTCACGCTGTAAAAAAATTGCCGTAAATTAGAAGCCCTTCTAGTATTTAAATACTCTCGTTGGATGCTAATCATTGTTTTTGAGGTGATTTATATTCGCTGGAGTAACACTTTAAGCATCGTAGCATGTCATACAATATTTATTAGCCGATAGGCTTTCATATGCGAGCATTATAATGCTTGGAATTGTCTCATGTTGTAAAAAAGAATCACGCCGGGAAATTTTTTAAACTTGTCGGCTGTGCCTATCGGCGTATTATGATATATACCTATTGAGGTTCAAGGAATACGCTGATAGGCACGACCGACGAGTTTAAAAAATTTCCCAGCGTGATTTTTTTTTTAACGGTGAGCACTATAATGCTCACATATAAAAGCCTATCAATTATAATATTATACGATTATCATATATTTTTTTTTTACAATATGATATAAATATATTATAATAATTATATGATATATGATATATCATAATATATATTATATATCAATGGATTTTAAATAAAATTTAATATTAATAATATTTTCATAAATAAAAAATAAAAATATAATATATAATTTTTATCTATTTTATAATAAACTTATTAATTTTTTAATTTTATTGTTTATTTATTTGAAGTTAAAATATAAATTTAATAATATTTAGCAATGCTGAAGTTTAAACTAATTATATTTTAGTAAAATCAAATTTATATAGGCGAATTTTTTATCCCCTTGCCGAACATCATCCGAATTTTATAGTTGTCGAACACGAACTCGAACTCGAACCTTGTGACTTAGTACTAGATTAATTCATGTTTTATATTGGCTTCCGTGATCTGCTCTTATCAGCAAGCCTTGATTGGGTGATCAGACTGGTAAACTCAATACTGTTTCTTAGTTTCAGGCGGGGGCATTACCAAACCTCACTATAACTCTTTGGCAAGTGGCCTGCCCCTTACTTGTGGTGTGGCCAGGGTTTGAACACACAACAAAACATTTGTGTCTTTCAACGACTTGCCAATCACTCGACACCTTGGGGGCGATTGTAATTTTGTATTGACATTTGATATTGAATCATAATTTCACCGATTCACTGTCAAATGTCAATACAAAATTACAATCAGTAATCTTCAATTCTACCATATTTGATGTTTTCTATGTTGACGGTTTGGGTATGGTGGTTTGGTGATTTTTTACGCAGGTTCATCATGGCTGGGTACAGCTGTACAAAAAAAATATAAAATATAAAATATATAAATTTTTTTTTGCACAAGATAGACAAGATTAAATACAAAACACAGTTGATAATTTTCAAGTAAGCGGTGTTTTTGCTGTGTATCAAATTATGTGATGTGTTATTGGGATTCAACTGCATAGTTTTGAGTCAATCTGCATTGACCTATATTTCACAAGTAGTTGTTAACAAGAACCCATCTCAGTTGATAATGGATGATTCAATGTCAAATGTTAAAGATAAATCAAAATGGTTTATATATGTTCAAAATACAGCAATGCGCAGTGGCTCAGTGGTCAGATGTGCAACCGCAATACCCAAATCCTGGGCACTTGTTATGTACAACTTGTCCATAACACTAACTGAAACTAGATTTGTGTTTACAATCCTAAATGGGGACGTTCTGAATATAGATAACAGCCATGCATCTCACCAATTCCATACTGAGAGAATAAGCCACTTACATTCAGGCCAATGACTAAGCATTCCAAAATTCGATAAAGTATGTATGTAATAAGCTAACCGTTATTGATATCAGCTGAAGCAGGCTATGAAACAGTAAGCTTTCCTAATTTCTTTATAATAATTGCATAGCTAACTGCAAATGACCAGAAAATCTAATTTCTAATTCTTTAGTGCAAACTTCAAACAAGGACTCTCCAGTTCTATGGCTGGTATAAGAGTGAAGAGTATTAGATGTGCCATTTCATATTGAGACTGGATGTGGGTAATGCATAATTCACCATACTAAACTAAAGTTTAGCTTTGAAAACATAACTTATCATTTGACTGTAATGAAGGAGAATCTTTTATAGCAGTCTGGGGCTATACCTAGACTGGGACCTATACCCGTTATGGACTTGGCGCAGGTACAGCGTGGGTACAAGGCATACCTGGTAACACAGGGTCACTAATTTTTCAAGGCAACTTAAGGGTTTGTCTTTTATTATTGTTTGATTTTTGAACCCAGCTATACTCATTTCTGTTTGTTAGGTCAAATGCAAGTCAATATTGTAGTCTGTAGACATACAAAATTATGTCAATTATGTAATATACTCAAAATTATGAAATATCCCAAATGGGATAATTGGCTATAATTCTGATTTTTCTGCTTGAAACCCTAATTCTGCCCTAAAATTTCTGCACTTTGTTATTCTGCCCTAACCCTAGTACTGCTCCAAAATCAGACTTGAAACAATTGCATATAATTATCATAAATCGTATCAAACATCAATATAACTCCACCATATGATTCACCCAATAGTGCAAATGATATTCACCATGAATTACACATTAATTATGTCAATTATGCATCCACAACAAGTATGAAGACTGCTGCTATGAATTCTGGAAATGTGAAGTCTGATTTTATTTTAAATAAAGAAGTCTGCTACCAAACATAGAATATTGAAGTCTGATTATTATATCAAATTACCAGATTGCTGGTGATTAAGGCCTAAAACCAAGTATATAAATTGTGCATACAAAGAGATGAGATGTCAGTCCTCAAACCTCAAAGAGATGACACTGAATCTGCTGCTAGTGTTAGCGATTTGAGCCCTTCTCAGTTCGCCCTCCACAAATGCTGCTACCCACTATCCCTGATGCAAGAAGAACACTGAATATGCAAGGTAGTGTGTTCTCCAAGGCAGCGCTCAGATCTGCTCTAAAAGATGATGCCGAATTATATCAAGATGATGATCAATGCTGCTCCAATGTGATAAATAAGTCTGCCCCAATATGATGCAGCGATCCAACCCTAGGACTCCTTAAAATGTTTGAATTCCTTCTTCAATATAGCTCGCCCTTCTCCTAAGATGAGGCGCTCCACTCTAGGGCAGTCTTCTTCCCAAATGATGAACAATCCTCTCCAAGGAAGTGCCACAAGATATTCCTCAAGACAGATTTGCTATTCTGCTCCACTAATGAAGTGCAAGTGAATTCCCGTTATGGAATCCTCCCATAGGATAGTGAGGTTTTTGTCCCAATACCCTTCTCAAGAGATCGCTCTCTAAGATGAATGAAGAAGATGCTTGAATGATGCCTTTTGTAATGCCAAATGACCTCCTATATATATGCAATGTCTCTTTTCCTTTAGGGCTGACCTAGGCACTCTTCCATGGTTTTTATGAATTTCCTCTCATAGAGGCCGACCTAGACAGCATAAAGAGGGCCAACCTCCCTTCTTTACTTGGGTGCCAAAACAATAAATTAAATTAAAGATATAATTTATTGTTATCTTGTCTCCTTCAAGTGCCATCCTCAAAGTATCATATTGCCTAAGGAATGATGATAGTGATGACCTTCATGTTGGTGTGCATAATGAGATCACAAGTGGAATTATAAGCAAGGTGACCAAAAGTTTGTCTTGGCATGAATGAGAGCATCTCCATAACACCAAGTGAACCTCCAAAGTCCCCGGAGTGAAGTGGTAAACCCAAGTCTTGTCTAATGGCGACCATTCCCAGAAGGGGGACATTACATACCTGGTAACACAGGGTTACTAATTTTTCAAGGCAACTTAAGGGTTTGTCTTTTATTATTGTTTGATTTTTGAACCCAGCTATACTCATTTCTGTTTGTTAGGTCAAATGCAAGTCAATATTGTAGTCTATAGACATACAAAATTATGTCATAATTTGTTTACATGTCTATTTATGAATTGCTTTTGAAAATGCCTGGCAGAACACTGTAGTGCCTGTACAAATGCTTAGATTAATGCTAAGTTACTAGTTTGTCCCTTGCATTGCCTGGATCTGGGTTTGGTTCGTACCTGGTCCAGATTCTAGGCCGATTTGGGTGGGGATTCTGCAAGGGCACATGAATAGGGTTGTGGGTTTGACTTGGATGACCCTGGGTGAACCCATGATGAACCTAGAGGAATCCAATCATTTCCAAGACAAATCTGCTCTGAAAAACACATTTTTTTAAAATAAAAAAATTAATATATACTTTTGATGTAGGAACATCCCGGGTAGACAGGTAATCGGCATCAACAAAAAATATTTCAGTTTGTTTTCTTCAATTTCGGTGTGTGCGGGGTCGTGGTTTGGCAACTTGAATCAAACTATAATGTCTATCCTCTACAACATGAGGCTTCCACACACTATTGCTCAAATTTTTTTCCAATTTCAAATAATCAGTTTTTTGCTTGGAGTAATTTTGGAAAAGTGGTGAAATAATTTCTAAAGGCTGCATTTTTTGAAGGTTTTTATCAGTTTGGTTTAATTTTGCCTTTTAGTGCAATCTTTGTCATGGATACTCCTGGAACCATTGAATTGTTAACTGCCCATAATTACCACACCTGGAAAATGAAAATGCGTAGATTGCTTCAGTCTCAAGGTCATTGGTCCACATTGAATGCTACCCAACCCACCCTCACCAAAGAATATGAAATATTTGCCCATCAAAATAAATGTCACCAAGCTATGGGGTTGATGAAGTTAAATGTTTTAGATAGTCTTCTTTTCCATGTTGATGAGTTGGGTACACCCAAAGAAATCTGGGATAAGTTAGAAAACCTATTTGGTAAGGTTAGTGAGATCTGTGCATTGCAATTGGACGCTGAGTTAAACTCTCTTATCCCTAAAGCATTTCCTACTATTGATGACTTCCTAGTGAAATTTAAATCAGTAAGGTCACAACTAGCAGGATGTGGAAAGAGCAAAACTGATAAAGAGTCAATTTTTTTTATTCTGTCTAAGAGAAGAGGACCTTTTGCTGTGTTTTCCTCTACCTTTTACTCTACAATGGATGCCTTAGGTAGTGCATCCCAGATGCCCTCTTTTGAGACCTTTTGTGACTGGTTAACAAGGGAGCAAGCCAAACTTGCCTAGTTGGAGGGGGTCCCTAAAAATCATGCATTGGTTGCACATGGCTCACAGAGTAAGGAGAAGAAGAAACTGCAACCCAAAGAAGAGTCAAATGAAACCCCCACCACTGCAAAAGAAGAAAAGTCAAAGAAGGAGAAAGTCAGTTGTGTATATTGTAAAAAAAAGGGGCACGATGAGCATCATTGTTACACAAAGAAGATAGATGAGCTCTCCCACCTTCAGAAAAACAATATCCCACTGCCATCTTCTGTGACTCCTACAGCCTCTACATCTTCATCTGCTCCATCCACTAAGCCCACACAGTCTGGTGACGCAGACATTGCAAACAGTAAAGAAGATAAGCACTACATGGGTAAGGGACATGCACTGGACACTTCAGCAGTTGATTCTCGGTGTGACAGATGGTTCATAGACTCACGGGCATCCCATCACATGAGCTCTTCACCCTATCCTTTCATGGGTTTGCACCCCTCTTGACACTTCCAAAATTTTGTTGGGGAACAATAAGCTTTTGGATGTTGCGGTGGTAGGAAATGTTGAGATAGGTGATGGTTGTTTCAGGGATGTATTGTGTATACCTGAGTTGCACACAAATCTTCTGTCTATATACCAGATAACACATGGTGAAGTCCCTAAGACTACGGAGTTTACAGCCGATTCTGTGTTTATCAGAGAAGCTGATTCTGGAAAACTCATTGTTGTTGGTAATGCTGATCATGAGTCTCGACTATATAGCTTCTCTCACTTTGTTAAGGAGGATGACTATGTACCTCACACACCCTTGGCCAGTGTTGATAGTAATATTGGTCATCTGCATTTTGGGGTACTTCAGACTCATGTCGATACTGTTCCTGTTACTTCAGAGGTTGGGTTTCCAGCCTAGCAGGCTATTTTTGATCCCTCAGATCTTGTTTTGTTGGATGAGTATTTAGCAGGCATCTTTGATTTGTTTGTAGAGTAGACTTGAAGGGATTTTTCTCCTCTTTGATGACAGTTGCAGCATGCCAGTTGATTCATTCAGATTGTTTTTGGAGGTTGACTTGGTTGTGCCTTCTCTTGATCTGTTGTATTTCTTGGTTGTGGTTGATCATGATCATGTGATGGATTGCTCTGTTTGGAGACTTCCTTCCCCTTCTCAGTTGGATATGGAGTGGTTCCTTCATTTGGTGGACTTGTTTCTTCCCAAGGGAAGAGGTGTTGCTTGCAGGCACTGGATCATCTTCTGTTTTCAGGCATCCTTTATCAGTATTGGAGCTTCTTCATTGTGGGGGGCTATATAGTCTCTCACTTTCCCTCTTATGGGGGGCCATTGATTGTATATACATGATGTATGTAGTACTTGGGGGGTGTGATTGAGTCCTCCATCCATGCATCATTTTTTGTTTTCTTTTCTCTCTTTTGGAGAGGGTTTTTTTCCCATAGGGTTTTTCTCTTTTTCTCCGGTTGTGAGAGATTTCTTTTTTGCATTGTAAATGGGTACCTAACATAGTTGTGTAGCTGGGACCCATATTGCATCTTCATTCTCCCTAAGTTGCACTTAAGGGGGGGTGTTAGAGTAAATAGCATATTTACGCTTAAGTTTACTTAGGCTTGCATTATAGTTTAATAGTGCATTTAATTAATTAGGGTAGTTGTGTTTCCCATATCGGGAAGTTTCATACCTGTCACCTATTTTTCACGGCTTTAAAAAACATGTACCATATGTAGATTATTTATCTCATATTTACATAGCATATTTATGTTTCCCGGAAGTGAGGGGAAAGACACATTTTTTCGGATTCAGCTGCACATTGTATTGTTCCAACTTGTCAAAGATCCTGACTAATATGTTCAACTGCTCCTCTCCAATCTTAGATTTTCCCAGCAGATCATCTACATAGTCTTCCATTATGTGGTGGAAGAGGTCATCAAACGTAACCACATCTATCCCACAAATCACTCTCACTATTCCCAACAACCCCATGCAGATCATCTTGATAGTCTTGCATAGGTGTTTCTGTCGTTGAAATGTACAAGAGGAGGGGTTGTTCTCCTTGTTTTGGTGGAATAAGGACAGGTGGGTTAGCGAGGTACTTCTTTGACTGTTCAAAAGCTCCCTGACACTGATTATCCCACACAAAGGTTGTGTTCTTGCAGAGGAGATGCTGGAAAGGCTGGCATTTATCTGCAAGCTGTACTATGAACCATTGGATAGATTGAAGCTTCCCCTGTAGACTTTGCAGCTGCTTAAGTGTCTTCGGAGGGGGCATCTCTGTTATAGCTTTGACCTTGGTAGGATCCACTTCGATTCCTCTCCTTAACACTATGTATCCTTAGAATTTCCCGGAAGTGACCCCAAATACACATTTCTTCGAATTCAGCCGCACATTGTATTGTTCCAACCTGTCAAAGATCTTGGCTAATACATTCAAGTGCTCCTCTCTGCTCTTAGATTTTCCTTGCAGATCATCTACATAGTCTTCCATTAAGTGGTGGAAGAGGTCATGGCAGATGACCATCATAGCCTGTTGATATGTTGCACCCGCATTCTTCAGGCCAAAAGGCATTACAACCCAGCAGTATATCCCCCATGGGCATATGAAGGATGTTTTATGTTGATCCTCTTCTGCGATCCTGATTTGATTGTATCCTGAGAAATCGTCCATTAGAGACAACATCTCATGCCCTGCTGTGAGATCCACTATGATATCGATGTTGGGTAGCGGGAAGTCATCTTTAGGGCAAGCCTTGTTAAGGTCTCTAAAATCTATACAGCACCGGATGCCCCCAGTGACTTTGGTGACAGGTACAATGTTAGATACCCATTCAGGGTCATCTATTGGACGAATAAACCCCACATCCAGGAGTTTCTTAAGTTCTGCTTTAACTAGGAGCGCAATCTAAGGATTCATCTTCCTTAGCTTTTGTTTGACTGGTTTCGCATTAGGATGGATTGCAAGGTGATGAACAACCAAGGCGAGATTCAGTCTTGGCATATTAGCATAAGTCCATGTGAAGTTGCGGCTTCTTTGCTTGAAGAAGGCTAGGAAGTTTTCTTGTTCCACTGCTGTAAGAGATTCTGCTCTGAAGGTTATTTTCGGTGCTTCCTTTGTTGCAAGGTTCATTTCTTGCGATGGTATCACTAGGATAGGTGACCTGTCTGGAT
The DNA here is from genome assembly GCA_027924645.1 of Cunninghamia lanceolata. Taxonomy (NCBI): domain Eukaryota; kingdom Viridiplantae; phylum Streptophyta; class Pinopsida; order Cupressales; family Cupressaceae; genus Cunninghamia; species Cunninghamia lanceolata. Next base: position 3,582,986 of record BSBN01000752.1, on the reverse strand, counting down.
ATACTTGCTCTACTTCAAGAAGGCCCATGCTCTCATCGCCTAGCACCTCATGGAGGTTTCCACTAGGCGATACGTCCTTTATTTTGATTTTTTCTTCACCCAAAAGTGCCACGGCGTGGTTTTCACTAGGGGGTGTTGTTTTTATTTTTATGTTTTTGTGACTAAAAGCATGGGTGGTTTCACTGAAATAGGCAGATGTGTCAAGTTCCATGATATATCCGACTTTGTGGTCTCCGAGGGGGAAGTGATCTCTGACCCCCATCATTTCAGCTATTGTTTCATCATTCTGTGCCACGTCAAGGACGGGAGGTCCTTGTTGGTCCCAATCTATAAGCTCAGGGTATACAAGAGGGAGGTCGTTAGAGGCGGATGCTAGTGTGGTTACGGTATAGATGGTGCATATGGAAGATTCGAAGAATTCAGCAAAATCGCTAAAGGAATCTTGATGGTCTGCTTCGTTAATGTTATCAACTACAGCGGAGACCTTAGCAACCTCACCTAAGATACATTCGCCATTAGTGAGGTTAGACTCTTGTTTTCCGTATCCTAACCCTTGAGAACAGGGGTTCCTCGTTGCTTGAATCAGCTCCACAATCCCTTGCTAATGGAGGCCAATACTGCCTTGTCCCTTATAGCCCATATACTTGACAATCTCTAGACCTTTGCCATAGATTTGAACCGAGATGGTAGGGGCTTCTTGTTTTGCTTCTTCGTATTTATATAACCATGATGATATGTCCTCGAGAACATCCTGATCAAGAAGGTGCTTCTTCTCGAAGGTGGGGGATGGTTTGCATTTGATAACTACCGTGGAGACTTCTTACTCCTTAGGAGCACCAAATGTCTTAGGAGTGGGCAATTATCCTACACAAAAGGTACCTTGTAGGTCGTATTTGCCACAACCCATGTCACTTAACTTGATCTTATCCCTGGGTAGTGGAGATGTTTGGGATGAAGTGGTGGCAATGTTGGAAGGGTCAACATAAGAGGCGGATGATGTAGGATTGGTTTGGGAGGTGGGTTTCTTGACGGCGTTGTTGTAAGGACAAAAGGTATGGTCATGTCCTTCCAAGAAACTGCAGTATTGGAAAGGACGGGGATCGATATAGATAGTTACTTTAGTGCCGTTGTGAAGGAATTTTAAGCATTGGTGAAATGTGGATGGTACGGCTTGCATGGCATGGATCCATGGTCGGCCGAGGAGAATGTTGTAAGGGAGGTCAAGATCAAGCATCTGACACTTGGTCTCCAAGATTTTCTGCCCTACTTGGATAGGGAGTTTGATGGTGCCTTCAGATAGTCTCTCAGTGTCATCATACCCCTTAATGGCTATACATTCGCCGGTGTCCACAACCACATTAGAGTATCCCAAATGTTCTAACAATTTAAGAGTGCACAGGTTTAGGCCGGAGCCACCATCTATTAAGACTCTTTTTATGATATGTTTATGGATGCGGACTTCAATGTGCAAGGCATCATTGTGTAGGTTGTCGGAGGCGGGAAGATCCTTCTTGGAAAAGGTGAGATGATGGGGTGAAGCGATATGGCCCACCATGGCTTGGAATTGATCAACATTTAGGTTGGTGGGGACTTGGGTCTCCATTAAAGCTTTGTCGAGGACTTCTTTGTGAAGGGGTGACGTGCGGAGCAATTCAACCTAGATGGAGATTTGTGCAGGGTTTTACCTAGATGATCTAGGAGGTTGTATTTGTGAACGGATGGTGGGTTGGTAGATGTGGATGTGGATGGTTGATCATTGGTGGGTGCCCCACGGATGGAGACACGGCCACGATGGGTAGTGACAACACAATTGCGTGTTTGTGCCCTAATGATAATGGTGTTTGACATGGTTAGAAGATTCTTCTATTCGACCCACAATGGTGTCAAAAGAAACGAGAGGTGGAACAACATTGTAAGCTTGATTGGATGACGATGCTTTTCCTTTATTGTGGTTGGGTAGAGGATCCTTGTAAGCTTCGAGATTTGCATTTGGTGACTGTTTTGGCTGTTCATCGAAGCCGATACTACCCTTATCTATGAGATCTTGTATGCAATGTTTTAATCTCATGCAATCAGCTGTTTTATGCCCCTTGACATGATGGGATTTGAAAAGTGAGGGCTAAGATTGTGGGTTTGCATAAAAAGCATTGCTAAGAGACTTGTGAACGTTTGTATAACATAGGCAAACATAATAAGACATGTTTGAGGTATTGGGAAAGTTTGTAGGTGTGTGGGGTATGGATTTTCAATAAACCCTCCTTGAAACAAGCCTAGAAATGCTAAAACAAGGGTTTTGTGAGTTAGGGTTTTAATGAAGGTTCCAAGTCCTAAAAGCTGTTGATTCAAAGGTTTTGGAGGTTGACCAAGGACTGTCCATAGGAATTTGGAAGGTACTTACTTTGGAAAATAGGGCTAATTGCCCCTTTGTAGCAGTAGTCATTTTTTGGAGGATACTTTCCAAAGTGAGCATAGTGGTTTCAAGATATGTTAAGTAACTCAATAAAGGGTATCTAGAACAATGATTAGTTTCTGGGTTGGTGAAGTAATTTGCAAGTTATGTTGAAAAACCTCTAAAACAGGGCTACAAGGAGATGAAGGTAGTTGTGAAGGAACCCATGAAGTTTGAAGCCCAAAACTTGATTTGTTTGTTTTGTTGAGTTGATTGTTGCCCTCCTACCTTGCTCTGCATCAAATTGGTGTCAGAGCACAGGGATTAGATCTTTTGAGGGTGAGAAGTTGTAGATTGAAGAAGGAAAAGTGGAAGTTGAAAAGACAATATAGACAAGATGCATCCAAAAGATAGCATAGCAAAGGAAAACAGAGAGTTGAAGGAGAAAGAAGCAGCACAAAGTAGAGCACTTTTCAAAACCACTTGCAAGTGCAATGGAAAGGTATGTAAGGTTATAGTAGACTCTGGTAGCATAGATAATATGGTATCACAAGAGATGGTTGATAAATTGAATTTGGTAAGGATACCTCATGAGACACCCTATAATGTTTCTTGGTTGAATAATGAACATTCTTTCTTGGTTAAGGAGCAAGCTTTTGTTGAGTTTCATATTGGTCCCTATAAGGATAAGATCTTATGTGATGTGTTGCCTATGAGTTGTCATTTATTACTAGGGAGACCATGGCAATTTGAGAGACATGCCATATATGATGGAAGGCATAACACCTATCAGATTGAGAAGGATGGGGTTTCTTTTACATTGACTCCGTTGGTGGAAAATGATGAAGGACAGAGTAAGGCAGCAAAAGTGATTATGTGTGGGAAGAAAGAGTTTGTGAAAGTAGAGGAAGAAAAGAAGATGAAGGTTGCAGCCACTACAAAGGAAGAAGATGATGAGACAATCAATTTGAAGAATGATTCAAGGTTGGAAGGGAAAGATGATGGTTTGGTGTTAAAGGCAGAAATAGAGAAGATCAAGGATGACTTAGTTGTAGGAGTACAAGTTGAGTTAGAAAAGCATGATGAGATTGTGACAGGGACAGTGATTCGTCCATTGAAAGCAAAAGAGGTTAGTTGGCAGTTGGATTATGTCAGTATAGAGGTTGGTAGGCAGTCATATCCTGCCATGACAGAGGTCTGTAGACCTGATTTCACAAGAGTTCTAAGAGCAGAGAACCTGAAAGTGGTTGTGAAGACAAAAAGTGAAGTGAAAATGGGCATTTGGCCAAAGCAAGTGGGTGAGTCCAAGCATGCAACAAATGTGATGAAGAAGAGAGTTCATGGGGTAGTTGATCAGTATTTGTAGGTGTTCAAGCAGATTTCACATCAATCTCAGATGTGAGAAAGATAAGGGAACATTCATCAAGTCTGTTTGTGGAAATGAAGCAGTTTCTAGGTGGCAAGGGGTCTATCAATGCAAAGAACAATGCAAGACTTCAATACTTAACACATTGGAAAGGAAAACCAGATGAAAGAGCTTTTGGAGGTCAGAGACATGAAGTGGACAAGTTGCAATTCAATTTCCAAGGGACTTGGAATCTTTTTTTGTCCGGGTGTATGGTGTAGGGGCACCATGTTAGTCCCATCTTTTGTAAATATGGTCTTAGGTTGGTTTAGAGTGTTTTGAGTCTTTTGAGTTCAAGTAAGGTCATAATAGACCATATTTGGTGTCTTAAGTCACTTAGAGAGTTCATTTTTTTGTAAATATTGCAATATTGTCAAAATGATGTAAATGAAAAGTTGCAAAGTGTGGAATACCAACAGTCATAGGAGTCTAAGTGTTAGTTTGGTCGAATATTTTAGTTGTTTTTGGTGTGTAATATTGATATTCACTTGGGAAGGGTCGAAACAATGAAGGAGAAGCTTTGTATTGGAGTTGTAACCAACTTTGGTGATGAAAATCAATAAAAAAAGACATTGTTTTTTGTAACAGTCCCTGTTTCTGCTTTGGTACGGCCTAGTACGGCCTGTAGGAGTACATTTAATAATTGGAATCAATGAACCTATGAATCTTCTTTCTTTTGCAATTGGTTGCATCAATTTTTATTGAATTTGAAGCATTTTATGGCGTTTTGAGTGCAAGCAGACTGGAAACCCTGTTTGAGGGTTTGAAAGTGTATAAAATGGATGGTTAGAAGTTGTAGTTTGATAAAATAACCTTGGAAATGAATGGGAGATGGTTTGGAAAGCTTGAGCAGGTCATTTGTGATGTGTTTGAAGAATTGGTTGAGTAGTTTGTGCCCTAGGGTATTGAAAACCAATAAACCATCTTGCTACTAAGCTTAATTTAGTCCTTGTGAGCAGCAGAACAGTCAAGTTTTGGGGTGTTTTGTCCAAAACAACCTATGCCAAGTTTTTGATATGTTTTAGAACTCTGAAAAGGGTATCCAAAAAGCTTTTTACAGTCTTGAGATCTGGTCTGTATCAAAAGATATTCTATGACAGTCCTTGTAGGCAAGCCTAGAAGGCCTGAAAGTGAGATTTGTGTGCTGGGTGAATTAGTGAGGGTGTCTACTGATAAAAATTGTGGATTTTGTCTATTTCAGACCTATTGAGAGTGTTGGAGTTGAGTTTGGGGTTGTGGGTTTTGATTTTCTCGTACTTGCTTTGTAAAAGTGGGCTAATTTGCCCTTAAAACAACGGGACAGTCAATTTTAGGCTGAGATGTTTCTAAACAACCTTAACTTAATTCCTGATATGTTGAAGAACTCCATAATGGGTATCTAGAATGCCAATCCTTTTATGGGTTGGAGGAGTATTTGGCAAGTTATGCTAGAAAAACCCGTTTTGAAGGGCTATAAGGAAAGAGAGCAGTTTGTGAAGGATGACCCATGATTTGATGAGTTAAAACTTTCTAAGTGATTTGATTGAGTCTATTTAGAGGTATAAACCCCTGCCACTGCATCATTAAGGTTTGCACAACGCCCGTTAAATCTTGTGTTGGGGGTGGTTGTGGAATGTACGTTTGTTGGTTTTGGAGAAGTTGTTGGAGATGAGGGGGGAGTTGGTTTTGTGAGATGAGGTTTTGGTTTTGTGGAAGGGGGTTTTGATTTTGGTTGAGTTGGGTGATGTATTGTTGATAGGCGTGGAGTTGTTGTAGAACGTGGGGTGGTATTTGATTTTCATTAGGGTTTGGTTGTGACATTTGGATGGAGGAAGTAATGGGTGTTTGGGAGATTGATGGATTCACATACGTGAAGTTGTACGATGGGTTGTTGATGGGAATATTAGAGGTGGTAGGGGGTTGTTGGGAGAATAGTTGGTTCATGAAGGCTATGGTGTTGGGGTTAAGCGGAGGCACACTTGTGGAAGCACTCGTGTGCACAGGGTTGTTTGGAATAGTGAGTGATTTGTGGGATAGATGTGGTTACGTTTGATGTGTCGACGGGGTTGATGTTGGTGGGGTTCGTTATGGTTGAGACGTTGGTAGGATTTGTGGGATTTGTGGATGTGGTTTGAGACGTGTTAGGATTGGTGTGTGACATGGAGGGTTGTGAAGATGTGGTGGGGTTGTTAGAAGCGGATGCATTATGAGGTACATTAGCACCGTTTTTGAGGAGGAACTCAAGATATCTATTGGGATCCGATCTTAGGACTCTGTCGAGTATATTCATGGAATCGGGATCTTGTGTGAAATCTAAGACATCTTGGTCTACTTGGTTGGTGTTAGATGGAGGTGCGGGTGGTTGAAGGGGAATGGATTTACCATTGCGTTGGCATCATATGAGGGTATTTGTTGAATTGTGGGCATGTGGGGTATTTGTTGGTTTGTGGGCGTGCTATTTTGGTTGGGTTATGGCATTCCTAGGCCAAAGTTGTTTCCAAGGTTGGCCATTTCTTGATTTTTCTTGGATCGGGATCTTGTTATGGGCAAACAATGATGTGGATTTGATTGGGGGTGGATGAAGGTCGAGACCTTAGAAATTGGTTCGATTTATTGGACCCAAGGATAGGTGGTGATGAATGGGGACAAAAGTTTAGGTTCAAGAGAGTATATTCCCTAAAATCTAAATCCAAGGATGAATGAGGTTATGGTATGGATTTGATTATAGGTTTTAGCCTTTGGGAGATAAATCTCAAAAAGGTGGCAACCTAAGGATGGTAGATGTCAAGGATATTGATTTTCAAAAATTTTGGACCAAAAGGATGGAGGATGGAATGTATTGAAAAGATGATTTGGTGAGAGAGATTTGGGGATGGGTTGAATGATGTCTCGACTAAGGAAAACCTTAGGTGATTTAGATGTTTTAGAGGATAGATTTTTGATGATTTTTAGAAAGGATGTTCAAGTCAGCAAATGAGTTTAAATAGGTTTAGATTTTTGGATGTTGTAAAATGGATGTTTCTTCTTACTCAAGGTAGACTTATGACCTTAAGCAAAAAGGGATGATTATTCTACTTGAAGGTAGACTAATGATCAACAAGCAAAATAGGATGTGAAAGGATAAAATCTAGGTTTAATTATTGGCTCAAAGGTTGATTTGGGATATGATTTTTGGTATTGGTTGATGTTTTTTGATTGATGTTTTGATTATGGGATTCATGGATGTTTTTGAAGTAAGATGGGGGGGATGAAATTGGGATGGAATTGTTGGATGATGAATTAGGTCCAAAAGTAAAAAAAATCAAAAGGGATGAAAACTTATGGAAGGGGATGGATTATGGTTAGGTTCAATAGTATGATGAAGGGTCCAATAGCGAAAATGGTTATTCTCTAAGGTCAAAATAGGAATATGGATGAAAATTCTGGGTCAAAATGGTTATAGTTTTGATGGATTTTGGCAAGGTGGATATGGATTATGGATGTGTAGGTCTCAAAGGTCCCAAAACAATTTTCTAGGTACGTGTGTAAGTTGATCTGTAAATAGCACCAAAACTCAAGTATATGACGCCAAAACAGTGAGAAATTGTGCCAGAGATCTGCAAAATCGCGCCAAAGCAGGGCAGTGGTCGTAAATTCTTTGGCAAATGTGGGTTTTGATGTCAAATTTTTATTTTGTGAAGGTCAAATGATTGTTAAATGTTTTAATGGTGGTTCAATGATGTTGATTTTTGGCAAGTATTGAAAACACTTCAAACAAAGAGAACACAATAGCCAAAGGTTTTGTTTGTGAAAATTTATCAAGCACTTGTACAACCTAAGGCGAGGAAAGGACAATACTTGTTGAATTCCCACTTGGATTTCTCCAACCGCACTTACTCAAAGTGGATAACTTATAAGCTTGGTGACACTGGCTCCCCTTTACACGGCACTCACTTCTCGGGTACACCAAGCTTCAAATTTCTAAAGACTCGAAGATCTCAAGAAATTTGTTATCTCTACTTTGAACTGCGAGAGTGTGGGACGGTTTCAGAGGTCTATCTTCCGACCCCCTGCGCCAACAAGTAGAAGGTTTTTGGCCTCTAAAACAAATGGTGTTTAGTGGGGGAACATTCGGCAGATCACACGTTACGAGCATCCGGTAAACCACTTAAGGTTTTGACTAGCTCTACTACGAGTTTCATATACACTAGGTACGATTTCCATTCGAACTAGCCCCGTATGGTAAGTGCTTATACCGATTCAGACTTGGCTTTCGCCTTATCCTAATTTATATAGCGGACCGAATGAAAGTACTGTTTGGGGTCGCAAATGAGTTCTCTTTGCGGATGTGTCTCAAGAGCAGGCCTACTTCCTAAAAAGAAAAAGAGAGTAGAACTATTTCTCTTCACCCAAGCTCCTTTTGAAAGCGAGGGGAGAGGGTACTTTGATTCTATCACTTGAGTAACACAAACGTGCAAGTGCACAAGACACGGCAAACAATTGCTAATGTTCTTTTTAGAGCCCAAAATGAAGTGTGCCTAAGATTGTTTGCAAACAAGATTTATTTTAATGCACAAAACCCAAATGTTTTCTAAGCTAAGCAAGCAAAGGTTCGTTTTAGGTGCACCAAGATAAAATATTTTTCAATGCTAATAAATCCCTGCAAAAATGTTAGTAGTTTCATATTATGGTCTTGGACAAGCAATTTTAACCTGCAGAACATAGTCAGCAACCTGCACGAATCCCAAAGCCAGTACAGAAAATAGCGCCACAATAGTAAGGCCCCATAGAATAGTAAAATGGTGCTAGAAAACCACTAAATGGTGCTACAGATATAGGACCCCTATTTCCTAATTGTTACAGAATATGGCGCTTCAGAATGCCAAGATGGCGCTACTATGACAGAAGGCGCTACAGTTTACAGAAATGGCGCCACAATGTTGACTACTGATTTTACACAAAAAATGGCGCTATAATAGGGAAAAATGGTGCCACATAACAGGAAGGTGCTACGAAATCGGGAAATGGTGCCAAAGTGGGTTTGGGACGTTTCTCTTGTCTGCTGGACCAGCTGGTGCCGAACAAGGCACAGATAGCGCCAAGACGACGTAGTGCTTCAAAAGAGGCTGCAAAAACACACTTTAGTTCCAAAGTATTAGCTCAATCAAGGTTAGTAGTCATTTGCTAGCCCAAAGACACTCAAAATATCAGTGAATGTGATATAAACAAAGTTCTAAATAAGCCAACCAAACAAGGGTTAGTCAAAGATATCGGATAGATTTTTAGAGAAATTTCGCCATAGTAACCCCGTCTCTGCGTGTTTTGTGCAAAAACCGAGAGCAAACAATTCCAAAAAACACGAGAAAGCAAAAAGCACACAGGATTTAAGTGAAAGTGTTAGTGGATTCGTCGTGTAGAGATGGTGCTAGAATAGTCGGAAATGGCGTCGCTATGCGTGGAAATGATGCCAAACAAAGAGTGTTTAATGCCAAGACCTGCAAGAGCATGTTTTTCCTTCCAAAACACTCACAAAATATTAGCTTTTGGACCTTGTAGGTCCCACTGGGCGTGCCAAATGAGGATATAGAAAACAAAATGAAAGCAAACACAAGAAAAATGCAATGAAATCAAATGTTATACCTTCCAATGTGATCCACAAACCCTAGATAGGGCGGAGAGTGTTGCACCCAAGCACTCTAGCTTTACCCCAAGATGATAATGGACAATGTGAAATGCTCTCAAAACCTATGCAATTCACTAATAAAACTAGCTGAAGAGGATTGGAGGAGAGATTTTGGCATGATAACTTTGCTCAAATTGTGGATGATAAAATGACTTGGATGATGGTGTATTTATAGGCTCTTTGGGAGAGGATTTGATCTAAGGGTGGAGATTGAATTGGGAGATCAATGGTGGAGGATGCATGTGAGGTGGAGGGCCTATATTTCATCTCCAAAAATGGAGGGTTGTGAATAAAGATGAATTTTAAATTCATCTTGGGAAAGGGGTGAATTAAATGAGGTTGGGTGAGATGGATTAGATTAAAAATTCACACGGGGAAGAGAAAATGAATTAAAAATTCATTTGGGGAAGAGTGAAAATAAATGAGTTATGACATGTGTAAAGGGTGTAAGAGGTTATTAATGAGATGTATGACGTGTATAAAAAATTGATTTATGGGGCATAAATATCAATTTTTTATTTGGAGGATGTGGGGAAGGGTGTTAAGTTAGGTTTGACCATATTAATTAAGGTGATTAGCCTAATTAATATGGCTGAAAAAAATTAGGAAGTGGGCTAATTGAGGGTTAAGATTAATTAAATAATGTTTAATTTAATTAATCTTAGGTCTAGGATCATGTAGGTTAGGCTAGGTAATTAAGTAATTGATATTTAATTAACTAGGGTAGGGATAGGTTGATTAGTAGGTTGAATTAATTAAATAAACATAATTTATTTAATTAATCAGGTTTAGTGAAAGGGGTGAATTAATCAAATAAATATTTGCACATTTATTTAATTAATTAGGCTAATGTTGGTGAAGGGGGAACTATTGAATTAATTAATTCAATTTAAAGGAGAAGATGATGAGGAATCAGGTGTTGGGATGAATAATTAATTAAATAAAAAATTAATTAATTAATTAATCGAAAGGGTGATGGGTTAGTGATGTCGGAGGTCGGTTAAGTGGTGAAGACATTTTTAGGTGTCTACATTTGCCCTTCTTTGACTTGACACCACTTCCCTGCTAGGTCATGACGCCTAAAAATGTCTTCACCACTTAACCGACCTTCGACATCACTAACCCATCACCCTTTCAATTAATTAATTAATTAAATTTTTATTTAATTAATTATTTATCCCAACCCCTGATTCCTTATCATCTTCTCCTTTAAATTGAATTAATTCAATAGTTCCCCCTTACCAACATTAGCCTAATTAATTAAATAAATGTGCAAATATTTATTTGATTAATTCACCCCTTTCACCAAACCTAATTAATTAAATAAATTATGTTTATTTAATTAATTCAACCTACTAATCAACCTATCCCTACCTTAGTTAATTAAATATTAATTATTTAATTACTTAGCCTAAGCTACATGATCCTAGACCTAGGATTAATTAAACCTAGAAATGCTCTCAATAGTCTAATGCAAGTACTATACCTAGCTCACATCATCTTTCACTACCCATCACACCATATTATCTGGGCTTAGAATTTTCATCTTCCCATCCATCCACTCATCCATTCAACCAACCTAACACACCTAAAACCAAACTTCCCCCTCTAGTGACATGGTGCCCAATAACCTAGCACTCCCTAAACCCATTCGCCCCCCACCGCCACCCCCCACCTAGCCCCATCACCCAGGGTTTTAAAAGAACATAACATGTGTTATGACTTGTTTATTTCACTACTCATTGCACTAATACATTATCATCTGCATGATCATTTACAAATCCTCATATCATTCAAACCATGGCATTAATCATTTCATGTCCATCAAGAACAGGTTAGGAAAAAGTACGTCCTTCCAGTTAATTCTTCACCTCATCTCTCTGGCCTAGTTCGGCTCACTCATCTCATTTAGCCCAATTGGGCGTCATTTCCTATGTAGATTTTCCATTGGACGGAGTAGGTCACTCGAAACCCTTTGTTTCTGCCAACACTTTTCACAATCAGGGTTCCCTACTTTATCCATCTTTCATTTCCCCAAAACAAACTTGCCATCGCAGAGAGACATAATCTCACATCCCACATAGGACGTCTTCTGTGTTTTCAGGATTGCAGCAAAAATCATTCTAGCTGGTAGCAAAGCTATGACAACTCAACTTATTAAGGGTTGGTGGCACCATAAAACAACTGGGCAGTTTGAATCCATGGACTAAGGAGTTCGTTCCTTCTTCACCATATCCATACCGTGACAATCTGAGCAAAAAAATTTTCATCCCATTTCATTAACATCATACATAATACATATCCATTGCATTCATCATATATGTTTATTAACATAAGCATATATTCATTTCATTTGCATATATTCCATCCCATAGTCATAATAAACATAGCATAAATCTAGTGACGTGGTGTCCAATAACCTAGCACTCCCTAAACCCATTCCCCCCCACCTAGCCCCATCACCTAGGGTTTTAAAAGAACATAACATGTGTCATGACTTGTTTATTTCACCACTCATTGCACTAATACATTATCATCTACATGATCATTTACAAATACTCGTATCATTCAAACCATGGCATTAATCATTTCATGTCCATCAAGAACAGGTTAGGAAGATGTAAGTCCTTCCAGTTAATTCTTCTTCACCTCATCTGTCTGGCCTAGTTCGATTCACTCATCTCATTTAGCTCAATTGAGCGCCATTTCCTCTGTAGATTTTCCATTGGACGGAGTAGGTCACTTGGAACCCTTTGTTTCTACCAACACTTTTCACAATCAGGGTTCCCTACTTTATCCATCTTTCATTTACCCGAAACAAACTTGCCATCGCAGAGAGAGGTAATCTCACGTCCCACATAGGACTTCTTCTGTGTTTTCAGGATTGCAGCAAAAATCATTCTAGCTGGTAGCAAAGCTATGACAACTCAACCTATTAAGGGTTGGTGGCACCATAAAACAACCGGGCAGTTTGAATCCATGGACTAAGGAGTTCGTTCCTTCTCCACCATATCCATACCGTGACAATTTGAGCAAAAAAAATTTCATCCCATTTCATTAACATCATACATAATACATATCCATTGCATTCATCACATATGTTTATTAACATAAGCATGTATTCATTTCATTTGCATATATTCCATCCCATAGTCATAATAAACATAGCATAAATGTATTATAACATCATCCATCCATGAAACCATGACATCATCAAACCATAACATATATCCACAGTGAAATCATAGTGTAATCATGAAGACATGAGGGAAACAACCCGCCAAGTACCACCTGCACAGATAATGATATCATAATAAAACATCCATCCATAAGCCAACAAAATCATAATAGATATTAAAAACATCAGAAAAATCCTTACAACAATTAATATCTGAATTAAATTACCATTAATAGGGGCTTGCTAACCAGCCCGCCAAGTACCATCAGTGTAATCATTGATCATATCATCACATAATGCAACATAAACAAAACCATCTATCATATCATCATTAGAAATAAACTATAAACATCATATCATAATCAGCATCATCATCATAAACCGCAAGCATACATCCACAAAAACATACATCATAAATGCATTCGTAACATGAACCATCATATAAACATCATCATGATCCACATTACATTACATCACATAATAAACCCATAACACCATAATATGCATAACCATCCGTATATATACCATCATATATCATCATCATAAATTGCCGCCAAATAATGTACATCATAATAAATATACAAGTCATGATACAAAAATGCCTCTAAGGGCCAAAAATATACATCAGATATGTCAGCCCCGGGTTGATAATTGCCTGGCCGAATCAGCGGGTGACCCAGAGTGTGGTTGCTGTGATGGTGGCTATGGTGGTTGCTGGGGTACCTATGGTGGGGGTGCAGTAGGCTGCTGCATTGACTGAATAGATCTGAATTTGCGTGACCCAGACATCTGTGACCCACTCTATTGGTTGTAGCTAGGAATCCGCTGTAATGTCCCCATTTTGCAAGTAACTTTAAAAAGTTCTAATTGTAAATTAATTTTATAAAGTATTTTTAATTGCTTTATAAAATTAATATTTTATTAAGTTACTTGAGTAAATTTAAAACACTTTATAAAATAAAGTGTTATTGTGTACACAAAAGCAATCATTTAATAAAGTTAAGTGATTGTGTACACAAAAACAATCATTTAATAAAGTTAAGTGATTGTGTACACAAAAACCATCATTTAATAAAGTTAAGTGATTGTGTACATAAAAACCGTCATTTAATAAGTGATTGTGTACACAAAAACTTTCAAACCTATTTAGAGTGAGGGCTTTATAAGGAGCAGCTAGGAGTCATTTGAAATCATGTTTTTGATTTGGTTTTTGCATATTGAGTTTATCTCTTGGTTGAAGACAAATTTCAATCCAATCAAGGTGATGATCCCTTGATAACTAGGGTTTGGTGATGGCCCCATTCCCGTTTTGAGAGGTGGATGCAATGAGTATTCATCATAGAGCTTAAATGGCATGTTACTATGGAGTTTTTTTGCAGGTTCTAAGGAGAATAAGGCAGATATGATTGCATATTGGTATTATTTGGCTTATAGACACAAATTGATGCATTTTGGCATGATGGCGCTTCAATTATGAGGAGTTTGACTTTGTGGGTTGGCTGGAAATTCATCACAGGTTGCTGAAATTGTGTTTCAGATTCATTATCATTCACATTTCATCATATTTTAGTCATGAGGTGCAAGCTGAGTCAAATCGGCATCTTTCTAGCATAGGCGATTTCATGACTTGGGCAATTCTTGCATGTTTTAGTGAGTTTCAACATTTTTGGGCAGATTTCAGTCAGGCACAGGTGTATATCAGACCCAATCAGACTTATATCAGTCATATATTCAGAGCATTGATCATCTCTTATCATTCCAAGGTTCAAACAGCTCAATATCCAGCCCTATCACTTCATTTTGGAGAAGGTTTTGCATGGTTTTAGCCTAGGGTTTGAAGGCAGATTTCATATCAGTCATATCAGGGTTTTGTTGCAGTCATATCAGACTTGAAAAAGTGTTGTTGTAGTCACAAATCAGTCAAGGGTTGATGTGTTTTTCATCATGGCTACCTAGGGTTTCATTCTACTATCCTTGGACTAGGGTTTTCTAAGTATTTTGGGCAAATTTGCATAATGTATGTAAAAATCAGACTTGTTGATTGTAAGCTACAGCCAAATGTCATTTGTAACCAACCTTTGAAATAAATTAAGAAGTGAAGCTTGTTTTTAGGTATGTCATTCTCACGTTTTCATTGATTTGATTTAAGCATAACTTCATCATAAGGTGTTATTTCATTGTGATATTGAAACTTTTCCATCTACACTACTTTCTAAACATATGAGTGAAAGCTCATTTATAAATCAAAACTTTAGCAAATATCCTAAGAGGGATATTACATCCGCTACCCCTCAGGGACAACCGTGCAATACGCTGCATGGTAATACTAAGCTCGCCGACTCTGATCTAGGAGTTGACCCTATACCTGTGAAAGTTGTCCCTACAGCTGTGTGATTTGAGCCTGCATCTGTGACAATACTGGCCCCATCCCACTGCCCAACCATTATGCGCTGCTTCAGCACGAACCCCTCGCCTCCAAACTGAAAGGCGCCATTTTAGAAAATGGCGCCGCCAAAGCGCCAACCCACAGGATGGCATCATTTCATGGGATGGCGCCGTTTCACGAGATGGCACCAATCCGTATGATGACGCTGCTCCCCCACATGGCACTGCTACAGAGGATAGTGCCACGAAAACCCTATTTTGGCGCCATTACGCCAAAACCCTAGCCCGTGCCTTTTTGGCATCGAACCAGAGGAAGACGCCAAACTACAGCGTTTTGGCGCCAATCTTGTCTCGAAACCCCTTGCCGGATGGCACCATTCCAGAGGATGGCGCCAATCCAGCCTCATTTAGCGCCAATCGACTTCTTGATGGCGCTCGAACCCTAAAACCCATTTCCCGAAATAATTAATGCAAAAAAATGAAAAAACGACAAAGCCAGGGTTTCGGCCTACTTTCTCGCCGGCCTCTGTTGATCTCCCGTACAACCGGACTCGCTCTGATATGTGCTCAAAGTGCGGGAACATGGGGTTAGGCTTTGCCATTGTCTCCTTCTCTTTCATCCAAGTGGCTCTATGAGTGCAAATGTGGCACTTTAGGGCCTACTTTTTCTATTCATAGTAAGCCATGTCATCCTCCTTTCCTCCCTAGGGTGCAGATCATGACCTTTTTCGCCTGTTTTTCTTCCTATCAACTTGTTTTTTCCTCTATCCATTTTTCACCTCTGTTTCTTCCTTCGAGAGCTCACCCGAAATTTTTTTATTTTTTTATTTTTTCCCCTGACCTCTCGAGGGGGCATCCCTCACCCATTTCATTCCTTCCCGGTAGTTGGGGCATATTTTTCTTTGACTTGACGCCACTTCCCTGCTAGGTCACGACGCCACGTCAAAGAGAGGAAAATGTAGACACCTAAAAATGTCTTCACCACTTAACAGACCTCCGACATCACTAACCCATCACCCTTTCAATTAATTAATTAATTAAATTTTTATTTAATTAATTATTCATCCCAACACCTGATTCCTCATCATCTTCTTTAAATTGAATTAATTTGATTAATTCAATAGTTCCCCCTTTACCAACATTAGCCTAATTAATTAAATAAATGTGCAAATATTTATTTGATTAATTCAACCTTTTCACTAAACTTGATTAATTAAATAAATTATGTTTATTTAATTAATTCAACCTACTAATCAACCTATCCCTACCCTGGTTAATTAAATTCTAGACCTAGTATTAATTAAATTAAACATTATTTAATTAATCTTAACCCTCAATTAGCCCACTCCCTAATTTTTTCCAGCCATATTAATTAGGCTAATCACCTTAATTAATATGGTCAAACCTAGCTTAACACCCTTCCCCACATCCTCCAAATTAAAAATTGATATTTATGCCCCATAAATCAATTTTATATACACACATCATACATCTCATTAATAACCTCTTACACCCCTTACACGTCATAACTCATTTATTTTCACTCTTCCCCAAATGAATTTGTAATTCATTTTCTCTTCCCCATGTGAATTTTTAATTCACATCTAATCCATTTCACCCAACCTCATTTAATTCACCCCTTTCCCAAGATGAATTTAAAATTCATCTTTATTCACAACCCTGCATTTTTGGAGATTAAATCTAGGCCCTCCACCTCACATGCATCCTCCACCATTGATCTCCCAATTCAATCTCCACCCTTAGATCAAATCCTCTCCCAAAGAGCCTATAAATACACCCTCATCCAAGCCATTTTATCATCCACAATTTGAGTAAAGTTATCATGCCAAAATCTCTCCTCCAATCCTCTTGAGCTAGTTTTATCAGTGAATTGCATAGGTTTTGAGAGCATTTCACATTGCCCATTATCATCTTGGAGTAAAGCTAGAGTGCTTGGGTGCAACACTCTCCACCCTATCTAGGGTTTGTGGATCACATTGGAAGGTATAACATTTTATTTCATTGCATTTTTCTTGTGTTTGCTTTCATTTTGTTTTCCATATCCTCACGTATTTCACATTCTTTGTTGTTCCCACATATGTGATTAGATGTCTAAGCTTCTTGGTATGTGAAACAACGCTGCTCTCTTCTCAACTGGTTCTTGCTCATTTTAGGAATCCTTGTAACTTGTAAACCTCAAGCAATAGATTCATCTTCTGTGAAATGTTTTTTAATTTTCTCAAATTTTTGCTCAACCAATGTCTTTGACAACTCATGTGCTGAGGGTGAAACATGTTCTTTCTCCAAATAATCAACAAGTTAGATAACAACTTGGAGATATCATCATTTTCATCTAAAATCAAAGACAAGATAGTTTGCATTGTTGTTTTAACATTATCCGCATGATATTTTCTGATTTTGTCAAAGAAACAATGGAACATTTTGAGAATTAAATCATCACACTTGAGATCAAGCAAAAAAAACATATGACTTGACATGAGCCATAATCTCTAACATTTTAGCAATCTTTTTAAAAGATAAGCTTCTGGTATCACCCAACCCATAAAAAGCTTTCAATAATCAGCTGTAAAATCTCCCTCATTAAGTCATCATTATAGGGTGCTTCAGGAGCTGAAATTCTCATGACTTCACTGATGCATGTGATTACTGCCAATCTTACATTCTTGTCTGGATGCTTCAACAACTCAGGCTTACACAACAAAACTTTTGAAATAATTTAAGCCATCAGCATTACCTGAGAAGGTGACTGAGGAATTTTAGATAAACATTTCTCAACTTCTTCCACAGTGCTGAGAAGACTCTTATCTGACCAATGCAAATTATTTAGCTTCAAACCTACATCAAAAAGTCTTCCACACAGATTGTTGTCCAAGAGAGATGCCATGATCTCACATTCACTGATCAAAACCTTTCAACTGCCAACCACTGAACACACATGCAAGTGCTGATCACCCACATGCAAGGCTGAAAACTCTATTACTCAACTTGAAGATCTACAAAGGGATAGCTTCCCAAACAGGGTGGCAAGATCACCAGCTCTGATACCACTGTAACATACACTACTCCGGCTAGGGTTTCTGTATCAATTTTTTGTGTTTTCTGAATGTTGTTGTTTAGGGTTTTATGTGCATGTTTTGCATGTAAGTTTTTTGCATCGAACATATGGAATAGAGTGCATATAAACAAAACCCAAAAAAGCTAAAACATATATCAACAAAATATCGAATACCCAAATTATATTATGGCAAAATATGAATTATGAGTATATACCCATATGCTAGATTACAACTTTATGCATTCGCTGTAGCCAGGCCAGCAACATGCTTATGGAAATCTTGCATAGATTGCATCTACAATGAAGGAATTTGAACAGGAATGATATCAACAGCTTTCCTTGATTAAGTCGACCCCAACATACAAGGATATAACCGCCAACGAACTCCCAAATAGTGTTCCTAAGGTGTACGGCCAGTGTTGGATGTGTATGGCACTGTTAGGGACTTGGAACAACAACAAACAATGCTAAATATCATCCAATGGCTCTGTTTTTATCTGCAGTAGTGAAGTGACCAAGATGGCATGAAGATAGATGCTAGAAACCACACAAAACTCCACACACTACTCCCACATAGTACGGCCTGCTGCTGTTGTGGTACGACCAGCAATAGAAATAACTGTAGCAGCCTCAAATATCATTCAAGATGCATAAATCTGTCCTCTACGGCTCTGCACTCAACTGCCAACACAAACTCCATGAAAGATGCTCATTCTAAGCTCAAATCTTCGTTGAAATACATCAATTGAAAGCCCAAATGAAACACCTGGGTGAGGCTTCCAATAATCCGCGGTCTTTCAGACACAAAGAAGGAGACTTGAAGAGGTTTTCATCTCAGCCAAGTCTGGTTCAAATCCTTAAAGCTTCCAAAGCTCCAAGAATGCACGACAATATCAATTTCAAGAGTGAATGAATGAACCAAGCCTATCCACAAATGAGCCACTTTTCCTCTTTTATAATTCTCCAAGAGGGGTCGATGCACTTAGGAGAGAAATATTTCTTTTAGTTTCACTTTTAATATTTCCTAAGGTTAGCGTTCCATAAAATGACTTAAGTGACTTTTAAATATTTTATTTTTCATCACTTAACCATTAAATCCCAAAGTGCAATATTTAAATAATAATTTTAATTTACAAACTTTAAAACAAAGGCCCAAATGAACTCAGATTTCAGTGATCTATAGCTCGCCGGAAAGGTCTCGATGAGACGCTCCATCTCCAACACTGAAAATCCCGAAACGAACCGAAACCCTAATTTGCCAAAAATAGCAAGTCCGGGCCTAAACAATCAAAGCCACCTCAGAAAATGCCAAATTGAAGACCAAACTAAACCCAAGCCAACATCCACTCATCTGATCAACTCATCAAAGATACTGCCAACAATGGTTCCCTAACCAGACTGGTTAGTCTACGGGAACTCAATAATAGACTAACTCCTCAATTGTTTGTCTGGCTAAAAAGGGGACATTACAGACTAAGGTCCAACCACTACACCAAAAGACTGACCTAGCAGTGAGGGTGGCAACCCAGGGTGTTAACGGTGGCAGCTTGGGTGGGCGCTTCACCACCGGGTCACCACCGAAGAATCTGAGGCCTTACGCAAACCCAACGGACAAGTGGCCGCCGGGGCACATCACACGCGCATAGGGACATTACAGCCCACCATGCTCCGCAAGTCTCGACCTCGAGACCTCAGCTCTGATACCACTAAAGGCCAACTACTACACCAAAAGACCGGCCTAGCATTGAGGGCGGCAACCCACGGTGTTAAGGGTGGCAGCTTGGGTGGGTGCATCACCACCGGAGAATCTGAGGCCTTACGCAAAACCAACGGACACGTGGCCGTTGGGGCACATCACCCGCGCATAGGGACATTACAGAACCCTAGAGTATAACCTTGTAAGTGTGTAACCATTTATAGGGATGCCATGTAATTTTGTCTTGTACCTTCTCAAGGGAAAACATTTTTACTTGATTATTGAAAATATGAAGATTCTTTCTCACCCTTTATTGAAATTACAATTCTTCTTTCACATCCTTTGCTTCTCATTTTTGTCCCAAACAAAAACTTTGATATATCTTGTCTTTTGAATCACTATTAGCCCTACAGTAGCTTAGGATTCAAATAACAAGCTCCTGCATGTAAATGATGATGATGCCCCAATAAAGGTCCACAATGTTCGAAATATGTTTAATTTCTTGAGTCTCATCTGCTAGTACTTTTGAGATTTTCTCTTTCACTTAATCCATTACCCATTGCTGATTGCCAAAGCACGATTTGCTCTTCCCTTCAAAAACTAGGTTCTCCACTAATTTTACACTATACAAAGAGATGTGGAGGAGAGAACAACATTGAAGAAATTGGGGGTTAGTAAAGAATGGACACACTCTAAGCTTTCTAATAAAAGCTTTGCAAAAGAGATTGAAAGAATTATAATATGGAGTTCATAGTAGTTGTTGGTGTAATTATCTATTTATTGCGCCTTATATTAAGTTTACTTAGGTAATTGATATTTATTTACTTATGTAAATTAGGAAAAAACTGAGCACATGTGTATTCTCCTTGATTGATGGGAGCACATGCCACCTCTATCTCATTCAACTCCTTGATTGACGGTAGTTAGGTGCCATCTCTCGCTCATCAAGATGAGTTCTTTTGACAACACTGCTTCTGCATGTAGAGTCAATCCTTTAGATCACTAAGGCTTTTTGGGACACTTGCCATCTTGGCTCATGCATCCCAAAGCCTATATATGTAGTCATTTCCTTCATTTTATCATCTAGAAATATAGATCTGTCATTTTGTCTTTTGAATGTTTTTGAATTTATGCTATTATAATTCTATTTTGATTTTAGGAAGATTTAATTTTGTCAATCATTCTTCATTATTAAATCTAACATGGTATTAGAGCATTCATATTTGCGATTCACTTTCTTTTTTGAGAGATTCATCGAAGAGCTTTCATACGGTGCATCCTGGTGCCAAACGAACCTCACGGTTGAGCTCAGAAGGTCCAAAAACCTATGAATCCATATAAGGCATGATAGGGTTTTTTTTTTGGATGATTGTTGACCTATCTATATGATCGTACGGACCCATATAGTTGTACGACGACCATTAAAGCAACTTCAAATTTCACAGAGAATATTCTGTGTACCTCTTGCATCAGTTGTCCTTTGGTACGAAATTAAGATTTTTAAAAAGTTTTTTTGCGGTAGATATGGCTATTAGTGTAGGGATGACGTCAGCTGTACCCCCTGTGCAATTTTAAGAGGGTGGTCACATGGGCTTTAAGCCCTTGGGAGCTTAGGACAACTCAACTGCGCCACTACCAACAAAGTGCCGACGCAACCACTAGCCCGTAGGCCCTTAGCAGTTGGTCACGTGGGTGAGTAGTGCCCATATCTATGTGTGCTTCTTTTTACAAGCCCTATAGGAGCAGTTTTACAAAAATGGGCATAACTTGTGCATATGGTATCCGATTTTTGCAAACAAATAAGCATTGGAAAGTTGATTCTGAGCACTATGTAGCCTTCCACTTAGTTTTTCCAGATTTTGCTCTAGGTACCTGTTATTTTAGTTGAAGTCAGTTTCTCTATTTTGACCAATACTTTGGATATTTTGCAAAATACGGAAACGTTTTTTATGTTATGAAGGTTCCATTTTCACATGTTTTGATCTCTAACTAGTATATGAGGTGTGTATCATTGTAAAATCATGGGTTTTTCAACACATCCTTCTGTAATCACCTTGAACAAAGGGAACTATAAGTCTTGGCAAGAAGGCATCCTAACACATCTCAGGTGGCTTCATCTCTTGCCCATCTTTATGGACTTGTTCCTAAACTAGGTACTCCATGTCGAAAGCAAGCATAGGATATCAGGAATGATTATGTCCTTGGATTGATTGCTTCGACTATTGATGCTGACATTTTTTGGGAGATCTCAGATTTTATCTTCGAGATTGAGTGCCCACGCACACTTTGGGCTAGAATTTGGGAGATCTATGGAGACAAACATCTCTCTCCATTCCCTGATGATCTTGTTTTGGACAGTCTTCTACCCCTTGATGCTTGTGATAACCTACCATATGATGATGATATAGAAGAGGAGCTTGATTATAGAGACAGTCTTATAGAGACATCTTTGTCGCTTGTTGATTCGAGTGATTCTTTACAACAGGTACATCATAGTCTTCCAGATTTCATTCATTGGGATGAGTACTTGACATATATTGCAGGTTTGTTTTGTGAGTCCAATCTTGCATATTTGACAGACACACTTGAGGACATTCATCTCCTCTTCGATGACATCCCCATCATAGCTATGGTCTCACCATCATCTTTGTCTTTGGATCTTCTTCTTCATCAGTTTTCACTTGGTCTTGGCTTGTCACCTTCGTCATTTATTGAGCTTGTACTTGATTTGATTGTGGCATCCTTTCATACCGACATGGCGACACTTGAGTAGAGTTTAGAGGTAGCATCATCTATCATGATCTCTCCTACATATTCTTATTAGGAATGGGAAGACATCCTACATTTATACTTGGTTTTGTTCAACATTCTTCGACATTCTACATTGTTCGACATTCTTGGATCATCATCATCCTTTGTTGAGCATCTACCATCACTACAGGAGATTATACATTATGGGGGTGTGGGGGGCCATTGATTGTATGTTGGTGACAGTAGTAGTCCTTGGGGGGTCATGTTGAGTCCTTCCTTCTTTCACTTGCACATTGTTTCTTTCATCTTTTCTCTCTTTTGGAGAGAAGTTTTTTCTTGCAAGGTTTTTTTCTTTATTCCATTTGTGAGAGATTTGTTTGTACATGTGTACTTAACATGGCCTCATAGTCGGTACCTATCATTACATCTTTGCATAGTCTCCCTAAGTTGCACTTAAGCAGGGGTGTTGGTGTGAGCAAGGTGTATTACCTAACCAGTTTCATACTTAGGTCCTATTCACACTTGCACACTTAAGCTTGCTTAGGTCACTTATTATTTGTCTCATATCATAGGATTATGACACTTGTTAAGATCTTAGTATGACTTAGGGTTTATCCTTGTCTTTATAACAAGGGTTTCATCATTGTATCATTGTATCATTCTATATGCATCTAATCAATTTCTTGGTTTCATAGCATTTCCATTGGTTCTCTCTTGTGTGGAAGATTAGTAACCCCACAGGAGCCAAGGATCACTTGCAACCAAAACAACCTTCCACACAAGAGAGAAGCAATGGAAAATGCTATGAAGCCAAATAATTGATTAGATGCATACAAAATGGTACAATAATACAATGATGAAACCCTTGTTATAAAGACAAGGATGAAACCTAAGTCATACTAAGATCATGACAAGTGTCTCAATTCTATGACTTGAGACAAAAATATAAGTGGCCTAAGTAAGCTTAAGTATGCAAGTGTGAATAGGACCTAATTGTAAACTAGTAATATAATATACCTTTTTCACACCCAACACCCCACTTAAGTGAAACTTAGGGAGAATATGCAAAGATGCAACATATGGTCTTGGCTATGAGGCCATGTTAGGTACCCATGTACAAACAAATCTTTCACAAACGGAGTAAAGGAGAAAAACCCATAAGATTTATAGATTTTTGGGCTTTCTCAGTGCAACCATGAGGTCTGTTTGGTACCAGGGTGCATCGAAAACTCTCTAAAAAATGGTAGGGAATTGCATATCTGAATTTGATACCATGTTAGATTTAATAATGAAGAATGACAAAATTAAATATTCTTAAAATCAAAACAAAATTATGACAACATAAATTCAATAACATTCAAAAGACAAATTGACAAAATTCTAATATCTATATTTCTAGATGATAAAATGATGGAATTACTACATATATATAGGCTTTGGGATTGATGAGCCAAGATGACAAGTGTCCTAGAAAGCCTTAGTGATATGGAGGATCTACTCTACATGTAGGAGCAGTGGTAGATGTAATGTCCCCTTTTGGGATTGCCCTAAATTTTGCCCTAGAATCAAGATTTTAATATAGTTAGGGTTATAACTAACCAATTATATGCTTGAAGCCATATAAAGCTTGGTTTAGGTTCTGCAATCATGTTAGACAATATTGGAAATATAATTCATATGATCAAAACATATATAATAAATGACTTATCTATTTAAACCCCATAAAAATATATAGCATTTTCAAACTATATAAACTACATCATATCCATAATGCATAGTGGAAGTTTAATCATAATAGGACTTGGATGAGAAACATGATAAGTCCGTCCGAAGCTATCCCTGCTAACCCAAGATATACCATCCCTCTTGGCCCCAAGTGGCAGACATGTGGGCATCCAACATGGGGTGGTGTACTTAGTGGATAAACTTGTATCTGCTTTCCTTATCCATGCTACTTTATCCATCTCTCTTATGATTGAAACTCCTTGAATCCATCTCAACAACCAACCCATGTAGAGATTGGGGGGAAAGCTACAATAGGAGGCCCGTAGATTCTGTTTTTTAAGCCCAAGGGCGGACACTAACCCCCTTGGCTCCAAGTGGCAGACACACAGGCATCCATCATGGAGTGGTGTACTTAGAAAGAAATCTAGTATCTACTCACCCTATTGGTATTTCCCCCGCTCTTCCTCATTGTTGCTTGATGAGAATTACAAACACTAAATACATTCAGATTCATAGAGATTATACAACAATCATGATAGAGCATACCACAATATTTATTAAGACATAAGTCTGCTATATTTTCATAAGCAAATGTATTGACTGTTGATTCTGCCCTTGTCTGCTGAGTGCAGATATATTTCTCAATGTGATCTAGTTCCTTCAAAACACAACTTCACTCTCTCTTTATACTTTCCAAAGGAGATGTCTTTATGAATATGGACACAACTCCTCAACAAATCATACCTCCTCCAAACTAATCGCTGCCAAGAGGAAACTCTTCACATAAAGCAAATTACAAACAAATCACCACCTTCTATATTGATCACTGCCTTTCTTTTGTTATATACTAAGCAGCCTTTAGAATAGTAATCGCTGCCTTTACTTAATAAATATTAATTGCTGCCACATCAGTTATATCAAGTCGCATTTCATTGCTCTTAATTTTCACTTCATTAAATCATTCACTGCCTTGACTCTTTGAATTAATAATTATTTAATCTTTGGTGAATCGGTGCATTTAGGAATCACTGCATTTACCTTGGTCGCCCCTCTTTTATTTCTTTGACCAATGATTACCTTCGGCCAAAGGAAGGTGTGATTGGGGTTCAAGATTTATGGCAGGGGCATGACACAAGAGAACTCATCTTGATGAGGGAAAGGTAGCACCTAACTACCATCAATCAAGGAGTTGAATGAGGTAGAGGTGGCATGTGCTCAACTATTTTCTAATTTACATAAGTAAATAAATATTAATTACTAAGTAAACTTAATATAAGGTGCAATAAATAAACAATTACACCAACACCCCCCCTAAGTGCGACTTAGGGAAAAGAAAAATGAGTCCCAACAAGACAAGTCCTATTAGGTACTCATGTACAATCTAAGAGAACCCCAAAGTACAAAAGAAAGAGTGTAGCCCTCAAGAAGAAGAGAAGGAGAAAATATGAAGGAAAAAACTCCATCCCAAGGAGGGAAGGACTAGATAGCCCCTTAAAGTGGCATGTGCTCAACTATTTTCTAATTTACATAAGTAAATAAATATTAATTACTAAGTAAACTTAATATAAGGTGCAATAAATAAATATTAATTACTAAGTAAAACTTAATATAAGGTGCAATAAATAAATAATTACACCAACACCCCCCCTAAGTGCGACTTAGGGAAAAGAAAAACAAGTCCCAACAAGACAAGTCATATTAGGTACTCATGTACAATCTAAGAGAACCCCAAGGTACAAAAGAAAGAGTGTAGCCCTCAAGAAGAAGAGAAGGAGAAAACTTGAAGGAAAAAACTCCATCCCAAGGAGGGAAGGAGGAGGACTAGATAGCCCCTCAAAGTGATAGTGTCTCGCACCCCTAGAAGAGCTCGAAGATGAACATAGGTGCTCTTCGTAAAAGGTTTGGTAAAAATATCTGCAGTCTGCTCTGAGGTAGGATAGTACTAAAGGTCAATGATCTACTCTTGGAAAAGATCTCGAATGTAGTGCATATGGATCTCAATATGCTTGGTTTGTTGGTGGTGAACTAGATTCCCTGAGATCACAATAGCACTCTGATTATCACAATAGATGATGGATGGTAGCTGATAGGGGATGCCAAATTCTGTTAGGATGTATTGAAGCCAAATGGCCTCTGTAGCGACATTCATAGTCCCTCTGTATTCTGCCTCTATAGATGAGAGAGCAATAGCATGCCGCTTCTTGCTCGACCAACAAATAGGACTAGATCCAAGGTGAAAGTTGTAGCCAGATGTGGACTTGTGATCCTCAAAATCACCAGCCCAAGCAGAATTTGTATATCCTACTAAGTCTGTATCTTGATTTGTTGCATAGTGTATCTTATATGAATGTGTCCCCTGTACATAGTGTAATATATGCTTGGCAGCTTTCCAATGAAGCTCATGAGGTTCTTGCATAAAGCGAGAGACCAAGCCAACATCGTAAGAAATATTAGAATGAGTATGTGTGAGGTATATGATACTCCCCACAAGTTGTCGATGCAAGGTAGCATCAACAAGAGTAGTCGAACAATGAGCCTCAAAAGGGAGTTGGGGCAGGCTTACAAGCAGCCATCAAGAACCGTGAGAGTAGATCAAGAGCATATTGGGGTTGAGCAATACTTATTTTGGAATCAGTTTGAGTGATCTCAATCCCAAGGAAGTAATGTAACAAGCTCGTTTGTCATAGAGAATTTTTCATGTAGTGTGGATTAAAAGCCAATCAGGGATGAACTCCTAGTGATGATCAAGTCATTTGTACAACACTAAGAGGAGAAGTTCACCACCTTTCCGTATAATGTAGACATTGGGGTCGAGTGACATATGGTGAAACCAAGAGAAAGAAGGAAGGAATCCATCTTGGCATACCAAGCCTTAGGGTGTTTGAGACCATAGAGGGATTTTCGAAGTTTGCATACCAAGGAAGAATCATGAATGAATCCCTATGGTTGTTTCCTATAGATCTCTTCTTGTAGGTCACCATGAAGAAAGACACTCTTCATGTTCATCTGATATATGGGCCAGTAGCAAGCAATGACAATGGCTAGAGTGAGGCGGATGGAATTCATTTTGGTAACGAGTGCAAAGGTCTCAGTATAATCTAAGCCAAGCACTTGTGTGAAAATCCTTTGGCAACAAGTCGTGCTTTGTATTTGTTAGTTGTTCCATCTATTGCATACTTGGTTCGAAAGATCCACTTGCATCGAAACATCTTTCTTCCCTTGGGAAGTGGGACTAAATCCCAAGTGCAATTTTTAAGCAAGAGTATTCTTCCTCCATTGCTAAGTCCCATTCAGAAATACCCTTTGCTTCCTCAAATGTTTGTGGATTGTGGATCGGAAGCTTGAGCTATGTATGCATGAGGCATATCCTGATATTGTGATTGAGTCCATAGAGTATCTGATAGATCCCCAATTGATGTTCTTGCTGCCTGCAATGTTTGATGAGCTTAAAGTGGAAGAGTAGCCGAAGTGGAAGCAGGCCTGTTGCTGGAGACTAGAAGATGGACTGGGAGAATGTTATTTCTCTATCTCTGAATCCGAATCACTATTTGGATGAATGAGAAATGTCAATAGTAGGGGAAGAAGATTCCTCAAACTTGACACTTTGTGCTATGATCACATCATGAGTATCAGGATCCAAAAGACGATAGATACCCTTTGACTCCATCAGGATAACCCACAAATATGCAAGGCTTGCTTTGAGGTTCCATTGCCTTGTGTTTTTCTGAAGGTATGTGGGTCCAAGCTCGACATCCAAAAACTCTTAAGTGATTAACCGATGGTTTATGACTGCTCCAAGTCTCAATCAAGTGGAGTGATGCCTTCCAAGGCTTTATGTGGAATGTGGTTTTGTATGTAGTTAGCACAGTTTATTGCCTCAGCCTAATAATATGGTGCCAATGATTGGGATTGTATCATGCAGTTGCCCATTTCTTTCAAGGACCTATTCTTTGTTTATGCTACTCCATTATGTTGTGGGCTATATGGAACAATGTGTTGAAGATTGATCCCTTCGGTAGAGTAGTAGTCCTCAAATTGATGGTTGACATTTTCCTTTCCATTATTAGTGTGAAGGATTTTGATGACCTTGCTTGTTTGTTTTTTAGTTAAGGCCTTGAAGTGTTGAAACTTGCCAAACACTTCATTCTTATTGTGAAGAAATTAGACCATTGTGAAATGTGAGAAATCATATTGATAAAAACATTTGCTAAAGGACAAAGTAGGAAAGGGGCCCGCTAGATCATTATGTATCAACTCAAGAACTATTGAAGTTTTCATTGCCTTTCCTTTGTCGTATTTCTCTTCACTTGAGTCATGTACTACTCCGACTATTCACACGGGTGATGATTCTATAGTTGATGTTTCAAGGATTGGTTCAATTGATATGGATGGATGACACTTCAACAATGTTCTATGTGTACCTTATTTGACATCCAACCTTCTCTCCATCTACCAGATTACTCATACAGGGTAGCCAAGGATCACCTGCAACCAAAACAATCTTTGACACAAGAGAGGAGCAATGAAAATGCTATGAAGCTAAGAAATTAATTAGATGCATACAAAATGGTACAATAATACAGTGATGAAACCCTGAGTCAAACTAAGATCATGACAAGTGTTTCAATTCTATGACTTGAGACAAAAATATAAGTGACCTAAGTAAGCTTAACTACACAAGTGTGAGTAGGACCTAATAGTAAACTAGTTAGGTAAAACACTTTGTTCACACCAACACCCCCCCTTAAGTGCAACTGATATAACCAAACTTCACAACATAAAGCTCAACACTATTTTTATTGCAAACGAATAGCCAGAAAACTCAGAACTATTTTCAAACCCCTTCTCATTCCATTCCATCTCACAACTGGAAAAAAACCAAGTTTATACAAAACGAAAATTACCTTTTTTGGCAGATTTTTGCAACTTTCTAAAAATGCCATTTTTGGTAACTTCACATCCTTATCCGTATGACCATGAAAGTTTCCAAATATTTGAAACTTACTAAAATACGACTAATTGTCAACTTTCTAATCTAATTGCAGGTAAAGTTCGAAAATAAATTAGGAAATACAACTTGGAAAATCTCGAAAAAAACATTAAAACCTCATTTTGAGGCCCTAGATGATCGGATAAGTTTCAGAAAAAGTGTCAAAACGGCAACCTATCGAATTTACCAATTCAGTGGGTTTTTCTATTAAACTCTTCAAGACGCATCTGCCCACCAAATTTCAGCTCCAGCGGATCTCCAGGTCAAAAGTTATGACCTTCGGAAGTTCTTGCATCATTCTCCTCTGGTTGAAAAAAACGCAGCTCCTACAAGTTGTTTTCCTGGAACTTGTGCCACTTGTCTAGATCTAGCTTCTTCACTTCCCATTCTGGAATCCATGTATTATCTGCTTGTGTTAGACCTTGCCACTGTACCAAAAACTTGCTATATTGACCGTGTCGAGTGTCTATGGTCTGCTTGTCCAGAATCTATGCAATCTTTTCCCTTTTCTTTCTTGGAACCTGTTGTTCCCAATCTATTTCAGCCTCACCTTCGTCATCATTATAGTCACCATGAAACGCATATAAATCAGAAACATTAAACACAGGAGAAATGTCTAACTGCTCTGGTAAATCTATCTCATAAGCGTTGTCATTGATTTTTTTTTGTAATTCTGCAAGGGCCAATTTTCTTGTATTTCAGCTTGTTGTATGGTCCAATGTGAAACCTCTCTCTTCTTAGATAAACCATCACTAAGTCACCTTCATTGAATACTAGATGTCTTCTACCAGCATCTACTGTAGTTTTATACTTTTCATTACTTTCTTGGAGCTTTCTACCTCACCTCTTTCTGCAATTGTTGATTATGTTCTGTATATGCTTCTCCATCATCACTAATTCTGTCTCCAATTGGTAGCTGCACCAAATCTAAAACACCCTTAGGATTCATACCATAAACAATGTGAAATGGTGATTTACCTGTTGATTGATTGACTGAACTATTATAGGCAAATTCAGCTTGTGGTAAGGCCAAGTCCCACTGTCTGTGTTTCTCTCCAACGATGCATCTTAGCAGGTTTCCCAAACTCCGATTTACAACCTCTTTTTGCCCATCTATCTGGGGGTGATAAGCACTGCTGAACTGGAGCTTGGTTCCCATCTTCTTCCATAGGGTCCTCCAAAAATGACTAAGAAATTTGGTAGCCCTATCAGATGTGATAGTTTGTGTAACACCATGCAATCTAACAATTTCTTTAAAAAATAATTTTGCCACCTTAGTTGAATCACTAGTTTTCTTGCAGGCAATAAAATGAGCCATCTTAGAGAATCTATCAACAACAACAAAGATGGAATCCTTACCTCGTTGTGTGTTTGGCAGCCCTAACACAAAGTCCATACTTAAATCAGTCCATGGTTCAGTAGGTATTGGTAATGGCATATACAACCCTGTATTTTGTGAATGTCCTTTAGCCATCTGACAAATTTTACACCTTGTCACATATCTTGTTATATCTCTTTTCATCTTCGGCCAGTAGTATTTATCTTCTACCAGAGCTATGGTCTTATCCTTGCCAAAATGTCCAGCTAACCCACTGCTATGAAGCTCTCTTATAATATTCTCTCATGGACCCAACTGGAATACATAATTGCTTTCCTCTAAAGAGAACCATCTTGCATAAGATATTCACCTTGAATTTAGTTCATGCTGCCCACTACCGGGGTTTTCAACTGTTCCACAATCTCCCAAAAATCATTGTCAGATTCCTATAGATCTTTGATGGCATTAAAACCAATCACCTCATTTTCCATTGTTGTCAATAGTGTAACATGCCTACTTAAAGCATCTACAACCTGGTTTTGTTTTCCTAACTTGTGCTTGAGAACAAAGTTGTAGCCTTGTAAGAAAGAGACCCATTTTGCATGCCTACTATTCAATTTTTTTGTGTGTTCAAGTATTTCAAGGCAATGTGGTCTGTAAACAACACAAACTCCTTCGGCACTAGGTAGTGCCTCCAATGTCTCAATGCTTGTACAATTGCATAAAATTCTACATCATAAGTTGAATAGTTCTTCCTTACCTCATTCAACTTTTCACTAAAGAAGGCGATGGGGCGATGGGTTTACCTCCTTGGCTAAGTACAGCTCCAATGCCCACATGCGAGGCATCACAATCCACTTCAAATACCTTATCAAAATTTGGTAATGCTAAAATAGGAGCTTCTGTTACCTTCTTCAAAAACTTAAAAGCTTCCTCAGCTTCCGTGGTCCACACAAATTCCCTTCCTTTGGTGCAATCTGTTATGGGTGCTACAATACTACTAAAATTTTGAATGAATTTTTGGTAGAATGTGAATAATTTATGAAAACTTCTTACCTCTGTTATGCTCCTTGGACTAGGCCATTCTAGAATTGCCCTGACCTTTTATGTATCCATTTTGACACCATCTGCAGAGATGACAAAGCCTAGAAATACCAGATTTTCTTGCATGAAACTGCACTTCTTTAAGTTTGCATAGAGTTTTTCTTTTCTCAACACATTCAATATGATCCTCAAGTACTGCAAGTGCTCCTCTTTGCTCTTGCTAAAAACCAAAATATCATCAAAATAAACCACCACAAACTTACCAATATAAGGACGCAGTACATTATTCATTAGCCTCATGAAGGTGCTGGGTGCATTAGATAACTCGAATGGCATAACCATCCACTCATATAATCCATCCCTAGTCTTGAAGGTTGTTTTCCACTCATCCCCGTCTCGAATCCGGATTTGGTGATAACCACTGCGTAGATCAATTTTGCTGAAGTATTTAGCCCCTGCAAGCACATCCATCATATCATCCAAACGAGGGATGGGGAACCAATACTTGATGGTGATTTTATTGATTGCCCTGCTATCTGTGCACATCCTCCACGTGCCATCCTTCTTTGGAGTTAATAGTGTAGGTACAACACATGGGCTCATACTCTCCCTCACCGCACCTTTCCTTATGAGGTTTGTCACTTGTCTATTGAGTTCTGCATGGTGTGTAGGGCTCATTCTGTAAGCTGCATGATTAGGTAGAGATGCTCCTGGGATCAAATCAATGTGGTGTTGAATATCTCTCTTCAGTGGTAGACCATCAGATAACTCATCCGGCACAACATCCGCATATTCTTCTAGTATCTTTGCTACTTCTGCTGGTATTGGTATTTCCTCATCATTTTCTTTTTGCACCACTAGTCCATAATAGAACCTTGTCAGCTTCATTTTCTTGATAAGTTCTCTTGTGGACAACATACTCTCAACCTTCCTTTCATCCTTAAGAGGCAATAAAATCACTTTGGACCCTTCTTTCCAAAAAGTATATGTATTCTTTTCTCCATCATGCATTACCTTCCTGTTGTATTGCCATGGCCTTCCCAACAACACATGGCATGCATCCATTGGAATGACATCACACCATATTTCATCCTTATAAGTCTTTCCTATGGAAAACTTAATTAAACACCTCTTATCAACAGTGACTTCATTTCCCTTTTTGAACCATGCAATACGATAAGGATGGGGATGTTTTTCACAGTGTAGATTCAGTTTATCTACCATTTCTCTAGAAACCATATTTTCACAACTGCCACTATCAATAATAACTTGGCTTCCTTTCCTCCTAAGGTGCACCTAATTCAAAAAATATTGGTTTGAAGCCAAGAATCATCGCAACCTTTAATCTGTATTTGTTCTTTTTCTGGAATCACCATTGTTCTTCTCATCATGAGATTCTCACCCACATCTGGTGGAACCTCTAGTTCTGCTTATTCTCCTTCATTCTTAGCTTGAACCAAGTTCAACCTGGGTTGTTCTCCTTGTTTCCTTTCTTGCATGTGATAGTTTGGACATTCAAATGCCCTATGACCCTCTTCACCACACCTATAACAAATGAAAGGTTTTCGTGGGCCTTCCATCCTTTACCACCACCGTAACCTCTACCCCTCTGAAATCCTCTTCCTCTTTGTTGACTTTGAGGATCTTGTTGGATATCTTTTGATTTCTCTGTTCCTTGAGATGATTCTCCCCGACTATAATGCAAACCACCTTGCAATGGAGATGATGTTCCTCTCCTTGCTCCTGAATTCCTTTGAAAATATTGTCTACTTTGCTTTTCTTTTGCTTTTAAAGCTAATTGGTATGCCTCTTTGTAATGTCCCTTTTTTGCTGCATAGTTCTTTTGTGTGTTTTCCGTTCATCCCTGGTTTTCAAGGGGCTATTGGCCTTGTTTGAGGAGACTCGAATGTTCTTGGAATGGCCACAGATTAGTTTTACAGAGCAGTTGGTTATGGCATTGAGTTCAGATGGTGTTCAGGATCGCAGTGGTACTTTCCGATGTTCTGTCGGCTTTCCGGATTGCTCTCCAAACTTCTTGGAGGAGCCGTCTATTTTTAGAAGTCACCCGAAATGCATCATTCATCCTCCCAAACATCATGGAGTATGTTGGTATGCTTAATTTTGCAGTTTGATGATATTTGGGATTTTTCGTAAAATTAGTTGATTTAATGAGCTAAACAATTAATTATTGCACTTAAGTTAAAAAGGTTGGAAAATGTTCATTTAACACTTAAGTGTTATAGCTCGTTGGAAAGGGGATGAAAAGCTTTAAATCATGGATGCATCATATTGGGACTTTGCGAATCAAATATTTGCTTTATTTTGATAAAGGGGTCGTTGGAGCTAAAAGGAGCTTTTAATTAAAAAAGTGACTTTAAGTTGTGCACACATAATGAGTTATTTTTATATTTTTTGAGGAGAAATATGAAGGGATAAAGGAAATAATATTTTATTTCCCTCAAAAAGTTATAAAAGGAGGAGATGGGCTCATTGTTTGAATATGCTTATGATTTGTATTGTTATGTTGCCGGAATGAACATGTGAGTTCTTCCATTTCTCTTGAGGACATAAACCCTCTTGTAGAAATTCTTCTTGAGGACGAAAACCCTCTTGGAGTAGATCGGTTTCGGTGGTGAGAGATCCACCCTAGCTGAAGTTGGTGTGGTTTCATACAAAAATCACCATTTGTGCTGAAAACGGAGGTACTGGAGCAATCTCACACAAAGTTGCCTTTGCACTTCACGGAGTTTGATTATTTTGATATTCATGCTTGTTTTGGGATGTTGCTAAATCATTTTGGTGTTGTGGTTTGGTATTGAGGTTTGATATTGAATGAAGAGAAGAAATCTTCCTTGTTGGCCGTACTTCAAGCCGTACCAGCAAAGGGTTTGATTCTTTATTTTGGAGTGTTGGAAATTCAATTTGCTCCCTTGTTTACATTATTGTCTGTCTTGTAATGGCGATCTAATCTGAGCAGATGGAGTATGTTTTATTGTAGATTTGAGTGTGTTTTGGAGTGAATATGATGCAGGCCGTACCTCTAGAGGGCCGTACATGCTGAAGAGTTAAAGCTTCATTGTAATCTCTAATGGAAGTTTGTTTGAAGATTAATGATTGGAAATGAATTACCTTATCTTAGCGCTGCTATTCTCTGCCTTTTATGATTTTTATGAGGCCTGAAGCTTGTGAAACTTGCAGATCTATACTACTTGCAAGGGCGCCGTACAACTATACATGTGGGGTTTTGTTTGCAAAGTTAAATCTGATTTTGGAATGCAGGATTAGCCTTGGAGGTCTGAAATAAATAGTTATTCAGAATTGCAGAGTTTAAAGTGAATAGAGGCATTCAACATATCATTTTTGGTGTCTTCCTTTTGGGCTGGGCCATCCGTACAGCCAGCACAGGACAGAAGATTCATGACAAGGTCTTTATCAAACTGTTTCAGATAATCCTTCTGATAGGACTGAGATTTCAATATGGTTTAGGATTGACATTGTTGTCAGCTGGGTCAATCAGATTTTCATGGATATGTTTGACATTGTTGTATGTTGCAGGATATCTCCAAGATTCAAGACTTCAATGGCACTTGCTCAATAACCTAGCTTATATTCTGATTTTTGGAGTTGCATTATCCTAAACATTGTAATTACTTCTTTATTTTGCAAACTCACTAAAGAACCCCTGGATGGTTTACCGCCAGTGTGGGCAAATTGGAACTTCCTTTCATGTTTTTTCTACCCACTGAACAAGTGGATGGCTTTGTAATATTTCCTTCTTGTTCTTTACCCACTGAAAGTGGTGAATCCCCACATCTTGTGGATGCCCACCGCAACGGATGAATTGTAATTCCTTGTTGCATAGTTGCTCATTGTAAGTCAATCACTGTATGCTCTCACCTTGCCCATTCTGGGATCTGAGTGATCAGAAAGTGTGAGGCATTTAGTAGGTTTTATGCAATTGATGCTAACACTGTCATATCCTTGTTCATTATTTTGAAAAAATTTGGGGTAGCATCTTACACTCTTCCATATTGTTAATCCTATGCATGCTCAATTCATCTTGAATAGAGAATTTTAGACCATTTACATACCTTGCAGCCATATGTTCATCAGTTTCTTGATGCTCCACATGAACAGACAACTTGTAAAATTCATTTGTATAGTCTTGCACAGTAGATAAGTTTTGTTTCAAAATTTGAAATCTTTGACAAAGAGCTTTGTGCATAGTCTACAGGCAAAAATTTCTCTCAACTTCTTCTCCATTTTTCTCCAAGTCTTGATTTTATCCTTTCCCTTTCTAGTTCTTTCTTTTTGCAGATGATCCCACCAGATCATTGCATGACCCTTTAACTTGGTGCATGCAAACTTCACCTTCTTTTCCTTTGTCATAGTCTTCCATTCAAAGAATTTCCCCATGTTGTTCAACTAATCTATCAACTCCACTGGTTTGAGACTGCCTGCATAATCAAAAACTTTTATTTTAATCCCATCATTTTTTTCCCTCTAATGCTCTGAGCATCCTTTCTTCAAAAGTCAGGCGCTCTAATTGTGCTTCCTCTTCAACTCTTACATGCTGATCTTCATCTTCTTGGCCTATTTCTTCATCAGAATCATCTCTTCGTGGTCTCAATCCCTGATTGGCTATCATACCTGCAAGTTCTTGTACTTGTCTTTGTAGGTTTTACATATCCCTATGCATCTGGGCAATGCCTGCTCTTCCTCTTCCTCTCCCAGCGATCTTCCCGCTTTGATACCAGATGATGTAACCAAATTTCACAACATAAAGCTCAACACTAATTTTATTGCAAACGAATAACCAAAAAACTCAGAACTATTTTCAAACCCCTTCTCATTCCATTCCATCTCCCACAACTGAAAAAAAAAACCAAGTTTATACAAAATGAAAATTACCCTTTTTGGTAGATTTTTGCAACTTTCTAAAAATGCCATTTTTGGTAACTTCGCATCCTTATTTGTATGACCATGAAAGTTTCCAAATATTTGAAACTTACTTAAAGATGACTAATCGTCAACTTTCTAATCTAATTGCAAGTAAAGTTCGAAAATAAATTAGGAAATACTTAGAAAATCCCAAAAAAAACATTAAAACCTCATTTTGAGGCCCTAGATGATCGGATAAGTTCCCGGAGAAGTGTCAAAATGGCAACCTACCGAATTTACCAATTTAGTGGATTTTTTTATTAAACTCTTCAAGACACATTTGCCCACCAAATTTCAGCTCTAACGGACCTCTGGGTCAAGAGTTATGACCTCCGGAAGTTCCTGCATCAGCAACTTATCGAGAATATGCAAAGATGCAATGTATGGGTCCCGACAATGAGGTCATGTTAGGCACCCATCTACAAACAAATCTCTCACAAATGGAGTAAAGGAGAAAACCCTATGGGAGAAAACTTTTTTCTAAAAGAGAGAAAACATGCATAACAAATATGTACGAGTGAAAGAAGGAAGGAGGACTCAATATGACCCCCAAAAGACTATTTGGTTTGATTCGGGCAATTCCA
Source organism: Cunninghamia lanceolata (assembly GCA_027924645.1). NCBI lineage: Eukaryota > Viridiplantae > Streptophyta > Pinopsida > Cupressales > Cupressaceae > Cunninghamia > Cunninghamia lanceolata. The sequence continues at coordinate 3,545,863 of BSBN01000752.1, read as the reverse complement.
TTCTCATAATAAATGTTTATGCTCCATTAGATTTTCAAGGAAAGACATCTTTGGACTGACATCAGGTTTGTTTGTTCCCTTCTCCTCTTTTCTCCTTGGATTGTGGCTAGTGATTTTAATGTTATTCTCAACTTGGAAGAAAAGAATGGTGGTTTAAACTGGTTAGACCCTTCTTCTTCCATGCTAAGGGACAACTAATGTTTCTTGATCTCTTAGATGTTAAACCTAAATGTGGTCCTTTTACTTGGACTAATAGAAGGTGTGGACTTGATTCTATTTCTAAGTGATTAGACAGATTTTTACTTTTTGATTGTTGGTTGAGCGATGCTTTAGTCTTGTCCATCAAAATTTGAACTTGAGGGGCTTGGATCACTTGCCTATCAAGTTTTCTTCATCCCTCATTTCCAACTTAAAAAAAACTTCCTTAAAATTCCAACTGATGTGGCTTAGAGAACAATTGCTTCATGATCTTATTCCTACCATGTACTCTTTCTTTAGAAGATTGAAATTTTTGAAGTTCAAGCCTAGCCAATGGAATAAACTTCACTTCGGCAACATCATTGAGAAAAGGAAACAAGTGTAGGAGTGCTTTAGATGAAATAACTTTTAAAATTAGGGAGAAAGGTATGACTATGAAGCTCCTCAACTTGGAATCCTCTTTGTCTAAGGAACTCAATGAATGGGATCTATGGGAAGATATCTTTTGGAAGTAGAAATCAAGGATAGATTGTGATATAGGAATGCTTCCTTTTTTTATAATTCTATCAATGCTGGAAGAATAGGGAACTTTATCTCTTCCCTTAAATCGTCCAATGGAAATCAGTTATCTTCATTTCATGATATCAACTTGGAAGCTGGTTAACATTTTTCTCCTCTTTTCCAAGACAATGGCCCTTTGGTGGAGGAAGAAAAGGTGGTAGTTGATTGTATACCTCCCTTGGTTACCTCTGAAATGAATGATGAACTTATGTGCCCTATCTCTTTGGAGGAGCTCAAGCACATAGTTTTGCATATAAAAGAAGGGAAAATTCTTGATGGTTTTCCTATTGAATTTCTTCTAGAGTTTTGGGATTTGTTGAAGCTTGATCTTTTGGCAGTGGTTAGGGATTGCCAATCCAACAAACAAATGCTCAAAGCACTTTCTATCTTCGATTCCCAAGAAGAATGTTGCTGATTCTTTTGACCTTTTTTGTTCTATAGCCTTGCGCAATGTCACAAGATTATTACTAAGATCATAGCTGATAGGCTGAAAAACATTTTGGATCCTCTTATTTCTCCAAAGCAGGGAGGCTTTATTCAAGGTGGTTAGATTCTCGATAGTACCATTATTGCTAGTGAGGTTATCCACTCTATGTTCAGCTGATATAGCCAAAGCTTAAGATAGAATTAGATGGTCTTTTCTTAGGAAAACTCTTTTTGCTTTTGGATTTAGCTCAGATTGGATTGATTTGGTAATGAGTTGTGTGAGAACTCTATGTTATTCTATTTTGATTAATGGAAAACATACCATGTTCCTTGCCTCTAGAGGGTTGCACCAAGGAGATCCATTATCCCCTCATCTTTTTATCATTAAGGCCTAAGGGCGAGGTAGATTGCTAAAAAAAAAATGAGGGAGTGGAACTCGAGGCAGATTGTCTTGCAAAGTGGGGTACCGAAGAGAACCGACATTGAAATGTGTCTGATTTGAACTCTCTGCCCCTTGTTAAGCTGCTCAACTTCTTCAGTTACTTCAAAATGATCTATCCTAGCTTGTCTATGGTTGAGTTGCTGCTGGTTAGATTAGATAATTGGTTTCTCTTTATGAATGTCCCAGTTAGGCCCTCTTGCTGTCTTTTAGATATTTCTTATGACATATCTGGAGATCCTGGTTTTGTGTTACACCTTGGTTTACGGCCAGTTGGATTATCTTTTGTTCTAGATTTGAGCAGTCGTACTTTACTCTAGGGAATTTACTAAACCCTGCCGGGTTTTCTTTCTGTTATCTCTGATTATGGTCTTGGCTATATGGAAATCCTTGTTATGTAAATTTTAATTTCAGATTTTTAATATATCTTTTTGCCAAAGAATATTCCATCAAACAATAATGAAAAATAAATTCAATGTTTGGGGTGATGACACACTTCAACCGTATAATCCTGCAGACCAGATGTTATATCATAGTTGCAGGGAGATGCGTCTCCCCCTACTTGGGACGCATTCCCGGGTTTCCGGGACCGGAACGCGTCTCCTGTCTCTGAGACACGGGTAGAGACGTCCCACATCCTAGGAGACGGCCGGACGCGTCTCCTGTGCGTATCCCGTGCGTCTCCGATTTCAGGCGACTTCGAACCCTAGCGTGTTTACAATTTCTTGTTTTTTTTGAGACGGTTTTTTAATTTTCTAGGGCTTTATGGTGTTTATCATGTTTAAAGTAAATACTATAGCTTCGAAACATTAACACAAACAATGTCAAGGTTCAAGGAATACACAATAGGTTCAACCGATGAGTTTAGAAAATTTTTGGGCGTGATTTCTGTTTTATTGCGTGAGACAATTCCGAGCACGATAATGCTCACATATAAAAGCCTTTCAGCTATATAAGTATTGACTATTAGTATTTCCTAATTATTAAATTAATAATTAATAATAATTATTTATTATTTATTATTTATAAATATAATTAATATTATATATAATATTTCACATTTTAAATTTTAACATATATATATATATTAAAATTTTATACATAATAAATATTAATTATTAATTTGATATATAATATATGTGTTAAAATTTAAAATTAACATTATATATCTGTGTTTTAATATTAAATTATATATATAAATATATTAATATATTTATTTATATAATATATATAATATTTATTAATATTATATATCTTAATATTAATATATATAATTGGCATCTCCAAGTACCTGTCTCTTTTTCAAAAAATGACGTACCGCTACCGGTACCAGTCTCCCGTACCAGTACCGGTACCAGTCCCCTGGCAACTATGTGTTATATGGGTAGTAAAATTAGCTTGAACAATAGAGTGCCAGCAGCAGCAACTAGATCAAGAAAGTCACCTGGCCTTGGCATTAACTGCAGTACCTGTAGAGATTATCCTCCTCTTGGAAGAACATTATCTCAAGAGCAGTAATTGCTTTGTGTTAGCCTGGAGTCTGGAATTTTTCTGTGGGTGGCAGGTCAAGACATAGATGCAGGAGGGTTTGGGTTAGTTAAAATGTGAGACTTATTTAATACTTAACAATGAACTTCATATGGCTTGGGAGAGTCACTACCAAGGGGTTTCAGCCTTGCTGCCCTTGGCAAGTGCCTTTTCATTTGTTTTCAAAGGATAATATTTGATTAACACAAAAAATCTGTGAGAAACTATAATTTATTAATATACCTATCATGATCAGTTTAAGTTCAACATTTGATATGACAGAATAATGCTTAATATGATTCAGGACCATTTGATTACTATTCTATAGCATTAGATATAGTTTTTCTTCTTCATCCTGCTAGTACAGGATGAGGAATAGTATAGAATTAGGCATAATCTCCTTCGTTTTCATAATTTTGATGCAATTTAACAGAAATTCCATATGTATTAATATTGTACCCCTACAATAATTTACTACATTCTATCTCCTAGTGTCATGCCATCAATTTCTGTTCACTGTGGATGGATATGTTAGATAGCCATTTCATGTATCTCTTTGTTGTCTGAAAAATTGGTGTAAAAGTAGTGTTACATCTATGAAATGTTACAATATAATTGAACTTATGGATGGTGCTTGTCTTTTAACATGTTTCTTGCATCTGTTTGTGTTAAGACCAATAGTGTAAGTAGTCTCATGTTTGTTTTATCTGTTAGCTATTTACTGGTTGCGTACATGACTTTAATTGCTAATGCATATTACAACGAACATCCTTTTACAACTTAGATCATTTAAAATTCTTATTGCAGCTTTAGGCTAATTAAGGGTGCTTGGTTGTGAGCTTCTCTGCATAAACAGGTTAAAATAGCTCAAGCTTATGCAAAGGGTGGAGCAGCATGCCTTAGTGTCTTAACAGATTCCAAATACTTTAAGGTAATACTTTTGCTTTTTTAGTCAACTGTTAGACATTAGTGCCAACATTAATTATATGATTTATATTGCTTAGGCTTCATGGTTAATTTAGTATGTTGTATAAGTTATAACTGATGTTTCTTGTTTGCATTTGATTTTCCAGGGAAGCTTTGAAAATTTGCAGGCCATCCGACATGCTGGAATACAGGTGCCCAATTTGGCTTATTTCTCACTTGACATATTTTCACATTGCATCTTTCTGTAGGTGAAGATGTAAAATTTATGAATAGCATCCTACTCTAGATATTATGCTTAATCATTTGGAAAGAAGTTCCAGTCAAAAAGGTCTGTAGGAAATTCCCTGATGTAATGGCCTTGTAGAAAGTATATTTATTAATAGAATTTTCTTTGGATATTTTCTAAAGTTAGACTAAGGTGTAATTGTTGAGTTTCTTGGTTAGATGCTTCAAGGCAAAAAGTGGTTCACAATAGTTCTTAATATATTGATCCCCTAGTTGCTTCACATCCTGAATGTGGAATGCAGTGCCCTTTGCTGTGCAAGGAGTTTATTGTTGATGAATACCAGCTATATTATGCTCGACTGAAAGGTGCAGATGCTGTTCTTTTGATTGCTTCTGTGTTGCCAGATCAAGAAATAATGCACATGCTTTCCATTTGTAAATCTCTGGGCATGGCAGCTTTGGTTGAGGTTAGTTGCAGTGAGTTCCTTTTTCTTTTTTGATAATTAAAAACAAACAGATCTAGGATGTTTATTAGAATTTTGTAGGTAGGTAAAAAATAACTTTTAAGTTATTAAGTGATAAACCAAGAAAGAGAAAAAATAACTAAAGTTAAAAATTTTAAGCTTCCACACTCCATAAGTTTGTAGCAAGAAGGTTTCTGGATGAAAACTGTGTAAACTTTTTGAGTATCTAAAAGTTATTTATTCACATGTAAAAGGTAAAAAGTAACAAGGAGAAAATGAGAGAACTTTAAATTATTTATGCTACATGTAGAAGGCACAAGTGAAAGAGAAGAAAAACTGCCGTTACAAAACCCTTTCAGCCTTAGGATATTGGATGTCTTCGTATTCCAAGACTAAGTTTTGGCCAAGTGCAGTAGCCATACTGCCTTTGGATATACTTCGTTGAGTTGGTGTCCATAACTTCTCAAAATAGTTCTTTTTAGCTTTTGTACTAGAAATATTATTTGGATAAAAAAAATTCTAATCTGATTTCTTTTTCAGATGTTGATGGTGGTTTCCTTTGCTGTACAAAAAATGCGCCATAATTTGCCTAGAAATTTCAAAATTTTAACTGTAACATTTGAGTTGCAATAGTAGACTTTCAGATCAAGATCCTAGCTGCTCCAGATTTGGATCCTAACAGCTTCAGATCTGAATCTTAACAGTTGTATTAGAGTCCATAATTCAGATTTCTATTTCCATAAATTTGGATTTCAAATATTCAGAGAATTATATTCTAGAAAATTTGATTTCAGTGTATTAAAGCGTCAACTGCCAGTTCTTAATATATTATCAATTACCATATTTGGTTCATAGGAAGGATATGTTGATGTGGTTTTTGTGACTGCAACAACATTAGAATAAAACATTGGGTATTCTATCCTCTCTTGAGAAAAAGCCTCCCGAGTGCTAAACTATGTGATCACACAAGAGTGCTCCAAGGTTCCTTTTGAGTCAGGTCTTGATTGGCACAGGAATAGACTTAGTGAAATGATGTGATTTGCTGGTAATCACGAGGGGTCTTACGTGAAATCACTCCTTCTTCATGGACATGGAATTCACACCTTCTGGGATTTGTGAATGAATCGAAACTTTCTCTATTCAACTTGAAAGAAAAGCAAAAGGGAAAGGGTTAAGGAATCTATTCTAAGGACAATGAGATGATGAATGGTGCTTTGATAGACAAACTCCTTTAAACCAAGCTTCGCTTCACCATGAGAACAACAACTACGCGAAACCGGTGCAATCTTCAGAGGAAATGAAGGATTTCCATATTGCAAATATGCATTCAAGTACCCAAGTTGGCGCAACTTGAATGAACACCCACAATCGAATTATTACAAAATGAAGGTTCAGGCTAACTTTACACTACAGCTTACCATCAACAAACCATAAAAAGTATGAACCAAAGAATTTATTGAATATCTTCACATGGATTCATCATATCAATGAACTGTTACTAAACTTATCTACAAAAAATGCTTTGAGTCATCCAAGAGAAATAGGAAGCCATGCTAACATCCCAAAATAACACAAATTTCATCAAGTTTCAATGAAAATATATTGATTCTGGTAGTATCTTTACAACAATTTCGCCATGGTCTCTCCAATGCTTCAAAAGCTTCTACTCTATCAAGAACTAACTACTTCTAAGGAAGAAGAACTGACTAAGGAAAAGAATGTTTTAATCTCCTCACATTTTTTTTCCTAATGTCCTTCTATATTCCTCTCTATCTTTTACAAATGAGGCTAATGAGCCTTTATATAGGGTTACAAAGGGGCCAAGATTTGATTTCCTAGAAATCAATTCCCAAATTAGGTTAAAGAAACCCTAAAAAGAGGTAGGTGAGAAAGAAGAGGCTGCCAACATTTTGGCCAATGAACAGCTGACACATGTAGTAGGGCGCCACCTCATTTTGTCCTTTTGTCTCAAGTGCACTTTGGACTTGGAATTCTATCTTTGTTATGCATTTCCTTTGGATTCCTGATGCTGAACTGGAAATGCATCCTTCTCCTGTGGGTGATGTCTTGAATAATGAAGTCCTTCATCTTCCCCTTGGCATTCATGTGCAGTCCTCTTGATGTTGGAAGTAGTCTCCTTCTTCGGCATTAGAACTCCTCTTTGCATCCACCTTGATCGCCTTGGATCATCCTTGAACATCTTCTTCGTGGAACTTATCCTTGTCCTCAAATCCTGCAAAATAAAGAAAACCTTGAGTAGTCATGATGAACAAGATCCTCAAATGCAATGCAATTTCTGATATACTTGTGAAGAAAGATAGAAAACATTAGCATTTGCAAGCAATTCCTCCAGAAATCTGTCTTTTACTTGAAAGGCTCTTGGTCTGATTTGATGAAATCCTGAAGAAAACTGATTTTCTCTTGGTCAAACTAACCTGCTTCTCCAGAAATCAGACTTTAGTTTGGTCAAAAATGAGTTGTTTGCTTGGAAAACAGGGTTGTTCTTGGTTAAAATGACCTGTTTGCTTGGAAAATCAGACTTTATCAAGTGAAGACTAAGCTGCTCACTCAGAAATCAGACCTTTTCTAGGGCAGATTTGAGCTGTTTATTTAGAAAATCAGACTTTTATTAGGTGAAAATTAAGCTCCTTACTCAGAAATCAGACCTTTTGCTTAGAAATCAGACCTGTTTTTGGTAAAAAATGAGCTCTTTTACACAAAATCAGACTTTTAGCAGGTCAAAACTGGGCTGCTTAATGAAAATCGGACCTTTTTTCTTTGTTAAAAATGGGCTGTTTTATGAAAATCATTTTTTTCTCTTGTGAAAAAATAGCTCCTCACTCAGAAAATCAGACCTTTATCATGAAGAAGAAGCCTGTTCTAATGTTAAAAAAAGGGTCTGAAAATATCACAAAACCCTGCCCTTTTGACATGAAAATCTCTGTTTTGAGGTGAAAAACAAGTCTGAAAAATCTCTGAAATTTCTGGTTTTAATGAAAAAAAAAGTCTGGAAATCTCTGTTTTTTGATGGAAAAGGCCGGGTTTTTGATGCTAACCCTGCCCTTTTGACATGAAAATCCAAGTTTGATGAAGAAATTTATATTTCTTATGGAAGAAATCTGCCTTTTCACTTGAAGAAGAAATCTGAAAACCTCATGAAACTCTGGTTTTAATGGAGAAATCCGCCTTTTGTTGAGTATATCTGCTTTTGAATGCCGGGAAATCAACCTTGGAGGTGAAGAAATCAGTGCCTTGGGTGAAGAAATCCCTGCCTTTGATGGAGAGATTTGTCCTTGCTTGGCTGGAGCAACCTGGTTTTTTGATGAAGAAACATGTTCTTTGATGGAGAAAACTGCTCTTTGATGTTTGAAGAAGTCTGCCCTTTGTTGAAATGATAGACTCAAAGCCTATAAATATGGTTAGACTCGCCCTAAAGCAGCCCCACAAGCACATCTTATATGGCCGACTTAGGCATGAAAGGGGGCTGACTTAAGGATGAAAAAAAATCTGATTTTTTTATTTGAGTTGCTCAAGCTCCTCACTTGGAAAACCTAGCACAAAGGTAGCTTAACTTGGAGTGAGCGTGGATTTCCTCATGATATGAATTTGCTTTTGGCTAGGAACTCTTCTTTCAGCTATGTACACTTTATGGAGTCAAGCTTTAAGATATTTTGAGTCAAGCTTTAAAATATTTTGCCTTGGATTTTAGTGAGCTAGTCAAAAGTTATTTTTGGACTTTAGTGAGCTGGTCATAAGTTATTTTTGGACTTTACTGGGTCATCTCTTTAGGCGTGGATTTTATGAGGTGATGGATTTTAAGATGTTTAAGATATTTAGAAAGGATTTTTTGTCTTCTTCCTTGGGCGTAAATTTGGTGTGCTCATGGATTTGGACTTTAAGACTTCCAAATCCATGGATTTCATATTTGAGATGTCTACCTATATGCTTGGGGATGGTCGCACTTTCCACGTATCCATGGATTTCACATTTAGGATTTCTAAATCCATGGATTTCACTTTTGAGGTGTCTACTTCCTTGCTTGGAGATACTTTTCCTTAGGCGTGGATTTTATTAATCCATGGATTTCGTTTGAGTCATTTTGAATTCCATGGATTTCATTTCATCCCCTGCCTTCTTGCCTGCTTGGAGTTAGGCATGGATTTCCTTAAGTGAATTTTTTCTTTTAAACTGGATGATGGGCCTTGGCAGTCTCCTGAAGGAGCTTGTCTCACTAAGTAGGACATTCTCTCTCCTAAAACAGGAATTTCTCTCCTGAAGGAGCTTATCTCTCTAAGCAGGACATTCTCTCTCCTAGAGGGGCTTGACGAGCTTATTTTTTGGAAAACATGTTTCTCTCTCCTTGACGTGCTTATCTCTCTAAGCAACTCATTGAGGTGCGTAAGGAGCTTATTTTTTTTTAAAATATGTTTTTGCCTCTCCTTGAGGAGCTTGTTACTCCAAGCAGGATGTTGAGGTGCTTATCTCACCAAAGTAGGGCATTCTCTCTCTTAGAGGTGCTTGACGTGCTTATATGACTTCCTCTCCTGTTGACGAGCTTAACGAGCTTAAGACATGAATTCCTATCTCCTTGATGTGCTTGTCTCTCTAAGGACGTTGAGGTGTTTATCTCACCAAAGCAGGACATTCTCCCTACTAGAGGTGCTTGACATGCTTATATGACTTCCTCTCCTGTTGACGAGCTTAACGAGTTTAAGACATGAATTCCTATCTCCTTGACGTGCTTGTCTCTCTAAGCTGGACATTGCGCTGCTTATCTCATCAAAGCAGGTCATTCTCGCTCCTGAAGGAGCTAATCTCTCTAAGGACATTCTCTCTCCTAGAGGAGCTTGATGTGCTTATATGACTTCCTCTTCTGTTGACGAGCTTAACGAGTTTAAGACATGAATTCCTATCTCCTTGACGTGCTTGTCTCTCTAAGCTGGACGTTGAGGTGGTTATCTCACTAAAATAGGAATTTCTCTCTCCTAGAGGAGCTTATCTCTCTAAAACATGTTTTGCTAAGGAAATGCCCAAGTTAAGGTGAGTTTAGGACCCTAGATTGGATCCAGGATTGAACAGAGAATTGTAGATTTCTGGAGGGGACACATTTACTCTTGAAACTGCGGATAAAGGCCTCCAGCTAGTGGATTGATAGCCCATTCACTATGGATTCCTATGCTTAGAGTGAATGACTTAGACATTTTCCTTTGGGATGGTGGGCTTCTTAGCAAGAATTTGGTGAAATTTGGGCAAATCGACACTACCAAACCTACCGACTTAGCAAAACGACGACAAAAAAGGAAAAATGAGGGGGTCCCCATTTTCAATGGGGCGATGTGTGAAAATGTCACAACAGGGTACTGATAATATGGAGAGGGAATTCCAAAAGATATATGAAAGATTTGGTTCAATTTCTGGTATAATCAATTGTCTTTTTTTCCCTATGCTACATTTTTCTTCCTTAAAATTGTATCATGATAAATTTCCAGATCAATGACCTCTTGGGAAGATTTACTTGGAACAAACAATGAAGAGATCCATTCCTAGGTTTGAAGATTTTGAATTATTGGTTTTGATTGGACACTATTCCTGGAAAATCAAATGAAAATGTGCCAAAGGTCAATCAACTAAGTTCATCATTCCGTGGTTGGCCATGTGACAATTCTTTGAGTCTAGAAACCTGAAATAACTCAAGGCACCAACTGGGATGCTCCATTAGTGCCACAACTACATGGAAGGAAAGAAGTTGTCATAAGCAAGAGAAATAGTTTGCCTTCCATTTATGAACCAAGTAGCTAAAGAAGACAGTCTTCAAACATTTTCAAACATGCCATTTTTGAAGGCAAGAGAGAAGGGTATTCAGACAACAAAGAAGACTACTGTAGCAATTTTGGTAAATGAGGAATCGGTGTAAAATTGTTCCGAACTTAAAAGTGAAGTTATACCTCTATAAAGTGAAATTGTTCCGGAAAAAACTGCTCCTGATTTTCTTTGTTGGGTATTCTACCCTTAGAGGTTCTCTTTGTAGTAAAGGGAATTCCAAAAGATATATGAAAGATTTGGTTCAATTTCTGGTATAATCCTCTTTTGTTCCCTATGCTACATTTTTCTTCCTTAAAATTGCATCATGATAAATTTCCAGATCAATGACCTCTTGGGAAGATTTACTTGGAACAAACAATGAAGAGATCTGTTCCTAGGTTTGAAGATTTTGAATGATTGGTTTTGAGTGGACACCATTCATGGAAAATCAAATGAAAATGTGCCAAAGGTCTATCAACTAAGTTCATCATTCCGTGGTTGGCCATGTGACAACTCTGAGTCTATTTGTCTGTTATTTATTTTTTGAATGCTCAATGAGGTATGCGATGATGTTTTCTGAACACTTGTTCCACAAATTACATAAGTATTGTTATTTTCTGTGCAGTTTATTATTTCTTCAGGCATGTATATTGTTGTACAAATAGGATAAGCCTGCATCTTTAGAAGGCACACTTTTGATTTTCTGTTTATTGCCACAATCAACTTCTGATAGCTTTGTAGAACTTGTGTGGAAGCTTTTCAACGGTAAAATCTTGTTCCACAAGAAATATGTGATGTTTTCTAAACTATTGTTCCACAAATTACTTAAGAATTGTTATTCTGTGCAGTTTTCTATTTCTTCAGGCATGTATGTTGTTGTACAATAGGGTAAGCCCCTGCATCTTTAGAAGGCACAATTTTGATTTTCTGTTTATTGACACAATCAATTTCTGATATCTTTCTAAAACTTGTATGGAAGCTTTTCAATGGTGAACTCTTGTTCCACAAAAAATATATGATGTTTTCTAAACTATTGTTCCACAAATTACTTTAGTATTGTTGTTTTCTGTGCAGTTTTTTATTTCTTCACGCATGTATGTTGTTGTACAATAGGGTAATGCTCGCATTGCTTCAGAAGGCACATTTTTTATTTTCTGTTTATTGACCCAAATAACTTATGATATCTTTGTAAAATTTGCACGAAAGCTTTTCCGTGGTGGAATCATGGTTAAACATGTGCTCCAGTGCATATCTTGTAAAACGCTGCTGCCCAGTGGCCCACTTGTTTTTACAGTAAAAATTCCTACCGTTCTGGGGTTTTCTCTGAGTATGAAATATGAAACGAGTTTGAAAAGGTGTCCTATTGTCTTTGCCTGCAGATAATGACCTTATCTAAAAACAGAACTTCGCTTGAAGCAACATCCAATCATCTGTCTGCAGATAATGATCTCCTATAAAAAAAGGAACTGAAAATTATCAAGTTTTGTACTTTTTATTTAGTTATTATTTATTGTGTTTTTGTTATATATGACTAGCTGGAAACTAGTTGGTTTCAAAAAAACTGAGCTCGCAGAACCTTCGTGTCACACATGTTTACACTTCTCAAGTCTATGTTGGTTTCCTGGGTTTTCTGAAGTCAGGTGATTCCTACTACCAGGGTCATCACTGTATTTTCTACAATGTTACATTTTATTGACAGCACGTATAATAGGCATTGGAAAAGTTTTGGAAGCAAACAAAAATGTAAGATGTAATCTTCCATTTTAGTGTTATGGATATTGAAAATATTAGGATACATAGTTTCGTGTCTGACAGTGAGGTTGAACTGAGTTGATATTTTTGAATTTCCTGGTCAATAGATATAGAGAATTATGTATATAATGGTACTCTGTTCTTTAATTGCATTTAGTTTTCTACTAGTCAATTTATAAAGTATGAGAACATCTAAGTGATACACAATTTGTTTTGTAGGTTCATAGCACAGAGGAACTTGATCGTATATTGGGTATTAATGGAGTTGAGCTTATTGGAATTAATAATCGGGATCTTGGTCAGTTTCGACTCCTTTACAAGATGTGTTATCCAGGATATGTACCATACTTGTTTGCTTTTTGTACTAATCCTTGCACATCTTAGAGTTTTATTTGCATTTAACAAATTTTGTACAATGTTAATCATTTGGTGATTGCAATTTTTCCCCATATAGCTCTGTGACTAGGTTATAACTAGCAATCGTGATTTCAAAGTTTAAGCAAAGCATTTGGGCATTTCTCATATCAAATATCGCGGAAGTATGTAATATTGCAAAATTAATGAGAGTTGCAGGATATGCCCAAGTAAAATCCTTGGTACGCATACTGTCGTACTGGATACGGCCTAGATACTGTTGTCACCTTTTACAACATCAACCCCAATTGCAAATTGGGTCCCCCTCTTTTTTGACTTAGTCCGGATTCTTGCTCTAGTCCCATACTCTCCGGCATGATTTCAGAACTCAGAGGATGTCAATGGCTTAGGCTGGCTCACCGATGATTGAAGAAGTGAACACATAGATTTCCTCCTGCACAGGCTTGGAACCCTAACTGCCTGTTCTGAACTGTCCTCAGGGAAGGGTTTTGTCTTTCCATCCTTAGGAAATGAACCCATTCCATCCTTGACATGGAACTTAGTTCTAATCTGGTTACAAGACTACATGTCCCACTCAGGAAACCATTCCCGGACTCCAGTCCAGGAATCCAGCCCGGAGGTCCAATCTGGAGTCTTGTCTGGAAGCGCCTATCCCGGAGTCTTGTTCGAGGAGTTCTTGTAGCACATTTCACAGTTGAGTATATTGTCTTTTCATTGATGTCAAAATATCAGGATATCAGGATGTTGCATTTCACAGTTTTCACAAGATGTAGTTGATAGATGTGTTGATCACATTATATTTCAGAAGGATTCTTCGTAGGACAGTTTAAGTCATGCTTTCAGTGAAAGTGGCTAAGGTTGGCATTATGAGTGGTCTTCATGCAATTATGACACACTTTTGATTGTGACTTGTTGTAATCACAGTGGTTTGGTATCATCTTAGTTTTCAAGTTGTAAAACTCTTACAAGTGGTCCTTCATGGTAATGACATCAGTGACACATCAGTGTTGATCTTGTGTGAGGTTGTTCTGACTTAGTCATTTCAGAAGATGACATTCATTGCATCAATATTGAATCAGGAGAAGGGCTTGTGTCATTTGATATAAGTTAATATATATTAATTTCATTTAACTTGGCTTCATGACAGTGGCAGATCAGTTGAAGTTTGGTTTTCAATTAAGTGTTAAAAATATGTTGAGATTTAGAATAATGGAAGTGGTAAATGTGGTTTACTTAACACTTAACAAGTCATAAATTTTGTGTTCAACACTTATTCTTCCTTACCTTACTGCCTGTCATAACACTTTGCACTTTATGTTATATCTTTGAGGTGATCGGTGACAGCAGGTTCTTTCTAAGTGATGACCGGCTGGAGGCATCATTAGTCATAGTGGGGTAAGTCATTTGGACCCCGCTCCCCTAGCGCAAACGGTGGAATAAAGTTGTGTTTAAAGCCGCCGAATCCAACAATCAAAGTTTAAATAAAGATTGGCGGGCACCGCAGATCGGAGGGTCTGTTTTTAAATAGAAAGCATTTTCAAACGGTTAGTTCGTGGCTTTAAAGTTGACGTTCATTGTTGTTAAAAAGGAAATAAATCATGTTTTTCTTGGCCTTTCTAACCGAAATTCAAGGGGCACTGAAGTTGATTTTTGTGTGAAGGAAAGAGTGAAGTTTAGTATGTTTCTAATTGAAGAGAAGATGAAAAGGCAGAGTTCTTCGAAGGGGATTCATTTTTTCTTGTTTTGTTTTTTGATTTTGATGAGAGAATATGATAAGATTTTTAAAGAAGAAAATAAAGAGATGAAGCTGAACCGGTTACAAGAGAATGGGAAGATGAATGTTTGTAATCTTTTTGTGTGTGCAGATATGTTTCAAGGAGGAGATATAAGATCTAATGGTAGTGTGAGAAAGTTTTTTTTTTTTAGCAGAGAGGAAGAATGGGATTATTTGTTGAAAGATAAATTTTTGTTAATTGCAGATATATTTTGACATGAAGAGATAATTTTTGAAAGAGAGATTTGTTCAGTTTTGGAGGTGTGATTGTGCAATCAAGGATGGAGATTTTTGATCAGATTAGAACAATATTTCCTCAGAGAAGGATAAAGCTTTGAAAAATAATTTTGGAGTAGGTTAAAATTTTTCAATATTGCAGTGACAGAGTCTATGAAATTGAAAAGTATGAATTGAGTTGTATTGAAATTGATTTGCAGAGATAGAGGTATGAAATATCTTAAAGATCAAATTTGGTTGATTGTTGTGAAGATGATGTCTAATCTGATGATAACTGTTGAAGGTTGATTACAGAAAATATACATTTGTTTGTTTTGAAAAGGAGAAATAAGGTATTGATTTTATTGAAACAGGGAAATCCCCTGAGTTATAATTTTCATTGAATGTTGATGTTGTAATGTCAGTGAGACATGCAGAGAAGTACAATATGCCAGTGAGGCAGAATTGTAATGTCAGTGAGACAATTGTAATCAGAAATTTGTGTTAAGCCAGTGAGGCAGTTGAGTGGTTTTTATACCCCAGGAGGGTTTTCCACTCGGGAAATTTCTTGTGTCAAGTTTTGTTTTGATACTCTGCATATTTTCTTTGTTCTATCTGAAGAATTTTACAATTGTGAATTTAAATTAAGAAAAGGAGTAAAAAGTGTTAAAATTGTTAACAACACTGATTCACCCCCCCCTCTCAGTGTTGAGTGTATTCCTACAGTTCTTGCCCGGAATCCTGTTTCAAGGTCTGTCTAGATTCGTATTCCAACCAAGGCTCGGAATTCAATAAAGACTGTCACTCCTTGGCATGATCATCCTTCAGTCATGGAACTCAATTCCCGGCCCAACAGCTCCAGTCCGGAAGTTCAATCTAAGGGATATCCGTCTGATCTCAATCTGCGATTCAATCTCAGGTCATAGCTCGGAGGATAGTCAAAACAACGAAATTTTTTCAGGTACTTAGAGTGATTTCAAATTTAATGATGTTCCGACAAAACTCAGAAAGAACATGGAAATGCAGAACAGGAACATCCCTGGTCGCATATTCCAGTACCAACTGGAATATGCGCCCAGGGAACAAACTTCTCGCTGGTCGCATAATCTAGGAGGTACTAGATTATGTGCCCAGGATAGATTTTTGTCCTGGTCGCATAGTCCAGTACCTCCTGGATTATGCGCCCCAGGATTAGGGTGTCCAGTTCAGGGTCCTGTCCAGTCCGGACTATGCAGTTGGCTTGAAAATCACTCCCTGACTTCTCTGTAGATGTTTGAATCAAAGAATTCACAGTCTAGTTGGAAAATTTCACCATGAAAATGGGAGATTCCTTGAGGGGATGGAAGAAACGAAAACTCTGTGTTCCGGATCTTCTGTCGTCATTGAACCTCCGTAAAGCAGCTAGAGTTCACTTTCTGCAAATCTTACCATGAAAATGGGAGATTCCTTGAGGGGATGGAAGAAACGAAAACTCCGTGTTCTGGATCCCGTGTCGTCATTGAACCTCCGTAAAGCAGCTAGAGTTCACCTTTTGCAAATTTCACCATGAAAATGGGAGATTCCTTGAGGAGATGGAAGAAACGAAAACTCCGTGTTCCGGATCCCGTGTCGTCATTGAACCTCCGTAAAGCAGCTAGAGTTCACCTTCTGCAAAACTGAAACTTCACTCAAACAATTAAACTGAAGGAAATGATAAGTCCTTAACCAAAATCCCGAAAGATGGACATGTAGGGTCTAGGGCACAGAATCCACCTCCTGTGGAAATGTGCACTCCAGGACAGTTTTCTGGCTAGGGCGCAAAATCCACCTCTTGTGGGAATGTGCGCTCCAGGAGAAGTTTTGTCCAGGGCGCAAAATTCTGCACCTTAGGGAATGTGCGCCCTTGGAGGTTTTTTTGTCCAAGGCGCAAAATCCACCTCCTTAGGGAATTTGCGCCCCTGGATAGGATCCTCCAGTGCCCTCCACAGCTAATGTTTGTCCAAAACGGAGTGTTGACCTTCATGAAATCCTACATGAGGACTTCCAAAACTTGGTAAAACTCTTACAAAAGAACTTGAAAATGAGTCTGAAAGAGGAGGAAAATTTGGAAGGAATTTGTCCCTGGTCTCACTATCCATGACCAGGTGGAATCTGCGCTCCAAGAGTTTTTTTGTCCTGATTCCAAAATCCACTTCCTCAGGGATTTTGCGCCCCTGGAGGATTTCTATCCTGATTGCAATATCCAGGACCTAATGGAACATGCCCTCAAAGGGACACTGCATTGCAGGATGACTCTCTTGACCCAGCCTGAGGATGCAACTGAACAACTTGATCCGGGACTTGTAGGAAGATGTGCCAGATGGATTCCAGTTCCCTCTGCGGGTGATTCCTGTCCAAAATGAAACTAATCTTCATGAAATTCATCAAGGAAAAGATCTCCAAAACTTAGCAAAATCTGGACAAGAGAATTTGGAAGGAATCCACTACTGGAAGAAATCCAGGACTGGAAGGAATCCTCGACTGGAAGAAATCTAGGACATCAAGAAATCCAGGACATCAAGAAATCCTCGACATCTGAAAATCCCTGACCACCGACACAAGGAGAAAAGGACAAAATTTAAGTCGGCTGAGTAATAAAGTTTGGCGGCTAGGTTTTCCTTCCTCCAACCTAGGTCGGCCAAGTGGCAAAAAGGTCAAGTTGCCTATATAAAGGGGGCGCTCAAGTCATTTTCAATCATTCAAATTTAATTCCAAATCAAGGAGAGCAGAAAATTACCTTCTAGGAGCAGAAATATACATTCCAAGGGCAGATTTCATCACTTGAAGGACAAATTTATCCAAGGATATTGCAGATTTCATCATTTCCAAGGCTGAATTCTTCATTAGGGCAGATTTTTCTGTAGGTTAAAGGCAGATTTCTGAAGTATTCAAAGGCAGAAATACATCTTCCTAGGGCAGATTTCATCCTCCAAGCCCAAGACTCCTCCATTCCAAGGTAAGTTCTTCACCAGGGCTCATATTTCTGAATATTCCTAGGGCAGATTTCTTGTTGGAAGACCCATTAAAACTCAGAAATTCCTGCATAAAAATCAGAAAATCCATTAAAAGGTTAGAAATCCATCAAAACAATCAGAGATTCCATTAAAGGTCAAAAGTTCTTTGTGCAAGGAGAGGTATGTGAATGCATGGGAGGGTTCTTCTTACTTGAAAAATCATGATTTTTAGTCCCACATGCATAAATCTGTTGTACTAACTTCCCATGTGTGGGAATAAAAGTCCTCATCCCGCCTCCATCCTCCCCCCTTAAAAAACTTATACTTTGCTATTTCTTTCCTTGACTCCATAGGTGAATGGCGAGTGCCAAGGCGAACTTTTCAAGACAAACTCAAGTGAAGGCTGCCCTCAAAGGGACACTCCCAGAATCCAGAATCATCTCAAAGTAGGCGAACGTCGGAGACACCAACATCCGTCCTTCAGTCATGGAAGAAATTGGGAAGCGAATGTACGGAGTGGATGGACATCCTCTATCCCAGCTTGCAGCCAAGATCGTCCAGAATGGAGTTGCCTCCGCTGCATGTTTCCCACTCGCCATTCCTTGTCCCGAACTGATCGTGGAATGTTTCATGCACTATGATCAGAAACAAAGGATGGTCGTCGATCGCAACAATACAGTGGTGGCCTATTTCACCAAGGAAAAGATTGCGGAGGCTTTCAACATCCCTATCTACAGTCCCATCAAGTACACAAGCAAGGAGGAGTCGGCCGACATGTTCCAGGCCGATCCGGCAACCTATTTCGGGATCATCAACAAGTCATGGATGTAGAAGAAAAGGCCTCACTGTGCCAAGTTGCCAAGGACACTCCTTAAATCCGACTTCAAGCAAGAGCATGGAGACCTCGTTGTCATGTTGAATAGGATCATGGGAAGTCCGCAGTCCTCTACCTTCGAGCCATGGATGTTCTACTACATCGAGGAAGTCACTGCTGGGACAAAGATGATTGATTGGGCTCGACTCCTCAGTGATAGTATCGATGCACAATTCCGAAACCTGGAGGAATCGAAGGCCTTTTACATGAGTTCCTATGTGATCTATATGTTGGCGAGAAACAACAAATATCGAGGACTGTCATGGAAGGGACGTATCGGCAATCAAGAAGGGCAAGTCAAGGTCTATGATTGCTACACCCAGCTTCATCTCTAGATCATAAACCATTTCCGAAGGTTCAATGACGCATTCGTCGTGCACATTACAAGGACCCTCCAAGGAGGCACTCACCAAAGGTTATCACTCGAGGCCATGCAGTTGATCAGGACTTATGGCTCCTGGTTCATCCAATTCCCGAAGTTCACATACATCAGGGTGCAAGGATTCTCTGGCTACCCATATAGACTGCCAAGATATCCGTCGGACAAAATGGTCCTGTTGGAATTGACAAGGCAACTCTCGGCATATGACAGTTCAGAAGAAGAAGAAGGCCGGGGTGACCTATCCAGTCCAGACGGAAGGTGCGGTCGAAGCATGCCCATCTCTCCAAGCCGCAGAAAGATTCGAAGAGGAGCTGCAGTTCTATAACCTGGTGACTCATTCCTTGCGGGAGAACTTTGACCCGTTCAATTCCCAGGGTAACCGAAGCGAAGGAGGACATCAGTCCAGATGATTTTGACATCTTGAAGGTCGACCTTGGACCAACCACGAAGGATCAAGAAATGGAGGAGCTGGAGGATTCCGTTGCCGCCATCCGAGAAAGGTTAAGGAAGGAAGAATAAAAGAACCAGTTGAAGCAAGAGAATGAGGAACTGCGACAACACATCTAGCAGCTCATGGGTCCATTACAGTTCGCCCAAGGAACAATGTCCCAACCTCTAAGCATAACTAAGGATTCATTAGTTGAGGTTGAAGTTTTGAGGACAGCCGGCCACACAGCAAAAGGTTGGATAGAGAAGGTCTCGGATAGAGCCCATAAATTCATAGAAGACCTAGTCCAGATGAATGGGAGAGGTACAACACTCATGGATAGAATTCAAGCAATTCTAGATACATGTCAGCAATTCATGGTCGTTTGGGAGGATACTATCCCTAGACTGAAGGCACTGATGAACACTCCGAAGCCGGACTTGGTGAGGAACAAGGTAATACATGCAAATTCAGTATATGATTTCCTCAGCTGGTATTTCGCCTTGGTCATGAAGAGAGATAACCTGGAGAAGATTGAAGCTGACACTTCCCAGGCCCACGCCATGTTGAAGGAGATCCAAGACAAAATCCTTGTATCATTGGAGACCTGGTTTGATTTGGATGTAGCACCGGATGGAGTCATTGACTTGGAGGAGTTGAAAGGCAAGATGCAGAGCATATACTTCAAAGCGGCTTATCCTACCCAGGAGTCCCATCTTGAGGATGCATCCTCATTAACAGTATCCAGGAGCTGAGGGTGGATTGGGAAAATATCCTTGTCACCTGTACCACCACTGCGTCCGTCATGGAGTTCCGGATGGAAAACATGCCCAGTATTCCCATGGAGGAGTTGGAAGTCGTCCTGACTAGGTTCCTGGAGGCAAAGACTAAAGAGTAGGAAGAAGTTCCAGACAGGCAGGATAGTCCTGTCTGGGAGTCCTAGTCGACTGGGACGCCCTGGACAGCTGGAGGATTTCCTTTCACCTTCTGACGCTCAAGACAGGTGGCAGTCTCCTGCATGAGCAATTTGATGGCCCCACCCACTTTTTCTAGGGTTTTTGACCCATGGCACACGTTTCAAGGAAATCTGATTTCCTTTTGCCCTAATAAATTTTTGATAGCCTATATAAAGGCTGGGGGATGCCTCATTATAGCTCTCTTTTTCTCATTTCTATCATTCTGATGCTCCTAGAGCACCCTAGTAGTTAGCTTTTATTTCTGCATTGTTTTTTCTGAGCTGAAACTCCAAGGATTAGTTGGATTGTTGTAATACAGACTTCTGAAGCAAGGATACAAGCATTGAATATTGGTGTTCATATGATTCTTTGGATGTTTGACATGGTCTTCTTGATTCCTTGAAGCAAATCTGAAAGTTATTCATGTTATTTCCTTTATTTCAAGCTTTGTTAGTTAGTACGATGGAAAATGTTATTGTTGAATGATTGAGTGCTGATTTGTTCATACCATTCGTAATTTGTGGCTTGCAAATCACTTTGTATGGTTAGTCTGAACTGATTCGAAGCTTAACTTCGACTGTTCTTGAGTGATCAAATCCTATGTTCCATGTCAGGATAGTGTGAAAATCCCTGCCGCTATCCCAGAAGATCGCACCATCTCTGCCTAGCTGTTGTCGCATGACGAAGCAGAAGTGTGGTTCCAGCATGAATCTTCAGCAGTAGTCCTTCCCATCACTTAGATCCCTGAACTCTCTTCCACCATCCCTATCTTTTTCACTTTCTTTGAATTTTTTTTAGTTGTAGATTATAGAAGATCCAACTGCAAAATCATTCGCTACCCACTTAGGTTAGTCTGGCCGAACTTAGATCTTTTCCGCCACAAGTTGAAAATCCAGTCCATGAGAAGAGGAATCCACGTCCAGAACTCCAGAATCCACCGAAACCCCTCTGACTTTCTTCCTTGAGCATTGAAACATTGAGTCTGATACGTAAGTCCCCCTTGTGATTACCAGCAAATCACATCATTCCACTGAGTCTATCCCTATGCACGTCAAGACCTGACATAAAAGGAACCTTGGAGCAGTCTCATTTGATCACGTAGTTCAGCGTCTGAGAAGCTTTATTCAAGAGAGGATAGGATACCCAGTATTTTATTCTATTGTTGTGGTGTCACAAAAACATCCTCAACAAATTCCATGTCAATCTTACCCAAAACACCATCTATTTTTACCGTGCAAATAGGGCACGAGTGACATGTGTCTCGTACCTCAAAAATACTAACCCTAAAGTGTTAAAATCAACTTTGCAGAGGCCTTAATGGCGGAGCAAAGAGATTTCTGCGTTGGAACAGAGGCACTTTACTTATCTTGATCTCCCTGCGCGAGCGCTCGATGACACATTCATTCTTTCATGTCTAGAGCAGATATACATGACATCAGGACTGGTGCAACGAGAGGGTCTAGATGATGGCGATAGCTCTGGATCGGCACACAACTTTCTCAATCGTCACGACTCTGGTGTCAGCAATTATTTCCTACTACTCGTCTAATCGCCATCCGAATGTTTTTTTAAATTATTGAAAGGTTAGGCTATATAATTCCATAATTTTATTAATTTCGTTCAATTTTTTAGGTTTTCAAATTTTTTGTTATACATCTTAAAATAATGTTTTTTATATTAAATTTTTCCATGTCCATTATATTAACTATATTAATTTTTTCGTTTTTAGTTTTTAATTTAAAAAAATCATATTTATTTATAGTATAGATATTTTAAATACCATAGCTCCAAAAATCTTTTGAAAAATCTGCAAACTAAAAGATTAAGATTGGAAAAGATTAAGATTTTTTCAAAATATTGAGAAAAAATTAAAAGTTGGAAAAAAGGAATAACCTATTATTTTTAAAATCTAAAGACATTTTAATAGTATAGAGAGCAAATAAAAACAAGTGCCATGTAGTGGGAGTACTTGCCTTGTAGTGTTGTAATTATAGTATGTGTTTTAGTTGTAATTATAGTTGTGTTTTAGTTTTAATTTTTTAATTCTTTAGGTAAACTTCAAGTTTACTTTTTGTTAAACCAACAAAATCATTATTATTTATACTTATACTATTAATAATAATATTAATTATATTATTAATATTTATTATAACACTTGATATATTATATTAATTGATATTATAGTATTATAATATTATATAATAATAAACATAAATATAATATTATAATAATGTAATTATACAAATATTTAATATTGTAATAATATAAATATAATATTATATTATAATTATAATTAAAATATAATATTATAGTAATATAATAATTATAATAATATTATAATTAAAATTAAATACAATGTCTTTGTTTTCTTCTGAAATTTTCCATCTTTGGTATCAATCAAGGGTTGTATAAACACTTGTTAATTTAATTTAAAGCATTGCCTTTTAGAATATGGTTTTCAAATACAACTATGGACAAAGTAAAACCAAAAAGCAGTCGAAAAAATTATTCAAGAATTCATGAGAAGAATACAATAATAAGATATGACCAAATCATGCAAATGAGCTCTTTAAAGAGCAACATGTGGTTAAAAAATTCTCACTATTTACTTTGTATTGCCAATATCATAATGGTAAAAACAACTATTACACAAAATGCTAGAAAACTGAAGATGAAGAGAGTACATGTGATAAATTTTCCAGTAGCTAAACTAAGTTTCTCATATCCATAAGGAGATGCTGTAATCTTCTACCAAGACATAGGAAACCGTTCATAAGAGTCTTTTAGTGCAACACAAACTTCTATTCAACATTGTTTCGAGACATTTGGGAGTCTTTTAGTGCAACACAAACCCCTATCCAACATGAATGATTTAAAGAAAAGCCAATGTAATAGGTACGACATCCACTGTAGCTGAATCAATTGGTGATCCTTGTCCTCTCCTGATTTTGTATAGATGAAGAAATCCACCCAAAATAATGTTGGCTGTTTGTACAACTGCAATTACAATTAAAACAAAATCACATAAAATCAAAATGAAAATAATAAAAACAACAATAATGTAATAAGAAAAACATTACATACCTCTTATTTTTCTGTTCAGAATAACATTCATACATTTATTGCTTTGAATAATCCAACTCCAAGCAAATAACTACTCCTTAAAACGGTTGCCAAAAAAATAACAAACTATAAATTGTTTCTAAGATTTTTTTTAGTTGTACCATAAATTTTTATTTCTAAGTTTAGATTTAGTGAACGAACTAAACTAGGAATAAATTAAATCAAAATGTTATATTGTCAAGAGAATATAGATTTCTATGAGTGAAACAATACACATTTGAAGAAAACAAATAATATTTGTCTAACTTAAAATAAAATTTCCTTTAATAACCAAAAATTACTTGTTTCATAACCAAATTTCAGCAAAAATTTACTCACTCATAATAATAATTAATAATAATAATATATAAACATTTATATCACAACAATATTTTAACTTAGTCACTCATTAGTTAATCAAACATATTAATTTGTTTTTGATAAAGATAAGCAGCTGACAAGGGGCTGAACCCTTTACAAACGAGGCCACAAAGGCAGAAAAATAGAGGAAAAAGCCAAGAGAACCTAATCCCAGAAGCAGCAGACCAGGAACAGCAGACTGACAGCACAAGCACAGCAGCCTAGCTGGAGAACAAACAACAAGGATCTACACAACATCAGATATTGACCTAGACAACGTAACACCCTTGCCACAAGAGAGCAAGGGACCTTTCTTCCTACACTGAACCACTGTCCAGGAGGGCTTAGAACCAGGATCAACAACACGAGGAGAGAGGGGAGCCTCCCCCGAAGTCATAGCAAAGAGGGCTCACGGTGAACCCCAACAGACGCCAACGAAGCCTCACGGAGGGATGCCGAGCCCGAAGAAGGCAAAACTGAAGTAGAAGAATCCAAAATAGAAGCAGGCCTGCTCGAAACAGGAGGAGCCGACAAATGAGCAGATAAGTGGTCAGAAGAGTCCATAGAATGAGAGGGAATCATAGTAGCAATTGACTCCACTCCCTCAATAGCAGTCACAAAAGGGTCAGCATCCTCAGAGGAACCATCCCCCTGAGACGAACCGTCATCCAGTGAAGCACTGATAATTAGGTGATCCGGGAGAGCATCTTTCCACCAAGTTGCAGCACCTTTGAGACGCGAGAGGGGACAACCAGAGGCCAGATGACTGGTAGCAAAAGACCTTCTGCATCTAAAAGGAATACCTCATAAGCCAATAGTTGTTTCCAGGGCCTTTCCCCTACCATCAAGACCACATCCCCATGAAGAGGTTTAGATGTCAATATCCACAAGAATGCGAGCTACCGTGGAGTGTCCCATGAAGGAGGTTGTAGAATCAACCTTGAGGAAGCGGCCAATGGCATTGCCTATGCTCTCGTAGCAAGAATCCTCCCAAAATTGGAGAGGGAGATTAGGGAGACAGACCCAAATAGGTCTGATGTTGAGTGGCTTAGTAAGGGGATTGAAGGAGAGAGTTCAAGGTTTGATGGAGAGGGAATGCCCCCCCCACAACCAAACCCTGTCATCGAGCACTAAATCTCTCTGCTCAGAAGAAGCAAATGTCACTATAAAGAACCCTCTTGCACAGGGAAACAACTCAATCTTGCCTTCAACCAGTGGCTTCCAAGACTCCATGACCCAATTGTGGAGATTGGGCAAGGAGGGCTAGAAACCATTAAATCTGCATATCAGTCTTGTGTTGCGATAAAATTCTTCGTTTTCAGAGACCTCCAAACCACACACCACAATAGGAAACTCATGGGCACAAAGGATAGGTTGAGAACTGGGCCGAGAAGAGCGGGTCGGAGCGCCAGATCTGGTAATAGCCGCAGAAAGTCTTCCTCGGGCCTCCCGGAGCCCGAAGCCCCTCAGCAGGTCCACCAACAGCATTAACCTGGAGTCATAAACCAGTTCCGCGTGAGACGGAACCCCAGAACCTGCGTTCATGAGGCCATGCCCCTGCCCAACCGTAGCAGACTCAACACCACCCGTGGCCAAACCAGGGGCGTACACACCTCTAGATCGCCCCGCATCCGACGTGGACACTTTGAGTGGCGAACGTACAGACCTCCTTTCAACGTTCAGCGCTTTGTTTCCATCGCATTTCAAATTTTCAGTTTCCTGCCCAACACTCTGTTTGTCCATCGTAGTGAAAAACTGAAGTTGAGGTTTTTTTTAAAAACCAGGGGCGTACACACCTCTAGATCGCCCTACATCCGATGTGGACACTTTGAGTGGCGAACGCACAGACCTCCTTTCAACGTTCAGCGCTTTGTTTCCATCGCATTTCAAATTTTTAGTTTCCTGCCCAGCACTCTGTTTGTCCATTGTAGTTTTTATAGTAGTGAAAAACTGAAGTTGAGGTTTTTTTTAAACATATTAATTTGTTATTACAAAAATTATAATTCTATTCATATGTAAAATCAATAATCCCATATTACAATTAATATTATTATTATTAAGAATTATATTGTTTTATTGAATACAAATTAAACTATCATATTAATATGAAATTATTATTATTATTATTATGAAAATAACAATATAATATTACACAATATAATAATAATAATAATAATAATAATTTAAAAAAATTGTTAGTAATTTTCATATTTTTATACATAAAAGAATAAAATAACTATAGAACGATGACATAAATTATATCATTATAAATTATAATATAAATATTACAATAGTATTATAATAATAATAATATAATATATTAATTTGTTACTAGCAAACATAAGAGAATAAAATAATAATATTAATATTAATAAAAAACAAATTAATTTGTTAGTTATTTTTAATATTTTTATACCCAAAACAATAAAAAAACTATAGAAAACTGATAAATACATTAAATCATTATATATTATAATAATATAAACATTACAATGTTTTATAATTATAGTAATGATAATAATCATATAACATTTTAATAACCAATAAGCAAAAATGAATTGTTTCATAATATTGACTCACTCAAAAAAATATTTAAAAAATTATTTGGATAATAATAATAATCATATAACAATTTAATAAGCATAAAAATATTTAAAGGGATTTGTCTCCTTATTTTTAGGTGTTTGTTTCACTCAAAGAAAAAATAAATTGTTACCATTGCCATCTCCTCAATTTTAGGTGTTTATTGCACTAAAAATAGTATCTCCGACAATCCGTCGAGAAGAGGTGATTTTTTTTTGAGCCAATCACAATAGAGATAAATAATTTTTTCAATTTTTTTTGTTAAAATTTTCTCATGTTCACATAGGAAAAGTTTGAAGTTCATATATAAGTTGAATAAGGGCTTTGGGAATCCTCCGTAAAATTTTACTAAGTTTCATTTATTTTATTTTTCAGTTTTGGAAAAAATAAATTTGAAATAAATTATCTACTACATATTTAACTATATAATTATTTTAAAAGTATTATTTATTAAAGTATATAGTTATTTTAGCCTATCAAAAACAAGTATATAATTATTTTATTAGTACCTGTGGAAGTTGCAATGAGTTTTTTTATCTAGTGATTAATCTATCTAGAATAAACCAATCAAAACAGAGTATTTGTAGAAATACTATTTTGAGTAAAACAAACACACTAAAATCAAGGAGAAAAATACTGTGGATATTCGGAAAACTATTTGTAGAAATACTATTTTGAGTAAAACAAACACACTAAAATCAAAGAGAAAAATACGATGGGAGGGAAGTAGTGGACACTAAGAGATTAACTTGTTTAATTAAATTTTGAGTGCTCAAATTTGAGTATCAAACAAATAATTTTTTAAATGTTAAACAAATAATATTTTTTTCTTTACCTCTATGCAAATATTATAACAAAAATTGTAATATATATTAATATAATATTCATATTAATGTGATTATTTAATTTTGATTCATTGTATATATATTATTTATAAATTTGATATTTTAAATATTAGTGAAACCATATAATTAGTTATATATGTTGGCGTTTCAATTCACACCTCTGGTATGTGATTTGGAAACGGACAGCTATGCACAGATAAACTGCTCTCCTATTGGAAGGGGGAGTTCCCTTTATTGCTGATGTTCGCTGAAAAGATAACTTGAATGAAACTTCGCCTATCTTCTTTTTGATCCTCAGCTGCGAGCACAAGGTTATAAAACTCTAAACGCTGCAGAAGAGGTTTTTTCCTTTTTTAATAAAACTTCTACTACAACTAACATAGACTAATGACGCTTTCAACCTCTTGAGTAAATTCAGAGCAAAGGAAGTTGAAAGTGAACGGGGGATGACTGTTAACACAAAAACTCAAGTAGTTTTCCTCCAGATTTACACCACAAGACTAAAAGTACTTTAATGATGAAAGCTGAAAATGAAAGCTACAGAAGCTACACATCTGACGACGAAAACTTGATGAATCAATATAGAATATCAGAGCAAAGTAGGCATGAGACTTCTATTCAATATCAGAAAGTTTAATACAACTCCAGGACAGCAATACTGTAGCAAAAGGTAGGCATACAGTAAGCGATCAAACACCGGAGAACACTGAACACAAAGTAAACAAACACCTGGAATAACAATGTTTGCAGGCTAGAATGGGCACAACAAATTTGCTATCACAAAAGTCATTCCCTTACAATGAACACAGATTGAACAGACACTTGGAATAACAATGTTTGCAGGGTAGAATAGGCACAGCAAATTTGCTATCACAACTACCATTACAAACAATGGGCAAGGATGCCCTTATTTATACTAAAATCAAAGGAGTAGGGAACCCTAAAATCTCCTTGATTAACCCTAACTTGCCAACTCGCAAGCTTTATTACTATTCTAAGACAAAGATACAATAAACAAATGCTTTAAAACAATCTGCTTTAAAGCAAAAAAGATTCCATCTATCACAAGGTGATTTTTTTCTAAATATAGAATGGATGAGATTAGGATGAAAGCACATGCTTTAAAACAAAAAGCATATGTTTTAAAGCTGCTTTATTTTGGAATGCATCCTCATCAACATTCTAGCTTTTTGGTGATGTCATCCGTTGATATTCTGGGAAACAATATCTTCTAAAAAGCGAGTGACCGCATCTCTGCCAAGAACACTGATACTCTCTAGAACAATATTCTGATTCTCTAACATTTTTTCACCATTGGCAACCATCTGAAGAAATTCGTGAGCTTCACCTGCAGCCTTGTCAAATTTCACTGCCATTGTGGCAAGACGACTCATCTTGCTGGCATTGGTATCATCATTAAAGTTGTCGTGGACGAGAGTCCGAAACTCTGCTTGCACTTCCCCGAGATCATACAGGGTACCATCTTCTTTCTCATATGAACACGGGATCTGAGAGACAAAGGATCTGACGAACTTGAGGATGCCGAGTATCTTTTCTTTCCATTCTGTCAACTCTGAAATCATACTGTCATAAGTTTTTACTGTGAAAAGATATTGCGCTTTCCAAGTAGAAATTGTCTTCTTATCTTCAGCTAAATCAATAGTATAAAGTGCAATCTTCAAGTCGGAGATAATGATCTCAAATACCGGTCTATTTTCTGCCATGATCTACTGCGACCCCTGTATGCCCTGGCGTAAATCATGAGTGTTGTACTTCAACTGATAAAGCTCTGCAAGTACAACTCTTTCTTTAGTCACAAATTCTTCTACCCAACTGTCCATGTGCCTCCCATAGAGGACCAACTTATTGAAATGCCGCTGATCGGCTGGTGATCCAAGATTTGGTGGAAGAAGCAAATCAACCTGTGAAGTGCCATGGAAAAGGTTGGAAATGTATTGCCGCAATTGTTGAACCTCAGCTTTGAGAGCTGCCTTGTCTTCTCCATCTCTCAACACCCTTTCTTTCAAGCTATCCGCTGCAACCTCGAAGAGATTGACGTCTGTATGGCGAGTACTTCTGCCAAGGTTAGCTTTGACAACTGTGAAGTCATCAACCTCGACATCATTAGCACTTCTATTTTCTGGAGGTGTTGCAGTCTGAAGAATTATTTCTCCATCCGCATTCTTCTCAATGTGAACCTGCTTCTTCAGCTGCTTGTCTGGTGTGTCTTGATAGACGCTTTTTAGCTCTATTAAATCCAGCTGATATGAGGGCTTTCTTCTCTTCTTTCCCAGAATGTTTTCAAGTTAGAATGAGCCATCCTCTCTTGGAAACTCGGTTCTCGCCTCATCAGCTCCTGATGAATCGATGCTTGCATCAAAGTTCCGAACCGGTGAATCTGGCTTTGAATCTATGTGAATAGGAGAAGGGATCGGTGAAGAAGGTGGAGATACATGATCTGAAGGTAACACTTCATCATGTGGCGTTGTTTCAATAGGAGCTTTTGGTTCAACTGGTGGATGTTCCTATTGGACATGAGTTGGAGACTCGTCTTTTTTTCTCTTTAACTTTGCCATTTTTGTTCCCTCTGGGAGAACACTCATAGCTTTTACTCTTTGTTTTGGCTTGGAAGTGGAAGGCTCTGATGGTTGCACAACTGGCGGCTCTGCTACTGGAATATCATCCTTCCGCTTAGTCTTCAAGAATATCAAACTGTTTTTAACCACTCGACTTGTTCTCTCCTCAATGGAAGTACTCTCTTTTACTGACCAATTAACTGGCGGCAACAGTTGTTGCTCAATTTGGTCTCTGAAATACGTGGGAAGTAGAACTTCACCACTCTGTCAAACCCTCTATGTCTTCTGATAGGATATCAGATATTTGCTGAAGAGTGAACCTGCTGTAACTGCGTCCTCGCACTTCATACTCATCAGCACAATTAGCCCAGAAGTCTTCAACTGCAAACTTGTGCGTACAATTTTGACCAAGATGTGATGCATAAACACCACGGGGATCATATGAAGATCTCCTATCGAAAAACTTAAGACCATATCTAGATGATTCATTACCGATTGCCTTGGCATCTGCTCTAGATCTACATCTGTAAATACTCATCCCAAGTGGAAAATTGAAGGCAGTCTTGCGTCTGCTGCGCAAAAATGTATGCACTTGATAAGCTTGCCTCAAAAATTCCATAAATATTATTTCGTCTGTAGGATATCGCGGCAACATGGCTGGCTTTCCTAAGAAGCCATATACTCTGATGTAGGAAAAAGTAGGAAATTGGATAAACCAATCAGCGCATTCTGCCATTGCTATTCTAGCCTCTGCAGAAAACCGTATATGCAACTCCTTATCCATGTCTCGCACTGCATGCATCAAAAATGCATCATTCACCCGCCTGTAATGTCATTCAGCTTGAGAGATCTCTAACTGCGGGAAATGGTGATACACATGCTGAGTACCCAGAGTTCCAACAACATTCAAACCTCTGAATTGACCCTGAAAAGCCATCAAATACACAAGGTATGATATCATATGGAATTCATGATCCCTTTGAAAATCAATTATTTGTTGGTGGAGACAATCACTGATTAGTGCCGACCAATCATAGAATTCGGTTCCATCAACAATCTGGGACATGATGTAAAACATCCAAGGCTGAAATTTGTTTGCATCTGCTTGACCCGTGATACGACTTAGCAGAGTAATTATTATTGCATGCTCCTCCTTGAATTCTCCACGTCCAACGATCTTTGGCATAACGTTCTGCTTTTCTTTCAACCACCTCTGACCAATCTTTTTTCTGTATTTTTCCTTATCATTATTCCAAACCCTCTTGCATTCTTCAAGTGAAACAGTTAAGTTCTCTCTCCAAATAGGTATTGTAAAGCACTTTTCAATGTCGTTTGGCCTCAAGCTGCAGAGCACACGTCCATCACCCGATTGAATTTCTCTTGTGACTGAATTGTAAGGCGTCACGCAAGCAATCACAAACTCGATACTTTGCACGGTGATAGGAAAGGATGCCGCTGCAAGCAAACCGGAGTGTCCAAGATTCCTGATGGCATTATTTCCTGCATCCTCCAAGGAGTGTAAATTGATTACTGGAAGTACTTTATGCAAGTCTGTTTCACAAGTTTTCAGGTAATCATGAACCAATGCTGTTTTGTGCATATTGGAAGATTTGAAAATCAACTGTGAACACGCCTATGTTGGAAGAAGTATTGAACAGATGGCTGAAAATTATTTGCTGATTTTTAGAAAAAGCAGAGTGTGAGCTAAAAAAGTTGGCACATGGGTTTTGTAGATAATTCCGTTTCTAAGTAACCCAGATTGTCAGATTTTGAAAAAACGGAGATTTTCTCGAAAAAGTAGGAAAAAAACAGTTTCCCGAAAAAAAACACAACTCCTAATCTTCAAGAGGATGATAATTTGGATGGACCCATCTCGACGAAAACTGAAAAAGCTCTGATCGGATTTCTAAAAAATGATCTCCTTGAAACAAGGACCCTGAAAAAGCAAGCCTTTCTTTTTCCTCAACCGAATCTATGAAGAACACTGAAAAAGCACCTGGTTTGGGTCTTTGAATCTTCGTTGAAAGAAAAATAAAATCTTTCCTCTGGATGCAACCTGCAAAAGATAATGAAATAAAGAAGCCAAAGCTTGTCTTTATAAATCTTTTGGTCGAAAAAGCAGCTTTACTTGTGTGAGAAGAAAACTTCATCCTCATCCAAGAAGAAAACATCTTTTAAAGCATAAATCCAAGTGGATGTCTTCGAATAGAAAGAATCCCTATTTTGTAGGAGCCTATGGCTTCATGTGCAAGATGACGAAAAATATCTTCTTTGATGATGTCATCGAATGCACGAGTTGGAAGAAGTGTTAACAATTTTTTTTTCATTTTTGACACTTCACTCGTTTTGACTTAAATATGGCCTGTCTCCGACTTTGACAAGGCAGGAAAATGTCGATCATGAATTGAAAAAGCTAACTGATCCTGACATTTTGGAGATTGATCAACTGAGATTCCATCCCCTGCCTCCGTTCGACGATCTGACATCGTTTGACCAAGTTTTGACCTTCTAGAAACTGCCAACGGGCGAAGATTGGTAACAAGGCATGTCGGAAAACACTGAAAACACAAAAATATTCTAACACTGCTCAAGATGGGCGCCCCAAGCCTCCTGGGGCGCCCAGTTTCCCAACACTTAGCCATTTTTTTAGTTTTTTCAAATTTTCCAATTTCTTGGTTTGCTTGCGCGTTCCGGAGGCACATGACCCCTGTTTGGCTGTCGATTTTTGTCAACTGAGATGAAAATGAGTTTGATGATCTGGCAAATATGCAAGCCTGATGAAAACTGAGCTGATTGTACCTTTTGTTTGCCTCGAAAAACGTGCCAAACTGATCAACACTGAATCGGAGCGGGCTGACGGAAGGAGATTCACATTTTTCGAGAAAAACATGAAAAATAATCTAACACTGGAGAGTTTGGGCGCCCCAAGCCTCCTGGGGCACCCAGTTTGTCAACACTTGGCCATTCTTTCAAAAAAATTTCAATTTTGTACCTTTTCTCGATTTCCGTGCCGATTGCTCCTGTTCGATCTTTGATTTCGGTCGTTCTGACGACTGTCGAGGCGGGATGGAGGGTGATCTGAGTAGTCTGAGCATATTTGTGATGAAATCCTGGCTTTGACTGACTTTTGACCAAGTTTGACCAATTGGAAAAGAGCTAACGGAAGCATTTTCGACGTTTCTAGAAAAACGTGAAAAAAAACCTAACACAGGGGATGATGGGCGCCCCAAGCCTCCTGGGGCGCCCAGTTTCACTAGACTTAGACATTTTTGTGATTTTCCAATTTTTTCATTCACCTTGGATCCATCTTGCATTGTTTTGCGTGCATCATCGAGTCGACGGCCGTTTGTCGATTTTGCGTCGTTGAAACAATGTTGGAAACTCGTCGAAGAGTTCTCGCAGGTGAACTTTTCTGTATTGATGACTTTCGAGCTCATGCTTCACCTTGTGAAAAAGCAAAAATGACCTAGTAGAGAAAACTTGGTCGTTTGAAGATTCCGTCCGAACCGCGCTGATTATGAAGGAAAATCGACCAATGACAATCGAACGCGACACTTGATTTGGAGATTCTATTTTTAGAAAGTCTTGCCAACATCCATATCTTAAGAAACCCAGAAAACCTAACTCGACGTCTATTTTTAGAAATTTCTAAAAATAGAAATTTCTATTTTTAAAAATTTTGCTTTTTTGACTTTTTGATGAAAAATTTTCTAGTCTTGTTTCAAAATGCCTTAATGAAGCAAAAAATTTGGTTGGGTACAACAATATATTAATAATAGAATGTATATTAAATTATTGATTATACAAATTAGTAGAATTATAATTACATGTATATTTATGTTATATTATAGTAAAATGAAATATTAATATATATTTGTGTATAAATATTAAATATTGAAATATTTTAATGATCTAAATATTAATATAATATATTGTGTAATATTCATATTAATATTTAATTTTTATTCGTTGTATATATTAATTATAATATTTATATTGAATTATTGATTATACAAATAAATGGAATTATCATTATAATGTATTTAAATTTATATTATATTATAGTAAAATGAAATATTGATATATTTTAGTGATCTAAATATTTTTTTGATTCGTAAGAGGTGATTTTTGTATTGATGTTGGAATTTAGCCTAGCCCGCACCAGGTGAGATCACAGAAGAGGGATCTCATCCCCTTGGATTCAAAGTTAATCCATTGACATACAGATCCATACTACAATCAGAAACCAGATCTCCCTACCTAAAAAGGCTACAAAAACAAACTGCCAAAAAATAGACCTCACAAGGCCTTATGCAACCATCCAAGAGTAGCCAGGTAATATGAAGTCCTGGCAATAGTTGCTTACGGAGTATTGACCCCAGAATTACCTTGAGAGAGCAATTTCTTTCTAAGCTCCATTAGCTTGAGGATAGCGTTCTTTTTTTGTGTTTTGAGCCGTTCAATGCCCCCCCCCCCAACATTTGCTTCTTTGGAGTTGAAGTGGTGGAAGACTGAAGTTGTGATTCGTTGCAGCCCACCTTTCTTTGACTATTAATCCGCTTCTTTTTCCTTATTGTTTGCCAGTTATCTTCCCCATCCCCGTCAATGGGAGCTTTTCGAGCATTTGAAGGTACTTGAGAGGGAATTTTTATCCTCTGTCGTCTGAGCATCCTCAATCGCAATAGTAGCTTCTATGCTTTGTTTGGTTGATGGAGCAACATCACTACCCACATCACAATCAGGGTCACAAGACTCCATAATAGTAGGCAATTTTGGATCAGATTCAGAAGCTGGAGAAAACTCACAAGACTTCACCTCATTCTTTGAGCTGATATCCTTTTTTGATGAGCCACAACTATTGGGAGAGTTCAAAACGGAATAGTGCTTGGGGGAGGCGTCATTCCACCAGGACGCCTCCCATTTTGCTTGAGTTTTCACCTTCGGGCAATCTGCTGCAATGTGACCAATTTTGTAACATCTTTTGCATCTAAATATTAAACCTTCATAGTCCAAAGTTTGCAACCAGCTATTACCATTTGCATTCAAGATAATTTCTACCGGGAGGGCTTTAGAGGTGTCCACCTCAACCAGAATCCTTGCAAAGGTAAGGTTGTGTGAATGAATTTTTTTGAATTTGCGTCTATACTTATGAAGTTACCAATAGCTGCAAAGCATGACTCAAACCAAAAGTGCAGGGGAAGATTAGAGAGGCAAACCCAAATCAGCATAACATCAAATGATTCGGTGGCCGGATCAAAGTTTGGATGCCATGATTTAAGGAGCAGTGTGCTTTCACCCCACAACCATGTGTGGTTGAGAATGGCATTTTTGTCTTGCTTGCTGTCAAAAACCACTATGAAAAAACCTTTTGCATTGGGATAAATTTCCAAGCTTTTATCCATTAGGGGACCCCATGATTTTGAAATCCATTCATGTAATGCAGGAAGGCTGGGCCAAAATTGACTAAACCTACCAATCAACCCATTCTTAGATTTTTTTTTTTTTACACATTTCCTTTAAAATAACGGTGCTAAAATTCACTTCCAGAGTTTTTCTCTAAGCATTGAACCGACCTAATGGATTTACCTATGTTTTGCGGCTTTGAAGAGACCCTGGGAGAACCAGATCTGGATTTGGGATTTACTAAAGGATTGCCCACCACAGAGGTATTTGTAGGTCTCACATCATTGCTCTGCCCACATTTAACCGCCGTTGCAAAGGTGTGCACAGATGTGGATCTGTCTCCCAAGGGCAAAGATTTGGAAGATCGAGAAGAGTCGGCCATGCGAGAGCCGTTCCCATACCCAGCCCAAGCGCCAGAGGTGACAGAGGAAGGCGCAGTAGGTATTGAACCCTATCCGTCAATGTCATGCACAGAAGCTCCCTCATTGTGTCCTTCGATCGAGGAGCTCGGAGCAGAAGATTCTTCATCGCCCAGAGTGTCACCATTGGCGCTAGAAACCCTCACCTCACCCACAGCCGAAGCCGTAGCTCCATTCTTGGCATCAGCAAGCGAAGAAACCGAAACCCTAGGATTGCCGACATTCGACAGTTTCGGCAAATTCGGCATCATTGGCGCACATTACATTAATAATTTAGTGATCTAAATATTAATATATTATAGTGTGTAATATTTATATTAATATAATTATTTAATTTTCTTCATTGTAATTATAATATTGATATTTTAAATATCTATAGAATAATATGGAGTACTATTGTAATGAGTTTTTTTTATCTAGTGATTAATCTATCTAGAATAAACCAATCAAAATAGAGTATTATTTTTCATGTTGAACAAATTTTAATTTTTTCTAAGTTTACGTGAGAAAATTTTAACAAAAAATATTCGGAAAATCATTTATTTGTGTTGTGATTGCTCAAAATTTGAGCTCTTAAGGATGGATTTTGCAGAAAGGAGACTAAATCTAGCAGAAAAATATGGTTAGGAGGGAAGTATGGAATGAAATGAACTGAGGAGCTCTCAATATAACATATTAACTTGTTTAATTTTGAGTAGTTTAATACAAATAATATTTTGTTAATGTTAAACAAAAAATATTTTTTCTTTAAGTCTGCAAATATTATAACAAAAATTGTAATATTTATATTAATGTGATTATTTAATTTTGATTCATTGTATAGATATATTATTTATAAATTTGCTATTTTAAATATTAATGAAATAATATAATTAATTATATTATAATAATAGAATGTATATCATTATAATGTATTTATATTTATGTTATATTATATTAAAATGAAATATTAATATATGTTTTTGTTATACATATTAAATATTGAAATATAGCACTCTAAATATTAATATATTATATTGTGTAATATTCAAATTAATATAATAGTCATATTAATATTTAATTTTTATTCATTGTATATATTAATTATAAAATTCTTATTTTAAATATCAATAGAATAATATAATTAATAATAATATTTATATTAAATTATTGATCATACAAATAAGCAAAATTATAATTATAATGTATTTATATTTATGCAATATTATAGTAAAATGAAATATTGATATATATATATATATATATTGATCCGTAAGAGTGAGTTTGTTGATTAAAATTAAATTTAAAAAATTACAAAAATGGCTAACCATGTCCAGCATGTAGTAATGCAACAGAGGGGGTACAACAGTATAGCCCAGCTCATTTTGAGTTACACTTATCCACCAGATTTGGTGTGAGATTGCAAATCCATTTTAATCTTATTCAGTTTTGTCAAGAGGATTTTCTTTCTCTTGTTTTGTACTTCTTGCCAATCTTCCCCGTCTTCTTGCTTTTGCATTTCTATGGGAACCGCGATTTGAGATGAAACCTATGGATTGCTTCCACCACCCATTGTAGATGATTTCCAAGTATTCGTTGAATAAGAAACATCAATTGGGTTTGAGGCTGAAGTCCGAGGCTTGACTTTTGAAGGACTGCTTGGTTGTTGTGGCTGCCTTTGAGCCAGGCATGTTTCTGAACAAGGTTCCTTAGCTAGGTGAGCTGTGCCTTGCCCATTCTCAAAAATTGGGGAGAAAGCATGCTTCTGAGAAGGTACAGCCTTTTCCTCCCTCACCTTTGAGGATGCTATGATTGAGTAATGATGAGGTAGAGCATCCTTCCACCAGGACTGTTGATAAGAATTTTTAATGATTCTGGAGCAGGAATTGACCATATGGCCTATATCAAAACACTCCCTGCATCGGAAGGGTAAACCTTCGTAATCTAGAAGTTGCATCCAGTTGCGATCAACAAACTTGAATGTGATATCTGCGGGGAGATCACTTGTGACATCAATGTCTAGAAGGATGCGAGCAAAAGTTGTGTGGGTGAAGTTGGTTGTGTCTGAATCCACTGCAAGGAAGCTTCCCAAAGAATCGCCTATTGTTTGAAAACAATCTGCAAACTAGAATTGTAACAGGAGATTCGAAAAATGGATCCAAACAGGTTTTACAGAGAAAGATGTAGTAGTAGGGTTAAAATCTAGTAACCATGGTTTAAGGAGAATGCTTTGCCCCCAACACCATTTCTCTTGTAGAATGGCATCCCTATCCTGGATGCAATCAAACACCAAAATAAAAAATCCTTGAGCACAAGGGTAAACCTCTACATTACCTTTGAGCATGGGCAGCCATACCGATGAGATCCATTCATGTAGATCTAGTAATTTTGGCCATAGATGGTTGAACTGGCCAATCAATCCGTTGGAAGCAAAATATTGTTCACCAGCGTCGACCTCCTTTTTAAGCTTTTCTGAAAAAACCAGAATAGGTGAGGAGGTCGCCTTCCTGATGCATGTTTTTGGGTAGTTCTTGGGGGTTCCATGCTCAATAGAAGCTGAGTTGTCCTTCAGAGGGTGAGCATCTCAGGCTGTAGACTTAAACTTTTTCCCTTGATTCAAACCAACAAGCATATCACGGAAGGACAAACTATGCCCAATTTTTAAGTCCGTCCAACCCTGAGAGCCAGCTGCAGGGCGGAGAGGTATTGAATCGCCCAAGCATAAGTCTTAGACGCTTTGATATTCCAAAACCCTAGCCGATCTAGGGCAAACCTTCGGCGGAATTGAGGTCTCGGAATCCTTCCCTGGCAACAGGACCCCATCCGTGATAGGGAGATAGGGCGTGGTAGGATTGATATTGCTCGCTGATGAAGTGCAAATCTGCGACGGTGGCACAACATAGGAGGCAGGTGCGGGAGCCGCAGGCGTTGTTGAGGTTGCAAAAGCGCACGACATAATCTTTCCTTGATAAGTTTTAAGTATATTATTATATTATTAAATATTAATATATTTTAGTGATCTAAATATTAATATATTATAGTGTAATATTCATATTAATATAGATTTGTTTGTTACCTTGGTTGATGTCTACTTCATGGTATTGCTTCTCACTTGGTTTGATAGCCATTTAGATGTCAAAATATTAATATTTAATAATAAGCACAAAACAACAAACATAAATAGAATTTTATAATTAAAAAATAATTTCTATATACATGTATATAGTAAATAAAATAGTTGTAATGTAAAATAAAATAACTTGAAGTAAATAAAATAACTTTAAATTGATGGCATTTTCTAGATAGATTTATTTAAGATATCTATACTAGTTAATATTAATATTATTATCATAATAACCTTCCCATTTATATTATTATACTATTATTAATATAAATATGTTATTAATATTACCATTTAGATGTCAAAATATTAATATTTATACATGTATTTAGTAAATAAAATAGTTGTAATATAAAATAAAATAACTTGAAGTAAATAAAATAACTTCAAATTGATGGCATTTTCTAGATAGATTTATTTAAGATATCTATACTAGTTAATATTAATATTATTATCATAATAACCTTCCTATTTATATTATTATACTATGAGTAATATAAATATGTTATTAATATTACCATTTAGATGTCAAAATATTAATATTTAATAATAAGCACAAAACAACAAACATAAATAGAATTTTATAATTAAACTATAATTTCTATCTACATGTATATAGTAAATAAAATAGCTTGAAGTAAATAAAATAACTTCAAATTGATGGCATTTTCTACATAGATTCATTTAAGATATCTATACTAGTTAATATTAATATTATTATCATAATAACCTTCCCATTTATATTATTATACTATTATTAATATAAATATATTATTAATATTATTATAATTAATAATAATAGTAATATGCGCACTTTCAAGAGAACGCAAATATGGATGGCGTTCTGCTGGACGGATTGACGAACTATTCGGATGATCCCTCAAATAGCGAATTACGGGTCTGTGCTAAAGAAGAGTGTGCGGATAACATTAACATGCTGAAGGAAACGGCGATCATCAGACGATTCATTGGACCAAAGCTTAGCTGAAAACAAGTAACTGGATAGATGATGTTTGGCAAATCAGATCTGTTCTGAAGTTCCTCCCCAGAGGTTTCTTTGTGGCTATATTAATTTCCGAATCCGACAAAGATCTGATACTTAGCGGAAAGAACTGGTTTAGAAATGGAGCTCCCCTCTACATGAGAAAATGGGTTCCAAACTTCGACCTGTCCAAATTCGAGCCCTATGACGAACCGAAGTGGATTAGGCTCTATAACCTTCCACTTGAATTCTGGTCAGAGGAATGCCTACTCAAGATTGGTCGATCATTAGGAACTGTAATGAACATAGACTCAACTTTGCTGGATAGCGATTCTTATCTATATGCTAGAATACAAGTGGCTACGATCAAACGGTTCTCGGAAACAATTACCCTCTCCTTGGGGAACTACTCAAGGAGTCAAAAATTGGAAATCGAAGAAATCTGACTCTTTTGCCTCAACTGTAGGATTTGCTACCATGCGACTGAGAATTGCCCGAAATAGAAATCTGATTCCTCCACTGACCTTACTATTACAATGGAGAATGAAAGGATGTTGAAGGACAAAAGTGATATATTGGGGAGACCCATCTCCGAGGCGCATCCACTAGAACTGATCCCGAGGCCGCCATCGATAGCATTCACAGAAAGAGGTCTTCATGCAAAAAACAAAGAAGATGATAGAAGGGAGGATTGCTCTGTCCTAGCAAATTTGGAAACAAATGATGGCCTAACTGTCACCATGACTTCCCAGATTCATAGCCCTCCAGCACATCATGGAAGGAAGAATGAAATATGGATGAATTGACACTACGGGGCTCGACGATACCTAGGGTGGGCCTCCTTTGAAGGGCTCCACATCAAAATTAGGGACCTACACCCAAAAAATCAAGTTGTCAGATTTCCTAAGGGGTTTAGGAGGGGATGTGACCAAGACATCTCCAAAACAAGTCCGCTAAGGGGTGGCGACCCTTTTTGGCGCCTTGGCACACCAAAAACCTCTCAACTTCCACCACGTGAGAGGACACAAGTAAGCTGCCAAGAATAGACATAGGGAATCAGAGAAGATTTGGTGCGATGTTTTGAACGGACATACCTCATTACCATTTAGAATGTTGCTAAGGATTTTCCCAGATAATTGAACAACTTCATCATGCAATTCTGAACCCAAAGACTGATTCATCATCCTCATAAGATCGATTGACAAACTCCTCACATGGGGGCATTCGTAGCAATACTTTCATCCAATCCGTTTATTAATAGCGAGAACTCTCAACTCAGCAGAGCAAGCTTGAAACAATGGCGAATCGAATGAGCATTGAATGTGTGTAAATGTCAGGCGAGGACGGGGGAGACGAATTGGAGGAAGAAATGGACTCGAAGGCTGATGAAGAGAATGAAGAGGAAGGTGGCGAGGAAGAGGAGGGAAGCGATGAAGAGGCCGAGGATGTAGCGGAATCTCCAATCGACCAGATCAAATGACTCTTCAAGGCCAACTTGGAGGAAATTGTGAAAGCCATTTTTAAAGTAATCGGATCCAACGTCTTCATCGGAGGCATATACATGACGGGTTTCTCTATGAAGAATTTCTAATGAATTCTGTCATCCTAGGACGAAAGAACAGTGGTAAGGTGATGGCGAATAGCTATGTCAAGGACCACATGTATGTGACTGTTTTAGCAACAATCTCCAACTTCAACAAACGCCCAAAATACGGGCTTATGGCCGGGGTATTTGATGTGGCGGCGGTTAACAAAGAAAACAGCGTGGCGGGTCAGGCGTTGGTGGTCTACAGGGAAGGCATCCGTAGAAACAACATGGAGACCTTTGCATACATAATCAGTCAGTATGGAGATCTTCGATCTCCCGCCCAGTTGGAACGAGCTATGGAGTTGGCAGACACGCTGAGGACCCTCTGGCGCATCAACTAATACCTCCCTTTCTATTATGATGTAACCAATCATGTAGCATGATATGTACTTGATTTCTTATTATATATAATATACCTGCTGTCATATTGGCAGCTGCTTATCCATAAAAAAAAATAGTAATATAACATAACAGTTAATATAATGACATAATATAAAATTATAATAATATTCTTTTCTAAATAGTTAGAAATTAACAAGTGTCAATAGATTGAGATTAATTTAGTTTGTATAAATACATTTATTTATTAATATTTTGTAAAAAATTATATTAGCAATAGACATTGAGCAAATTGCTATTTGGCAAATGCCTTTGATGCTTTAAAAACATGGGAGTACAAGACAAGTTTAATTTGAAAAGGCTAATCCTACTTGTTAATTTCTAACTATTTAAAAAATAATATTACTATAATTATATATTATATCATTACATTAACATTATGTTGTATTATACTATTATAATATTTTTTTTTGGCTAGATAATGCACAGCCATAGCTGCGCTCTATTATATTGATTATGTCAAAAAGTTACATCATGGCTGGAAAGAGGGGAGCACTTAGGCTTCAACCCAAAATTCCATTAAGTTAATTACAAAGCGGCCTCCTTGTTGCATTGTTGACAACAAAAAATACAAAAATACAAGCAAAAAGATCACCATCCATGCCACTGCATACGCTGCCTTCAAACACCAACCACACATATCACGACCACCGCCAACAGCCCATTGCTCGAGCCAAAAAGTTACCAGCCAAGCTGCCAGCCTGTACTACCTTTAATTAACAGAAGTTGCGACCTGACGACCAAAAAAGTAACCATCTTCTCACCTCCCTTGACCACTTACTTTGACCAGTAGAATTCTCTCGAGGAAACCAGGACCGCAAACGCCTCGATCCATGCTGTAGGCTCTTCCTTGTCCATGCCAATGGCTCGGCGGAGAAAGTCTCTGCCCCGAGTCGCCAACCTCCTGTGATTGTCCAACTGCTGGCCATTCAAATCCAGAAGGAAGGGTAGTCTCTCCACCGCAGCTTCCGGCTCCAAAAGCTTTGGTAGGTCCTTGGCCCAAGGAATCCCAGACTCCAACTCAACAAAGACAGTGATATCTACATCATCTCCCAGGATGGTGGCTTTGAAAGTCTCCCTGAGGCATACCAAAGCGTCAACCTTCGAGTCCCCAAGGTCTATCAGCAATGCTAAAAACCTCAAGCATGTATCGGTTTTGATACGATACCTATCCTCGGAGAAGATGCTTACAAATCACCAGTAGACGATTGTCAGTGATTTTGCCTAGGAAGGTAACTGGTCTTCTAGAGCTTCTCAATTTGATGGGAGTCTCCATAGCTTCTATCATAATTCCCAAGTCTACCTAGCTCGTTGTGATTTAAAGGGCTTCCATTACAATTCGCATGCCTCGCTCGAGGGAGGCATTAAGAGGTATCTTGTCCTTCAGATTTGCTATCCTCCCATGCCTATGGAAATCGTCATAGCTTTCAGGGATGACGTGGCTTCCATCAGCGCCAAGTACTACCTGTTATTTGAGTTTAATGCTGAATGATTAATCATTTCAGATCGGTGTCTATTCACTCATGTGACTCAAAATGCGGCACCAGCTATACTATTATAATTATAATAATAATATAATATTACTATTATTATTAATAACATATTTATATTAATAATATATTGTTCACAACTATAATCTTCATCCATTTAATACAATTATAATACATTAAACTTGCAAGAATCTATTCATCTCAAACTTCTTCCCACCTCCTCTCTAAAATGCTATGTCGCACTATTATTACAACACTACAAAGGCATTAAAATTATTTTATTCTCTAATAATTTTAATACATTTTGCTACGAAATAATTAAATTTGAAACAAATCATTTATTTACATAGTTAAAGTATGGAATTGTTCATAGTTATCAATAAAGGGATTAAAGCTCAAAATA
The DNA here is from genome assembly GCA_027924645.1 of Cunninghamia lanceolata. Lineage (NCBI taxonomy): Eukaryota > Viridiplantae > Streptophyta > Pinopsida > Cupressales > Cupressaceae > Cunninghamia > Cunninghamia lanceolata. The sequence continues at coordinate 3,502,316 of BSBN01000752.1, read as the reverse complement.
TTGTTAGAGATGGTAAACTTTAATTTATTATTTTAAATTTTAATTAAAAAATAATACAACACTAGCAAACAATTATTTCTAGAAATTTCAAATGTTTCTAAAAAGGAATTCACACTTGTTTTTTTAAGGACACCTTGATGTTTGTACTGGATTGCTTCTTTTCCTGGTGCTTTTGTAATGGCACCTTGATGTTTGCACTCGATTTTTTGCTTTATTTTTGGTATTCTGCTCTTTTTCTTGATTTCAGTTTTTCTTTTTCTTGTTTTGCTCTAATTTTTAGAATTGCTCTGGTTTTGAAGATTTGTCACAATTTTCTATTATATATAATTTTTATTATTGGGCTGTTGGAATATATGCTCCAACATAAATAAATGTAACAGTTCCTTGAACTGTTAGCGTGTAGATAGATCATCTATATGTGTTGTTTATTCAGTGAAGAGAAGCTCATCCTCACTTTGAACAGGAAAAGGATTGAAGTGCAGAAGGCTAAAACAGCAAGGCTGGTGGTCCCGTAGACTATTTTTAACCTCGTGGACGTTAAAAGCTATTCATTCATTCATTCATTCATAGAGTAGTTTGTTAGTCTAGAGGTTGGAGACTTATAATATGACTCTACGTCTGTGACTTGTCTGTTTTCTATTACATACATTTTATTTTTTTATTATTTTGGTCTATGTTACTGAATCTGCATAAAAACCCTACATACCTGGGTAAGATTCATTTTGCAATCGGATTCATGTACAAAACGCCTGTGGAATCAGGCAGGGTTTTTCTGGGGCGGCTTCCTTTAGAGTCGTCGAGGGGCATACTTGGGCGATTTTAGCTTTTAGATGAGGCTTTTTCATAGCAGTTCCAGTGGCAGACAACAATTTCAATGCATTTCATTTAACCTTTTTGCCATAAAACATGCACCCAAAACTCTAATTGACTCTATTTTTCACTGCATTTTCACGACCGGTAGCAGATAAGGAAGAAAGAGTCGTTTGATCCATGCTATATTGAGCGAAAGAAGCAGAAGTTATCTGCTCAACTTTAATTGGTGCAGGATTTCTCGGTATTTGTGGGCAACAGGAACATTACTTTGTGATGCAAAGGGAAAATTGGGGTTATTCAAACTACCAATTTTCCCAGCTACAATCAATTTCCAAACAAATTTATCTCCTCAGATACAAATTTCAGACACATTTAATAAGTTCAATATGACTCTACGTCTGTGACTTGTCTCTGTTTTCTATTACATACATTTTATTTTTTTATTATTTTGGTCTATGTTACTGAATCTGCATAAAAACCCTACGTACCTGGGTAAGATTCATTTTGCAATCGGATTCATGTACAAAACGCCTGTGGAATCAGGCAGGGTTTTTCTGGGGCGGCTTCCTTTAGAGTCGTCGAGGGGCATACTTGGGCGATTTTAGCTTTTAGATGAGGCTTTTTCATAGCAGTTCCAGTGGCAGACAACAATTTCAATGCATTTCATTTAACCTTTTTGCCATAAAACATGCACCCAAAACTCTAATTGACTCTATTTTTCACTGCATTTTCACGACCGGTAGCAGATAAGGAAGAAAGAGTCGTTTGATCCATGCTATATTGAGCGAAAGAAGCAGAAGTTATCTGCTCAACTTTAATTGGTGCAGGATTTCTCGGTATTTGTGGGCAACAGGAACATTACTTTGTGATGCAAAGGGAAAATTGGGGTTATTCAAACTACCAATTTTCCCAGCTACAATCAATTTCCAAACAAATTTATCTCCTCAGATACAAATTTCAGACACATTTAATAAGTTCAATTGAAATCCAAATTTTGGAGTCACAACATAAACAAAAGAAATTAATTTATTGTTGTCTTTGCTTGGCAAGAAAATGTATTATTTCAAAAACAAATAAGGACTCTTCTGCTCTTCTTTCCTCAATTACACAACCTCTGCAACAGGCCACTACTCAAACTTAGTGAATGAAATACCATTGCCTGGAAAACGTGGCTTGTCAAAATGATTCCACAATGTTTCTACAAAAACAAACTTCATTGATCAAATCACAAATTCTCCCTATTATTGGTGAGTTCCAGAATGAGTTTCAACGACTCCAATGATCTTCCAAATGGGCAAAAATCTATTATATCTGTTGAGAGATATCTTTGCTGATTTCTACCACTCAGCACACAACCTTCTTTCACACAAACTACTCTCTGTTTTGGGTGCCCTCTGAATCTCTCCACTGCAAATCCCTCGCTGCAAACTAAACGCCACTTCTCTCTTGGGCGGCTCCTTTCCAATTTCCACACTGCCTTCCATCCCATGCCCTTTTTCCCCTGTTTGGACGACTCTAAAAAATATATATATCTTCAAGACTCCGCCATATCTTTTCTTTTCACTGGCGCCATATCTTTTTCCCAAAGTTTTTTTTTAATTTCTTTTTGAATCGGTTCACCTTCCAATCTTGGCGCTGGTTTTCTTCCTACCTATATCCACATGAAAATTTCTGTTTTAAACTAGAGCACCCCTCTTTTATTTATTTTTAAAGTTTTATTTATCTACATCTGTCTAGGTGCCATGATTTATCCAGCAACTGAAATTGTTTCTCTTTTTTATAGGCACCTATATTTTAATAATAACCCTCATCTATTTTATTCCAAATTCTATCCATACGCCTCCACTTAAATGGTGTTGTCTTTTTTTTATATGCTGTCAACATCATTCCATATCAAAGCGCCTCTATTAAATAGAATTGTCCCAATTTCAATATGCAGTTTTCTTCTTAGGAAAATAGCCTGATTGTCTTTTGAAAAGCCAGTCAAAACAAGTAATTACATGAAGACTCGTGCTGAGATTTCAGACATGTCTTGAGCCATGCGCTGGAGAAGCTGAGCCATGCCTTCATTAAATTTATCATCTACTTGATTGTGAAGAGCCTATAGGAGTCCATAGTCATCATTTGTTTTGATCTTCTATGTTGCATACTACTATGATCAGGATAAAGAATTTGCCTTGACAATGATTTCTCCAAATCCCATGAAGTTTAAAACCAACAATCGCCATCAACATAGAAGAGCAACAAATCAACAACTGTTCAACAAGACTGCTCATCGTCCAAACCAAAACCACAAATGCACAAAATGCAAACTGGAACAACAATTTTGTTTTCGATGCAGGATTGTGTGTGCACCGGGGTGCTCCTGCATCACTTTGTTATTAGTTCTTTAAGCACTCAAATAGGATTACCGTTTGTGAAAATCTGAATGTGTGACCACAGTAGCTAGTAGTGACAGTTTATATCTTTATTCGCTAGGTAGCAAATACTTGCATGATAAACAAATCCTATTAAAATAGATAGGGATGACTAAAGACAATGATGGTATGAAATTGCAGGAGTTGTGGGTTATACGTAACCATTTGTGAGAATGGGAGTTCAATTTTTTAATAAGAAAATTGCAATGCCAGAAGGCTGAAACTAACACTATGTTTTTTCTTGCAGAAACTTTTACAGTTGACATACATAACACAGAGAAACTGCTTCAAGGGGCCAGAGGTGGAATAATTCGTGATAGAGATATCATTGTAATAATTTCTTTAAACTTTACGCTCGTATTTTGGCTTTGGCATGCATATCATATAGATTTCGCACCTATCTAGCCTGCAGGATCATAAATAATTTAATACCTATATGATTTATTGTCCATGATGCTTCTGACTTTGTTCTTTTAATTGTTCAATTTAAAAAGATTCAGCATTTGGTATCTTTCTTAATTAGCGGTATTAGATTTTCATGGTTCATTTAAGCAGATTTTTCAAGCTTTCTAGAGAAAATTATTTGCCTAAATTATTTTAATGATGGATCAAGGAATGTGATCTGAAACATTGATGTAAAAAGCTTAAAAAATCCATCATCTTTCCTTTCTTTGGTGGGGGTTAGAATTAGGCAGTGCATCAAAGGGGCTGATTACATTTTGACTGTGCTTGATATTAATCTTTCACAGAGGGAGGTTATGATTACCTAATAGGAAGGGGAACTCAAATAGTCCTTTAATCTTTCATAATTAATATACTTTGGCAAGTTTTTAACAGCTTGACATGGTATCTCCCAAAAGGATTTTCCTGGTCATATATTAGATATCTTTGTTAATGAGATGAACTTTTTGTAAACCTTACTTCCATCCTATGCACGGGCTTCTTCCGATTGCTGTAGCTTATATCTTTATAGGTTTTAAAAGGTTTATTATACAGATGTTAGCTTTGATTAATAAAATACACGTAATTCTAACTATGCTTTCTGATAGGTTGTGCTCTGAATTTGCTACCTTTTCTTTTCATTTCAGGTTATTGGAGAATCAGGACTATTCACTCCTGAAGATGTTACTTTTGTGCAAAGAGCAGGAGTAGGAGCTGTAAGTGTGTGGAGCATCTGACATTTTGTTAATTGTTTTTTTCATTCTTCATGAGGAGTTTTTAATATGCCCACAGCAAGTGGGAACTTTGACCTGCATACATGAGAGGTAACAATGTAAGTTGCTGCATTAACTAGAGAGTACTCTTTGGCATATCCACTCTTTGTAGGTATTGGTTGGTGAGTCCATTGTTAAGCAGAATGATCCGGCAGCAGGCATTGCTGGGCTATTTGGCAAGGATATTTCAAGGAAACCTGAAGTCAAGACAACCACAGCTTGAGTCATCAAAATGTTGAAATTCTGAGACCGCATGAGATGGTGGTGTTTCTGACAACATTGAAATCATACAGTTGATATGAAATCGATCATCTAATTTTGGAGCTGATCACATAGGCAGAGTTTATCAAAACACTTGTGTTTGTTTCACTCTTAATGCTCATGATCTACTAATCAAGTTTCATGCTACATCAAAAATATGTGCTTCATTGCGAATATATTTGTATGATAACCATGGTTTTTGACATAAGGAACCTCTCTGGCCCTATGCTAGAAAAGAGAGGACTCCTCTCGATACTAAATTACAAAGACCACCATGGGTAAGCCCATCTTTTAGAATAATGAAAGCGTTTAGCTTACTGGGGGTTAATAATGGGAATCTTGGAGTATTGCTGTTGCTTTGAGACCCCTTATGGCCATCAAGCAATTTTTTAGTGGCAAGTCCATCAAGCAATTTTTTAGTGGCAAGTTGTTTTACATAATTGCGTTTCATAATGCAGTGCACACAGTGTACCCCTTCTAATATGCTGCCTTCTAATATGCTGATAGAAATAAAGAGGCGGTCAGTCCTTATTTTAACAGTATTTTAAGATGTTTTTTGTATGAAACGTAGATTTAATATAAAATTGATAAGACATTTCATGTATGCATACAGTGTACCCCTTCTAATATACTGATAGAAATAAAGAGGCTGTCAACTTCAACAGTTTTTATTTTTGAAGATGTTTTTTTTTGCATATGATATGTATATTTAAACGATACACAGCATTATCAATTTTAAAGATAGATTAATTTTTATTATTAAATGGTCATAACTATGGTCATAACTAGATTTCTTTTATTTTTTTGAGATATGCCCTTCTAATTTGATTGTGAAAAACAAAATACAAAACCCTTAAGGGGAATAAGGAAGCGGTCCCATGGTGTTGCTAGAGGATTTATTTTTGTGCAGCAAAGGGTCCCATGGAATTCAAAAAAATTTGCTAATGTTTAAATCAGAATCTTTTCCTTCAAAATAGGAGCAGCTAATGTTTAGGAGGTTATTTTTGAGCAGGTGTAGATGGGGTGGGGCTGAAACTTTCCCCCACCAGCTTAGGGGATTAACTACCAGTTTTTCCATTCTCGCCACTTAATTTAAGGAAAAATTTGGAGGGAATTTTTTTAGTTTATGTTTTTATTTCCTAAAAAATTTCTACTAAATTATTTAGCATAAACTAATGTTAAAAAAACTTTATGAGACCACCAACTTCCATAAAATTTGGAGCTTAAACTTTTAAGCATACCCACAACTACAAAATTCATGGGACCCCACCCGTTGTAAAATGCTCCTAAAAAATTTCAACAACGCCACTGAGATAATTTAGGAAGCCCCCTCCCATGGGACTACTTCCTAAGGAAGCATTCCAATGGAGGGGGCTTCCTAAATTATTTAAGCAGTGTTACTGAAATTTTTTAGGAGCATTTTAACACAGGGAGTCCCATGAATTTTGTAGTTGCAAGTAAGCTTAAAACTTTAAGCTCCCAAATTTATGGAAGCTAGTGGTTTCATCAAGATTTTAGTTTAATGTTAATTGATTTAGGATATATTTTTTAAGACCCACAAATAAAAAGATTAAAAATTATCAAATAAAAAATTTTGCCTCCAAAATATTTCTTAAATTAAATGGAAGGAATCTAAGAACTAGTAGAAAAATCCCTAAGCTGCTGGAGGAAAGTTTCAGCGCCACCTCATATGCACCTACTCAAATCAACCACTTAAAAAATTGCTGCTCGTATTTTGAAAGAAAAGATTCTGATTTATGCCTTGGCAATTTTTTTGGTTTCATGGTACATCTTGCTCCACAAAAATAAATCCTCTAGCAGCTCCATGGAACCACTTCCTATCTCTTGTTTGAGATCTGGAAAGCTTGCCAAATCCTGCGACCAAACCCTTACACCAACCATTTTTTAACCTTTGTAGAAGGTACCATAGATAGATTCCACTTCGTTGTGAAAATCTGCCATTATATAGTCCTTTGATCTCAGTTGGCCACAATCCTCCACCCCATCCAAACAAAGAATACTTTTAAACCTAGTTGAGCGAAATTCAGGGCGATAAAATATTTTCCTACGCCAATGAACAGAGACCTTACCATGAAGGAAGTGGTCTTGCCCTCTCATCAGTGCACGATTCCTAGACATTATCTCGCCCGAGAAGAAGCAGGACGACCACATGTTCAATGCAATGACGAAGGAGCTCTAAAGAAAGCCACACACCAAGCTAAAAACCAAGAAAATGAAACACAAAAACGACGCCACAATTCCAAATAATGATAGCCTGCGCACACTACACACGAATCGGAGCCATCTCGCATGAAACCAGGAGACAAATGACAGCCGGGGAAATGATCCAATCCAAGATTACGACCAAAATCACTTGGGGAGTATAAAATACAAATCTCCTCTGCACATACCAAGACTAATCATTAAAGGGAGGACGCTGATCACTGAAGTGTTTCTCTAAACCCTTCCATGGTTCACAAGAGAATCGACAAGCCCATCACATTCTCGAAAGCAATGATTGAAAAGAATGTAGTTGAGCTTTTCACACAGATTTAGCGTCGTCCAACATGCTGGAAAGCCGCCAATTCAGACGCGACCCTCGACTTAGAGCATTGATCACTACCATCGAGTTGCCCTCGACAGTAAGCTTATCTCAATTGAACGATAAAGCCAGGAAAGGACCGTGCACTAATGCCTACCACTCAGCTTGATTATTAGATTTAGTGCCAAGGAACAACGAATTATCCTTTAAACTAGTAATCGCACTTCAGTGTGTGCAATGGGTAAGCCAAAAAGGTCTTAAAGGTCAATTGTTGGTTTAATAATTTAGTCAGTTGTGGTTGGTGGTAACGTGGCTTAAATTTGACAGTTGTATAGCTGTATTTAACCATTTTTGCTGTAAAATACAATCAAAATTTTAAAAAGACTGTATTATATGAAAGGAAAGATTTTGGACAAATTGTCAAAATTTACATAGGATTATGCTGATATATATATATATATATATCTGATTTTTATATAATCTACTTTATACTAAGTAAGATAGGTCATAGTATTTTAAAGGCAAATTGAATAGATAACTGTCATAAAAAAATTGCTTGACAGGCAAGGTCGATTGTCAAATTTAAGCCCTGAGTGGTAATAATGCTGGCAGGTGTAATCCGCTACCTTCGTTATTCCTCTGCAATATCATTTTCTACCTACCATCATGAATTGCATAGTATTAGAAATTAGACCTTAGTTGTTTGTATGCCTGTGTATTAGTTAGATTTGGAATATAACTTGCATTATAAGACTTAGTTGATACTTGATCCATTGGGGTGACTCAAACAGTTTGACCTTGGCAAACATTCTAGTGAGTATCATAAAAATAATTGGTCACGTGCATGGAACATTAGTGGTGTTTGTATTTTTCTTACAATTGAGGTCTTCGTCTTTATGTTTCATTCGATGAGTCGCCTTGATTTAGCTCCAGTGTATTATTGAGATCTTGGTATTATCTATGCTAATGCAGATCTTGGTATTATCTATGCCCCTTAATGGAGTTCTCGCTTTGCTTATTGTTGGGTCCTAATCTCTATAACAATTAGTATAATGTGCACGACCTAGTTCTTATCTTTTAGAAGTCTTCACCAAGGTCATAAGCTTTCATTACCATTGGAATTCCTTTTTTAAAGGTGACAGGTCGAATGGACCTTTATTTAAATGTTAGCAGGATGGCCAATTTTTTTTTTAGCACCTCTAAAATAGTGACCCACATTTCTAGTTGTCGATCTCTATCCTCTATTACACCCATTGTTGGGTGGAACTCAAGTTGCATGTTTTTTGTTTTCTAATCCTCCATTACCTTTCATCCTATGTTTGACAGTCTACGACCTTTATTTGTGATGTTCGTGAGCCTTCTTTCAACCTAAGTTTGATGACATGTAGGGGACGCAGGTGACACCATATGGGTGGTCAATTAGAATGATGTTTAATTTGGTCGTTGGGACAGGTTTGCCATCCCTCCAATGGAAGCACACCATTGCACATTTTCCATAATTATAAAATTCCATTACCATCCATGAGATGTTGCATATTCTTGTTACACCACACAACCCCCCTAAAGACTACTCTAAATGTCAACTATTACAAATCTATATTCTCAAGAACACCCTTTCAAAAGGGAAAAAAGTTTGTAGTTTCATTGCTCATGGGTGATTTACCTCTACTACATGCACAACTTTTCATACTAAGCTTATTTACATGTATGTTAAGTGTCGAAGTTTGGTGGATGGTTGTAAAGTGTTTGACCACATGAAAGAACAAGATAGTGTCTCATGGAATACAATTATTGCAGCATACAAAAGACATAGGTATTCTCTCAAGCTAGAGGAACTTTGTCAAAAGTTATAGTTCTAAGTGCCTTGATAAGACATCCAAAATGTGGAAGCATAGACAATGTCTCATGCAACATGATTATTACAATCACACTGTTTCACCATATGCAATAAACAAATATCCAATTTGATAAGCTCACATTTCCTAGCAGCTAATGGAAGTATCATATCCCTAGGTACGTAACAGAGAGCTACCTAGGGATATGATATTATAATGTATTTAGGTGGATGGGGATGTTGACTTGTGGCACACGTCCCTTTAGTTAGTTATTTTGGGTCATGTGGACAACTTGTATAATTAATTAGACCAGGTGATGAATAGGCCTTCATTGCGATTACTTCATTATATTATTAGGTCTATATAAAGGAGGTGATTATCATCATAAGAATATGTGTTGAGTATGATATTGTATTTGGGATCTCTTGGAGATATAGTGTGGAGTGGCTTCTTTCTTAAGGAGTACAATATAGTGCTACCCTACCTAAAGAATTTATTCTATTTCTACATATATTGGATATTAGGGCATCTTGGCCTACAAACATATCATGTTGTGTAAGATCTATCTTTTGCATTATATTATTTTCATTATTATATGTATGTATCTTATCAAGTGGTATCGGAGCTACAATTTGTGTAAATGTGAACAAACCCCTAATTGTTTAAGATTTGCCTATATCCCTCAAACAACTCCAAATTTTTAATTTTTTTTACTGAATTTGGAGGATCCTCTAATGAAGTTACAGTCCAAAAATCACCAATATTGAGTGAGTTATTCCAATTTTATGTTTTTTCATAAATTTACTTTCTAGGTCATAAATCCAGGAAATTTTTTGATATCTTTACATTTTTGGAAAGATCACCAAAATTATTAGGGGTATATTATTTGTATTTTTATTTTAGAGGCAAAAAATATTACTAAATAATTCAATCAAAGTTGGGTATGTTGTAAAAATTTAGAAACCCTAGTTTCAATGAAGATTCTTGATTTTGATGGAAGCGGAGATGCATTAGAATGGTGGCACAAATATAAGAGATTATGGTAAAAGTATTGCATGGGATACACATTTTTTTGTTATCTTTAAAAGATGAAGTTAATCAATGGTATCTACCATTATGTAAGGATATTTCTTGTTTGGATGAACTAGAATAAGCTTTCTTAGATAGATGGGCTCAAGAAGAAGAACAAGAAGATGAAGAACAAGAATATGAAGAAAAAAAAAGGAGGGGAAGAAAGAAGAAGAATTAGGAGAAGGAAATGACAAGAAGATAAATGATACATGTACTTGCACTTTAGTTCCAAGGAAAGAAGATTCAATCCTTCAGTTTCATGGATGTATTCAAAAGGTAAAAGTTATTGTGTTTGTAAACCCTAGCAACAAGTATAACTTCATCAACATGAAATTAGCCAAGAAGCTATAGGTATAAATAAAGCACATCAAGAACAATCAAATATTGGGTAAGGATATTCAAATTTTTGAAGATTGAAGCTCTCTATGGACAAATATGTTTTGCATTCAAACTTTCATGCTTTGGCTATGGATGGGTTGGATATTGTTCTTAGTTATCCTTGGTTAGAATTTTTGGGAACAACAAACATTAATGAGCAAAAGAAGTTCATGGAGCTTTGGTATAGGAGGAAAAAAGTTACATTACAGGATATTGTATGCATATGAAAATGAACACAAGAAATAGACTAAACAAGATTAACCAACTTCATTCACCTCATATACACCTCGGATTGAGCATAAAGGAAAGCATACAAACATGAAATGAAAACTATCTAATTGACCTCATATGCTAACCTTTGTTGTTTGGATGTGCTCTTGATATGTTGATGTGTAGGTGGCTCCTCAAAGTAACAACATAACTTTATGTTTCATGGAGTCTTGAAAATGGCTTGGGATGGGTTTAATTCAGTGGTTTTTTCAGTGGCCAATATTCACCAATTGGCTAATAGTTGAAATTGGGGATTCAAATTTTGGCTAATATTATAAGCTATAAGGTGACATGAATTGCCACAGTTTTACAAAATTATAATTTAGTCCTAGTTAAATCGCTAGAACATTTATATTATTAAAGTTTTAAAATAAAAAATTTGCCACAATATTTGATACCTAATTAGATCAGATTCACCTAAATTTTATAAGTTTTAGTAGAAAATGAAATTGATTCGCCAATAATATTATATAATTATTGGTTACTTTAGGGTCATATCACCAGTTTTTAATCACCACATTGATTTTAATAATTATAATCTAATAGTTGTAGTTGTATTCCATGAGTTAAAATGTACCCATGAAGCTCCAATTCCCATCAAGCCTGAAATTGTATTTGGGCCGTTGATCTCAATTTATATTCTAATAGTTGGGCTTAAATTCTGTGGGCCAAAATGTACCCATAGATCTCCAATGCCAATGGAGCCTGAAATTGCATTTGGGTCGTTGATCTCCATTGAGATCAATGGCCCAAATGCAATTTTGGGCCCCATGGACATTGGAGCTTAACAGGTGTATTTTGGTCTACGAAATAGAACCCAAACCATTAGATTATAAAGAAAATCAATGGTGGTGAAAAATAATTTAGGGCCAATTTAAAATATCAATGTTTGATTTAAAATATCAATGTTTGATTTAAAATATTAAGGAATTATAGACATGAGCACTACACCTTAAACTAGTCAATCATTTCTGCCTTTAGGTCTTTACTTTTCCATATGAATTTAATTTACTTTTTAGGAAGGATTTGCCATGGTAATTAATGCATTTCCTATTTTTGTCAAGATTTGTTAGGATTTTCTACAAATTTCTAGTGATTTAAAAAATTTGCCAATTAAATTAATATTTTTTCAAAAAAAGGAAAGATTCACCAATAAAAATAAATATTTTTTTCCAAAAAAAATGGAAGATTCGCCAAGATTTTATATCTTTTTCTAGGAGAGGTTTCTTGAAGTTATCACTGGTTGGATTTATATGGTTTTGGGATGAGGATTGGATGGTCAAGATTGGATTGAAAGATCAATGGATGAGATTTGTTGAGAGGCTTGGATGCATGAGCACTTGCCAAGTGGCAAGCATTGGTTGGATGAGAAGGGATGTCCTTGGATTGAGAGGAAATCAAGGGTGGAAAAGAGAATTGGATAAAGTGAAGGGATGGAATTGAATGAGGACAAAAGGACTCTTGTACAAGGGACTTTGACCATACCTTTGTAAGAGACCCATGTGGTCTTGTACAAGAGGCCATGTGTTTGTACATTTGGGAGGATGGGTAGGATTTGACTAGGGTTAGTTGAGGATAATGGAATGTGCAAGTAGGGGATTAGGTAATTAATTAGGTTTGGGTCACCTAATCAAAAGTGTAGAAAATAGGCATGGGATAAGAAAAGGGGATTAGATAAATAGAAATTTATCTAATGTTTGGACTATAGAAAAATGGGATAAATGATTAATTAATGATTTAGGTTAGGGAGATAGTATGGATGCATTATGGATGAATAGTGAAAAGTACATGAATAGTGATTTTGACAATAAAATATTGTAAAATCACAGTTTGAAGGGGAATTGGATGATTAACTATCTAAACATGTGTTTATGCAGTTTAGGGATGAATAGGGTTAAATAGTGATTTTGATCAAATCACTGTTAAAAAAGAGGGATTTAGATGGTTAATTGAATAAATGGTACTTTATCCAATTAGGGGGTTAAATGATGGTGTGATTAGGGTTGAATTATGTTGAGACAAAAGAGATGGACAATTTTAGGTGTCTACATTTTGCCCCTTTTTGAGATGGTGTTGTGAAGCAACATTATTTCGAAGAAAGATAAAATATAACGCTGGATAGGATTAGATGAAGATGATAGGATTAGGGATGGTGATGCCCCAGCCACTCGAAGCGAGAGTGACAAGGAGGGATGATGGTAAAGATGATGATGGGATGATGCCCCCTCTAGAGGGTAGGTGGGTTTGAAGAATGCGGGTGCACTCTCGAAAGGATGAAAAGGGTTGGATTAGAAAGAAAAGAGTGGAATTTAAAAGACCACATGGATTGGAGGGATTGGGTAGATTGGATGCAAGGGAGTGGATGAATGGGATGATAGGGGATAAATGATTAAAGGAAAGGATGAGGAAGGATGAAGGGATGGGATGAAATGATGGAGGGGAGGAAAAATGGATGGATGCAAGCTGATTCGTGACTCCATGGATTATGCGTAATGTTGCACTAATAAATGAGAGCCATCTTTATTTGATACTATGCATGAGACATTATGCACCAAGGTATAAGGAACCATGGTGACAATGTGTCCCATGCGTAAAAGCCAACCGATAAGGTCACGAGAAAACCTATGTCGTATAACACCATGAAATGGAAGACCATGATATTGTTGTGGTAGATAGGTCATAGGGACCAATATTGATGCAAGATAAAAGATAATGTACACACACAAGCAAGCACACATGCAAAAAAATGATGCAAAGACAAACACGATGTTGCCCTTGGTCAAACTGAAAAGTTAAAGATCGATGGATTGATGATGTTGGATTATGTTGTTGATGATAAGAACAACACAAGGATTGGGAATAATATATCCCAATGACGATGATGGATGATTTGGATCAAAGGCTTGCAGCAAGGCTAGGAACAAGAGCATGATGCAATTGGATGATTGTGTGTAGATGCTAGATTGTGATGCACATTGATAAGGATGATCTTGCAATTTGAATTTTGGGAGATTTGGACATTTGGGAGAGAATGCATTGACTTGTGATGGGGAGTAGGGAGTAATGGGGATTTGGGATTCATTGTTGATTTGTGGGATCGGGATGGGGGATTTTGGGATTGCCGATTGGGGAATTTAGGGACCTAAACAGACTAAGGAGTTTTAGGATTTCTTGATGGGGAATGAGATTTTCAGGATTGGGGGATGGAATGGTATGTGGATGCTCCACTTGGATTTAGTGCTTTTTTTTTGGGGAGCCACACCATTTTTGTTTTTGCTTTAGGGGGCGTGGGTCTATGTAGCCTTTTGGATTTTGGATTTTGCTTGCATTTTGTGTATTGATGCCCTATGACATGATAATCATTAGGCTTTTGATTTTTCGCTTTATGTAGGGAGCCATCCAAAGTATTATTTTTGAATCCCATGGGTTTTTTGAAAGCTTCATATTTGGATGATGTGTGTGCTCGTTGATCTTGATTTGGGATTTTGGGGGACTGGGATTTATGAACATGAGTGTTGAGGATGGGGGGATAAGGGGATTTGAGGATGGGGATATTACGAGTTGGAAGGAGTGGAGGAAGTGTGGATTTGGGGATGGGAGGACGTTTGGATTTATGGAGAGGATGAGATGGGGGATGTATGGTCGCATGCTTTTTGGATTCATGGATGAAATAAGATGGAGGAGGAGGGATGGCAGCATATGATTTGGAGGTGTGATGAGATGCACCATTTGGGTTTGGAAGAATGGATTTTGGAAGGCACGTGGGTGGTACCAACATGCTTGGATTGTTTTCCTTGGGACGTGTAGCCAAGGCCATGTGCTCATGGATGGATTTTGAGATGGATGGGATCCAAAATGCCTTGTTTGTGAAGGCCTAAGCCTTTACCTTGATAGTTCATATTTTGGAGCATGCGATGTGCGATGGGATGTGTGTTGTTTTGGAAACATGATGCAAGTTCATTATTGGATGGGGGAGGATGGGTGGTGGAGTAAAGTTGTTCCTCTCCTACAAGAGAACCACCATGAAGGAAAGTAGTGGGACCAAAGGGATAAGATAGTGGATTTGGGATAGGGTCGATAGGCGATGGTAAAGGGTCGATTTAAGATGGTGAAGGAATGATGGGGGATTGATAGGAGATGGTGTGGGATCGAGAATGGGATGAGATGGGATACTTGGATCATGATTAGGAAGGAGGTGGATGTTTCCACATGCTTTGGACTAGGCTCTTGACATAGTCGGATTTGCGTGGATGATGTAGTGGGGGAGGGGCATGTAGTTTCAATAGGCTCCTCGAATTGGGTGGATGGAGAGATGGGTGATACTTTGGATAGAATGGAGGAAGATGGTGATTTGGTTTTGATGGGTACGAGGTGAGTGACGAGGTCAACAACAACACAATTAGGTGATTGGGGAGGAGTGGGGTGACGTGAATCCACAAGTTTGTTTTCACGATTTTTCTCAATACTCTTAGTGAGGAGTCCTTGGAGAAAGGATGGTTTGGATTTATTGTGAGAATTGGATACTAGAGTAGATGGTGGATTGGATGATGAAGTAGATGATGGGGTTGGTGGATAAGGAGATGGTGGATAGGGATATGACAGATTTGGATAAAGAGGTGGTGGATTGGGATAAGTAGAATAAGGGTATGAAGGATGTGGATAAGGGATGGAGGCGACGAGGATTTCATATGGGGATGGATGTTGGGGGATGGATGGAGGATAGAATGGATTTCCCTTGTCAAGGGTAGCATAAGGATGCCCATATGATATGTGATGAGGTGTGGGGACATAGCTTGTGCTAGCCAATGCATGGTCTTAAAGTGCTTGCATGTTTATGGATGAGCGAGGATAGTTTATGGCAAGCTTGCAAGGATTTCATTAAGTATTTCAATTTGAGCTTGTTCAAAAAGACTATCATCATCATCATCAAAAGTATATGAAGTCATGATTGGATTAGATTTAGGATGATGTGATATAGGATAACTTGATGAAATTGGTTTTGATTTTGGATTAAAGGGGGATATGATTGATTTTGGATTAAAGGGGGATTGGATTGATTTGGATTAATGGGTATTAATTGATTTTGGATTGATCAAGGTCAATAATATATGACACTTGACACTAGGATGGATTGGATTTGATTTTGATTAATCAAGGTCAACAATATATGACACTTGATCAGGTTTGGATTGATTTGATTTGATTAGTCGAGGCCAACGATGTATGACACTTGACCATATTTTGATTGATTAGAATTGATCTAGATTAGGCCAAGGGCCCTTGGATGGTTGGATTGGATTGGATTGGATTTGATTAGGATTAGGCCAAGGGCCTTTTGGATGTTGATTTGGATGAGGATTTGGAGGAAGATGATTAGGATTTGGATGAAATTTTATGGGTTATGATTAGGATTTGGAGAAGGTTGAAGGGGGTAGGTCCTTAACCAATATTTGATTAGCAAAGGATGATTCTTGGATTAAGGATTGGGATTGGATGTTGATTAGGGATGGCTAGGTGGATAAGGGATAATTGATTTTAGATGAGGGATGAATGGATTAGATTAGGATTTGGGATGAAATGATAAGGACTGGGAGATAGTGGATTTAGTGGATAAGGAGAGTTGGATTAGGATGATGATAATAGATAATAGATGAGATGACTAGGGATAATGGATTTGATGAGGATTATGATGTGGATTATGAGTGATAAGGGATTGGATTAGGATGATAGATTGGATAGATTAAGGATGAAGGGAATTCGATTAGGGATGAGTGGATGAGGTGATTAGGTGATGAAGATGATATAGATTAGAATGGAAATGATTAGGGATAGTGGATTATGATAAGGGTAAATGATGAAAATGGATTAGGAAGTGATTATGTAATGATGAGATGGGATTGAGCTCAAGGGTAGGATATGATTATGCTCAAATGATGGGATTAGATTAGGATAATAATGATGATTGGGAAGCGGATTAGGTGGATGGGAAGGATTAGGATTAGGACCTTGATTGGATTAGGCAATTTGATTGGGATTAGGGTCCTAATTGATTGGATTAGGATGGTATAGGAAGATGATTAAGATTATTAGGATAATTGTATGAGTGATTAGGATGAATTGGATTAATGATAAGGTGGATTAGGAAGAAAATATATTAGGATGACTTGGATTAGGAAGATGAATGATTTGGATGAGGATTAAGATGTGTGATTAGGAGGCAATTAAGGATGTTTAGGTGCTTGATCTTAGGAAACTTTACAAATAAAACACACACACATACATGCACAATTCTTGCAAAGGATGGGGGATTTGGATTAAGGGGATGCATGGACTTCAACGATGAAGACATGCCAAACACACCAACACCCTAAATTATTCAAGTGGGATTGACTCCTAGTGTGGGCCCACACTCAATACCTCTTGAGAGTGAATAGATAGGGATCAAGTGGCCGATGACTCACCTTATCCCTTTCCTTGGAGGCCTTGACACTTTACCCAAGGAGCTTCTATCCCATCTCAAGGAGGTACATGGTGAGTAACTTCAGGGTTGATGCTGACCCTTGCACCACACTAAAAGATCAATCGAAGGTCTTAGCTAGGATGAAAAGGCTTCTAGGGGATATCCTCGATACA
Source organism: Cunninghamia lanceolata (assembly GCA_027924645.1). Lineage (NCBI taxonomy): Eukaryota > Viridiplantae > Streptophyta > Pinopsida > Cupressales > Cupressaceae > Cunninghamia > Cunninghamia lanceolata. The sequence continues at coordinate 3,484,882 of BSBN01000752.1, read as the reverse complement.
TTCAAGGTGTGTGAGGCCTATGTCCATGAAATGAGGGGTATGTCTAATGGCATGGTGTGAGATGGTAACCCGCTCTCCTCCTTCACTTTGCAAGGTATAAAGTTCTTGCAAGCTTTGCCCAAAATGATAAATATCCTCCAATGGAAGAGTCTTTTGATTCTCTCCCAAATTTGTATACCCCACCAGAACACGAGGGTTGAGGTCATCCCCTTGGTGATGAAATCCAAGGTAGGCCCCCTAGAGGAAATAATCCAAGGTGTTTTTGATCTCCAAGGTCGCATGAAGTGCAAGGAGAGAGCATACACACCAAGGACCTTGGGATTAAAAAATGACAACAAGATTAGATCAAATCAAGGTTTTCAATCTCGAAGATCACATGAAGTGCAAGGGGAGAGCATACACCTTGTTTGATCCCAAACAAAGAAAACAATGTTCTTTCTAACCCCAACAATAGATGTTCCTAGATTTATTGCAAATAAGATGAGTCCTTCGACTTGCATGCTACAAAACCACAAGATTAGTAGTTAATTTAAGAGTCTTTGACAAGCAATTTCAAGATGCACAATAAGGGTTTAGATGCCAAAGTGATCAAAGAAAATGATTGTTAGCATTCAGACAACAATAAAAATTTTGGACTCTTTTGTTATGCGGTTTTGGAGACCCAACCCAACAATGGGGGGTGCAGGGTGACAGATGTGATCCCCCACTAATGGGGGTTTAGGGGCGTAGCCCTCAAGGCAATTTTTTTTGCACAAATTTCAAGAAAACTACAAAAAATTAAAGACGAAACACATATGACCAAACACAGTACAAATCCACCAAAGGACAAACATATCTGCCAAAGAAGAGATAGGAGATGAAAATGCTCACCAGCTTAAGATAGATCTGCCCAAGCAGGTGATGTATCTGTTGATTCATGAATAGATCCGCCAAACTGTATTCAAGACCTGAAAAGATAGATTTTGCAAGAAAATGATTAATTTTTTTTATTAAATTAGATGATTAGAGGAAATTTTAGCATTATAACCCCCTGTAAAATGGACCCTATGTTAGAAAATAGAAAGATGAAATGATTAGAAAATGATGGGAGAAGTTTAGGGAAGATTGAAGGTGGATTGGGAGTGCACATAATAGATCTGCTAATTCAGGAACCCATCCATTGATTTAGGAACATATTCACTGAAATAGAGATAGATGTAGTGAGTAGGGACTAGGCAGGTGACAGATCTGCCCAAGCAAGTGACAGATCTGCCAAAGCACAGACAAATCCACCAAATTGTGTCAGAATGATGAAAACAAAGCCTGCAACTTCCAACCAAGCTTAAAGCACACAAAAGTGATTAGATAAGGACCCTAGGGGGTCCCACCGGGTGTGCCAAATGTATTCAGATTGAGCATAAAGGAAAACAAACATGAAATGAAAACTATCTAATTCACCTCACATGCTAACCCTTGTTGTGTGGATGTGCTTTTGATATGTTCATGTGTAGGTGGATCCTCAAAATAACATCATAAATTTATGTTTCATGGAGTCTTGAAAATGGCCTAGGATGGGTTGGATTTATAGGATTTTGGGATGAGGATTGAATGGTTAAGATTGGATTGAAGGATCAATGGATGATATTTGTTGAGAGGCTTGGATGCATGAGGACTTGCCAAGTGGAAAGCATTGGTTGGATGAGAAGGGATGTCCTTGGATTGAGAGGAAATCAAGGGTGGAAAAGTGAATTGGATAAAGTGAAGGGATGGGATTGGATGAGGACAAAATGACTCCTGTGCAAAGGACTTTTACCATACCTTTGTAAGAGACCCACGTGGTCTTGTACAAGAGGCCATGTCTCTATATATTTGGGAGGATGGGAAGGATCTGACTAGGGTTAGTTTAGGATAATGGAATGTGTAAGTGGGGGATTAGGTAATTAATTAGGTTTAGGTCACCTAATCAAAAGTGTAGAAAATAGGGGAATTAAATAAATATGAAAATATTTATTTAACTCATGGGATAGGAAAAGGGGATTAGATAAATAGAAATTTATCTAATGTTTGAACTATAGAAAAAGGGGATAAATGATTAATTAATCATTTAGGTTAGGGAGATGGTACAAATGCATGTATAGGTGAATAATTAAAAGTACATGAATAGTGATTTTGATAATAAAATATCTAAAATCATGGTTTGAAGGGGAATTGGATTATTAATTGTCTAAACATGTGTTTATGCAGTTTAGGGATCATGTTTAGGGATGAATAGGGTTAAATAGTGATTTTGATCAAATCATTGTCGAAAAAGAGGGATTTAGATGGTTAATTGAATAAATGGTACCTTATCCAATTAGGAGGTTAAATAATAGTGTTATTAAAGTTGAATTATGTCGAGTCGAAAGAGATGGACAATTTTAGGTGTCTATAGATATTACACATAATGAAGTTTAAAGGAAAGTTAAGGAAGAGCAAGTTCAGGAATCTCTTGGTGATCAAACATGCCATAGGGGATGATGGAGATTTTATGTAGAAGCATCCACAATTGATTAGCATTGAGGATATTTATTTTGTAAAGGTGGGGTGCATACTACGCCCCTAATCCTATATTGTGTATATGGTTATGAGTAGTTAGCTTGTGGCTATCCTAACTCTTTTTTAAGTTATATAATCATTAATATAGTCTTATATATGTAGTTAGGTCAGCTTGGGTGGCATCCATACATAAGTATGGTATATGTAGGAGGTAGAGGTTAGTTATTACCATCATATTGAGTATTATGTTCTTATTAAAGACTATTGGAGGTATCCCCCTCGAAGTGGATTAGGAGGTTGCCCCCTCGAAGTGGCATATTATTAAGTATTTGCAACATATTTCTTATTATATTCTTTTATTTTGCAATTTATTTCAGTACACTCTTTGTGCATTGGTTTTATATAAGTGAGGTGGTGTGGTGACTTGGAGGTGACCGTGCTTTACGTGGAATGCTTCATGGTGGGACCTTCTCATGTCTTTCATTGGTTGTTGTTCTACGTGGCAAATGAGTTGAATGTGGTAGGGTTGACATTCCTACTCAGCCATTAAAGACCTTTTAATCATCATGGTTATTTATATCATCTTGCATCCTTCCTAAGTAGTCTTAGTCGATGATGCAAGAACTCAATGCAGTCCCTTTCGTAGAGGGGAATGCCTTCGACGTAATTAAATGAGCAAACCACCAAGTTTAAGTTTTAAAGATGTGAAAGCTCAATGATTATTTGAAGCTTTAGAGAAAATTTCCCCTTCTTTATAATCTTTACAACTATAAAAGCCCAAGAGTCATGAGATGTAAGCATATTGTGTTGTTTTCAAATCCTAGCTTTACTTAATAGATAAATAAATAATAATAATCTTTGCAACAAAAAATAATATAGCTAATATCAATTTGGATACTTGGTATATAATTTTGGCATAGGCAAGGAGGATGCTGGCTAAGGTTGTCGAATTTGGCTTTACACCCGCCAATTGCATTTGCTTGAAAGTTTCTAAAGCTTTATCAAAAAATCCATTTTGTCCATATCTTGCAATCATGGCATTCCATGAGACCACATTTCTTTGAGGCGTCATGTCAAATAGTTCACATGCCTTGTCTATGCTTCCACACTTTGCATACATGTCTCCCAAGGCAGTTGCAACTACACCATCTAATGAAATTCCCATATCCTTTATGCTTTGATGGATGTCCATACCTTGTTTCGAAGATCCCATTTTGGCATAGGCAAGAAGGATGTTGGCAAAGGTTGTGGAATTTAGCTTTACACCCACCGATTACATTTTCTTGAAATTTTCTAAAGCCTTATCAAAAACTCCATTTTGTGCATATCTTGCAATCATTGGATTCCATGAGACAACATTTCTTTGAGGCATCATGTCAAATAGTTCACATGCCTTGTCTATGCTTCCACACTTTGCATACATGTCTCCTAGGGTAGTTGCAACTACAACATCTAACAAAATTCCCATATCCTTTATGCTTTGATGGATGTCCATACCCTGTTCCAAAGATCCCATTTTGGCATAGGTGAGGAAGATGTTGGCTAAGGTTGTGGAATTTAGATTTACACCCACCAATTGCATTTGCTTGAAAGTTTCTAAATCCTTATCAAAAAATCTATTTTGTGCATATCCTACAATCATTGCATTCCATGAGACAACATTTATTTGAGGCATCATGTAAAACAATTCACATGCCTTGTCTATGCTTCCACACTTTGCATACATGTCTCCCAGAGTAGTTGCAACTATAGCATCTGACGAAATTCCCATATCCTTTATGCTTTGATGGATGTCCATACCCTGTTTTGAAGATCCCATTTTGGCATAGGCAAGGAGGATGTTGGCTAAGGTTGTGGAATTTGGCTTTACATATGCCAATTGCATTTTCTTGAAAGTTTCTAAAGCCTTATCAAAAAATCCGTTTTGTGTATATCTTATAATCATTGCATTCCATGAGACAACATTTCTTTGAGGTATCATGTCAAACAGTTCATGTGCCTTGTCTATGCTTCCACACTTTGCATACATGTTTCACAAGGCAATTGCAACTACAACATTCGACAAAATTCCCATATCCTTCATGCTTTTATGGATGACCATACCCTATTCCAAAGATCCCATTTTTGGCATAGGCAAGGAGGATGTTGGATAAGGTTGTGGAATTTGGCTTTACATCCACCAATTGCATTTTCTTGAAAGTTTCTAAAGCCTTATCAAAAAATCCATTTTGTGCATATCTTGCAATCATTGCAGCATTGCATGAGACAACATTTCTGAGGCATCATTGCAAATAGTTCAGTGCCTTGTCTATGCTTCCACACTTTGCATACATGTCTCCCAGGGTAGTTGCAACTACAACATCTGATGAAATTCCCTTATCCTTTATGCTTTCATGGATGTCCAACCCTGTTCCAAAGATCCCATTTTGGCATAGGCAAGGATGTTGCCTAAGGTTGTAGAATTTGGCTTTACACCATTAAAGACTTGGTATACATTAAAAAGAGAAGACAGGTAAAGTGACAGGTTCTCAAATATATGAGGAATTCAATAAATTTACTCATTATAGAGTTGATTTTAATACAAGCCTATGTTTTATTTGTTAAACTAATAATTTAAATATTGACAAGGGAAATCGATATACACAAAATCTAAATGGGTTAAAGATTCATATTGATTTTAATCATGAACCTAATACTATTATTAGTAGTATTTTATTTTGTAAGAGTTTTCTTATGTAGTGTTATTTTATAATGACAAGAAATTGACAAAGTATAAAGTGACAAACTCAAGAATTAATGATTTTAATCATGAACCTATCCTCTAAGTTTGGCTCTTGGTTCCAATTTATTGAGTATGAGAATACTCCCTTTGTTTGATTCTAATGTCATAAATCTAGCCATTTTACTAAAAAATACCCTACCAAAAGTCGTAGTAAAAAGGAAGTTATTCTCATAATCAATCGAAACAAGTAACAACCATATCAACCTAAGGAGAGTAGAGGAAAGACCTAAAAATTGAGATTACAACATAGCTTTTAGTTTAGTTTCATCTACTAGAAAGGTGCTAGGAGTGAAATTTTGCATTTCGTACCTCATGGGGTCAAACAAACTATGCCAAAATTCTAGGGTTGGTGGGTGATTACTAGGAGAGGTGTCTTTTTTTTGGTGAAGCCTCCTGGTTGTTATCGACTACATTAGACAGATATAGTCTCTTAAGATCCCTAAGACAAAAAAGGTGTCAAACTTTGGATTGGCTGTTATGTCAAACCATGACACATAAAAACACATTCTTTGCATGTATAGGTGGATGTTAGGTCCACCTACAAATACCTACCTTGGTTTGTTTAAATCAATTTAATTTGCCTATGGTGGCAAGGAACACAGTACTCCAAAATGCTTCAGTTTCATGCAGTGGAAAGGTGCTAGGAGTGAAAATTTGAATCCCACACCTCATGGGGCTAAATGGACTATGCCAAAATGTCAAGGTGGGTAGGTAAATGCTAGTGGAGGTCTTGTTTTATACGCCAAGTGTCCCAGTCATTATGGGCTATAGGCTTCCAGCAAAGTCACTTATGATTTCTAAGAGCAAAAAACTACCAAACTTTGACAGAGCAGTTCTCAGAATTTGTGGTACCTGGGAATGTTTAGTTTAGACCTAAAGGTGCACATGGGGTTTTTTCACAATAACCTCCCTTATTTTTTTTCAATTCCAATCCATTTGACCATGTCGAAATTAAATGTATTCTTGCAAAATGCATCAATGGCATTCAACATTACCTTGCTAGAAGCCGTATTTTTCATTTTGCACCTCGTGGGGCCGAATGGACTACGCCAACACATTGAGGTGGGTGGGTAAATGCTAGGGGAGGTCTCTTTTTGTGCGCCAAGTGTCCCCATCATTCCAAGCTACAAGCTTCCGACAAAGGCACTTAAGATCCCTAAGAGAAAAAAATTGCCAAACTTTGACCGAGCAGTATCAAAATTTGTGGCACCTGGAATGTTTTGTTTAGACCTATAGGGGCATGTGGGGTTCATCCACAATAACCTCTCTCAATTTTTTCAACTCCAATTCATTTGACTGTACCAAAATTAAATGCATTCTTGCAAAATGCATCAATGGCATTCATCATAACCTTGTTAGAAGCTATATTTTTTGTTTTGTACCTTGTGGGGACGAACGGACTATGCCAAAACATTGGGGTGGCTGGGTAAATGCTAGGGGAGGTCTAGTTTTGTGCACCAAGTGTCCTAGTCGTTCTGAGCTACAAGCTTCCAACAAAGTCACTTAAGATCCCTAAGAGCAAAAACCTACCAAACTTTGACGAAGAAGTTATCAGAATCTATGGTACCTAGGAATGTTCCATTTGGACCTACAGGTGCATGTGGGGTCCTTCCATAATAACCTCTTTCAATTTTTTTCAACTCCAATCTGTTTGACTGTGATAAAATTAAATACATACTTGCGAAATGCATTAGTGGCATTCAACATAACCTTGTTAAAATCCATATTTTTTGTTATGTGCCTTGTGGGGCCAAATGGACTGCTCCAACATGTCAAGGTGGGTGGGTAAATTCTAGGGGAGATCTCATTTTGTGTGCCACATGTCCCAGTCACTCCAGGCTATAGGCTTCTGGCTCACACTTTGTCGGAAGCTTGTAGCTCGGAATGACTAGGACACTTCGCGCACAAAATGAGACCTCCCCTAGCATTTACCCACCCACCCTGACATATTGGTGTAGTCCATTCAGCCCCACGAGGTGCATAACAAAAAATATGACTTCTGGCAAGGTTATGTTGAATGTCACTGATGCATTTCGTAAGAATGCATTTAATTTTGACATAGTCAAATGGATTGGAGTTGAGAAAAAATAAGAGAGGTTATTTTGGATGGATCCCACGTGCACTTGTAGGTCTATATAGAACATTCTCAGGTGCCACATATTTCGAGAACTACTCTGTCAAAATTTGGTAGTTTTTTGCTCTTAGGGATCTTAAGTGACTTTGCTGGAAGCTTGTAGCTCAGAATGAATGGGACACTTGGCGCATGAAACGAAACCTCCCTAGCATTTACCCACCCACCCCAATGTGTTGGCATAATCTCTTTGGCCCTATGAGGTGCAGAATGCAAATTTTCACTCCTAGCACCTTTACACTACAGGAAATTGAAGCATTTTGGAACATTGTGTTCCTTGCCACCATAGGCAAATGAAATTGATTTAAAAAACTGATGTAGGTATTTGTAGGTAGACCTAACATCCACCTATACATGCAAAGAAGATGTTCATAGGTGTCACAGTTTGACAGAACAACTGGTCCAAAGTTGGACACCCTTTTTTGTGTTAGGGCTCTTAAGAGACTTCTTCGTCTGATGTAGCTGATACTGACCATGAGGCTTCACCAACAATAAAACACCTCGATGTGTTGGCGCAGTCCATTCAGCCCCACGAGGTGTGGAATGCAAAATTTCACTCCTATTGCAAGTTTGTTGAAGGGGGAATATATGTAAGAGGCTTCTTATTTGAATAAGGAATGCATTTTTTACCTTGTAGATAGACAATCCCAAGGATGTTTTCAGCAAATACCAAGTGATCATAACAAGTTATCATGTAATTTATCTATAACTATTATAGAGTAATGAACCAAATCTGTTATACAACAATGCTTATGTTTAATATGAAAAGAGGAATGAGGGATTTTATGGGTTTGTGTTGATCCTCTTTTCACCACTAAACATTCAACGACATTCAACCAAGTAGAAAACTCTACTACAAATCTCCTGTCACTTGGAACATAGGGGAAGATTGGAATTGTGTGGATTTGTTGTTAAAGTAAGTCTAATTATGCTCAAAACCCTAACTTCATAAAATCGTAAACAAATAGACAAATTACATAAAATGATCGCACATAGAGATATCAAATGACAACCAAATACATACCAGATTTCAAAGTTTGGTGTGTGGAAAAGTCAGGGATTAATGAGCGGGTGCCCTAGTTCAGTGCCTCAGTTTTTGTCAGGATCTCTGAAGAATGTCTGCAACCTGTTCTTGTTGTCACAGAGATTTCACCACTTCAGAATCCAAAGGACTAATGAGTGGGTGCTTGAGTCCAAGCCCTAGTTTTCTTATTAGATCTACAATTCTGATAGTTTGCACTGCTCTCGTGCAACTCCACTTCTTTCGCTTCTAAAACCTGTAACTGCAATCACATAAAAATGGGTTGGGAGTTGTGGTGTTTAGAGGCTTGCCTTAGTCAAGCCCTGGAGAGACATTCAAGTCTTTTGAACACTATTGTCAGATAAAGAGTGCATATCCATGTGGGATAGAGGCAAAATCCAAATGATAAATGATTGAAAACACAATAGATATCACATTGTAATGTAGATCTCATGTAAATGAAGGCTCTTCAATCACATGAGAAGATGAAGTCAAATCTACAATCACAAACACAATAACAATGCTCTGCTCTTGCAACAATGAATGTCTTGAAATCATAAGTATGCCAAAAATTCATAATCATCTTCTAGTTTACAAATGAATCACTAATCATGCTTATATATGCAACTACAAACATTCCCGCTAAGAATTTTGTAATTCAAACTTGAGAAGGTGGCATAGGACCTAATTGTTGAGTACTAGTGACTCAGATTATAGGTTCAATAGCTCAAAGGTTCCTTGGTTCAACGACATTGGTTCATTGGTTCAATGGTTCGACTGATATGCATTGTTTACTTTGTTGAAGGTTTGAACTTTGTTCATCGGGTTCAATGATTCATCGGGTTCAATGGTTCAACCGATATGCATTGGTTACTTCGTTGAAGGTTTGAACTTTGTCCATTGGGTTCAACGGTTCGACATTGTCTCAAAGGTTCAATGGTTCGACGATATTGGTTCAATGGTTCGGCATTGGTTTAATGGTTCAATGGTTTGGCAGCATTAGTTCATTGGTTCAATGGTTCCTCGGTTCAACAGGATAGGTTCATCAGTTCAATGGTTCAATGGTCCATCGTCTTAGCTGAAGATATCACTCTGTTGAACTGTTGAACCTCGCGTCAAGGTTCAATGGTTCAACAGGTTCAACGATATATGAAGTTGGCATCAATGAGAAGAACGTGGTTGACGAAGGGTGAAGGCTTGGTATCGGTGGGACATGGAATCATCGGAGTGAATGATGGAGTGTTGGCTGATGGTTTTGGGAACCGATGAGGTTAGACTGGGGTCATCGTCGGCAAAAGTGCCGACGATAGTCTTACTGAGTGCTCAGACATTTAAACTAGAAAAGTGACCTGTTTCAGCTGCATGTGGGACTAAAGTATCTCGCGAGAATGTGAATGGTTACAACGGTTTGTAGGCAGCAGTGGTGCTAGGGAAGTCAGATCCATCAGTTAGGGAAAAAGTTGAATAAATGTCTTTGATCTTGAACACTGGATATAAATACAGATCTGCTGGTGTCGTTGGGGTTGGTTGAAGTGAGGTGGTGTGATCAATCTGGAAAACTTTGTTCTTCTTCTTCTGTGAAGTCCTATGCTATATGTTGTACGCAACATATTAACAGTATGTAAAAGGACTAAGGAGAGAGTGTAAATAGAGTTCAGGTGAAAGGGTTCTGGCTGAGAAGGTGAAATTCTATACTGTGTGCTATTTGTGGCACGATAACAGTATGAAGAACCAACCGAGTGTTGGAGAACTTGGTGCAAGGTTATACTGTTAGATATTCTTCAGAAGGAACAAGATGTTAATCTCCTATAAAGGTTATGAGCCTGTAAATGTATTGTAATTGTTTGGTTGCTAAATAATACAATGGCTCTGTGATTTGGAGTGTGGGGTTTTTTACCCGTAAGGGTTTTCCCCACATAAATCTATGTTCTTGTTCTGTCTTTCATGTTTAATATCTCTGCTATTGAAATTGGTTAATGTTCACTTGTGCTTTCCTCTAAGGGTCAATGTTGGAAATTTTCTATGTTAGTTTCTGCTTTAATGGCATAGTTGTGCGTGTTTTTGAAGCAATTGAAAAGAATTTAAATCTATTTCGAAGACACCACTATTCTTAGAAATACGTTCTGAGATGCTCTCATTTCCTTACACTAATAACTGTCATAAAACCGACACCCAAAAATAGGTCCTGACCTAAAATAGGGTAGGACTAGGGCGCGAGTGCCCAAGTCTTCCCCCCTATTTTAGGTAGGATTTGTCATAAGCACATACCCTAGGTCCCATTTGCCATGAAACTTCAGGGTTTTCTCATCGAGAGTCATCATTAACATGCAAGATGACCTAAATGCATTCTAAAGGACCTGGGAGCTAAAACTTAAGAGGGAAAAGCCCCCAAGGGGACATTTTCTGACACAACAACTTAATAGAGAAGAATTAAATCTTTCGTACCATGCCTTGTTTAGTGCAAAAATATGTGAAACCACAGTCAACAAAACATGTGTTGAATAATCATATTAGTTGAAATATGGGTTAAGATACAAACAATAGTAATCAATTAAAAATGTAAATAGTATGTATAGTTAAAATGAAAATTGGTAGCTCTTTAGGTCACCACCAAGCATTACAACTTTTATGGAGATGGTTGTCCTAGGATGTATGACAGTCCTATTTACTCTCTAATGTCTGATTTAAATGTGATTCTCAACTCACCACATTCCTAATACATGCAAAATATAAGAATACCTTCTAGATGACTATGGTGATCAATGAATGAAAGGACAAGTCACATGAACATGACAATTACATAAGGTAGCCAAGCCACAATCCTCTTGCATTTTAGGACAGTCATACTTGTAGTTTTGTTTCATAAAAATAACCTTTCAAAGACTTCTTAGGACTTGATGATGAACCTACAAAACCCATTGTAAGACCCATGCAACACAAAACCATTGTTATGACTATCCCAAAATGAGGAATTAAGGCTGCCCTTACCATTGTTATGATTGTCCCAAAAGTTTTACTAGGATTTAAGGTTACCCTTACCATTGTTATGGAATGGTGTATAATAAACATAATATGAATCAAAAATTAACATGAAATCACATTCAATGGTTATCAATTCTTAGCACCAAATGTCAAGAAACACATGAGGGTTTGTAAGATGGAACCCTTGTCATTAAAAATCATGTTAACATCATGGTATTATGGTCATAATCTCCTCATAGAATATGACAAAGATAAGTTTGATTTCATGATACAAAGATAAGCTTGATGCACAATTTGTAACTTTATTTTCCATGAATGAAACCATGATAAAACATGATGAAACAATCTTTGAAGGAACCCTTATCACTATGATGCATGAAGAACCATGGCTTCTCCCAAGCCTCATAGAGGGTATTTTAGCCAAGAATGCCACCACTGGTACTAGGATTATGCCTACCTCCATCATACTCAAATCTTGCATACAAATGCAATTGCACTATTTAGCCAAACTGAGTACACCAACATGATGAAATGAGACAATACCATCAAAATCTCCCAACATAAGCCAAGAAACTATGTGAAAATATGAAATACAACCTTGATCCAAACAAGACGCTTCAAGGAAACATAATGACATGAGCTATCAAGTGAATGAACAATCATCAAATTGACTCCAAAGGACATATCATCAAGAAATAATCATGAAAACTTCATTTTTGATGTACCATAATGCCATGACCTAAAAATTAGAGTCCTACCAAGCTAGGTTAGGGATGCTTAAGGATTATTCCTACAGGTTACTTTCCTTCCAAAACCAACTCCATAAGGATTATGCCTACCTCCATCATACTCAAATCCTACATGCAAATGCAATTGCACTATTTAGCCAAAATGAGTACACCAACATGATGAAATGAGACAATGCAATCAAAATCTCCCCACATAAGCTAAGAAACTAGGTGAAAACATGAAATACAACCTCAATCCAGACAATACCCTTCAAGCAAACATAATGACATGACCTATCAACTGAATGCACAATCATCAAATTGAATCCAAAGGACATATCATATCAAATGAAAGAATTCAAAGCATGACATGAGAAACCACTTGACTTAGTTTGATCAAACCAACTCACCAATCATGACCTTGGGGAATATACAAATGCATCAACAACCATGTCATTCTATCACAAGCTCTAAAATGAAACGAAGCTAATCAACCAGGACCAAGGAGCACACATAAGAATGTAAGAAAAATGTCAAAAATATAAAAGGTGAAATGAGGATAAAAAAAAATGTAATCAAATCGAGTGCTACCACAATAATGAGTTACACTTTCTAGGACATCCTAATTTTTTCTGAAATCACATATTTTTAGAAAATATAATGATTTAAGCCTTGAAAGGTTCCATTTAAAGGATTTTAATTGAAGAGGGTTTGATCAAACCCCCTTGGATAGACCCCCACTAGTTTTAAACCATACGTATAATGGAGTCTCTACACCTATCAAAATGCTGACTAAAAACCACTTTTGATTTACCTTTTGGGGGATCAAATGAATTCATTTAAAATTTATGTTTTGTAAGTATGTAGTCCTTATTTTAAGCTTCCCAAAAAGTATAATTTTAAATATATTTAATTTGATTATTATATTTATTTTTTATTTCTTGTGAATGTAGGTTTTTCATTGAACATCAAGTTCTCTATTCTACACATGGAAAATTAGTAAATTAGTGAAAAACATTCTAAAAAATATCTATGCCCTAGGTATTGATGTCCTTGTTTCAACAAAAAAAATTGAATTTCGATAGATACAAAAAAAGTTTATGTTTTACGGAATACACCTATGTCTATATTATAATTGGTTTGACTTCAAAACTTATTTAAAAAAAATATTCAACAAAACATTATGAAACCAAATGTATGCCCTATATATCGATGTTACCAATCTAAATTCTAAAGAATCAGAATTTTATCCTTTGTAGAAAAAAGTTATGTGCTACAGAATGCACATCACCTTAAAAAAATGTTGTTTACTATTAAAAACTAGTTACCAAAGGAGACACAAAATTTTTTACAATTTAACTCCAATTTTTTTTAAAAAAAAATATTTAGAATCTACAAACAAAATCTCACAAATCACTAGTTCGCATCATTTTCAAATTCCTAACAGTTTAAAGCGGCTATAGGTGTTAGAAAGTGAAGATTTAGTTCAAAATGTTGATTTCAATGTCAAGTTTGGCAAGTGTATCCCATTATTGTGGGATGACCCAATAACAAAACTTAATAATACTACACATAACATACCCTTGTGTCATTCAACTAATTCAATCTAATGAACCATGTGGATCCACTCTACTCTTTATGGTGTCAATTATTGCTTCATGGTCAGACTTGTGAACTTTCCACAAGTTTCTATTCAATGGTCTACCCCCATTATCAAATGAACATTTGATGCCACAACAAGGTTAGAATAATGAATAATCTTCCTATGTGTGTCAAATTCCTTGAAAAACCACAAATCAGACTTCGTCACTAGATACCTTCTAAGCCATGTTCTAGTAATAACCACCGATCCTGGAGGATGCTCAATATTTTCTCCATTTATGACAGGGGCTCTCAATTTCTTTTTTGCGTCAATAAGACAACATAAATAATAATCCATTCCCTCATCATTATCTTCATTGATAATAACTGCATATACAAGCCCTACATTAAATTACACAAAAAAATTAAAATTCAATAAATGATAAAAAAAACATCATAATCTAAAAAACATATTAATTTTTAGTAACATATGAAGAACACACAATTATACTGAGAGGTGGGGTGAATCAGTATGATACAAACATTTACTTTTTAAATCTTAACAACCACAACAAAATCAATGACACAAGATCTATCAATGATGCACCATAAGAAGAACACAACGTTTATGTGGAAACCCTTACGAGAGAAAACCACGACAAAATATTGCTTATATATAAATCTCTTTTACAATCTTTGTAGGCTCCAATCTACAGGAGAAACCAATCCCCACTTATACAATTTGTGAGCACCAACCCACTGGAGACTCTAGTCCCCACTTGTAGATTTTGTGAGCACCAATCCGCAAATGAGCACAAACCTAGTAAGAGACACCAATCTATTGTTAAGGCACCAACCTTCTACATGGATCTGGATCACTATCTTCTACAAATTTGAATGCAACTCACACAATATCCTTTCTTCACAAATATGATCCAAATCACACAATGTTCTTCCCTTCAAATCTAATCCAAAAGATACACAATCTCTTTTCACAAAACTGATCCAAACTATGGCAATGTCTTCCTTTTATATATGTCCAAAACTCTTCCTCTATCTCTGGTAGATTCTTTTATATCTGCTCAAACTCTTCCTTTATCCTAGCAAGATCTTCTTTATCTCAACATAATCTTCTTCTAGATCAACATTATCTTCCTCTATATTTTTGCTTCTTACTTCTTTATAATTCTTCCATGAATCTTCCTTATAAATCTTCCTTCTATTCTCTCATACAAATATGCCTTCAATCCTCTATTTGCAAATCTGTAGGTGTCTTATAGATATATCTTTTTCATGCAATATACTCCACACTTCACTCTTTCAAATGCCAATCACAAAAACAAAATATATATCTTCATACCTTTATGAAGAGATACATTCCTTTCAAAATATGATGACTTTCCACACATACATAGCTTCTAACTGTTGCCCCTTCATTGATGACACCTCTTCTAAAATAAATTCTGCATTTACAAATGATCGCTGCCACTTAAACTAAATTGTTGTCTTTTAGAATCTCATCTTGTATTATCACTTTATTGTATTAAACTTAAGACATTTTGTCTTAATATATATTGCTTCTTATGGGGGCCGACTTCTTTAAGAAAATTTTTCTCATCAACAAACCATGCTCACTCACAAATGGATTGAATCCTTTTACAAACAAATCACATCCTTCTTAATATCAACTCGCACTTATTAATAAATCGTTGCCTTTTTGTATATCCCAAACTGTATACTTCATTACAATGATTTGTATAAGACATCTTATATGAAGCACTTATTTTTAAAGAGTGGTCAATCACTTTTTGAAATTTAAATCTTTAATTTAAATTTTCTATAATAAAGAGAAGTCGGCTTCTTCAAAGAATGATCGACCACTTTTAGATACTTAAACTCTTCCTTCAAAACTTAACATATTTTTGTCTTATGTGGGAGCAATGCCTTTAACAAATTGCTGCCATAAGATATGAATGTATTTGCTAAACTTCATCATAAGACTTTGTCTAATTATGTAGGCACTTCATACATGGGGTCAACCCCATTGAATAAACTTGTTTATTCGAACTTTTGAACTTCAATGAAGTTGGCCACATAACAATCTCCAAGAATACCAATTAGAATAAGTCGGCCTCATATAGTTGAACATACATTTAGTTGATGACTTTGAACATGGATGATACTTGATCTTTTCTTCAACACTGATCGCCCATATAGTCTTTTAGTTGGCCAATGTTTAAATCTTTAATTTAAACATTATCTTCTCTATCAATCTCTTTGACATCGATGACAACAATCTTGTCAACCCATTCTTCATAAAGATGTTCTTGCTTTCGTCAACCAAGGTCATCCAAGTCCTCTTGTTCAAGCTTTTCCTTCAATATTATTTCATATGCCTTTGACATCAAAGACTTCGTAAATAGCTTCGTGTCTTGCATTCAATCATATTGCTATGTTGACATCAATGACAACTATTTCTTATACTCTCATCTATTCATTATTGATAATAATCATGACTAGCTTCTTGACATCAATGACAATATGTCCAACAATCTCCCCCTTTGTCATTGATGGAAACACACACATAATCCTCTCTTTTTGCATTGCTTCCCCTTACTCTATCTCTCACCTTTTGACATCAATGGCAAAGGGAAGTTAATATGCTTCTCTTCTTTTTTGTGATGTTTCCCCTGTCTGTAAGGCTCCTCCTTTTGTGTCTATGTCACTTGGGTGATATGCTTCCTCTATAGCTGTCCAACAATATTTTAGATGATCTTCTTAAGTTTGACAAATCAAGAACTTGCTTTTTAATCCCATCATTCACTATGCATCTTATAAGATGGAAAATGTCTTCAATTCTTCACAAAGAATCTCCCCCTATCTGTAATACTCCTTGAATTTAATGGCATCGTTTTTCTTTTTCTTATACCTTTTTCTTGATGTAACTCTCCCTCTTTCTGTAACTTTCCTCCTTTTTCATTAATGGTAAGGGAATGCTCATCTTTTCATCCACTATCTTCTAGGGCATCAATAGAAACTCCTTTAATGTGAAGTCAAACACCAACACAACCATCCAACTTTCCACTATCAATATCTTTTGCTTTTGCCAATATATGTTCTAGAAAATTGTCAAATGTAAATATATGAGCATACTCTTTAGGAAAGGACTTCTTTGGATTGTTCTCATCTTCCTGACAGGTTCTCGTAGATGACTCTCATCAAGTTTAGTCTTACAAACATCTTTATCATGATTTCTTTCTTCTTGCATTGTCTCAAACCTTCTAGGCTCTCGATCATCTTTTTTACTATAACCTCTGCCACTTTTCACATTTTCATCAAATGCTATGTAATATTCTGTCATTCATGCATGATCTTTCTTATGCGATTGTCACTCTTGCACATTGAAACATTGTCATGTTATAACCTTCCTCTTCAATGTTCTATTAAAAGTACATTATCTCTTTATCACTAGAGGTTGCTATTTCTGACTTGAAGACTATCACCATTCTCAATGTGTCATACTTCTTATGCCTTTAATGACTACATTGTCACCATTATCATTGTACTTTGTCCTTCAAAATGTTGCTATGCATCATTTGTCAACCATCATGTCATACATGTTTTGAACTATACTTTGTTGAAGTGTTTATGGTTTTTATTTCTCATGTTTTTAACCTCCATTATCTCAAGAACATAGCTCAATAGTCTTGTTGTATTCCTAGCCACTCTTTATTCTCTCTTTCTTTTCTCTAATCATATCTTCTCTTTCTAATAATTCTCTCCCTTTGATCAATGACAATGGAATGCTCATATAGAATATGCTTTAGCTGATCTATCTTGAATTGTCTTCTCCATGGAGCTAAAGGATAATGCAATGGTTAGCTCCCCCTGAACTCGTACTCTTCCTTATGAACTAGGAGATACCACATGTGCATGAAGTATAGTTTATACAAGCATAGATTCTTTCTTCTTCTCGTTATCTAGCTCTTGTTTCCTTCTCCATACTTTTATAGACTTTCCATCTTGTTTGGTTATGGTATCCTCCATCTTGTGCTGTCTAGATGGTTTCACAAAACCACTTCTACAAAATCTTGCTTTATGCCCATAGTTGTTACAATTTTAGCATATGACATTATAATCTACCAAAGGTGCAAAGGAGTTATAGTTCCTTTTTGAAAACCCATAAGAACTCCTAGTCTTGTTCCAACCAACATGTCTTGCTTGAGTTCTACAATCTCTTGCTTTGTGACCAAAGTTGTTGCATTTATAACATATGATATTGTTCTTTCTATTTGTCAACCCACAAGAACCTCTATTCTTGTTCTAATTAAAATTTCTTGCATATTTCTAACAATCCATTTCTTTATGTCCAAAGTTATTATAAGAATAACAATAACCATAAAATGAATGATGAAACCTATTCATTTGCACTTGCCTTGGTGGAAGTGGTTTCCTTAATGTCCCATTCTTTGCTTCTGGATGCATGCTCTACTTCTGGTTCTCCTTCTTGCTTATTTCATTTTTTATGGGACTTTGAAGAACATTGGCATAACCCTTTGATTTTTCTTCATTTGATGATTGTGATGTTTTTGAACTTTGACCTTTTTCATAGCCAATACCACTTTTATCAAAAACTTGCCTTTGAAAGTTGATAATGTCATCTAACATTTCAATACTCTTATCATTTTTCAAACTTCAGTTTAATTGGGCACTTGTCTTTTCAAACTCCTTTCTTAAAGAAATGATCTTGGATTCAAGATTCTCACAATTTTCTTCCCTTTCCTTTAGTTTCTTTCTTACCTCCTCAATTCTTTTTGCTTCATCTATTTAGACTTTCAGATCTATGATCATCCTCTCTGATTCTTCAAGATCATTTGATAATTTTTATTTCAATTCACTATCATCTTGAATTTTCTCTTTTTGGTTCTGATTCCCTTTCCTAAGTCTCTTGATCTCACTTAGGGAAGAAATCAGTTTTGCTTCCAAATCAACCACTCCTTATTCTTCATCATCTTCTTCTCTTTTACTCACAAAGTTGCCTCCATCTGACACGACATCATTGCAAGTTTCTATTGCCATGTTTGTTCTATTTGTCATCCCGTCACCTTTTCTTGCATCTCTATCATTACTTGCATTTGGTATTGTTGGTGCTTGTTGACCTATGCTCTGCTTGGTATTTCCTTTTTCCTTGTTTCCTTTTCTTTTTGCCATATGTGCTCTTATGATCTACCTTCAAGTGGTTAATCTTTTTGAAGGAACCTGCTCTGATACCAATTGAAGAACACGCAATTATATTGAGAGGGGGGTGAATCAGTATAATACAAATTTTTACTTTTCAAATCTTAACAACCACAACAAAATCAATCACATAAGATATATCAATTATGTACCACAAGAAGAACACAAGATTTATGTGGAAACCCTTATAGGAAAAAACCATGGAAAAATATTGCTTATATATAAATCTCTTCTACAATCTTTGTAGGCTCCAACCTATAGGAGACACCAATCCCCACTTATACAATTTGTGAGCACCAACTCACTGGAGACTCCAATCCCCACTTGTAGATTTTGTGAGCACCAATCCACAATTGAGCACCAACCTAGTAAGAGACACCAATCTCTCGTTAAGGCACCAACCTTCTACGGATATGGATCACTATCTTCTACAAATCTGATTTCAACTCACACAATATCCTTTCTACACAAATCTAATCCAAATCACATAATGTTCTTCCTTTGAAATATGATCTAAAAGATACACATTCTCTTTTCACAACATTGATCCAAAATATGACAATGTCTTCCTTTTATATATGCCCAAAACTCTTCCTCTATCTCTACTAGATCTTCTTCTTTTATATTTGCTCAAACTCTTCCTTTATCCCAACAAGATCTTCTTTATCTTAACATAATCTTCTTCTAGATCAGCATTATCTTCCTCTATATTTTTGCCTCTTACTTCTCTATAATTCTGCCATGAATCTTCCTTAAAAATCTTCCTTCTATTCTCTCATACAAATATTCCTTCAATCCTCTATTTGCATATTTGTAGGTGTCTTATAGATATATCTTTTTCATACAACACACTCCACACTTCACTCTTTCAAATGCCAATCACAAAAAAATATATATATATCTTCATACATTTATGAAGATATACATCCCTTTCAAAAGATGATGACTTTCCACACATAAATAGCTTCTAACTATTGCCCCTTTATTGATCGCACCTCTTCTAAAATAATTGATGCATTTACAAATGATCGCTGCCCACTTAAACTAAATCGCTGTCTTTTAGAATCACATCTTGTATTATCACTTTATTGTATTAAACTTAAGACATTTTGTCTTAATATATATCGCTGCTTATGGGGGTCAACTTCTTTAAGCAAACTTTTCTCATGAACAAATCGTGCTCACTCACAAATGGATCGCATCCTTTTACAAACAAATCACATCCTTCTTAATATCAACTCGCACTTATTAATAAGTTGCTACATTTTTGTATATCTTAAACTACATACTTCATTACAACGATTTGTATAAGACATCTTATATGGAGTGCTTCTTTTTAAAGAATGGTCAACCAATTTTTGACATTTAAGTCTTTAATTTAAATTGTCTATAATAAAGAGAAGTCAACTTCTTCAAAGAATGATCGACCACTTTTAGATACTTAAACTCTTCCTTCAAAACTTAACATACTTTTCTCTTATGTGGGAATGATGCTTTTTACAAATTGCTGCCATAAGATATGAATGTATTCATTGAACTTCATCATAAGACTTAGTCTAATTATGTAGGCACTTCATACATGGTGTCGGCCCCATTGAATAAACTTGTTTATTCAAACTTTTGAACTTCAATGAAGTCAGCCACATAACAATCTCCAAGTATGCCAATTAGAATAAGTCGGTCTCATGAAGTTGAATATACATTTAGTTTATGATTTCATACATGGATGATACTTGATCTTTTCTTCAACACCGATCGCCCATATAGTCTTTTAGTTGGCCAATGTTTAAATCTTTAATTTAAACATTATCTTCTCTATCAATCTCTTTGACATCGATGACAATGATCTTGTCAACCCGTTCTTCATAAAGATGTTCTTGCTTCCGTCAACCAAGATTCTCCAAGGCCTCTTGTTCATGCTTTTCCTTCAACATTCTTTCATATGCCTTTGACATCAAAGAATTCGTTTATAGCTCCATGTCTTGCATTCAATCATATTGCTATGTTGACATCAATGACAACCATTTCTTATACTCTTGTCTATTCATTAATGATAACAATCATGACTACCTTCTTGACTTCAATGACAAGATGTCCAACAACATATTACCTGGTTCAACTAGATCTAAATTATGGTCAAAGTCAATTGATAATTCCATCTGTATGAGTTGTAGTTCTACCGAAAGTTGATAAGTCTGAAGTGGCTTTAAAGATCTAGCACGCCATTCATCAACCCATTCTTTTGACTCACATTCATTCCAAGAAAAATCTGTACACAATGAAAAAAAACACACAATCTACCTCAAATAAATAGTCCCTGAAGCTACATTTGAGATTCTAAAAGAGTGGAACTCACTCAATCTTGTCACTGTACAACAATCTTCATATTTTTCAATGTTAACTTCTTCTATCAACCAAAAAATCTACGAACTGTAGACTTACCTTCATTACCTGGACTCATTGTAGAGTTGCACCATTCACAATGGATGCTACATCTATCAACTTTGCACTATCCTTGTACTGCAACTCTTCTTGTGTTAAGGCTCTTTTAGTACATGCTCCAGCACCATCATGCTACCATTTTCCATGCCTAGCCTTAAAGAAATTCCATATATGTTGAACACCACTAAATATATGCATCCTACTCAACCAATAGAACATTCATGAATTCTTAAATTGTGATGCACAATTATCTGACCATATGATATGCTAATCAAACATGATGTTCCTACTACTCAAATGACTATAGAACATCTACAAGCAACCTTGTACAAACTCTGTAGAATGTGTGTGATCATCACTAATATAAAAATGATACCCCCTCAATATCTTTCTATCTTCCTCTATATTGTCAGGTACATGAATGAATGTTATATGCACAAATATAGCAACTTGAGTGGAGTTGTAGTACTGTGATTGGACCTCATTATGTGGTTGTAGTGCATAATTCTCTACAAAGTCTACAATTGATAGAATAGTATGAAGAGGAAATGTTTCCTTGCATAACTTGAATTGCAAGTCCAACCATCGATCTCTATGTGTATGCCTTGCATACTTATAAACTATCTTTTCTCAAAAAATAGGTATAGATGCAGATACTAGTATTTCTTCACTCACCAATTCACACTTTTTTGCTTCTTTACCATCTTTTAGACTGTATGCCATTGTCTTATATTTCCTAAAAGGTACTAATTCAATTCCAATTTCATGTGCATTATCCATGTGTACACAAGTTCTCAAATGTTGCAAACCATTGCAACTATCACATTTTCCATCCAAACATGGTGTCTTATAAAACATATGTCCATCTACTATTTCACAAAAATGCTTGAAATGAAATCTCTTGATGATTTAGGTGAAGCCTCTATCATACACTCCCGCAAAACATTGTTAGTATGAAATGATACACATATTTGTCGATAAACATCATAATGCACAGAAAATTCCATGTGAACTCTACAACAAGTTGTGCGTGTGTGATTTATTTTGACATAGAAAGGTTTTTCCATTTCAAAATACTTTTGACTAATTTAAATTTGAGGATAAGTAGCTACAAGTTTGGAGAAAAATTATGTTTGAATCATATCTAAAAAATGATTTGGATGTGGCTCATAGTTTTGACAACCAATTCTCCTTCTTGCAACATCCCTTTGATTAGGAGATACTTTTGTGTTATTTCTCCGAAACTCCTCAATTAGGAATTTTAAGGCTTGAACTATGGCTTTATCTTTCCATGGAAGTCTACTAGAAAATGCCCATATTTCATTGCTATTCGGGTCCTCAATTCTTTCACGCCTCCCAACGACTTTCATCAATTTTTTTCAATTTATATTTAGTGCTTGACTTGTTTTTCTTCTCAAGTGAGATTTCTTTGTTTGATTGCTCACAATAGTTGATGTAATGACACATCACGTAGCATTGTTATCTTTGGTGCATGAGGTGGAACCAATGCTTTAATATGCATTGATTATATTTCTTACAATAGATTTTTCACTATTACCACTTGATGTTCTTAGGCCAAGAATCTTCATGATTGGCCTAAACTTATGATTTTTCATCATCTCAACAAACAATTGACATCTTCCATTTTCACTTATGTTTTCAAAAATAGGTTCCATATCTTATTCACAATTCTTCTACAAGTACATTCAAGAATATTATCAACCATTAGTTTTAGAATTTTCTCATCAATTTCAATAAAAAACTTAGGCTTTTTACTCAAAATTCTTTGAGGTGTTCTCAATGGAAAACTTGAATTACAAGATAAATTTTGGTCACTCCACTTGAACAATTGGTGTATCAGGTCTATATTCACATTTACAAATGCATCATCATTTTCAATTGGTGATTGAACATTTTCTACAATATCAATTTGAGATGGCAAAGATGACATACCTTCAAGTCCCACATTCAATTTATTACTTGCACAAAGTTTTTTCATTCATTCCCTTTGTTTCTAGAAATATTTCTCTCTTGGATGCTTCATCATCGAATTCGATTAGAAAATATGGTTGACCTTCATTTGTGGAGTTCAATTTCTTATTGTCACAAAGTTGTTTCATTCGTTCTCTTTTCTTTGCATTCTTAGCTTCACACTCCTCCAGTTTTAGAGTTTTTTGTCATTTCCATGGCATTGTATTGAATTCTATATCAATCTAAAATAATGGTCAAAAGAACACACCAAATATCTAATAATTTATCAAGTTATAATACAAAACATGCACAATTACAATGTTTTTTGTCAATGTAAGACCAAAAACTAGTTAGTTTGTTCAATCAAGTGTTGCAATCCCTCAAAACATGAAAAAATAATTTCCAATATCAAATTTGAATTTAAAAAATGTAATTGGAATCTTGTATATCGAAACAAGAAAAAAAAGTGCACCAATTTTGTTAACCAATTGTGGGAGAACCTCAAAAGCATCAAAAGTTTCTTTTAATGTCAGAAAAGTGTAGAATAGGGAATAAAGTAGAGCATGTGCACCAAAAATCACCTGATATGCCTTTTTACAGGTCGTTAGTCATCATTTTAGCTAGTTTAAAATGTGCTCACATTATAACACAAGCATGTTTTAAACTAGCTAAAATGTTGACTAGCATCCTCTCTTCTACTCTTTCACAAACTCTCTTTCTCTCTTCTTCTCTCTCCAAACTCTCTTTATCTTTCCCCTTTAGAAAACTACGAAGGTTTTGTAGAGGAGCTACTTCCTATGCTTCATGGATTTTAGTGGTTCTTGGTAAGCATTTATAGATAGCATAGAACTACTTGTGTGATCCCAAGAGGCACATTAGCCTTTATGGACCAATTCATTGGCACAAGCCAAGAAGTCATGGATGGGGAAACTTATATAGTATGGAGCGATGTTGGTCTTAGAATCCAATGAGATAGAAAGGGGCTCAATGAGGGACAAATTAATGGATGGGGAAACTTAGATAAGGGAGCGGTGTTCTAATTTAGGGGTACTTACCGATTAGGGTACTCATAGCTCAATTATAGTTGCTACAAAAACAACCTTTGTAAGGTAAGTTTTAGGCCATATGGTACTTGCTTCTCCTTACAACTCTAGAGATGATTGATTGTGTTTTTTTTGGCATTTCCTTTGGGTTTAGAGTCAAAGGATGGGTCCTTGCATTTTTAAGGACCTAACCAAGAAGGCATTACACTTGATCCTCAACCTCTTGGATTATAACTAGAATGAGTTGTTCCAAATTTTCTAAATAGAATAGAAGATGTGACCAAAGGGGTCTAGATTCAATTATTGGTTGCATAGTATAAGGGATGAGACATCCCTTCAAAATGAACTAGGTCATAGGAAACTTTCAAGTGAACTAGTTCCGTTATACCTAGTTGTGATTTCTAAGACTAGAACTTGGTGTGAAGCCTATACCATGATGTGTGCATTAGAGGCATATTTTTCTCGAAGTTCCTTAGAGAATTATTCATCAAATATTGTTGGTTTATGTTTATTCCCTACCTTGATTGTGCCTCATGCATAGTTAGTAAGTGTGATGTCGCATGCCCAGATCTCATAAGTGTCTCTAGTGCATTATTGTGTAGAGTTGAGATCCCTTATGCTTCTTTTTCTTTTTCCTACTAATCAAAGAGGTCATTGATCTCTTCATCCATCACATGTTCATAGATAAGAGTCATTACTATTTGATTTTTCACTGGTAAGACAACCGTGCTTGAATATTTGTATTATACCATGTCACCATTTTCTTAACTCAATCTTCTCGGTGTGAAGCTTATGATCAAATTTATGGCTGAAGTTGTAGTCTTCTTTCATCTTGTAGAAGTGCAAGTGGTAATATTCTAAAAGAGGATTCTCTTTTATTGATTGGGTCACAAGAATGACCACTATCTTGTTTTCACATCTAGTGTAACTAGTTGTTAAGGGGTAAGTGCAGGAAGATGGGGGGCCAAAAAGGGGTCTTAAGTGGCCACTTTTTTTCTAAAATCAGGAAATATTGGCCTTGGATGAGAAATTGAGCATAGTTACACTCAAAATTTGGAGATGCAACCAAAACAATGTTCGTAGTGCTCCGAGTCTACTTTCTAAACTACTAATTTGTTTTGAAAATGGCATAGATTAAGGGGTTCAAAAGAGGGAGCCACAGAAATTGGTGTTGTTTCTGTCAAAAAAACATAACATAGCATGTTTTGTGGCTCCCTCAAAAGGTCAACTTTTTTTGGTATTTTTAAAATCGCTTCAGTGAGAAATTAGCTAATAGCATGTAGTTTATGCCCGATTTTTCTGATAATTTTTTGATGAATATTTGATTTTTTACTAATTTTCAAAGTGGACACATCCTAAAAAATAGAATTTTGGCCGTGCTACCCCTATAAATTTTGAAAACTAATTGAAAATCATTTTTTAATTTTTTTAATATTTGTAGAATGGAGTCTAGTTTCT
Source organism: Cunninghamia lanceolata (assembly GCA_027924645.1). Classification (NCBI taxonomy): domain Eukaryota; kingdom Viridiplantae; phylum Streptophyta; class Pinopsida; order Cupressales; family Cupressaceae; genus Cunninghamia; species Cunninghamia lanceolata. The sequence goes on along the minus strand of BSBN01000752.1, from coordinate 3,458,991 downwards.
AAATATGTAATTTTTTTGAAATTTGAATGAATAGTTATTTTACAATGAAAAAAAGACCAAATAGTGGTTTTTGCCTAAAAACAGACACACAAACAAAAGAAATTAAAGATGAAAGGCTTAACATTGTTAAAATGTGAAAAAAATCACATCGTCAAATAGCTAAGAGAAAGCCTAACATTACCCATGTGTTTGATTTGTTTGACCTTGAAACACGTGCAAATCTGAGGGTTAGCACGAACGAAATTATGTGAAATTTTGAAGAATATAGAAAAACATGTCTGTGACTGTTCATAAGGCACTCCAAGCCTTTGGGTTGGAAATCCAAAGCAAATCCCAAGCCCAAGGCTTGGGATTTCCAAAGCAAGAAATAACGTGAGCGCGTTATAACGCGCTCGCGTTATGTTTTGCCTTGCATTTTTCTTTCCCGCAAGTCTATTTTTGGTCATGTTAACGCGCTCGCGTTATGTTCCCCTCAAAATTTTTTTACGTTCAAGGATATTAATCATGAGGGTTAAGGGATAAGGGATAGAGTTGGAGGGTTTAGGGATAAGGGATTGGCGTTTAAGGTATAGTATCGAGCCCATTGAGGGTCTAGGAATAGGGATAACGTTTAAGGTTTAGGGATGAGGGATGACAGATTAGGGTTGAGGGTTTAGGGTTTAGGGATAGGGTTGAGGGTTGAGGGATCAGAGTTAAGGGTTGAGGGATTAGGGTTTGACATTGAGGGTTGAGGGTTGAGGTTCAAGGGTCAAGGGTTTAGGGATAGGGTTTAGGGTCGAGGGATTAGGGTTAAAGTAGAGTGTGGAGGGTGTAAGGTTAGGGATAGGGTTGGAGGGTTTAGGGATAAGGGCTTAGGGTTTAAGGGCTTAGGGTTTAAGGTATAGTATCGAGTCTATTGAGGGTTTAGGAATAGGGATAGCATTTAGGGTTTAGGGATGAGGGATTATAGTTGAGGGATGATGGATTAGGGTTGAGGGTTGAGAGATTAGGGTTTAGGGATAAGGTTTAGGGTTGAGGGTTGAGGGATTAGGGTTTAAGGTATAGTGTTGAGGGTTGAGGGTTGAGGGTTTAGGATTAGGGTTTAGGGTTGACAGATTAGCATTTAATGTTGAGGTTAGGGTTAGAGTGTCGAGGGTAGAGGGATTAGGGATAGGGTTTAGGGTTGAAGGTTTAAGGATTGAGGGTTGAGGCTTTAGGGATGAGGGTTTAAGGCTTAAGATATAGTGTCAAGTGTTGAGGGTGTAGGGATAGGGTTTAAGTTTTAAGGGTTAAGGGTTGAGGGATAGGGATTAGGGTTTAAGGTATGGTGTTGAGGGTCGAGGGATCAGAGTTAAGGGTTGAGGGATTAGGGTTTGACGTTGAGGGTGTAGGGTTGAGGTTCGAGGGTCAAGGGTTTAGGGATAGGGTTGAGGGTCGAGGAATTAGGGTTAAAGTAGAGTGTGGAGGGTATAAGGATTAGGGATAGGGTTGGAGGGTTTAGGGATAAGGGATTAGGGTTTAAGGTATAGTATCGATTCTATTGAGGGTGTAGGAATAGGGATAGCATTTAGGGTTTAGGGATGAGGGATTAGAGTTGAGGGATGACGGATTAGGGTTGAGGGTTGAGGGATTAGGGTTTAGGGATAAGGTTTAGGGTTGAGGGCTGAGGGATTAGGGTTTAAGGTATAGTGTTGAGGGTTTAGGGATAGGGTTTAGGGTTGAGGGATTAGAGTGAAGGGTTGAGGGATTAGGATTTGACGTTGAGGGTTTAGGGTTTAGGGTTAGGGTTGAGAGATGAGGGATCAGAGTTAAGGGTTGAGGGATTAGGGTTTGACATCAAGGGTTGAGGGTTGAGGTTCGAGGCTCAAGGGTTTAGGGATAGGGTTGAGGTTGAAGGGATTAGGGTTAAAGTAGAGTGTGGAGGGTGTAAGGATTAGGGATAGGGTTGGAGGGTTTAGGGATAAGGGATTCTAGTTTAAGGTATAGTATCGAGTCTGTTGAGGGTTTAGGAATAGGGATAGCATTTAGGGTTTAGGGATGAGGGATTAGAGTTGAGGGATGAGGGATTAGGGTTGAGGGTTGAGGGATTAGGGTTTAGGGATGAGGGATTAGGGTTGAGGGTTGAGGGATTAGGGTTTAGGGATAAGGTTTAGGGTTGAGGGTTGAGGGATTAGGGTTTAAGGTATAGTGTTGAGGGTTGATGGTTTAGGGATAGGGTTTAGGTTTGAGGGATTAGGGTTTAGGGTTGATGAATTAGGGTTTAATGTTGAGAGTTGAGGGTTGAGGGTTGAGGGTTGAGGTTGAGGGATAGGGTTAATGGTCAAGGGATTAGGGTTAAATAAGAGTGTCGAGGGTAGAGGGATTAGGGTTTAAGGTATAGTATCGAGCCTGTTGAGGGTCTAGGAATAGGGATAGTGTTTAGGGTTTAGGAATGAGGGATTAGAGTTGAGGGATGTCAGATGATAGATTAGGGTTGAGGGTTGAGGGATTAGGGTTTAAGGTATAGTGTTGAGGGTTTAGGGATAGGGTTTAGGGTTAAGGGATTAGAGTGAAGGGTTGAGGGATTAGAATTTGACGTTGAGGGTTGAGGGTTTAGGGATAGGGTTGAAGGTTGAGGGATCAGAGTTAAGGGTTGAAGGATTAGGGTTTGATGTTGAGGGTTGAGGGTCGAGGAATTAGGGTTAAAGTAGAGTGTGGAGGGTATAAGGATTAGGGATAGGGTTGGAGGGTTTAGGGATAAGGGATTAGAGTTTAAGGTATAGTATCGAGTCTATTGAGGGTTTAGGAATAGGGATAACATTTAGGGTTTAGGGATGGGGGATTAGAGTTGAGGGATGAGGGATTAGGGTTGAGGGTTGAGGGATTAGGGTTTAGGGATAAGGTTTAGGGTTGAGGGTTGAGGGATTAGGGTTTAAGGTATAGTGTTGAGGGTTGATGGTTTAGGGATAGGGTTTAGGTTTGAGGGATTAGGGTTTAGGGTTGATGAATTAGGGTTTAATGTTGAGAGTTGAGGGTTGAGGGTTGAGGGTTGAGGTTGAGGGATAGGGTTAATGGTCAAGGGATCAGGGTTAAATAAGAGTGTTGAGGGTAGAGGGATTAGGGTTTAAGGTATAGTATTGAGCCTGTTGAGGGTCTAGGAATAGGGATAGCATTTAGGGTTTAGGAATGAGGGATTAGAGTTGAGGGATGACGGATGATAGATTAGGGTTGAGGGTTGAGGGATTAGGGTTTAGGGACAAGGTTTAGTGTTAGGGTTGAGGGATTATGGTTTAAGGTATAGTGTTGAGGGTTTAGGGATAGGGTTTAGGGTTGAGGGATTAGAGTTAAGGGTTGAGGGATTAGAATTTGACGTTGAGGGTTGAGGGTTTAGGGATAGGGTTGAAGGTCGAGGGATCAAAGTTAAGGGTTGAGGGATTAGGGTTTGATGTTGAGGGTTGAGGGTTGAGGTTCAAGGGTCAAGGGTTTAGGGATAGGGTTGAGGGTTGAGGAATTAGGGTTAAAGTAGAGTGTGGAGGGTATAAGGATTAGGGATAGGGTTGGAGGGTTTAGGGATAAGGGATTAGAGTTTAAGGTATAGTATCGAGTCTATTGAGGGTTTAGGAATAGGGATAACATTTAGGGTTTAGGGATGGGGGATTAGAGTTGAGGGATGAGGGATTAGGGTTGAGGGTTGAGGGATTAGGGTTTAGGGATAAGGTTTAGGGCTGAGGGTTGAGGGATTAGGGTTTAAGGTATAGTGTTGAGGGTTGATGGTTTAGGGATAGGGTTTAGGTTTGAGGGATTAGGGTTTAGGGTTGATGAATTAGGGTTTAATGTTGAGAGTTGAGGGTTGAGGGTTGAGGGTTGAGATTGAGGGATAGGGTTAATGGTCAAGGGATTAGGGTTAAATAAGAGTGTCGAGGGTAGAGGGATTAGGGTTTAAGGTATAGTATCGAGCCTGTTGAGGGTCTAGGAATAGGGATAGCATTTAGGGTTTAGGAATGAGGGATTAGAGTTGAGGGATGACGGATGACAGATTAGGGTTGAGGGATTAGGGTTTAGGGACAAGGTTTAGGGTTAGGGTTGAGGGATTAGGGTTTAAGGTATAGTGTTGAGCATTTAGGGATAGGGTTTAGGGTTAAGGGATTAGAGTGAAGGGTTGAGGGATTAGAATTTGACGTTGAGGGTTGAGGGTTTAGGGATAGGGTTGAAGGTCGAGCGATCAGAGTTAAGGGTTGAGGGATTAGGGTTTGATGTTGAGGGTTGAGGGTTGAGGTTCGAGGGTCAAGGGTTAAAGGATAGGGTTGAGGGTCAAGGAATTAGGGTTAAAGTAGAGTGTGGAGGGTATAAGGATTAGGGATAGGGTTGGAGGGTTTAGGGATAAGGGATTAGAGTTTAAGGTATAGTATCGAGTCTGTTGAGGGTTTAGGAATAGGGATAGCATTTAGGGTTTAGGGATGAGGGATTAGAGTTGAGGGATGATGGATTAGGGTTGAGGGTTGAGGGATTAGGGTTTAGGGATAAGGTTGAGGGTTGAGGGTTGAGGAATTAGGGTTTAATGTATAGTGTTGAGGGTTGAGGGTTGAGGGTTTAGGATTAGGGTTTAGGGTTGACGGATTAGCATTTAATGTCAAGGTTAGGGTTAGAGTGTCGAGGGTAGAGGGATTAGGGATAGGGTTTAGGGTTGAAGGTTTAAGGATTGAGGGTTGAGGCTTTAGGGATGAGGGTTTAAGGCTTAAGATATAGTGTCAAGTGTTGAGGGTGTAGGGATAGGGTTTAAGTTTTAAGGGTTAAGGGTTGAGGGATAGGGATTAGGGTTTAAGGTATAGTGTTGAGGGTCGAGGGATCAGAGTTAAGGGTTGAGGGATTAGGGTTTGATGTTGAGGGTTAAGGGTTGAGGTTTGAGGGTCAAGGGTTTAGGGACAGGGTCGAGGGTCGAGGAATTAGGGTTAAAGTAGAGTGTGGAGGGTATAAGGATTAGGGATAGGGTTGGAGGGTTTAGGGATAAGGGATCAGGGTTTAAGGTATAGTATCGATTCTGTTGAGGGTGTAGGAATAGGGATAGCATTTAGGGTTTAGGGATGAGGGATTAGAGTTGAGGGATGATGGATTAGGGTTGAGGGTTAAGGTATTAGGGTTTAGGGATAAGGTTTAGGGTTGAGGGCTGAGGGATTAGGGTTTAAGGTATAGTGTTGAGGGTTTAGGGATAGGGTTTAGGGTTGAGGGATTAGAGTGAAGGGTTGAGGGATTAAGATTTGAAATTGAGGGTTGAGGGTTGAGGGTTTAGGGTTAGGGTTGAGAGATGAGGGATCAGAGTTAAGGGTTTGACATTGAGGGTTGAGGGCATTTTCTATCAAGAACTTGATTATGAGGGCTTGCCCCTTCATTGTTATGCCTATCATATGGCGGAGCATCTGGCAAGCCCTTGCAGGAAAAAGATGTGATCAATGCAAACGATGTGATGAATATATAGCAGGACAAAATGTGAGCGCGTTATAACGCGCTCATGTTTTGTATTTCTATTGAAACGATAAAAAAATGGTTACCCCTGTGATCTAGGCCCACATGCTCTATTTTCTTACTGATTCTGCACGTGCTCCGACAAAAAAGAAGTGCTTTCATGCTATTGGGAAGTTCACATGCATATTTGACACATTGTACCACCTTTGCATGATATTTCCACCACCTTTTCTGCTTTGCCAACTTGAGAAGGAGGAAATAACATAGTTTTCACACCAAGTTTGATATATATCTATTCAAGTTTCAATTTTTGTAGTGTTGCAATGTTAATTGTGATTCAATTTTAGGAATTTAACATTGAAAAGGAAGCAAGTGGTGAAAAACTCAATTGTTGAGGAGTTTGATGCAAGAAGATAAAAACACTACATAATTGGTTACTCTCTCCATTCAAATCTTTATTTTTTAGGTATGTCAAGTTTTTACATGCATGTTCTTTACATTTTTCTTATTTAGGATTGAATTACTTTATCATGCTTTATCATACATGTTTAAAATAGACACATTCCCAATCAAGAAAGCAGCCTACAATCTCACATGATGCCATGTATATTTTCTACACTTGGGCTCTTTAATAATTATGTGTAATAAACAAACCTTAGTTCATACCATGATGTCAAACTATACAAGAATAAATCCTTACAACATAAAAAAAATACAATCCCACTATTATCTTGTATTCATTTCTTAGGAACTAATATTGGTCTCTTTATCATGCTACAGACAAATTCTCGGTCATGCCGAGGAAACGATCAAGAATTAAACCAACATAGGAAGAGATAGAAGCTAAGAATGCAAAGAAAGTAGTGGCTATGAGGGAACTTCGTGAGAAGAGGAAATTGGACACGATAAATGAAGACATACCAATTGAAGAGGAACCACAACCATCACATAGAGATATGGTATTGGCGGCACAAAGAGAACGAATGCAAAAACTTCGTGCTACGAGAGATTTGAATACCATAGTTGGAGACACGTCCTTTACCGCATGTCAACATGTAGGGACACCATCTACCACATCTCAAGTTGAGAGTACATCATCACTCACATGTGATGAAGGAGGTATGCCATCGTTCCCACCTCAACCTCAAGGTATGTCATCTATTCCATCTTCAATCGAAGGTATGCCATCTAACCCATCTCATTTAAATATTGATGAAATTCCTAATGTTGAGATGAATTTACCTAACTTGACACCACCTAGAATTTTGCATAGAAAGCCAAAGTATTTGATTGATATTGATGAGAATATTTTGCAGCCAATGGAAGGTAAGATTCCAAAACGCACTTGTAGAAGATATGCTAATAAAATTTGGAGATTGTTCTTTGAAAAGTTAAATGAGACTGTAGGATGTCAACTATTCGTTGAAATGATGCGAAGTATAAAGTATAGGTCTATCATGAAGATTCTTGGGTTGAGAACATCAGAGGCTTCAAGTGAAAAATCTATTGTCAAGAATCTAATGAGTGCGTATGAGAGTGTGGGTAACACCTTACGCACAAAAGATAGTAATGCAACACGGCATGTGATTACATCGACTATAGTAAGTAGTCAAATGAGGAAAGCTCGTCTCATTAGAAAGACAAGTCAAGAATTGAGAATTAATAGGAAAAATTTATCAAGAGCCATTGGAAGACACCAAAGAATTGAGGACACTAATGCCAATGAATTATGGGCGTTCTCGGGGAGACTACCACGAAAAGATAAACCAATTGTTGAAGCATTGAGATCACTAATTGAAGACTTTTGGAAGAATTACACAAGGGTATCTCTGAATCAAAGGGATGTGGTAACAAGGAGAATCGGTAGTCAGAACCGCGAGCCACATCCAAAGCATTTTTTGGATGAGACTCAAACACAGTTTTATGGTAAATTTCTAGAGAAGTATCCTCAAATTAAAATTTGTCAAAGATATTTTGAATTGCTAAAACCTTTCTATGTTAAGATAAATCACACACGCACTACTTGTTGTTGTAGATTACATATTGAATTTTCTAACCATTTTGATGCTTGTAGGTCTATATGTTTAGATATGCATACTAACAATGATTTGCAGGGTTGTGCCATATGTGCCCCACCAACATCTTCAAGAGACTTCATATCAAGAATTTTATGTGAAAGAAAGGAAGGTCAAATATTCTACAAGAAATTATGCTTGGATGGCACATGTCATCGTTGCGGTGGCTTGCAACATTTGCCAATATGTGAACATATGGAAATAACACATGCAGTTGGAAATGAACTAGTAGAGTTTGGCAAGTATAAAACAGTGGCATACAATACAAAAGATGGTAAAGAAGCAAAGAGGTGTGAATTAGTTATTGAAAAGATTCCAGTGTATCAGTTTATGCCTATATTTCATGACAACATAGTGTATGAGTATGCAAGACATGCCCATAGAGCTCGATGGTTGGACTTGCAATTCAAGTTATGCAAGGACACATTTCCGGTTGGTAGCATTGTTTCAGTCGTCGACTTTGTAGAGAACTACAGTCTATAGCCATAGCGTGAGGTGCAATCACAATATTACAACTCCACACAGGTTTCTATATTTGTGCACATCGCATTCATTCATGTGAATGATAGTACAGAGGATGACAAAAAGATCATAAGGGAGTATAATTTTTATATTAGTGATGATCGTACGCATTCTATGGAGTTCGTGCAAGGTTGCTTTCAGGTGTTCTACAATGATTTGGCTAGAAGGGGCATATCATTTAGTCAGCATATCATATGGTCAGATAACTGTGCGTCACAATTCAAGAACTCATAGAATTTCTATTGGCTAAGTAGGAGGCATAATTTTACAGGTATTCAACATATGTGGAACTTTTGTGAGGCCGAGCATGGAAAGGGGGAGCATGATGGTGCAGGAGCATGTATCAAAAGAGCCATAGCACGAGAAGAGTTAAAGTATAAAGACAATGCAAAGTTGACAGATGCAAAATCGATTGTCGAGTGGTGTAATGCTTCCATGGGTCTAGGTAATGAAGGTAAGTCTTTAGTTCGTAGATTTTTTTGGTTGATAGATGATACTAACATTGCACCATATGAGGATTGTTGTACACTGATAGGATCAAATGAGATGCACTCTTTCAGAAGCTCAATTGCAGGTTCATAGAGTATCCATACACGAAAGATGTCATGCTTTTGTTCTTCCTGTACAATTCAAGTCTAGGATGAGTGCGAGTTAAAGGAGTGGGTTGACGAATGGCAGTTAAGTTATCTTAGCCCACTTGACACGTATCGACCCCCGATGGCACTGGAACTAACACAGATGGAATCGTCAGTTGACTTTGACCACATATCAGATTTAGTTCAACTAGGTAATATGGGGCACGTATATGCATCTAATTTCATCTAGTTCAACCAGGTAATGTCATCTTACTTTGTAGTGTTTTTGTAATGTTGACTAATTTCATCTAATTTGCTACACATATCAATGTAGGGCACGTATATGCAGTTATTGCAGATGAAGATAATGAAGAGGGAACAGATTATTACTTATGTCATTGTGTTGAGGCCAAAAAGAAATTGGAGGCCCCTGTTACAGATGGAGAAAACATCGAATACCCTACAGGATCAGTGGTTATTACTGGAACATGGCTTAGAAGGTACCCACATAAGAGTGTTAATATTTGGCTATTTCAGGACTTTGACATGCATCGGAAGATTCTTCATTACTTGAACCTTGTCGTGGCATCCAATGTTCATTTGATAAAGTATCAGGGTAGACCTTTGAACAAAATATTGTGGAAGGTGCGTGAGTCTGACCATGAAGCAATACTTGACACAATAAAGAGTAGAGCAGACCCGGATGGTTCATTGGATTAATTTGTAAGTATTCACATTGATTTTGTAAAGTTATGTTACATTGAGTTGTAAATATGCACATTAATTTGTAAGGTTTGTCTTTTTTTATTTCCTCCTGCATTTTTACACATATGTACACATTTTTACATCATCATGTTATGCATTTTTGGTGTCCTGCTCCTGATGCGACCAAACTCATAACTCACCCTACTAGACACCATTTGATGATCTCTCCAACACTCTGGATCCAGGGCGCCCAATCATGATGATGACCTATATACCATTCTCCCAAGGCACTCATAATGAATGAAAAGAAGACCAAGGGCGCCCAAGCTTAATAGACTTATTTCTTTCAATTTTGATGATCCAAACTCTTGCAATATGACATCCACTTTGATGCCTTTAGATATTCCTTCACATATAGGGTGCCAAATCAAGTTGAAAAATCTACATAAGGGTGCCAAACTAGATGAAAGGAGACATGAAATGTGCCTTAGGACTCCATGCTAAGGTTTGAGCCATTAAAGTCTCTTGATATTAGGCGCTCATGATGATGAAACTTAGAGCTTTTTCCTTTCCTATGCGCTCATCTAAGATGTTTGAATGATAAGGAGCACCTCGACCTCTATAATGTACATTGGCCACCAAATCAAGGTGATTTTAAGTCACTTTGAGTCATTTGGGGTCAGTTTGAGTCTTTGAGTCATGTTGCAAAAAAGTGTCAATGTTGTCAAGTTGCACAAAGCAACTTTTGCATTTTTGGTGTCTTGCTCGTGATGTGACCAAACTGACTATTCCAACGCATCTGGATGGGTACATTTATGCTAGGCATGGTCCTATTTTTCACCCAAACATGTCGAAACAGTCTGAGCTACATTGTACCGATGATATCCTTGAAGAGTCCAAAGTGCAAAAAGGCTACAATTTTTGACGAGATGTTACTCGAAAACCATGTCACTTAGAAACATTCCGTCTAAGGCAACGTGATCATATAAAGTGCCTCTACAATAATCTCTCTCGGTTTTTTATATCTCTAAGGCATTTGCCCGTGGTGAAAGGTTTTCTGCTGCCCCAAAAATCGTCAGAAGGAGGCAGTGTAAAGTTGCAAAGGGGTGTAACTTTCATCCTGCTCCTGATGCGACCAAACTAACTATTCCAACGCATCCAAATGGGTACATTTATGCTAGGCATGGTCCTATTTTTCACCCAAACATGTTGAAACAGTCGGAGCTACATTATACCGACGATATCCTTGAAGAGTCCAAAGTGCAAAAAGGTAGCAATCTTTGACGAGATGTTACTCAAAAAATGTGTCACTTAGAAACATTTCGTCTGAGGTAACGTGATCATGTAGAGTGCCTCTACAATAACCTCTCTCAATTTTTTATATCTCTGAGGTATTTGCCCGTGGTGAAAGGTTTTCTGCTGCCCCAAAAATCGTCAAAAGGAGGCAGTGTAAAGTTGCAAAGGGGTGTAACTTTCATCTTGCTCCTGAAGCGACCAAACTGACTATTCCAACATGTCTGAATGAGTACATTTATGCTAGGCATGGTCCTATTTTTCACCCAAACATGTCGAAATAGTCGGAGCTACATTGTACCAACGATATCCCTGAAGAGTCCAAAGTGCAAAAAGGCAGCAATCTTTGACGAGATGTTACTCGAAAACTGTGTCACTTAGAAATATTCCATCTGAGGCAACACGATCATGTAAAGTGCCTCTACAATAACTTGTCTCAGTTTTTTATATCTCTGAGGCATTTGCCCGTGGTGAAAGGTTTTTTGCTACCCCAAAAATCGTCAAAAGGAGGCAGTGTAAAGTTGCAAAGGGGTGTAACTTTTGTCCTGCTCCTGATGCGACCAAACTGACTGTTCCAACGCCTCTGAATGGGTACATTTACGTTAGGCATGGTCCTATTTTTCACCAAAACATGTCGAAACAATCTGAGCTACATTGTACCCACGATATCCCTAAAGAGTCCAAAGTGCAAAAAGGCTGCAATCTTTGACAAGATGTTACTTGAAAACCGTGTCACTTATAAACATTCCGTCTAAGGCAACGCGATCACATAGAGTGCCTCTACAATAACCTCTCTCGGTTTTTTATAGCTCTGAGGCATTTGGCCGTGGTGAAAGGTTTTCTGCTACCCCAAAAATCGTCAGAAGGAGGCAGTGTAAAGTTGCAAAGGGGTGTAACTTTCGTCCCGCTCCTGATGCGACCAAACTAATTGTTCCAACGCATCTGAATGGGTATATTTACGCTAGGCATGGTCCTATTTTTCACCCAAGCATGTCGAAACAGTCGGAGCTACATTGTACCGACGATATCCCTGAAGAGTCCAAAGTGCAAAAAGGCAGCAATCTTTGATGAGATGTTACTCGAAAACTGTGTCACTTAGAAACATTTCGTCTAAGGCAATGCAATCACGTAGAGTGCCTCTACAATAAATTCTCTCAGTTTTTTATAGCTCTGAGGCATTTGCCCGTGGTGAAAGGTTTTCTGCTGCCCCAAGAATCGTTAGGAGGCAGTGTAAAGTTACAAAGGGGTGTAACTTTCGTCCTACTCCTGATGCGACCAAACTGACTGTTCCAACGCGTCTGAATGGGTACATTTACACTAGGCATGGTCCTATTTTTCAGCCAAACATGTCGAAACAGTCTGAGCTACATTGTACCCACGATATCCCTAAAGAGTCCAAAGTGTAAAAAGGCTGCAATCTTTGACAAGATGTTACTCAAAAACTGTGTCACTTATAAACATTCTGTCTAAGGAAACGCGATCATATAGAGTGCCTCTACAATAACCTCTCTCAGTTTTTTATAGCTCTTAGGCATTTGCCCGTGGTGAAAGGTTTTCTACTGCCCCAAAAATCGTCAGAAGGAGGCAGTGTAAAGTTGCAAAGGGGTGTAACTTTCGTCCTGCTCCTGATGCGACCAAACTAATTGTTCCAACGCGTCTGAATGGGTACATTTACGCTAGGCATGGTCTTGTTTTTCACCCAAATATGTTGAAACAGTCGGAGCTACATTGTACCGACGATATCCCTAAAGAGTCCAAAGTGCAAAAAGGTAGCAATCTTTGACAAGATGTTACTCAAAAACTGTGTCACTTAGAAACATTCCATCTAAGGCAATGCGATCACGTAGAGTGCCTCTACAATAACCTCTCTCAATTTTTTATAGCTCTGAGGTATTTGCCTGTGGTGAAAGGTTTTCTGCTGCCCTAAAAATTGTCAGGAGGCAGTGTAAAGTTGCAAAGGGTTGTAACTTTCGTCCTGTTCCTGATGCGACCAAACTAACTATTCCAACGCATCTGAATGGGTACATTTACGCTAGGCATGGTCTTGTTTTTCACCCAAACATGTTGAAACAGTCAGAGCTACATTGTACCGATGATATCCCTGAAGAGTCCAAAGTGCAAAAAGGTAGAAATCTTTGATGAGATGTTACTCGAAAACTGTGTCACTTAGAAACATTCCATCTAAGGCAACGCGATCACGTAGAGTGCCTCTATAATAACCTCTCTCAATTTTTTATAGCTCTGAGGCATTTGCTCGTGGTGAAAGGTTTTCTGTTGCCCCAAAAATCATCAAAAGGAGGTAGTGTATCAAGTCCGGATGAAAGCCTATTCACTCTAGGTGCCTGTTTTTCACCAAATCACACATGCACCTTGAACAAGTGATGCTACAAGTGGTGAACAAAATAGGCGCCTTGAAGAATTGAGCCCTCCAAGACATCTTGCAATTGCCTAAAAGTCCAAAATTTACATAAGTGAGTTAAGGCGCCATTTTCCATCTCCAGAGCCTCCTTTGAGTGCCTTAACATGGAGTGAATGTTTTAGTCTATGAAAGATTGCACCTAAAGAATATAACAACCCCTTGAGTCACTAGGATGAACTAAGTTAACAAAATGAACTTCATTGAGGGAGGCGCACTTGTGCATCTAGACAACTCTAGTTTAGCGCCTGAGAAAAAGCATGTTTAGAGACACCCCTCAAATGAACCCTCTAGAACCAATAACCATAGCTCAAGATCCATAACCATGAGAAGATAAAGCATTAAAAAAATTCATCTAAAGGATGGGAAATACCTCTTAGATGATAGTCTGCCGAGTAGACCATGAGTGGGGAATGAGAATGCTCATCGAAGATACACCAAGCCACAATGACTCTCCACTAAGAATCTTCTCTAGGTCCATAATTAACTCACGCCCATATCCAAGTGAAAGTCTCCTTGGTCTTCTTGCTAAAACCTCTAAAGGGTAACCATCTCAACAAGTGTCTCTAATCCCAAGAGAACTCTAGCCTCACCCAAGTCTCGAAGTATGTGTGAGAACCTACAACCAATCAATCCATGTTAAGCTCCAAATGCAACACCACATTATCATGAAGCTCCCAAGCACATGACCAATGTACTCAATACCAAGAGAACCAACAAGACCACTGTCAAAACTCCAACTACAAAATTAGGTATCCAAACATGACATCATGATCTAACATCTCCTCCTAGAAGATCACATGCACCAATACAGACATCCTAGTCTCAAGAGAACTTGTATCATGCTAATACTCTAATCTAGAATCAAGAGTCCACCAAGACACACTACCAAACACCTCTAAACCAAGGATCAACATCTACAACCACATGAAGATAACCATCTCCTAAAAATAGTAGCCAAGATGTTAAAGCACTCTCACTACAAATAATAATGATAATCCAAGAGTTTGTCCATTACACCCAACCACTATATAAGATCATCCATCACTAGGTGATGAATACACATCACTATCAAAGCAACATCCATCCTCTCATCCCAATGCAACATACCAATGCGCAAATGAGCATAGACAAGGAAAAATAACAAAGTCATCCCGTGGATATAGGCAATACGCATTCAAGTCATCCCACTACAATCAATGAGGTGTGCATCCCAAAAAAATGCATAACTTGTAGATCCCAACCATTGAAAGCATGCAAAATCATCATCACATTAGTAAACTAGTAAACATCATTTGCATCCATACTTAAACCAATCTTATTGTTGTGTTTGATGTGTCCTCTTTCAAACAACCATTTAACAAAATTTGAGTCCAAACAATAAACATTTACAACCATAAACATCTCAGAGTCCAAAATCCAAACATTCTATCATCCTTAATCATTTCCATCATGGACCCTTGGTTTGAAAAAATTATTATGCAAGATAAAAACCCTATGCCTATTACCTTGTCCAAGGCTCATGCAAAACCCAAAATAATTAGCCTAGTACCATGTGTCATGTCCCCGTTCCTGGCTTGATCATCAAGTGTATAATGGATTAGCCTATTCCTCATTCCCGGAGGCTAATTCCAAATGATGAGGGAATGAATTGGTTTTAGACTAACTCTATCTGTTTGTTTTGCAGGAACAAGGTCAGAACCCTAAAATTTGACTATGGAAGCTTGGGAGCCTAGGCGCCCATTTCACTCCAGTTTTCCTTACTAAGCGCCTAGCACAAGGATCATCCAAATTAAGTGCCTAAGTACCTCAAGGCGCCTATACATGTTTCTAGGGATCCTCCAATTGAGCGCCTAGCATAGATGGATGAAGATTGAAAGTTTTCAAGTTAAAGATGTCCTTTGGGTGAACTCACGGCACTAGGCGCATGTGTTGGTTGGAACTCCTTGGATCTGGTGCCTAGGATTGAAAGCCTTTGATGAGGAGAGAAGTCTCAAGGCCTGGTCTGGCGCCCTCACTTGCCTTCCCCACCCTCAGAATGTGCCTAACCTTCATAAGGTGTTAACACTCTATTTTGAGCGCCTAGCAGGGGGTAATGGATAGATTGAAGGCTTGGGAGCTATGGAAAGTCACTTAGATGAATAATCAAGATTGAAATGAGAAACTCCTAGCCAAGGTGCAAAATTCCTCAATTCTGGCATCCAGAAATCAAATCTAAGTAAGGCGCTCTTTCCATTTGCCAAAGGCTCTATTAGCGCCCTTGGTTGATGATCTCTCCAGACACCTAAAATGGCACCCAGTGGATCTTTCAACTTGTATCAGGAAGAAGGGAAGCATTCTCAGTGTTGTTTAGATAATCTAAGTTGTAAAGTTAACAAGGAATAGAGCCAGAGGACAAGGCGCACTTATTGGTCTCCATCACCTCAGAAATGCACCTAATGCAGTTGGTGTCAACTTCCCTCTTTCTAGCCTCCAAATGGCGCCTAGAGTCAAAAAAGGATTTCACTGAATAATGTTAATGTTTTGAGCATCAAACTCTGCTTGGCGCATACCTATGCTCTTGCAACCTCAAATTGGCACCTAGGGTTCAGTCATCCTCCTAAGGCGTGGTTCTACTCCTCCATAACCCTGTTTTGGCGCCTAAAATTGGAAGTACCTTGAAGATTTGGATTAAGATGGAATTCACCTCCAGAATGTTAGGCACTTGATAGAAGATAATGGCGCTAGGGTAAAAGAGCTTTAAAAGTTTGATGTCAAGTGTGAATTGAGATAATAGGCGCTGATACTAGTTGACATTACTCCAAACATGCACCTAAGAGAGATGCAAGTACCCAAGACCAATTTTGGAACAAGGCGCTCCATCAGAGGGTAAGATGATAATCCTTGGAAGTCAAGTGTTTCAAAGATTCTTTGAGAAATTTACAAGTTGTAACCTAGGCCCCAAAACCCCTGAGAATCCTCCTATCTGGTGCCTAGTCAGAAGAACACTAATATTGCACCTAAGTGAATTTGAGTGTCAATATAGAGTCATCAAACCCCACCAGACGTTCATCCATGTCTCTACCACCTCAAGGAAGTGCCCAGCTTAGGATGGCGCCTAGTCTGGTCTCTACTACCTTCAGTTGGCACCTAACCCTAAGAGTCTTGCAACTATGATGTTCATCCATGCAACAAGCAAGGTGATGCTCCCTTGTGATATTGTGAGGTGTTGACATTCAGTTGACATTATTGAGTTTGATTGAGTTCATCAAGTGTAGATGCCATTGTAAACATCAAGGTTTCAAGGCCTTTCTTTTGTATCTCCATTGAATAAGTTGTAACTTCATGCTATTGAAAGCATTATCCATGTAATAAGACATTGCAAGTTGATTGAGTCAAATAACTAGACAAGTACCCAAATCTAAGGTTGATTCATTCAAGTAGTTATCTTTGATGTATATCTTTGTGTTGTTGAAGTAGTTGATGAATTGATAGCAAGTAAAATTGTTTAAGTAAGGAAAAATTTTCATAGAACTAGTTGGGTATCTTACACCATGCCTATCCATCAAACATCACAATGCAATCAAAATCCTAACAACATGCCCATGATCCAAGATCAAGTGTAATCATGCAAAGATATTATCAATCACAAGCCTATTAAGAATGAACTAGAGTCTTCTAGTACCATACTTTTCCATCAAACACCATCATGTAATCCATGGCCTATCAAGCCTATCAAAGAAAATGCAAACATCCTATGTAATACAATCAGACTTTAAATATTTGAAGTAGCCATCTACAAATATCCATTCAAAAGTGGATTTATAATGCAAGTATGGACGCCATCAATAAAAAAGATTTGTATTAACCAAATATCCATATAGGCATACATCAATATTTGTCGATATAAGTATAACATATATACAAAATAGCCATATAGGCTTACAAGAATGCCATATAGGCATACAATGTCAACTATGTACAATACAAAATATATGTCCACAAATGCCATATAGGCATACAACAAAGGAACACAATAAAAAGTCATTCGCCTCTGGCTGGTGAAGAGAATAAATCACGAGCAACCTTTGATCTTCTAGGGGATGGAGACATGCATGTGGGTGGTCTACTACAAACCTGAGGGCTACTCCTATTTAGTTCTTCCTGCACCTTTACCTGTTACAATAAAAAGTATAGACATTAATATATAGAAATTACATGTTATAAAAAATGAAACATTTAACAAAATAATCACTTACTGCTAACATATAATCTGTCTCCTCACTTGCCTCAGTAGCAGGAATAGGCCCTGGTGATGTCATGTCCTATAGAAACCATCCAGATAGAAATTAAACTTCAAATCAATAATCTTTTGATTTTTCAAAAATAGACAACTATAACAATGAATGTAAATTAAAATTTACTAATCTACCTCATACCCCTGTCAATGCCATGGAGCTATGAATCGCAGAGGCCACACCCTGCTCCATTGCCCTATGAACATGGGGAGGTGTCTCCACAGCCTGCATCATCTGGAAATAAAACAACATTATTCAATTACGAAAACTATAATAGTGATGCAAATCATGGCTCCTAACATACACACACGTTCATCTAAACATGGAAGTACACATAATAAAACACACAAATCACATACAAAAATTTAGTAAGTACAATTCATTCATTAAACTATTTATTTTATTACCTCCGTAAAGCTTTGAAGTCCACCACCGTTGGCAAGTGTTGCCATGAAATCTATAGTATTAACCTATTCAACATCCAAAATTAGAAATTAGAATACCATTCATATAACGATGCTATTCACATGTAATATTTATAATTGTTTACTAGTTACATACCTCGACAGTAGATGATCTAGTGAAAAATGCAGGTGGAGAACCACTAAAAATTGAATTGACGCTATGACCCTGAAATTTCATTAAAATCATCAATTTAAATTAGTTAATCTTGTATTTCAAAAATAAAATTTAATAAATTAAATTCAATAAAATTTCTAATATTTACCTGAGTATCAAGGCCGAAAGTCTCACTCAGAAGGGTATCTGTCATCACCATCTGCTCAACTGCAGATGTAGCCTGTGCACCTGCATCCTGACTATCCATGGGGTCATAACCACAGGCTGACCCGCAAGCCTGGCAAGTATGCAGTGGGACCGTACTCCTCGCACTATTTCCCAACCCACTCTGTGTTGCAGGACCGGCATGCTCTATGATGCTGTAGGTCAAGGCACTAATCAACCTTAGTGTATCGACCTCAACACTCTCCTTCACAATGGAAGGGATAGAAACATGCTCGTGGGCTGGTCTGCTAATTACTCATCTCACTACCCGTTGTGGGTCAAGACGTGCCCCTGGTCTATCCTGTGCTGAGCCCCCACCTCTACCCTGGAAGTCCCGCATATCAAAATAGTTTGGCACTTTATTAAGGACAAACTCGCAGTAGAGTTTCCTCAAAAAGTATTGCGGGACCTCATTATTATTGCATGGAGGATGGTCAAAAACCATCCACCACCTCTGCCTGAAATTGTCCCTTATCGCTTGGTTGTTGCACCAATGGATAGGGAACCTCTTGCATGTAATGGGTGGAGGTTGATTTGTTTGTGGGTTTGTGAAAATTGAACACAAGTCTAATTTTGTAATTTGTAATTTTTTGACATCTTGGTATGACAACTTGTCTGCATAGTAATCTCTAAACTCTCTCTTTTTATCGGTCCAACTAGTTATTTGCTTGCTAATTGAATTTACATTTGATAACATAGACTCAAGAGATTCGGCAAGCATGGACCTATGCAAGGTTGAAGTGGAAGGATCTTTCAACCTTGCAATTATATCTTCAATTTCTGTTTTGTTGTTTTCAATTTGCCCCATTATATTATCTTGTGTTCCAGGGGCATGTTGAGGAATGAATGGAGGAGGTTGTTGTTCTGTAGGTATTTCCTCCTCAGGATTTTGTGGATTTTGAGGAGGAGAAGGAGGAGGAGGAGGAGGAGGTGCATTAACATTTCCTGACAATTAATGAAATATACATAAAAAATCAACAAAAACCTACCTATTTAGAAAGAAATTCAAACCAAAAAATAAAGATAACTCACCCCTTTGGCGTGCTCAACGTCGCAGCGGCATTTTGGTGATGAATTGATAAGCTTTTTGTGTTGATTGGCGTTTTGTAGAACACGAGCGCGTTTTTGAGGGTTTGGAAGCCGCGGGTAGAGGAGAAAATTAGAATGAAATGAAATTTGATTACTTTTTTTTATTTATATTAGGTCATAACGTGAGCGCGTTATAACGCGCTTGTGTTATGGCTCGATAATGACGAGCCTAAGGCTTGTCATTACCAAGAGCGCGTTATAACGCGCTCGCGTTATGACTTAAATTTTTTTGAAATTATTTTGGCCACTTTTTGGCCCCCCATCTTCTTGCACTTACCCTAAGGCTAGTATTGGAAATTGAAGCATCTTCCATAAGGTTGTGGAGAGATTTGATTTCTAGTTGGCTTTAGTTAAAGGAAAACTCTTTCCCACCTTTATATTGGAATTGTCCTACAAATCATTTCTCTAAAAATCACCATTCGATTCTGAGGAGAGATTGGAGAGCATGTCCTAAAGAAATAACTATATAATTACATTTCAACACAAGTGAAAGGAGGAAATTAATATTAGACTCCTATAAATCATAAACTTCTTAATGTTGGTGACAAATTCATGGTCTAGGATGTCATGCTATCACATAATATCTATTGTAACTATGCATGTAGTGCATCAAATAGGTAATCAAGTGATGGTCCAAGATAATCCCTAGACTCAAATCTTCATGTGGTTGGTGAAATAGAACTTGTGTATACTAGGAGGGACAAATGCAACCTTGTATCTACATGAGAGTCTCTCTTTCTCTCTCTCTCTGTGGACATCTCTTCATATCTTTCCCAATCTCTATATCTCCCCATATCCCTATCTCTTAATCTATTCTTCTCTCTCTCTCTCTCTCTCTCTCTCTCTCTCCCCCTATATCTCCCCTTTTTCTATCTCTATCTTCCTATGTCTCCCCTCTATCTATCTCTATCTCCCTCTTTATCTATCTTTCTCCCTCTATAGATCCCTTTGTCTATCTCAACCCCCCCTATCTCTCCCTCTCTGTGTCTCTATCTCCATCTATCCCTCTCTCTCTATCTATATCTCCCTTTATCTCTTTATTTCTCTATCCTCCCTCTCTCTAACTATATTTGCCTCTCTATCTCTATATCTCTCCCTCTATCGATCTTGCTCTCTCTATCGATCCCTTGGTGCCTGAGGGAGAGATATATAGATAGAGAGGCAGATAAAGTTAGAGAGAGGGAGGCTAGAGAAATAAAGAGATAAAGGGAGAGATAGATAGAAAGGGAAGGAGGGAGAGAGAGAGCTCATAGAGATATAGAGTTAGAGAGAGGGAGACATAGAAAGGGGGAGGGGGAGAGGGAGAAATAGAGTGGAGAGATAGAGAGGGACATGGATAGGGACTAGGACTAGGAGGGAGAGGGAGAGAGGGCAGATAGAAAGAGATGGAGAGATAGAGATAGGGGAAAATATAGAAAGAGGGGCAAATAGAGAGATAGAGAGGGATAGGTGGAGATAGAGATAGGGAGAGGAAGAGAGAGGGGGTTGAGATAGGCAAAGGGATCTATAGAGGGAGAAAGATAGATAAAGAAGGAGATAGAGATAGAGATATAGATAGAGATAGAGAGTGAGGGAGAGATAGAGAGGGAAAGATATAGAGATAGAAAGAGAGAGGTAGAGAGAGATAGACTAAGAGATAGGGTTATGGGGAGAGATAGAGATAGGGAAAGAGATGAAGAGATGTCTAGAGACATAGGGAGAGAGATTGGCAGGTAGAGGGATGGGGAGAGAGATAGAGAGGGGGATATATATATATAGAGAGAGAGAGAGATTGTAACATCCCAACTAGAATATTAAATATCTTTAAAAATAAATTCAACAAAAATCTCATTTCTTCTTTTTTTAGCATCAATAACTAAATCCAAAACTATTACATTTGTGATTTCCAAATACAATAAATAATTTCAAAAGATGGTTGCTACACATGCGACTAACAAATTTCACATATATCAGATAGTCACGTTTCTTATGAATTGCAATTTATCAACTTAATTTACAGAATAAGTAATATTTTCCTGTTCACAAGTCTTCAAAAGTCAACTTTAGAATATAGAGAGAGCATCATCCTAGTGCTTTTCCTCCAACCACAAACCGGCGGTCCCCTGCACACCTTCCTTCTAGAAGTGGCCCTTCCCTTTGCAAGGGTGATAGATAATGATAATCAACTAATTCTTTATGCCATCTGAGAACTAGTGATGTGACCTAACTAATGACAATCAGGCTTACAACTCTAGTCTAGCTCTAGCTATGTATCACCCACTCCAAGACTATTCATCTATTTGGTACACAGTGAACTGACAATGCAAGTAGTGACTTTTGCATTACTTTGGCCAAAGTTTTATATAAATAAAGTCATATGTTCACTCACTCTTTTCTCGACTTGGAGAGAACATTCTTATAATTTAGTTTATAACATATATATGAAACACTCTTTGACTTGTTTATACAACATTAGTCTAAAGACATACAATATTCCCTTATCTTCTAGTCAACTAGACAAGTATAGGGTGAGAGCTTAGGTGACTTACGCATCATACATTGAGTCCCTCTTTGCATTCCTTGCAATCATGGATCTATGACATCTTGTCATCTACTCAATGGCTTGTCTACCTATTTTCGTACTCATTTGTATTCTTCTATAATAATATACAAGATTTTGACATTTAAGTCATAAGGATTAAAACGATTAAAGACTATATCTATCTTAATCTAGGAATATATATTCGACTCATAATCTATCGAAGATAAACAATAACTACATAAACCTACAAATTGAATACACTTCCTCATGTATATCAAAAGAGAATTCCCAAAATGGTAAGTATTCTAAATCTTGACCTTTCATTGCCATAGTGAGTGTATCCCTCGACAATCTTGTGGCTATTTTTAGCATAAAATTGGGTAATAATAAGATTTCTCTATAAAACTAGAATAAATATAGTTTAAGAATAGCATCTAAAACATCTTATACTTCTTCATATATGCACAGAAAAAGAAGTCTAATGTTAAATGTTTCTATTCAATGACATCGACTCATTTACTAGCTTTTAAGCTTAAAAACATACTCTCTACCTGGTTAGATACTGCTATGAGTAAAATACTATGATTAAGATCGACATTCTCTTAGGTCTCTCAATATACCTACCTTCGGATCATATTAAGTTGTCTAAACCAAAGCATGGTTTCTATTAACAGTCGACCTATACTACACAGTTGACCTATATTACAAATCGACCCTTATTACACAATCGACCTATTACACAGTCGACCTTTAATACATAGTCAATCACATTGTTAAACTAAGGTTGTATTACATACAACACCTTATTTGTCTATTAAATATCATAAGCCATCAACTTTGATACACAGTCATTCAACTGTTGCACCACCAATACTCTTGTGTATCGCTATCAATAGGGAATGACATATGTTTATAATATATATACATGATACTCTTATCCAAAGATATCAAAATGTATAGTCATTTCCAATAGTAACCACTATATGACATGGGATAGATATATCCTACAGAGTTATCATAACTCTCTCGATTACCAGCATTTAGTATAAGGATATAAAGATGATTCTCTGTCAAGGTTGAACAAAAACAAGTTTAACTATCACTAAGATTCTTGATAGCCTACATACCAATCGACAGTTTAATAGAAAATTCCATACATGTCTTACAGACATTAACGAATGAGAAGCAATGCATTTGACATATTCAATAAGAGACGATAGGCTTACCTATAGAATGTAACAGGCAGTAGTTTCACTAAAGCCTTACTTCCTCCCAAAATACCTATGTTCCTCTTCTCCTCCTCTGCCTTGTGCTTTCGAGCCCTTCAAATCATCCAATAGTCTCCCTCTCTAACTTTGTTATGGGCTACATAGTAAATGCATTCCCATAATTCTCTCTCCACTCCCCCTCAACTCTTCACATGCAGCAAAATATGGGAAGTATGGAGCTACTACTCCTTCCCCTACTCCCCAAGCATCTAAGAAGAATGCCTAGGATGAAAAAAAGAGACTTTTACCTCTTTACTAGACAATAATCTTAACTAGAACTAGGCTTAAATAAAATATAATAATATAAAATATACAATAGTACACCTATTTTATAGATGTCACTAATGCATACTTTCGAATACTTAATTATGCTTATTCATGAGCACAATTATCAACGAAGGATTCTCACAAAGTCGACTAAGACCTCTACGACAAGACTAAACTTGTTTAGTCGATTACTCACGTGAACTTGGCATTTAAAGACATACACTACATTATTATATGTCGACAAAGAAGATTTAGCCATCGACTTGACAACAATGAAAATTGACAAAAATAAAATGATCTCAATGCTTAAAAAATATTTCTAAGACAACCAAAGACAGGGATTCAGACTTAATCCAAAACTGACTTATCCTCTAATAAGTATATTTGTGTGTGTGTTTCCAAATGGCATAAGGATCATTGTATCCACACAATCTAGCATCCTCTCAATGGTGATACTCTCTCTCCTCATCTTAGAGGGAGAAAAACACTATTCCTGCATCCACCTCAATCACACGACAATAGTTAGTCCATTACATCATTTAACCACATGATTAATAATAATGTCATAAACAATTATTCTTTGCATATAAACTAATATAAAGCAAATGCATTTTCTATCATTACTTTAATCACAATATTTTCTCTAACTAACTATTTGTTTTCTCGAAAATAAAGAAAATAAATCTGTTAGTTTAAAAATGGGGTGTGATAGAGGTAGAGAGGGATAGATTAAGAGATAGGGATATGGGGAGAGATAGAGATAGGGAAAGAGATGAAGAGATGTCGAGAGACATAGTGAGAGAGATTGAGACGTAGAGGGATGGGGAGAGAGATAGAGAGGGGGAGAGAGACAGAGAGTGAGGGAGAGATAGAAATATAGAGTTAGAGAGAGAGAGATGCTTCAAAATGTGCTTGCATTATAACACAAGTGCATTTTTTACTGCTTTGGGAAATTCCAACCCTAAGGGTTGGATTGCCTTGGGCATCCAACCCAAAAGGTTGGGGCTACCTTTTGGATGCCAGAGATGTGTTTTCAATGAAAGTTAGAAAATTAAACCAAATACCATGCGTGCTCTCCATCAGGTTTACACATTTTTCAATGTCAATACGAAAAAATTCCAAGACAACTTCAAGTTTTTTATTAGCTTTCTAACCATGTATTTTTTTCAAAAATTTGTTAACATTAAGGTTTCCATCTTTAATTCCTTTGCTAATGTGATCTTTTTTTTCCAAAAAACCCATGTCTAGTATTTCTGGTGTCATTTTTTACACGTTTATCAAAATTTGAAACAAATTATATTTTTAGATTCTAAACTCAATTCTATATACACATTGAATTTCATTTTTTATGTTTTCAAAAAAATTAGGGGGGAGCACGCTCAAATTTTCATTTTTAGGATGTGTTCACTCTGAAAATTCATAAAAAATTAACAAAAACATTAGGGATAAACTACATGGTGTTAGCTAATTTTCCACCAAAGTGATTTGTAAAATATATAAAAAAAGTTGACATTTTAGGGGGAGCACAGTAGACACTATGTTATATTTTTCTGACAAAAACAGGAGCACTTTGTGTGCTGCCCCTATTTGAACCTCTTAATCTCCACCATTTTTTAAAACAAATAGTAGTTTAGAAACTATATTCTGAGCACTACAAAACTTGTTTTTATCACATTTTCTAATTTTGAGCATGGCTATCTTCAATTTCTCATCCAAAATCAGTATTTACTGATCAATTTCAGAAAGAAAAAAAAAGTGGCCACTTTTGACCCCGTTTTGGTCCCCCATTTCCATGCACTTACCTAGAGGGGAGAGGGGAGATAGAGAGATGTGGGTGGGAGGGGAGAGGGAGAGATAGGGAGAGGGGGAGGTTGAGAGAGAGATGGGGAGGGGAGAGGGGATATAGAGAGATATGGATAGAGAGGGAGAGAGAGATATAGGAATCAAGAGGGAGAGATAGAGAGAGAGGGGGAGAGATGGAGAGATGGAGAGAGGGGAGATAGAGAGATAGGGATAGAGAAGGAGAGATAGAGAGGGGGAAAAAGACAAGGGAGAGAGACTGGGAGAGAAAGAGGGTGAGATTGAGAGATATAGAGAGAGGGAGGGATATAGAGAGATAGAGGGGAGAGAGATAGGGATTTAGATAGGGAGAGATGGATAGATATATATAGAGGGGGAGAGAAGGACATGGGAGAGAGAGAAGGGAGAGAGATAGGGAGATAGAGAGATGGGGGAGAGGGGAGATATAGACTCAGGTATAGAGAGGGAGAGATAGAGAGGGGGAAAGAGACACGGGGAGAGAGACAGTGACAGAGGGATAGGGGTGAGATTGAGAGATATAGAGAGGGATGGATATATATATATATATATATATATATATATATATATATATATATATATATATATATATATAGAGAGAGAGAGAGAGAGAGAGAGAGAGAGAGAGAGATTCCTCCTCATCATCACCTAATAATATAACAATCGTCTCTTCTTGGACATGAGGCTATTATAGAGGGAAAGAATATGGAGGGGTGACATTAATTTTGTAAAGCATATTTGTTAGTGTGAAAGGTGTCTTTAGTCATCTAGCTTACATCTATCTAGTTTCACACTAGCTTAAGCTCATTAATGGTTTAGTTGTCTCTTCTCATAGGCATTTGACACATGCTCTCACACTTGTCCCAAGTGTTCTACATGTGTCACACATTATGAAGAGTTAGAGAGTGTTTGACTCTCACCTTCTCTCTTCCTCCTTGTCCTACATATACAAGGAGTTCTTTGTACATTCTCATACATTTTATGATAGATTTCAACCTCTTGCTTTGTGCACATTCATCCTGTGGAAGTTTGGTTATTCGATTCATTTCATTGCTGCTCCTATATGGTATCAGATCCTAGAATTATAATTCCCTTCCTAATTTCATCCTGCACATTTAGCCCTATCATAGGTGTGTCAGTTTATTGGTAGAAAATGCAAAATTTGTTTGCAAATTGAAGATTTGTAGGCATCGTTCATCATTTTTTGGGTAATTTTTCAAGGTTCATTAGTTGTTGTGAGAAGGCACGACCTTGCATTTATGATCAGGAGTATTCTCTATTCCTTGGCAGGTCTGCGGTTATCTTCCACTGCGCATTCTCACAAAGTAGACGCTACCTGCTTTGACATTTGATCTTGTCGATGTCTTTGCAAGGTCAATGGTCGCCATTACCATTACCATTCTCTCAACGTAGAAGTTTTTTGATGGTTTTGGCAGTTGTGACACTTTTGTGAAGCCATTTTTCATATTTCAAATAAACAAGCAATTTTTCATTGGTTGCTAATAAGTTTTGCAGATCTGG
This sequence comes from Cunninghamia lanceolata, assembly GCA_027924645.1. Classification (NCBI taxonomy): domain Eukaryota; kingdom Viridiplantae; phylum Streptophyta; class Pinopsida; order Cupressales; family Cupressaceae; genus Cunninghamia; species Cunninghamia lanceolata. The sequence continues at coordinate 3,432,443 of BSBN01000752.1, read as the reverse complement.
ACATTTTTATTGGAAGTAGAGGTTAATATTTTTGGTTTCTTCCTTCAAAGGTCGCAGTAGAAGTGAGTTTGGCTGCCATTGCTTTCACAAAAATGGTCGTTGGTTAAGGTTGCAACGACCCACTTCTTGTTGAAGTCATAGCTCTCCAGGCGGCCCCTATGCATTTGGTGAGGTGTCTTCAAGGTTGTTGCAGTCACTCACCATTTACATCCTGGTCTTCATGCTTTTGGATTCAATTGTGTGTGTTTTTGTATCGATGTTTTGGATCATACACAATGATCCATCATCAGGAAGAGGAGTTGATTTTATGCTAACAGTTTTTTGAAAGTCAGTATTTTATACTACTTTAAAACCTGCAGTTGTATTTGGAACCGCCAGCTAACTTCTTAGCTTTGTTAGAATACATTAGTTAGCAATTCATGCTAATATTGTTTGTTAACATATAAAGCAAACAACTAACGTTTTATGTTATCATTTTTCATTGACTTCATCAACCAAACCGTAAGCAGTTCCATTTATTGCCAGAGGTTTACCTTAATTGCCATAGTTAGCATTTCATGTCAACTCTAATCGTCCAATGCAAGTTGAATTTTTCTACAAAAAATTTGCCTTGAAAGACCCTAATCTTGCATAGGTGTGTGCAAAGAGGGGCTTTTTTTCATTTTGCCATAACTTTTGCCCACGGAGGCGAAATTGGGCATATTTATAGTCAACAAGAAGCTGGTTCAGGTGCCAACACAACTGTGTCGAGACAATTTGGGAATTATCCCATTTCCTCTCTTTTTTTTTCCTTCCTTTGTAAAGCAAGCTTCGCACCTACTGAAACAATTGTATCTTTTGATTGGCAACTTGAAATTGAGTGTCATTTTGTTAGAAAGTGCATAATTTTTCATGACTCATCTATTGGAAATGATTTCACACTAATGTTATAAAGTGCCATTTTTCATTCCAATTAGACTTGTTTAACGCACTCAGTTATAAAGTGTCATTTTCTGGGGGGGTTCTTTTATAGTTTTAATCAAACTTTGGGGGGTTTGTAAGGCACAATTTACATGCCTCTTTGTGTTTCTCAAGCATGGATCCTAAAATTGACCTGTTAACACCACATAATTATCACACATGGAAAACTAAGGTACAACAACTTTTTCAATCTAAAGGGTTATGGCAAATGCTAAATAGTCAACAACTACAATTCAATAGGGAGTATGAACAATTTGTCTATCGCAATAAGTTAGATGAGGCAATGGGAATTATTGGCCTCCATGTATCTGATAACTTGCAATTTCATCTAAGAAATTGTACAACTCCTAAGAAAATGTGGGACAAATTTAGTGATTTATTTGGTACAATTGATGAGTTCAAAATACTTCAATTGGATGTTGAATTAACAACTTTGTCACTTGATGTCTTCCCTTCAATTGAATATTTCTCAGTCAAGTTCAAGTCTTTGCTTTCTCGACTTCAAGGTTGTGGTAAAACAAAAATAGATAAGGAATGTGTCTTCTTGGTTTTGTCAAAGTTAAAAGGCCCCTATCAGGTCTTCACTTCTACTTTTTACTCTACAATGGATGCACTTGGTTCAACATTTACTATGCCTACTTTTGAACAGTTTTGTGATTGACTTACAAGAGAACAATCTAAGTTACTCTCCATGGATTCTAACACTTCTTCAAAAAGTCAAGCATTGGTAGTTCATGCATCTAAGGTCATGCCCTTATTGCTACAAGTTTGAATTCATCCACATCAAATTGGATAGTTGACTCAGGAGCCTCACATCAGATGACTCATTTAGTTGCTCTTCTTGAGTATCTTTTTGATAGCATCACTTCTCATATTTAAGTGGGAAACTCTTCACAGATTTCATTTATGGGGTCAGGTTTAGTTCAGTTGTTAGATGGTTGCATTGAGGATGTCCTCCTTATTCCTAAACTTTCTGCCAATCTTCTCTCCATCTATTAGATATGTCATACTGGGGATGGGAAGACTGTTGAGTTTTCTCCACATGATGTTGTTATTCATGACCTACAGCATCCAAAGAAGATCATTGCTTCAAGTAGAGCAGATCATGGGTTTGGATTGTACAGGTTTCACAGTTTTGAGACATCTAGTGGTTCATCACACATTGCCCATGCAGACTCTTTGAGTCAACTTTGGCACGAGAGGTTTGGACACCTCAATTATAGGTATCTTTAGTAGTTGACTACATAGGAGATGGTACTTGGTCTCCCTAAGGTTGCATGCACAAAGGGTGTTTGTCGAGGTTGTGTACTTGGCAAACATCTTCAGGAACCCTTTCCTAAGGGTAAAGCCCATCATGATACTTCCTTACTTGAATTGGTTCATAGTGACTTCATGTCATTTCCAACTCATTCATTTTTAGGGGCCAAGTATGTACTTACTTTCATTGATGACTTTTCTCACAACACATGGGTGTACTTTCTCAAGTACAAAAATGATGTATTCAACACTTTCAGGACTTTCAAGGTGTTCATGGAGAAGCAGTCAGGTTCTTCTATTTGGAAGATATGTATAGATAATGTAGGGGAGTATGTGAATCAGGCCTTTCGGGACTATTGCACTGAGCATGGTATTCGACATCAGTATTCGGTTCCCTACACTCCTTAATAGAATGGTGTTGCTGAATGAAAGAACATAACACTCAAGGAAATGACAAATTGTATGCTTCAGTCTCGGTCTATGGCCCCAACTTTTTGGGCTGAGGCAATCAATTGTGCCAACTATATTCAGAACCACGCTCCACACAAGGTAGTTTAGAATATCACTCCAGAGGAGGCTTGGTTAAATATCAAGCCTAATGTTTCCTTCTTTAGGGTATTTGGAAGTGAAGCTTGGGCATTCATACCGGATGGTTGGTGTAAGGCAATGGATAAGAAGAGTTAACCATTCATCTTTGTTAGCTATTGTGAGAATGTGAAATCCTATAGATTGTTTGATCCTATTACTCGAGATGTCCTCTTTCAAAAGGATGTCCAGTTTGATGAGTCTTTCACACATATGGATCCTCCATCCACTTCTTCTTCCTCACTACCTACTCCGCCCTCTTCATCTCATGAGGATACCTTAGCACTATAGGATCCTTTGGATGTTGGTTCTAATCCACCATCTCCACCACCACTTCCACCTCAACCAACTCGTGTTTTGCCTAAGTGGGCACGCAGTACTATTCAGGAGGCTGGATCTTTAGCTGGTGATCCTATGACTTCTCGCCGCACTTACTCAAAGACTTCTGGCTCTAGTCTTCTGAGTCATGCCATATCTCCTGATCTGCAAAGTTTTTTAGGGGCTTCAGGTATTTCAGAGTGGGATTCAGCTATGGCAAAGGATTATTCTTCTTTGATGAAGAATAATACATGGGATTTAGTGCCTCTTCCTAAGGGAAGAAAGATGGTTCAGTGCACAAGTGGGTGTATCGCACCAAGTATGCAACTGATGGTTCTATTGAAAGATACAAGACACATCTTGTTGCTAAGGGTTTTTCACAGGTTGAGGGTATTGATTACTCCAACACCTTTGGCCCTGTAGCCAAGATGGATTATGTTCGCCTTGTTCTTTCTATTGCTACATCTCAAAGTTGGCAGGAATTTTAGATGGATGTGAAGAGTGCCTTCTTGCACGGTGATCTTCATGAGGATATCTACATGGAACATCCTCTGGGATTTGTGTAGGACTCTTCACTTGTATGCAGGCTTCGACGTTCTTTATATGGTCTCAAACAAGCCCCTTAGGCTTGGTATGAGAAGATTGATAGCTTCTTGCTTGCATCCAATTTCACATGTTGCCACTCTGATCACACAGTCTATATTCAGAGACATGGTGATGACCTTTTGATTCTAGTCTTATATGTAGATGATTTGCTTTTGACTAGTAGTTCCTTGTCCATGCTTCATGATATTCGACACTCTTTGATGGAGCATTTTAACATGACAGATCTTGGGCTTCTACACTATTTTCTAGGTCTTCAAGTTCTTCATTCTACTGAGGGGATCTCCATATGCCAGTAGAAGTATGCCATTGATATGCTTCAACATTTTAGCATGGCTAATTGCAAGCCATCTCCTACATCATTTCAGTCTGGTGTTGTTTTGACTACCACTTGCACAACACCTTGTGTTGATTCTATTGGAAACATGGTTGTTGTTGCACTAAAAGGTTGACCTATTAATGCCTGATACAACCGCTAGAGTTAATGAATCCACGGGAGGCAGTTAAGCCATGTCACAAATCTTGTGAGAGATGATGGCTCACTACCAACAATCCCCCCCAACATCACTTGCGGGAGCCCGCGTCACTCACGGGGGAGATTCGAACCTAGAACCTTTGGCTCTGATACCAATTGTTGGAAACATGGTTGCCGTTGCACCAAAAGGTCGACCTGTTAATGCCTAATACAACTACTAGAGTTAATGAATCCATGGGAGGCAGTTAAGCCATGTCACAAATCCTACGAGAGATGATGGCTCACTACCAACAATCCTCCCAACATCACTTGCGGGAGCCCGCGTCACTCATGGGGGGGATTCGAACCCAAAACCTTTGGCTCTGATACCAATTATTAGAAACATGGTTGTCGTTGCACCAAAAGGTCGACTTGTTAATGCCTGATACAACCACCAAAGTTAATGAATTCACATGAGTTGGTTAAGCCATATCACGAATCCCATGAGAGATGTTGGCTCACTACTAATAGATTCATCTTTGTACAGATAGTTAGTTGGTAGTCTTTTATATTTGACACATACTCGCCCTAATATAACCTTTGTTGTTGGGCTTGTCTCCCATTGTTGGGCTTGGAAGGCAGCTAAGCACATTTTGAGGTATATTTGGGGCACCACACATTTTGGCATTCAGTACACACCAGGAGCTTCATAGATAGTAGGCTTCACCGACTCAGATTGGGTAGGTGATGTTGACTCACAAAAGTCAACCTCTGGGTTTGTTTTCTAATTTGGTTCAACTCCAATTGCTTAGTCTTGCAAGAAGCAAACTGCTATTGCATTATCATCCACTGAAGTTGAGTATTGAGGTGCAGTTCTTGCTAGCCAGGAGGTTCTATGGCTTTGACAACTTTTGACAAAGTTTGGTCTACCACTAGATCTTTCTACTATTCTTTGGTGTGATAACCAAAGTGCCATTCACATTTCATGCAACCTGATTGAGCATTAGAGGATGAAGCATATTGAGATTCACATGCACTTCATTCAATAGCTCATCCAAGATGGTGTTCTTTCCTTAGAGTATTTGTCTACTTAGGATTAGGCTGCTAACATTTTCGCTAAACCTTTAGCATCACCTTGTTATCTTGAGTTGCGACGTATGCTTGGGGTGAAGGAAGTTGTCCTTTGTATTTAGATCTCTTTTTTGGAGTGGAGTTTTTTCCCACAGGGTTTTCTTCTTTACTCTGTTTGTGAGAGACTTTTATTTTGTACATGAGTACCTCATCAGGCCATGTTGTCGAGACTCATTTTTCAGTGATTTTCTCCCTAAGTATCACTTAAGGGGGGGGAGTTAGTGTGAAAGGTGTCTTTAGTCATCTAGCTTACATCTATCTAGTTTACACTAGCTTAAGTTCATTAGTGGTTTAGTTGTCTCATCTCATAGGCATTTGACACATGCTCTCACACTTGTTCCAAGTGTTCTACATGTGTCACACATTACGAAGGGTTAGTCATTGTTTAACTCTCGCCTTCTCACTTCCTCCTTGTCCTACATATACAAGGAGTTCTTTGTACATTCTCATACATTTTATGATAGATTTCAACCTCTTGCTTTGTGCACATTCATCTTATAGAAGTTTGGTTATTCGATTCATTTCATTACTGCTCCTATAATATTAACTAAACATCCAAAGGATTTCAACATATATAAAACGTGCTCGTGTTATAAAGCAGGTACATTTTTGCTTGCTTTGGGAAATTCCAACCCTAAGGGTTGGACCTACCTTTTGGATGCCAAAGACGTGTTTTTAACAAAACATAGAAAATCAACAAAATCCTAAGCATGCTCTCCATCAAGTTTGCACATTTTTTAATGTTAATACGAGAAAATACCAGGATGACTTCAAGTTTTTTATTAGCTTTCTAACCATGTATTTTTTATGAAATTTGATAACATTAAGGCTTCCATCTTTAAATTATTTTGCTAATGTGTTCTTTTTTGCAGAAGACCTACATGTAGTATTTTGGTGTCACTTTTTACACATTTTTCAAAATTTGAAAAAAATTACATTTTTAGATTCTAGACTCTATTCTATACACATTGGAAAAGAATGATTTTTTATTAGTTTTCAAAAAAATTAGGGGGGGAGGGGCATGCTCAAATTTTCATTTTTTAGGATGTGCCCACTTTGAAAATTCATAAAAATCACATATTCATTAAAAAATTAACAAAAAATTAGGCATAAACTACATGATAGCTAATTTTCCACCGAAGCGAATTGTGAAATACTTTAAAAAGTCAACATTTTAGGGGGAGCATGCTAGATGTTATGTTATATTTTTTTGACAAAAACCAGAGCACTTTTTGTGCTCCCCCTTTTTGAACCTCTTAATCTCCACCTTTTTTTAGAAAAAATAGTAGTTTAGAAACTAGATTGTAAGCAATACAAATCTTGTTCTTATCACATCTTCTAATTTTGAGCGTGGCTATCTTCATACTTTAATTTCTCATCCAAGATTAGTTTTTATTGATTTCAGAAAAAGAAAAAACAAATTGGCCACTTATGACACCCTTTTGGTCCCCCATTTCCATGCACATACCCCCTAATGCATTTTATATCAAGGTCTTCATAATGGTTCTAGATTGATTCATTTGGGAGTTATCAATCCTTGTTGCCATTTTTATGGGAACCAAGAGACAATCAAACACCTCTTTTGATTTTGTCCTAGAGCCCAGGTGGCTTGGAATTAGATTCATAAATTTTTCAACCCTTTTAGACTTGGCATTTTTCTTTGAACATGATCTTGATGGAGATTGGCCCAAAATTCCTACAAATTTTACTCATATATGGCATTCTTTCAAAGTGGAAATATTATTCATCATTTAGAAAGATTAAAAAATTCTCTATTTTCAGGATGTACTATCGATAGTAATTTCTCCATGTATTTTATATCCATCATTTGTTCTATGATGATAATTCAGATGTATGTGTAAGCTAATAAAGTTGCACTTGAAGTTTTTCACTTACAAGTGCTTGTTGACCACTATGATAACGCACCTTATATAGTTGGCAAGGTGCCACCAACCTCTCCTTCCAACAAGGGCCAATCCCCTCCAAGAGGAAATCGATGTGGTAGGATTCATAATGCTCATGGGCATGATTCTTGTGGCTCTTGTGCTCATCAATGCAAAGCTCATGGTCATAGTGCTCATGGATGGTATTGACAAGAGAATATAGACTAGGGATCTATATTATTTCTATGTTAGTGTCATGTTTTACCCTAGTGTGATGGATAAGGAAGAGAGTCAAAACATATGTGATCATCTATTATAGAATTAAAAAATAAAATACACAAATATATTCATTCACCATACACATATCAAGTCTCTATTAACAAGATATACTCATCATATATATGCAAATTATATTCACATGTCTTTCATATCTTTCTCATTATACATATATATGTGTGTGTGTGTGTGTGTGTGTGTGTCTTTATTTCCTTCTCTAAAGATATTACATTACATTCCATTGTCTTATTTCTCTTCACTCTCTTATTACTCTTATATGATTCTTATGTATCTCTCTTCTAACTCCTATCTAGGTGTGGTACATATATGTTTTCATCATGTAGCTTCATCACATATAGGGACATGTCCCTATCTATATTGCTTCATGGTTGTACCCTTTTGAGGTTACTGCAAGTCATTTGAATGTGTTGCATTGTTATCCCTTTGACTTGCAATATCTTTGATAGTTTTTGCTCTATAAAGGGATGGATTATCTTGATGCCATTCTTTGGCACCCTTGCATATTTTATCATTAGCCCTCATTAGGCCTCCCTTTTAGATTTTTAGCCTAATGATATTGGATCGAATCTTTTATGTGAACAAAGGTCACAAGCTTCTTGTTAGTCCTCAACTTCTTCTTAGCCTCATGATAGAGGTGTCTTTGGTTGGGTTGATAATGGAAAATTTCCTCATCTTGTCTTGGTTATTTCTCCTCCCAGGTTTGTTGATCCACCTCCTAATGATAAACAAGCTAATGATGGTGCTCATAAAATTTAGGAGCCTATCTTGGATGGTAAAGATAATCCTAATGTGTGGAAACCAAATGACCATATCTGCCTCCTACTGGATCAATAGCTCTTGTTTCTTAGAAACTTTATGTCTTTCTCTATGGATTTATTTTTTAAGACTCTACCTCACATAGACCATATGGGGTGTGAATTTTTCCTTCCGCCTTTTTTTGTGATATAATATATTTTTAGAAATGTTACATGGTTAATAAATAGTACTATTTCAGCAAAAAAAGAAGTATGTGTTCAATAAGGTTATACAACTCCTTATTAGTTGTAGAGGAATAAATTTTACTATATAAATAATCTAGGCTAATTAAATAAATATCATCAATAAACACAAATTAACTTAGATTATTTAGTTGGGACAAATAATTACAATAAATGTATGCAAATTAAATAAGAGGATTATAAGTATTTATCTCTAAAACTGATAATGAAGAATGATGTTGAAGCTATGCAAAGTCAGCTTGCCACTCTTCAAAATTTAATGCCCTTAATTTGATGATTGCTTCAAAATCCAAATTAGCATTAAGACCCTTTGGTTTAAATCCAAGTCTCCTGGGTTCAATCCTAATTACTAGTGCAATTTGATCATTTGTGTGAATCTAATTTGGACCACACAATAATTATATATTAGAATGTATGGCTAGAAACTTGTTCACGTTCACCTTCTTGCTATCTAAACTTTTCAAGGTTGTGTCTACGAATACTAATTAGAAGTTTGTCAACTCAATAGGTGAATACGTTCTCCTAGGTCAAACCCTTTTGGCAAGCTAGATTAATAGTGATGAACGATATTGAAGAAAAATATGTAGACATACGTATGGCCTATATGATGATATGGATTTGATTCTTTATTGCCCATTAGGAATTGAAATATTTTTCAAAGATTTTCTCCTTGTAATCACCTATATAATTTAGTGCATATTTAATGTTTTAATACCACAACATACCAACATGTCACACAAATGTGTGTTAAGTTGGTCCATAATAGTTAGTAAAAGGATGCAAGAAATTTAAATTTTGAATTTGATTATTTAAATTTTAGGGTCATTTCCACACACCTCAAGATTGAACCAAGTCAATCCTGAACCACTTAGAAATGAACCTTAAGGATAATGTGGTAATTTTGAGGCAAGGAGTGAATATCTAGAAGAAGATGCAAACGAGGATGTAATAATGGTGAATAAATGATGAATGTATAGGAAATAATGTAAATAGGACTAAATGAAGATAAATAAGAATCAGGCCATGACCCAATCTTAACATAGGAGTATGCTACTTGTCAATATGTTATTGCATTAAAATATTTTCAGCAAAATAGACACAAAAATTAATGGAGGATGATATGGTTATACAACTTTCACAATTACAACAATATAAAAAATGTTAGAGTAGGCTTAAGTTTACTTAAGCTACCCGACAGGTACATTATTAGATTAATAATATTTAGGTGCATTTATTTCTTTTGGCATTGAGGTAGTTGGAGGTTGTTATTCCCATACCTCATTTTACCCAACGATTTATTTATGGGTTTGTACATTGTACCATATCTCATCTTAATGTATTTTATTCACTGCTAGTGAAATAACTTCTCGTGTTGCTTCTCTCAGTCTTTGTGAAGGTTATTTGGTGTGCTGATTGGATCCTTGGGTGCTCTAACATAGTATCAGAGCTGATCAATTGAGCCACCCCTTTCTTCTGAGAGTTTTCACCAAATGCAGTGTGTATTGCCCTCTACTTGAAGACGACATTTTAAACAGAGAGGCCGTGTTTTTCACAAAAGGGCAACTGGACAGACTTTCTAAAGTTGTTGAGCTCCTCAAACAGGCCTTCCAGGACGGTAAGATGGTAGTCAAGGTCACCATTGACGAGGTTTCGTGCATGGTGGATTTTTCTGCGTATGTTACAGAGATCTGAAAACTATTGCGTTGGATAGACGTTGATGGAAAGTGCTTTTTTCCTGAGGGTTATCTGTGATGAGATGGGCAAATTGAATTTTTCGTCTTGAAAATTAACCTCAGATTCCATGGCCCTAATCACTTGGGAGTCAAAAATTGTGAAATAGTTACTGACAGAGATCTGAAATATGCCCAAACAGATGAAGAGATAGAATAATTTTATTGGGTTTTGCTTGCTGAATAATCCTTGAATAGACTTTAGCATATCTAAAGTCTTGTCAAAATATTTGTTTAGGTTTTTCATTGTGCAGTAAAACGTTTGGACGTGGGCCCACGGTTCAAATTTTTATTTTGCATTTCAACGGGGACTTTAGTCCCACATTAGTGGCAAAGCATAGTCTTTGGCTATTTAAATAGCCGTTCTCTCGCCGTGCAACCATAAGCAAGTCCCACGTGATTCGGCACTCAGATTTTAGGTGATATAGTAGCTTGAAGTTACAAGTGGGGGTGTATACTGCATTTTCGTCCTTTGTATCATGTCGGACCCAAGGATCCAAATGTTAGATGTTGATCAACCTGAGTTCATCAATTTCATGTCCTTTTCAAGTGTTTGCCTCCACCTTCTATTCTACTATCGCTGCTATGGGAGAAAATCAAAAGATGCCTTCATTTGAGGAATTTTGTGATCGATTGGCTAGGGAGCATGCCAAGTTGATTTAGATGGATGCTCTTCCTAAGAGTCATGCTTTGATGGCTCAATATTCCAAGGGCAAGGGTAAGAACAAGAAGAAGCCTAAGATAGATTCATCTATAGGTGGTGAGCCTCCCTCCAAGCCTAAGGCAAAGAATGATCAAAAGACTAATCCTTCACCACCTCCTCCTTCTAACTTCGAGGAGTCATCCTCTAAGTCTAAGAAGAAGGAAAATTGTTCCTTTTGTGGAAAGTTAGGGCATAATGACACACAATGTTTTGAGAGATTAGAATCATTGGAGGAAGCTATGAAGAAGCACAATATTGCCATGCCTAAGACTTCATCCTTGGGAAAAGGGCAGGCTCTCACAACAAGGGCTTCGTCCTCTACCAGTAATAGTTGGATTCTTGATTCTGGTGCTTCACATCACATGACTCATGCAATGATCTTCTTGATTCTATTTCCTCTTGTAGTACTTCTCATATTGCGGTTGGAAACTCTTCACATATTCTGGTTGTAGGAACGGGCTTAGTTTAGATGCAGGATGGTTGCATTGATGATGTTCTTCTTGTTCCTGATATTTCACAGAATCTGCTTTCCATCTATCAGATTTGTCATCATGGTGGTGGGAAGGTAGTTGAGTTTTCTCCCACTGATGTGACTATTTAAGAGTTGCAAGATCCTGAGAAGGTTGTTGCTATAGGGGTAGTTGATGATGTGGCCTGTTTGTATAGGTTTGATGGATTTGAGTCTTCATCAGGATCATCCCTTATTACTCATGTAGATTCTATGAGCAAGCTTTGACACAAACGGTTTGGGCACCTAAATTACAGATATCTTCAACAGAAGAGCACACAAAATTTGGTGATTGGTCTACCTAAGATCTCTTGTTCTGATGGAGTTTGTCAAGGTTGTGTCCTTGGAAAACATCATAGGGATCTTTTTTCAAAGGGTATGGCAACACATGCTTCGACACTCCTTGAGTTGGTGCATAGTGACCTTATGCCATTCCCAACTCCTTCATTTTCAGGGGCTAAGTATGTGCTCACCTTTATTGACAACTTCTTTTAATGCACATGGGTGTACTTTTTGAAGTATAAAGATGAGGTTCTTCAAATTTTCATGACCTTCCTTGCATTTGTGGAGAAGCAGTCAGGGCATTCCCTTAAGAAGATTCGCATAGATAATGGGAGAGAATATGTCAATCAGGCATTTCAGGATTTTTTCTATGCTCAAGGTATTCTTCATCAGCACACAGTGCCATACACTCCTTAGCATAATGGTGTGGCCAAGTAGAAGAATAGGACCTTACGGGAGATGGCTAATTGTATGCTTCAGTCTCAATCCATTGCTCCAGCATTTTGGGCAGAGGCTGTCAATTGTGCCAACTACATTCAGAATCGTATGCCTCACAAGGCAGTATGAAATATGACTCATGAGGAGGCTTGGTCTCATGTCAAGCCCAAGGTGTCCTTCAGATTATTTGGCAGTGATACATGGACATTCATTCTAGATGGTAGGTGCAAAGCAATGGAGAAGAAAAGTTAGCGATTCATTTTTTTGGCTATTGTGAGGATGTGAAGGGTTATCGTTTGTTTGATCCTATCACTCAAGAGGTACACATTCGTCATGATGTTCATTTTGATGAGTCTTTCACTTCAAAAGATTCTCCATCATAGGCCTCTTCCTCTCTTCTTCCCAGTTCTTCTTCAGAGGATGTTTTGCTTCCTATAGATGATGATGATGATGTTCTTGATGATGGTATTAATCTTGTTGTTGACATTTCTCCATCTCCTCCTCCACCTGCACCCAAAAGACCATTATGGGCTCGTATGCTTCTTGAGGATGTTGGTTCTCTTGTAGGTGATCCCATAGCTACATGTTGCACTCATTCCCAAACTTCAGGTATCAGTCTTTTGAGTCATGCAGTTTCTACTAATTCTTAGAAGTTTTTAGATGCTTCAGGTGTTCTAGAATGGGAAAGTGCTATGATTGAGGAGTATTCTTCTTTAATGAAGAATCATACTTGGGATTTAGTTCCTCTTCCTAAGGGAAGAAAGTTAGTTTGATGCAAGTGGGTGTATCGTACCAAGTTTGCAGCTAATGGTTCTATTGATAAGTATAAGGCTCATCTAGTGGCTAAGGGATTTTCTCAAGTTGAAGATATTGACTATTCCAAGACTTTTGCTCCTATAACCAAGATGGATTCCGTTTGTCTTGTACTTTCTATTGCTACATCTTAGGGTTGGTCAGTGTATCAAATGGATGTGACGAGTGCTTTCCTGCACGGTAATCTTTAGGAGAAGATCTAAATGGAGTAGCCACCAGGCTTTGTGCAGGACCCTTGACTTGTTTGTAGGCTGCGACATTCATTGTATGGTCTCAAACAAGCTTCTCAAGCTTAGTATGAGAAGATGGATAGTTTTCTGCTTGCTTATGGGGGTAAGTGCACAAAGATGAGGGACCAAAAATTTGCCACATGACTTTTTGGTCGCATACAAGTCATAATGCAAGTGCATTATAATGCGATCACGTTATGGCTCGATATTACCGAGCCTATAACACAATTGTGTTATAACGTGATCATGTTTTGCTAAAGCAAAACTCTCTCCCTCTCCCTCTCCCTCTCTCTCATCACCCATGTCATTTCCAAGAGAGAGGGAGAGAGAGACAGAGAGAGATAGAGAGCGAGAGTGAGAGAGATAGAGGGAGAGAGAGAGAGAGAGAGAGAGAGAGAGAGAGAGAGAGAGAGAGAGAGAGAGAGAGAGAGCGGGGGGGAGATGTCATTTCCAAGAGAGAGAGACAGAGAGAGATAGAGAGAGAGATGTTGTAACATCCCAACTAGAATATTAAATATCTTTAAAAACAAATTCAACAAAAAATTGAATTATATAGGGTTTAGGGTTTAGGGGCATTATTTAGACTTTATGAGTTTAGGGTTGCTCAAGTTTAGGGTTTAGGGGTTTAGGGTTTCTCAGTTTTAGGGTTTAGGGTTTAGAAAGAGATAGAGAGAGGAGACCAATGGAGATTGGGAGAGATAGAGGAGACATAGGGGAGAGAGAGGGAGATATAGAGTGAGGGACATGTCCAAAGACATAGGGAGAGAGATTAAGAGGTAGAGGGCTGATAGAGATAGGAAGATAGGGGAGAGATATGGATATAGAGGTTTAGGGTTTAGGGTTATGGGTTAGGGTTTAGTGGCATTATTTAGGGTTTATGGTTTAGGGGTTATGTGTTAAGGTTTAGAGGTTTAGGGTTTAAGGGATAGAGAGAGAGGATCGATAGGGAGATATAGAGGAGACCAAGGGGAGAGCTATAGAGGTAGAGAGTGAGGAACATGGCCAGAGACATAGGGAGAGAGATTGAGAGGTAGAGGGACGATAGAGATAGGGAGATTAGGGAGAGATAGGGATATAGAGGTTTAGGGTTTAGGGTTTAGGGGTTAGGGTTTAGAAGCATTATTTAGGGTTTAGGGGTTAGGGGTCAAGGTTTAGGAGAATTATTTAGGGTTTATGAGTTTAGGATTGCTCAAGTTTAGGGTTTAGGGTTTATGGGTTAGGGGTTGGGGTTTAGGGTTCAATTATTTAGGGTTTAGGGTTGCATGTCAAAAATAATATCTCTATCTTTATCTCTCTCCCTACCGTCTTTACCTCATCTCCTCTATCTCTCTTTCCCTCTCCTAGGTTTGCTTAGGTTTAGGGTTTAGGGGTTAGGGTTTATGGTTTAGAGGTTAGGGGTTAAGTTTTAGATGTTCAGGGTTTAGGGTTTAAAGAGAGAGGATCGATAGAAAGATATAGAGGAGATCGAGGGGAGAGATAGGGAGATAAAGAGTCAGGGACATGGCCAGACATAGGGAGAGAGATTGAGAGGTAGAGGGATGATAGAGATAGGGAGATAGGGGAGAGATAGGGAGATAGAGATTTAGGGTTGCTTGGGTTTAGGGTTTATCAGTTTAGGGTTGCTTGCATTTAGGGTTTAGTGGTTAGGGGTAAGGTTTAGGGGCATTATTTAGGGTCTAGGGTTTATGGATTTAGGGGTTAAGGTTTAGAGGTATAGGGTTTAGGATTTGGAGAGAGAGGACTGATTGGGAGATATATAGGAGACAAAGGAGAGAAATAGGGAGATAGAGAGTGAGGGACATGGCCAGAGACATAAGAAGAGAGATTGAGAGTTAGAGGGACGATAGAGATAGAGAGATAGGGTTTAGGGTTTCTTGGGTTTAGGGTTTAGGGGTTAGGGTTTAGGGGCATTATTTAGGGTTTAGAGGTTTAGGGTTGTATGTCAAAATCTCTCTCTCTCTCTCTCTCTCTCTCTCTCTCTCCCCTAAACCCTAAATAATGCCCCTAAACAATAACCCCTTTAACCCCTAACCCCTAAACCCTAAACCTGAGGAACGCTAAACCTCTATCTCCCTATCTCTCCCTTATCTCCCTACCTCTATCGTCCCTCTACCTCTCAATCTCTCTCCCTATCTCTCTGGACATTTTGCTCACTTTCTATCTCCCTATTTCTCCCCTCTATCTCCTATATCTCTCCCTGTCTATCTCCTATATCTCTACTTATCTATCTCTCCATATCTCCCTATCTCTTGCCTCTCTCTCTCCCTTATCATTCCTCTATCTCCCTATCTCTCCCTCTCCCTTATCGATGAAGGAAATAGAAACAAGAAAACTAGGACCCTCTCTCTTCCTATCTCCCTATCTCTCCTCTCCATCTCCCCCCTCTCTCCCTCTTCCTCCCTCTCCATCTCCCTTATCAACATAGAAAAGGGAAACAAGAAAACTAGGACATGCAAAGAGGGATGATGATATAAATTGGGAGGATGAAATGGAAACAAGATAAAATGAAAGTTGATTACATGGGAAGAATGATGAGAGGAGAGGTGGAAAATAGTAAATAGGGGAAATTGGTGGGATCTAAAGGGAAATTAGAAAGGAAAAGGAAAATTAGGAGAGAGAGAGAGAGAGAGAGAGAGAGAGAGAGAGAGAGAGAGAGAGAGAGAGAGAGAGAGGAGAGAGAGAGAGAGAGAGAGAGAGAGAGAGAGAGAGTTTTCTTTCTTCCATTTCCTTCATCGATAAGGGAGAGGGATAGATAGGGAAATAGAGGAATGATAGGGGAGAAGGAGGTAAGAGATATGGAGATAGCGAGAGAGAGAGAGAGAGAGAGAGAGAGAGAGAGAGAGAGAGAGAGAGAGAGAGAGGAGAGAGAGAGGAGAGAGAGAGAGAGAGAGAGAGAGAGAGAGAGAGAGAGAGAGAGAGAGAGAGAGAGAGAGAGAGAGAGAGAGAGAGAGAGAGAGAGAGAGAGAGAGAGGAGAGAGACCCTAAACAACTCTCTCTCTCTCTCAACCCACAAAGCCAAGCAATGCTAAACCTTTATCTCCATATCTCTCCTTGATCTCCCTATCTCTATCATCCCACTACCTCTCAGTCTCTCTACCTATGTCTCTAGCCATGTCCATCACTCTCTGTCTCCCTATCTCTCCTCTTGATGTCCTCTATATCTCCCTATCAGTCCTCTCTCCCTAAACCCTAAACCTCCAAACCTTAACACCTAAATAATGCCCATAAGCTCTAAACACTAAGCCCTAAACTTGAGCAACCCTAAACCCCCAAACACCCAAACCCTAAACCCAAGAAACCCTAAACCTCTATCTCCCTATCTCTATCATCCCTCTACCTCTCAGTCTCTCTCCCTATGTCTCTAGACATGTCCCTCACTCTCTATTTGGAGAGAGAGAGAGGTGTTTAGGGTTTCTTAGGTTTAGTGTTTTGGGGCATTATTTAGGGTTTATAAGTTTAGGGTTTCTCAAGTTTAGGGAGAGAGATTGAGAGGAAGAGGGATGATAAAGATAGAGAGATAGAGATTCAGGGTTTCTTGGGTTTAGGGTTTAGGGTTTAGGGGAATTATTTAGGGTTTAGAGGCTTAGGGTTTCTCATGTTTAGGGTTTATGGGCATTATTTAGGGTTTAGGAGTTTATGATTGCTTGGGTTAAGGGTTTAGGGTTGCATGTCAAAAGCAGTCTCTCTCTCTCTCTAAACCCTAAACCCTAAATAATGCCCCTAAACCATAACCACTAACCCCTAAACCCTAAACCTGAGCAACCCCAAACCTCTATCTCCCTATATCTCCCTTTCTCTTGACATCTCACTCACTCTCTATCACCCTATCTTTCCCCTCTTTCTCCTCTACCTCTCCCTATCTGTCTCCTCTCTCTCTACCTATCTATCTCTCACTATCTCCATATCTCTTACCTTCTCCCCTATCATTCCTCTATTTCCCTATCTCCCCCTCTCCCTTATCGATGAAGGAAATCGGAAAAAAGAAAACTATGACTCTCTTTCTATCTCTCTCCCAATGTATCACTTTCTTCCATCTCCCCTGTCTCTCTCCTACCTCTTAGAGAAAGAGAGAGGAAGAGCGAGAGTGAGGGAGAGGGAGTGAGAGAGAGAGAGAGAGGAATCTCTATCTCTCCTATCTTTATCATCCCTCTACCTCTCAATCTCTCAATAATGCCCCTAAACCCTAAACCTGCGAAACCCTAAACACCTCTCTCTCTCAACCCCTAAACCCAAGCAACCCTAAACCTGTATCTCCCTATCTCTCCCTGATCTCTCTATCTCTATCATCCCGCTACCTCTCAATCTCTCTACCTATGTCTCTGGCCATGTCCATCACTCTCTATCTCCCTATCTCTCCTCTCGGTGTCCTCTATATCTCCCTATCAGTCCTCTCTCCCTAAACCCTAAACCTCCAAACCTTAACACCTAAATAATGCCCCTAAGCTCTAAACACTAAGCTCTAAACTTGAGCAACCCTAAAGCCCCAAACACCTAAACCCTAAACCCAAGAAACCCTAAACCCCTATCTTCCTATCTCTCCCCTATCTCCCTATCTCTATCATCCCTCTACCTCTTAGTCTCTCTCCTTATGTCTCTGGACATGTCCCTCACTCTCTATCTAGAGAGAGGTGTTTAGGGTTTTGGAGCATTATTTAGGGTTTATAAGTTTAGGGTTGCTCAAGTTTAGGGAGAGAGATTGAGAGGTAGAGAGATGATAAAGATAGAGAGATAGAGATTCAGGGTTTCTTGGGTTTAGTGTTTAGGGGTTAGGGTTTAGAGGCTTAGGGTTTCTCAGGTTTAGGGGCATTATTTAGGGTTTAGGAGTTTAGGGTTGCTTGGGTTAAGGGTTTAGGGTTGCATGTCAAAAGTAGTCTCTTTCTAAAACTCTTAACCCTAAATAATGCCTCTAAATCATAACCACTAACCCCTAAACTCTAAACCTAAGCAACCCCAAACCTTTATTTCCCTTATCTCCCTATCTCTCTGGACATCTCACTCACTCTCTATCACCCTATCTCTCCCTTCTTTCTCCTCTGCCTCTCCCTATTTGTCTCCTCTCTCTCTACCTATCTATCTCTCACTATCTCCATATCTCTTACCTCCTCCCCTATCATTCCTCTATTTCCTTATCTCTCCCTCTCCCTTATCGATGAAGGAAATGGAAAAAAGAAAACTATGACTCTCTTTCTCTCTCTCTCTCTCTCTCTCTCCCTATATATCACTTTCTCCCTGTCTCCCTATCTCCTTGCCTCTCAAAGAGAGAGGGAGAGAGAAAGTAAGGGAGGGAGAGAGAGAGGGATGGAGAGAGAGTTGTTTTAGTTCAACATAACGCGAGCGCATTATAACTCGCTCGCATTATGCATTGCCTTGATTATTTCCAAGCCTAAGGCTTGGATTTGTCTTAGGCTTCCAACCCAAAGTCTTGGACTCTATTTAGGACATCCAAAGACATGTTTTTTTATATTGTAGCAAAAACCACATAATTTGGAGCGTGCTCCCCATTAGGTTTGCACTTATTTTGATGAAAACTCAAAAAAATACCACCATAATCTTAATCTCTTTGTTAGCTATCTAACCATATAATTTTTTTCACATTTTGAGTATGTTAAGGGTTTCATCTTGAATTTCTTTTGTTAGAGTGTCCATTTTTTTGTCAAAAACCAGTGTCTAGTATTTTTGACTTTTTTTTAACCATTTATCAAAATTTGAAATAAGTTACATTTTTAGAAATTAGACTCCATTCTACACGTATTAAAAAAAAAATTAATTTTCAATTAGTTTTCAAACATTTTAGGGGGGAGCACTTTCAAATTTCTATTTTTCAAGATGTGTCCACTTTAAAAATTACTAAAAATCAATTATTCATGAAAAAATTATCAGAAAAATTAGGGATAAACTACATGGTGTTAGCTAATTTCTCATCGGAGCGATTATTGAAATACTAAAAAAAATTAACATTTTAGGGGGAGCACACGAGACTCTATGTTATGTTTTTTTGAGAAAAATAGGACCAATTTGTGTGCTCCCCCTTTTTGAACCCTTTAATCTCAACCATTTTAAAAAAAATTAGTAGTTTAGAAACTAGATTCGGAGCACTACGACTCTTGTTTTTGTTCCATCTTCAAATTTTGAGTGTAGCTATCTTCAAGTTCTCATCCAACATCAATGTTTCCTGATTTTAGAAAAAAAAAAGTGGCATCTTAAGACCCCATTTTGGTCCCTCATCTTTGTGCAAGTGGCATCTTAAGACCCCATTTTGGTCCCTCATCTTTGTGCACTTACCCATGGATTCACTAGATGTCACTCCGATCCTACAATTTATATTCAGAGACATGGGGGGATCTACTCATTCTTGTTCTTTATGTGGATGACTTGATTCTCATAGGGAGTTCTCTTGCCATGATTAAGGATACTTAGACAATTTTGATGGAGCATTTTGATATGACTAACCTTGGTCTGTTGCATTACTTCCTTGGTCTTCATATCCATCAATCTTCTACCGGTATTTCTATCTTTCAGTGGAAGTATGCTCTCGATTTGCTTCACAGATTTAGGATGGCTGTCTGCAAGCCAGCCCCTACTCCTTTTCAGTTAGGTGTTGTGTTGTCTACCACTTGCACTACTCCATTAGTTGATGCTACCTTGTATCGGTAGTTGGTTGGTAGACTTTTGTACTTGACACAGTCATCCTGATATTTTCTTTGTAGTTGGTCTTGTCTCCCATTTCTCTCAAGATCCTCATGTGAGAGTCATTGGAAGGTAGCCAAATGCATCTTGCAATACATTCAGGGCACTACATGGTTTGGCATTCACTACACATTAGGAGCTACTAAGATTGTGGGCTTCACTGACTTAGATTGGGCTAGTGATTTTAATAATCAAAAGTCCACTTCTAGCTTTGTTTTTTGTCTTGGTTCTAGTTCGGTTACTTGGTCTTGCAAGAAGCAAACTGCTATTGCATTATCATCAACTGAGGCTGAGTATCGAGGAGTAGTTTTGGCTAGTTAGGAGGTTCTTTGGCTTCGACAGTTGATGGCTGAGTTTGGCTTTCCTACTGATCATCCCACTACTCTTTGGTGTGACAATCAAAGTGCCATTTATATTTCTCGCAACCCAGTGGAGCATTAGTGCACTAAGCATATTGAGATCCACATGCACTTCACTCGGTAGCTCATTTAGAATGGTGTTCTTAGTTTGGAGTATTTGCCTACGAAGCAGCAGGTTGCAGACATCTTCACTAAACCTTTGCATCTCCTCGCTATCTTTTGTTGCGATCAATGTTAGGGGTGAAGGAAGTTGTCGTTGGGGGGTCTTGAGGAGTCCTCCTTCCTTTCACTTTTTGCTTTTCAGCATTTTCTATTTTTTTCTCTTTTGGAGAGAAGTTTTCTCCCACAAGGTTTTTCTCCTTTTCTCTGGTTGTGAGAGATTGCATTTCATTGCACTGTAGTTGTACATGGGTACCTAATATGGCCTTGTTATTGGGACCCATTTTGCATCTCATATTGCATAATAATCTCCCTAAGTTACACTTAAGGGGGGGTGTTAGAGTAGACTTAAGTTTACTTAGGCTACCCGATAGTTACATTACTAGATTAATAATGTTTAGGTGTATTTATTAGTTTTGTCGTTGAGGTAGTTGGAGGTTGTTATTCCCGTACCTCATTTTACCCGGCTATTTATTTATGGGTTTGTACATTGTATCATATCTCATCTCAATGTATTTTATTCATTGCTGGTCAAATAGCTTCTCATGTTGCTTCTCTCTATCTTTATGAAGGTTATTTGGTGTACTGATTGGATCCCTGGGTGCTCTAACAAAAAACATAGAGAAAAAAATCCCTTCTAACATTTCTTTATATAATATTTAAGATAAATTAAAAATAAAAATTGTATTGACTTACAACGTGGTAGCTAGGTATTTGGTTTAGTGCTTGAATTTTAGTTGTAGAAGTGGTATCATGTAAATTTTGAGTTAAGCACAAGGGATAATTTGAAATACAATTTAGAGATTGAAAATAAGCTGTGAAAAAATAGTGGGGCTGAAATTATGTAGTCACTACATAATAAAAAATATGCCATATGGCTGCATACATTTCCTTCTCTCCTCTTTTACATTTCCCTCAAACTTTTACCTCCAAAATTTACCTTCTCTTATAATGGTGAAGCTATTACAATTTAGGGATTGAAAATAAGAGAAAAAATAAGGGGGCTGAAATTACGTAGTCACTAAATAAAAAAATATGCCATGTGGCTGCAGGCATTTCCTTCTCTCCTCTTTTACATTTCCCTCAAAGTTTTACCTCCAAAATTTTCTTTATTAACAAAAAATAAACACATATCTGTCATTTATTTAACAACTACTAAAAAATATAGAAAAATTAAAAATGCATGAAACTACTAGCTTCACAAAAAGCTCTAAAATTTTTAGTAATAAATACTAAACAAAATAAGCTAAATAGTCACATAAGACGTTTCTCTTATAATTTTAAACCTCCCTTAGCATTCCACTATTCTCACTAAATTCCTTGTTTTTTGAAGTCATGACCTCTACATCCAATAGTAATCACGTACCAATTTATTTATCACCTCATTGACAGACAATTTTGATTTTAATTAAAAAAATTGACATTGAACATCGAACCAATGGGAAGGTTAAAAAAGCCTAGCATTTTACAATCCCTTTGTGTATACACAAATGACTACTAGTCTTTTTCTTTTTAAGTAAACGAATTTTTTTATGAGTTCTCATTAGACAAAATTGTAAACAGGAGTCTTTCTTCTTGTTTTTTTAAAGGTTTGGAAGAGTTGCAACCCAAATTAAAAAAGGCGCCTCTTTATACATTGCATATACAACTCAAAGACAATGAATGCTTAGAATTGTCACTTCAAATTGTAAAGAGTTTGGAAAAGAAAATATACAGAACTAAGTAACCACATTCAAAGTATATGTCATAAAAATTACTGAACGCCTTACTTCAAATCTGGAGAATATGGAAAATACGGTTGCTAATCCTTCTCGAAGTCTTGATAATGTTGAGCATACAATTTCCAACTTGGATGAATCAGCAATGTTTAACTTTGCTGAATTCTCCAACAGTCCAGTGAACATCAACTTTGACGAATCCCTTCTGCAGTTGCCACAAATCAATGTTTCTACTGATCCCACTTTTGATTCACAATCAATCACATTTCCAAAAAATGATGAACTTGTGAGTTCTTTTCAGTTGGATTTGGATGATCAAGACAATGCCCAACAGGCCCAAGCCCAAATCTCTTTGGATAATGTCCCTTCTGTGGATCTCTTAAATTTTGATTTTCCTGATCTTACTGCAGATGATTTTACTGCAGATCCATTTTCTACAGATTCTGAGTGTTTTTTAACAGATAACTGCAATGATGATAATTCATCAAAGTATATACTTCCCTCCCAAGTTAATGGTCCTCAGTTGGGTGAGGTGGGACCGATCAGTATGGATTATTGCAGAACCAGTTGTGCACTCCAAGTGGTAATGATGTTTTACAAGGTGTGGAAGAGCAGACTTGTTATGTGCAGCAGCAGCAGCAGCAGGAAGCTGCATTTAGTTCTTATCGGCAGTATTATGAGATGTTTGCCAGCAGTTTTGTGGAGTGGGTGATGCAGCAGCCTAATCCAGAATGCCAATCTTGTCAACTTATGAGACGGATTGTCCATTCAAATGGTATAATTTCTTCCCTTGAATTTTAATAGCAAAAAATCATGATAGGAACATTGGAGGAACACTATGCCATAAATCTATGACATTGGACTAAAATCCAACAGATGTCAAAGATCACTCATGCTGTATAGTGTTAAATTTCAATCCAACAGTGAATTTGTAAATTTTTACAAAGGGTTGCTAAATAACAATGCTAATCCAATTGGTTACTCAAACTCTCGTGCCGATAACCAAAGCTGAGATAGAAAGAATTTTTACTAGAAACCCAAATTGTGATGACTTCTCCTCATGGTGTAAGATTGCTTTCTTTTGTCCTTTTTGAAGTTGAGGGTGATTCCATGTTGGTCTTAGATGATTTCCGACTCACTCATCATTAGGAATGCCCTGGCTAACTCAACTTTATAAAGGAAATGAAAAAAAAGGAAAGTAGATTGTTGAATACATGTAACCCAAACATGTCTCATCAAGCTATCCATGTTTTTTCCTTAAGCTATACAATATCTCAACTATGATGTAACATTTTGATTCTATGTCTAAGAGAGGTGTTTATAATATGGATGATTATTGAAAAAATGGAGACTTTTATTGGCCTCTATGTGAGACAACAAACAATAAATCATATAGTTTGGGCCACGATGTTTAATCTAAACATCATGGAGAGTATATCATTGATATTAATTAGTGTTTTTAGTGTCTTCGCTAGTACTCTACCTAAACATTATCCATTTCAACGGTCAAACAGTCCAATAGTAATTTTACACCTCATTCACAATAAAAAGTGGTAAATATTTGTCCTATTTTTATTGGCCAAAATGAACCTTTGACTGTTGAAGTGCATCCATGATGTTGAAAAATAACCGCTTGCCAGTTGGTGGGTCAGGAAAGCCATTCCCAAATTCTTCTTAATTATATAAAATAAAAAATTTACTCTCTTCAAACTTCAGGTGTCAGTTGCTAGGTGAGATAATGTGAACTTGCACTGTGGATTGCAAGTCTGTAAGACCTCCAGCTTGCAATTTCCTCTTTGAAGATGTAGCTTATATCTTATTTATTTATTTATTTATTCTTATGCCAAATTATTATTATTAAGGGTTATTGCTCAGTTCTCTTAAATGAATTATTGCCAGCCAAGAGCCTTTTGTGCTTTTATTATCAGATTCTTCATACTATCTCTTATTCTCTTTCTGTTTCAGTTTCTTATTCATTACTTGTAGTTGGTTTCCTAGGCGGTTCCCTTTTCGCTTCCATTGCCTATTAAAGTAGTTGAATTTGTCTTCATCATATTCTTCCGGATTCGAAGTAATCTCACAACATTCACACCTATTCTGCAAAACATTTATGTTGCAGATTTACATATACAGAGCCATATGTGTGTGTTTGTCCTATTTTGTTGCATTTTAGTCATGCATAGTCATTGCATAACACCTAGATTACAATTAAAAAACCAAATTTTCTTGGGTTCTGTTATATGATTAATCTGTTTGTGACCACCAAGGTTTCCAAGACACCAAACTTGAGGTCCACTGTCATGAAGGGCAGAACTTCCATGCAGTGATGCAGAAAAGAGTTTTGGAAACGAAGGCCAGACCTATTCATTACCACAAATGATTCAGTTAATTATCTATCTATCTCTGGGCATTTTTGTTTCACTTTATTCAAACAGTTAATCTCGCCTTATTGATATTTTAGACTTGTGTTGCTTCCTCCCATCTTGCAGACTTCCAAAAGGGAATCCAGAATACATGAAGCATTTCCTAATGCAATACAGTCTGCTGCGAGCTAAAGAAGGATATGCACTCAGATATGACTCTGTCATGGTTAACACTGAAACTGGAACTAAGATGAGTACAATTTCAGACATATGCTTCCCTGGACCCTTAATTACCCCTCTTCCTTATCCTCAAACAGGTCTCTGTTCAAACACCCACTAGCTACATTAAAGTGTATATATTTCTATTTAAATTATAATGACAAGCTCACAGAGAAACTTGGATTGATCTCAGATTTCAACTGTGCTCAAGTATTTGGGAAACCTGCTCTCAATCCATGGAATGCTACAAATTCTAGTACCCAACCTTCCAAAGCCCACAAAAGCAGTTTTGCAGCACAGGTAGCATAGTAATCTCTCTTTCCCTACAGAAAAAATCAATAGCATTTTATATACTTGTTAGAGAGTAAAATTTGTGTAGTGAAAATGTTATGTTTGATCCATGCAGAGGGAAAGAACAGGGAGACTTCAATTGTCAGACTTGGCCCCCCACTTTCATCGTCCAATTAAGGAAGCGGCTAAATATCTGAAAATATGCTCAACAGCTTTGAAAACGATATGTCGCAGATATGGCCTCCGTCGTTGGCCTCATCGCAAGGTAAATAAATGCCAATTTAACCTTCCTCTTTTCCTTGAAATTTATGTGTCGAAAACTAAGAGAAAGTGATCAGATACGAAGCATAGACCGCTCGATTGCAAAGCTGGAACGAACGATACGAGATGGAAATGCAGAAGATGCAGAGAGCATCAGGAGTCAGATTGCAATGCATAAAAAAGAACGTGCTCAGATTTGTGCTGGTCATCTTCCTAGCTCTTAATTGGAGTTAAATGCCTCTTGTCTAATATCTCTCCAAATGAGAATTTCATTTGATTCAGTTGATGAAACTCACCCCAGTTTTAATTTGGAGTCAGAATAGCTCATCTTTTAAGCTGTAGCTTCTGGGACCAGGAGATCTTGTGTTCAAGCCGCAACAAAAAAAAAAATGGCTTTCAAATTGAGAAACCAAATCAATGTATAATTATGTATAAATATTGTATTTATATATTATAAAAAACATTGTGAATGACGCATTTCTTACTTCCAAAGAGGAAAAAGGAATAAGCCTTACCTTTCACTTGTTATTATAATTTCCTTATTAAAAAAATAGTATTGAAATATTATAATTATATAATTTTAGGGTGGGGCCTTGGCTCGATTGGCTAAGTAATTCTGTTGCAATCGTGAAAAAAGTTTACGAGGCACAAAAAAAAAACTTATGTAAAATTTTATTACAATATTTTTTTAGAAAAAATGTTATTATAATTTCTTTATTAAAAAAAATAGTATTGAAATAATATAATTTTATTAAAACTTATGTAAAGTTTTATTACAAAATTTTTAGAAAAAATGTTATTATAATTTCTTTATTAAAAAAATAGTATTGAAATAATATAATTTTACTAAAATTTATGTAAAATTTTATTACAATATTTTTTAGAAAAATTTGTTGGAACCTTGTTCCAATAGAAAATATATTAAAAATATAAACTTTTAAAAAAAAAGCTTAGCATAATATGTAGAAACAAAGTTGAATAAAACCACAAAGTTTAAAGATCAAATCTTACAAAAATAGGACCAAATACAATAGAGGAGATAATTATGGCATGGATGACACATCCTAATCACCTATACCACTTAAACATCTAGGAGTAGCCTCTGCCTAAGAAATTGAGCCCCCAAATATTTTTCTCTTTTTGCTGCCAAAGAACCAACATTAGGGAAAGGGGCTAGTTGTCGCCCAAACCCCAATAACCGCTATGTTATTGTGCACTTGACCCCCCAATTAAATTTTTAAAAGATCCAATACATGTAAAATATCAACCTAATAAATAATTGTAAATGCACCAATACATGTTCACAACGCCATGTGTAGTTTACCATACAAAATGGACGACACATATGTTTTTCCACTTGCATTTACAAGACAAGTTGATGCAAATTGGAAAAGTTCCAAATAAAATATACACTTTATTGGTTTCATTACAATGGGTAATGTTTATAATAACCACCTATTTGGACATCGCTCAAAAGTCAAACTAGTCACATTTACATACTTTGGTGCACACTTATTGGTACCTAAGCTACCATAAAGACAAACCATTCCAATCCCAATTGGCAGTCAATCACACATTCTCCCATACTTGTTATCACATTCCCCCATAGTTTAGTGAAACTAAAAATATATAGGTTTAGTTTTTAGTGTAGGTGTATATAGTGCATTATATATATATATATATATATATATATATATATATATATATATATATATATATATATATATATATATATATATATATATATATATATATATATATATATATATAAGTTGGCGACGAGAATGAGTTTGCTTTCTTCAATGAGGATAGAGAGGACAACGAATTGTATGGATTGATCTCTTCTGGTCATAAGTAGATGTGCATTGGCCCTAGGTGGATAAATAGTTTTTGTATGTTGAAATTTTTTCTCAGTTATTGTGACAGAAAGCCTTAGGTGGACAACTGAAAGCCTTAGTGTAGATGTCTATATAGGTTTAATTTTTTGTGTCTAGATGTCTATATAGGTTGAGTGTACTAAGATTCTCAAAGAAGAGTTGTCTAAGATAAAGATTTGATTTTCAAAATATATATTCTCACACCCTCCAAAATATGGACTTGACATTTGACTGTCTTAAAGATTCTCTAATATTAGTTGTCCAAGGCAAATATTTTATAAGATTTTATATTATATATACATGCGGGAGTCAAGATTGGAAAGGATTCTTGAAAAATGAAGGTCCATCCTTACTCAGTCTGATTAGATTAGAACATGTGTCTTCAGATTTTTCAGATATTCAAATAAATTCTAAGTAGAAAAAATCCAATTATTTAGATCTGATTAGACTAGATTTTTTAGATATTCTATCTACAGAAAATCATCCTATAAACACTACCTTCAGAGATTTTTTGATATTCTTATGCCAAATGGATAGGAGCTTGTGAACAAACTACCTATCCCACCTATAAAATCCCTTGCGGTGGCTGAACTCTCCATACACAAAATGCAATGGAGGTGGACAGTGGATGTGGATGCCTGCAAGAAGATGCCAAGACCCAAATCAAGAGGTTGTTCAATGCTAGTTCAGACCAATTGGTGACTGCAATCCAACAAGTTGTAGGAATGCAACATGTCTAGTGAGGCCATATCTGTGACTATGTGATCTATCAAGAATTATTCTCCACAGCTATTCAAATCCTAGGCAAGAAAAGTTATGGAAATAAGTTGGCCAACAAGTTCGTGAAGAAGGAATTGCAAGACACTGTGAGAAGAGCGATCTTCATTTTTTATGAGTATCCATATGAAGGTATGATTGGAGATGTGTTTGAAGTTGAGGCTATCAAACCAAATAATGTGACAACACAAGCTCTGAAACTATTCTAGGAAGGAATCCTCAGAAACAATCTGGAAACATTTAATTTTTATCTAAATATTTATGCTGACTTGCTCTCTCCTGTACACATTGAGAGAGCAAGTGAAGTGGATCAAGGCCTTCGGGTATTGATCCATTGGAAGACATAGTCAAAATATGGCACGGTCAATCTTCAGCCATGCATTTTTGTATAATTTGACTATCAGTGCTCTAATATACTAAAAAAACTAATATATAAAGGCTTTAATTTTATGCAAATGTTGCTACATAGAAACATATATCTATATACAATATGTATCTCCTACGTTACTTGGGTTTGATTTTAAAATTTTTTATTCGAAACGTATATCATTTCTCCTTGTGATTTCAGTACTACTTTCATTCCAATCTTTTGGTTTCATACAGTGTTGTCTATGCAATCATTATATAGTCATTTACCTTCGTGTTTGTCTCATACAACCCATGATTTGAGTACTAGTATCATTCAAATATTTCATTCCTACATCATTTTACATTAGGATTCTTGCCTATTTTGTCTAATACAACCCTTCAATTGGAATTATTTCATTGTACATGGTGCATGAACATACTATTTTATAATCAGGGTTTCCTTTTCTATATTTAAATGAGTTCGTATTTGATTTATGTAAATATATTGAGGGTTTCATTTTCTATAAAAAATTGAGTTTCTTTTTTGCTACAACACCCACTGGTAGCTTATATATATGGAGATTCTTATGTATATCTATATGGATATGTATATCTATGGATATGCTTATATATATATATATATATATATATATATATATATATATACACACACACACAATTGGATTGATGCTTGTTTTGTCTGAGACACTTGTTCTGCAACAATGATGCAGATAACAAATACATGACTTAGCCTTTTTATTTTAGTACTAATTTAATTCAAATCTTTTCATTCCTACAGCATTGTCTCTGCAATCATTTTACAGTGGGATTCTTGCCTATTTTATCGAAGACAACAATTTTAGGTTGGCACTTAACATTTCAACATATAACAATTGCATACATATTTTTGAGTTGTTTGCTTAATGGGCAGCTTCATTCAATTGATTAAATCATGTCTGTTAATGTAATGTGTATATGTGTGTGTGTTTGTACATGTCTAGATCTATATACATATGTATATCTATAGACATATGCATCGTAGACAAGTTAACATTTTAGGTTGGTACTTAACATTTCAGCATTTTACAATTGCATACATCTATATTCAAAGTCTGTAGGAAATTTTAGTCCAATTTGTTTGTTGAACTTTGCTACATCTTTTCAAGTTGTTTGCTTAATGGGCAACTTCATTCAATTGATTAAATCATGGCTGTTAATGTACTCTGTGTGTGTGTGTGTATATATATATATATATTGTTAGAAATGAAAGCTCAACTACTTCAATGGAAATCTGATTCAAATATGTTTAATGAACTTATATGATTAGTGTATTATCAATGGAGATTGCATCAAAACATAAAACCCACTACAGAGAAAATATCAAACATGATGAACTCAACACAATGACATAGTGTTTATGTGGAGAAAACCTTTGTGGGTAAAAATCTCCACTAGGAAAGAGGCACAAGTTTGTATTAATTTGGAAAAGATTGTACAATACATCAACTACACAACTCTCTCCACCAGTCTTCAATTTGACGACACTCCTACAGCACTTGAGTACCTAAAACATGTATTGCAACAACAAATATAATGACAAATACATATAGAAGTGCTCTCACACCTCCCTAGGTGTTCACTTTCTCTCTCCTAAGAATCTCCAACTTGTAAGCATTAAATGCCATCTTACAAGAACCTTCCACTTGTCCAAAAACAATCATGCAAGGTTGGGTGCCCAAGACTAAATCTAGCCTCTTACATCATCTTATGACACATCATAACTCTCATAGATTCCACAAAAGAGTATCTTTCCAAGATGGGCACCTTGGGCTAAACATAGCAGCTTACAACTAATAAATATATGTCATATGCGTCATAGTGTCATAGAATCTTATGACAACTTGCAGCTGTCTGAAATATACCAAGCCAATTTTTTTCACTTTTCCAATTACAACAAGCAGAGCAATACACAATCGTTGAAGTTAGCAATTAAACCAAACGATGCGGAATTCAACTCTAACCAAGAATGTACACCAGGATGGCGTGATCATATGGTCAGAGGATCTCTATGCAATGCTGATAAAGGAACTCTAACCAAGAATGCACCGGATGTCGACGAGCATATGGTCAGAGGGTCTTGATGCAATGCTGATATAAAGAACTCTAACCAAGAATGCGCCTGATGATGACGAGCATATGGTCAGAGGATCCCTACCAACTATTATGCTAAAATAACTCGACGTCAAGAATGTGCTTTCCAACTCGAAGTGGAATTGGAGCTACCATATGATGGAGATGCAAAGTATTATAAAGCAAATATGAGAAGAAGTATGAAGTGCTGACAGTACTACTGTTCAGCTTACAATAATTAGAGACTTCCAACCCAACTCAAATGATAGAAGTTAGCAAATTGAAATGACGGATCAGCAACTTTGAAAAACCAAACCAGCAACATAAAACCCTACAAAAATGCTCACACCTCACTCATTTCTCAACTAAATGACCTCAAATCTGATGCAATGCACTCCTATGACAATGGCAACCAAGCTACACACTATAAACCACTCTTAAACCCAAGTATTTATTTAGCATGCTTTCTAATGCACTCCAAAGAGGGGCGGCCTGGCAAGAAGGGCGATTTCCTTCTAGAAAATCAGATTCTTCATAATAAATTCTATAAATTGGCATAATGGGGCGCCCAACATAGACAAAGGGAAATATGAAATACCCAGAACAAATGCCTTTTTATTTTCAGATTTATGAATGAAACTACAGATTTAGCCCTGTTATCAGCAACTCCAAAAAATGACATAAAATGCAAATAACTAAACTACAAACAGAACTCAAGCTACAATGCAAACCTCACTACAAAATCACTACTATCAGCAAACCTCTCCCTAGGTGCTATCTCTCAAGCACGAAGTGAGCCCAGGCTAGGAGGCATTCATTCCTCGAAGCAGTCCCAAAACTATTACGGTAGCATAACATTATCAAGATTTCAGATCCCCAAATGAGAGCACTCTTCCTCCTTTTATACTTTTCCAACTGGGAGTCTCTAAAATTCTCTTGCATATGGGATAAAACATGAGAGGGAAAATAATATAATCCTCTTCAATTCTTTTTCAACCTCAACCTTAAAGTCCCCTCTTTTAAAACAACATTAATATTAAATAATAATATTTAATTTACGGACTTTAAAACGGAGGCCAAGATGATGTCAAAAATCAATGATCTATAGCTTGTTGGAAAGGTCTTGACAAGACGAATCCAACCCCACTCTCAAAATCCCGTTCTGGTGCCAATCCTGAACTTACTAAAAATAGCCGTAACCAACTGGGACTAAGGAGAACAAACCCAGAAAGAAACTGCCAACCAAACCACAATCCACGAACAAAAGCAACCACCAAAACATGAAACCCCAATTTCAACCTCTGAGTAGTCTACGGGTCTCTGGAATAGGCCAACGGTCAACTGTAAAAGATCAATCTAGAAAATGGGACATTACAGTCCGCCCTTCCCAAGATTGCTTGTCCTCAAGTAATTGTAAGCCTGGATGCTGCAGAATCTCATCATTCTCCCAAGTAGCATCCTCCATAGGCAAGTTCTTCCACTTCACCAAATACTCTCTAATAGTTCTTTTCCTCAAGGAACGCTCCCTGGAATCAAGAATCTCTTCTGGAATCAAAACTAACTGTCCTTCTTCATCCAAGGGTGGCATCTGTGATGAAGCAACAACATTGTGTCCAAGTGCCTTCTTGAGGCGAGACACGTGGAATACATTGTGTACTCTGCTATTCGAAGGTAGCTCCAACTCATAAGCTACTGCCCCCACCTTCCTAGTGACCTTGAACGACCCATAAAAACGTGGTTTGAGCTTCTCAGCTCCACTTTTCTTGAGAGTGGACTGTCTATAAGGCTGTAGTCGAAGATAAACCATATCTCCAACTTCAAAAGAGCGCTCAACACACCGCTGATCAGCATACATCTTCTGCTGATTCTGTGCAATCTGTAGATTGTTCTTCAATGAGTTCAAGATATCTTGACTCTGCTACAACAAATCTTTGGCCTGAGGGGCTTTGCTATCACCAAACACCAAATCAGCAAAGCGAGGAGCCTCATAACCGTAAAGAGCCATGAAAGGTGACATCCTTATTGACATGTGAAAAGTAGAATTATAACAATACTCGCCCATGTGAAGCCACTTCACCCAAGCTCTTTGCTGCTCCGAAACATAGTTTCTCAGGTAACCTTCCAACCACTTGTTCACTATCTCTGTCTGTCCATCGGTTTGAGGGTGATAACTAGTGCTTGGAGTAAGCACTGTACCACTCATTCTGAAAACTTCTTGCCAAAAAGTGCTTAGGAACTTGCTGTCCCTATCACTCACAATATTTTTTGGCAACCCATGTAATCTAAACACCTCATGAAAAAACAAATCTGCAACTTGGGCTGCTGAAAAAGAGCTGGCAATGACGAAGAAGTGAGCAAATTTTGTTAATCTGTCCACTACAACATAGATACAGTCTTTACCTTGAACCTTGGGCAACCCTGTGATGAAGTCCATTGATATGCTTTCCCATTTTTGATTGGGAATGGGAAGAGGTTGCAGAAGACCAGCTGGTAAAGTATGCTCATTCTTGTTCATCTGACAAGTGGGACACTCCTGAATGTAACGTTGAACCTCCCCTTTCAGCCCTTTCCAAGAAAATATTTCCCTGATCTGCCTATATGTCTTGAAGAACCCTTGATGACCAGCAAGTGGAATGTCATGAAAGGTCAACAAAATCTTCTTTTTGAGCTTAGAATTAGCCATCACAAAGATTCTACCCTTGTAGTGTATCAGCCCTTCGACCACTTTGTACCTTTCGTCAAGAAAAGTACCCTCAATGATGCTGGTTGCAAACTAATTTTTGGCATAATCAGCAAGCAACATGTCCCTCCAATCAGCTGTAAGCTCACACAATAATCTCAAATGAGGTCTCCTAGAAAGAGCATCAGCCACAATATTTTTTTTCCTTTGACATATTCGATGTCAAAATCGTAAGCTTGAAGCTTACTCACCCACTTTTGTTGCCTCTCGTTCAAATCTTTTTGATGCATGAAGAGCTTGAGGCTATTGTGATCAGTCTTGACCACAAACTTGCTCCCCACCAAGTACTATCTGAACTTAGCTAATGCATGCATAATGGCAAGCATCTCCTTGTCATAGATGGAGTAGGTCCTTTCAACACCTCTTAATTTTCTACTTTCAAACACAATGGGATGTTTGTCTTGCATCAAAACAGCCCCAACTCCTTCACCGGATGCATCACACTGTAGCTCGAATGGCTTGGAGAAGTCTGGGATAGCTAAAACCAGACAAGAGCTCATGATCCCCTTAAATTTATCAAAAGTAGTTTGAGCCTTTTCTGACCAACAAAAAGCACCCTTTTTCGTGAGGTCAGTAAGAGGAGCAGCATTTTGAGAGTAGCCCTTCACAAATCTTCTGTAAAATCCACAAAGACCTAAAAATCCTTTCAGATGAGTCAAATTCTCAGGAGGTGGCCAATCAACAATTGCCTTGATCTTTTCAGGATCAACCTTCACTCCTTCAGCACTAATTATATGGCCAAGGTAAAGTAACTCCTTCATTCCAAATTCACATTTGGATTCTTTGGCAAACAAACTCTCTGATTCCAGGATGCTAAGCACTTCCTCCAAGTGCTTGAGATGTTCTTCCCATGTCTTGCTGTAGATCAGGATATCATCAAAAAATATCAATACAAACTTCCTCAACTGCTTCTAAAAGATTTTGTTCATACATGACTGGAAGGTAGCAGGAGCATTAGTCAACCCAAATGGCATGACTAGGAACTCGCAGTGGCCATAGTGACATCTAAATGCTGTCTTCTCAACATCGGATCCTCTCATCCGAATCTGGTAATAACCCAATCTCAAATCGATCTTTGAAAAGAACTTGGCTCCATGTAGCTCATCAATGAGCTCATCTATCCTCGAGATGGGATATCAATTTTTGATAGTGCTTTGATTCAAAGCACGATAGTCCACACACATGCGGATGGTACCATCTTTCTTCTTCACCAGGACAACTACCGAAGCAAAGGGGCTCTTGCTTGGACGAATGAAGCCCATCTCCAAGAGTTCCCGAATGTTTTTCTCAATCTCATCCTTTTGCTTCTTAGGATACCGATAAGGAGTTGTAATAACTGGTTTAGCTCCTTCCTTGAGCTCTATGACATGCTCCGAACCTCGATCAGGAGGTGGTCCAGGAGGTAAATCAACAAAAACCTTGCTCTTCTTTTTGAGTAAAGACTGAATATCAGAAGGGTAGTCTCTCTTTGTTTCAACCGGACTAGCAGGAAGAATCATACACTTTGCAGCCCACTCAACTTGATCATGACGAATCAGCCTCGCCATCCTCTTGAATGACACAATCCGAGGACCACCATTGGACATTCCTCTTATCACTACATTCTTCCCTTCGGATTGAAACTTGAGCTCCATGGTTTGTAGATTTAGAGTGATCTCCCCGAGTGAACGCAGCCATTGAATGCCTAGGACAGCATCCGTATCTCCAATTTTGACTACATAGAAGTCGTCCTTGACCTCATAGTTTCCCACTTGCATGGTCATGTTTGAGATCTTCTTGGCGCAGGTGATGTGAAAACCATCAGCAACCATAACCTTGAAGCCTTCAAACTCTTCTGTTTGCAGCCCCTTCTTTGCCACCACAGCTTCGTTAATGAAGTTATGCGTTGCTCCAGTGTCAATCAAAGCAACTATGCGTTGCCCCTTAATCATCCCTCGAACTTTGAAGGATTCATTCCTTTGAAAGCTCGAAAGTTGAGCCAAAGTGCCTCCACTTCCCTTTTCATCTTCGGATTCCTCTGGGACTTTTTCCACTTCACTGTCTTCAGAATCAGACTGCTGGTCTGACAAATCAGAATTACTTTCTTCAGCTGAATAGTATTCAATTTGATGAAATTTGCCTCCTTTTGGGCAAACATGATCTTGGGACCATTTTTCTCTACACCGGAAACATAACCCTTTTCTTCTGAGTTCATTAAGTGTCTCAGGATCCAACCTTGTGACATGAGGTTGATGCTGTTTGAACTCCTTATGCTGAGGTCTTTTTCCTTTATCTCTTTTGTGAAATGATGGCTTGGGTTGAAACTTTGCTTTAGGAGCAGCCCACTCCATGTTTCTTGCCTTCTTCATTGCCTCTTGTAGAGAGGGTGGATCAAAAGCTTTAATCCAACCCTTGAGTGGCTCCGTCAATCCTTCACTGAATAGGATCACCAAGCGCCTCTCAGTGACTCTTGTGACCATGACTGAAAGCCTTTGAAACTCAGCTATGTAGGCATCAACTGTACCATATTGCTTAAGTTGTGCCAATTCTCTGAAATGCACTTCTGGATATTTTTTCTCAAATCTCTCTATGAGCTTATTGGTAAACTCATCATAGGTAGTGATAGACCGATGACCCAAGGTGACTAGACCATGGTACCACCACTCGTGCGCCACCCCATCTAGGTGTAGCGTAGTGAACTTAATCGCCTCCTCCTCCTCCATGGGTCTGAGAGCTAGATAGTTGTCTAACTTTTGTATCCAGGCTCTGGCTGAACTATTGTCACTCCCATCAAAATGTGGAAGCATAACCTTGTTGATAGCTTGATGCAAATCCCCATGAACTATTGTCCTCCTTTGTTCATAATGTCTTCCTTGTCCTCTATCCTTCCTTTTATGATCCATAAAATCATTATAAGACATATCTGCCTTAATTTCATCAGGTAGAGAATCATACTCAGCGCGGCCGAGTCTCAACTGTTCAACAAAGGACACATTTTCTTCTGGATCAAGATGAGGTTTTACTGGTGCCAAGAAAGTGGGTTTGAATGGCCTGGAAGAAATGTATGTGCTATTTGAAGCAGGCTGAGCAGCATGTCCATTATGTTGGTTGGTGGCACTATGTTCTCCACTATGTCCTAAATTGTTTAGTGGAGGTTGGTTCTGACCCATTCTCCCCATCATGAGAGATATCATATCCATTAAGGTATCCATCTTCCTCTCGAACCTCTTTGCCAGACTTAATGATCTTTCTCTTCCTTTCCCACTATCATCTCTGTTACTTCCCGATGGCCTCTCATTATCCCCCATTTCTCCTTCAGGAGAAGATTCACAATTGGCTCTTAATACCTCTGAAGTTGTCTGACCTTCTGGGGCCTGATGCCAATGAAACTGACTGGTAGCCTTCTTGTATTCTCTTGCTAAGTACCTCTATTCTCTGTCACTCATAGAAGGTTTGTTTTCACAGGATGGCAGGATGCGTGGCTCTGATACCACTGAAATATACCAAGCCAATTTTTTTCACTTTTCCAATTACAACAAGCAGAGCAATACACAATCGTTGAAGTTAGCAATTAAACCAAACGATGCGGAATTCAACTCTAACCAATAATGTACACCAGGATGGCGTGATCATATGGTCAGAGGATCTCTATGCAATGCTGATAAAGGAACTCTAACCAAGAATGCACCGGATGTCGATGAGCATATGGTCAGAGGGTCTTGATGCAATGCTGATATAAAGAACTCTAACCAAGAATGCGCCTGATGATGACGAGCATATGGTCAGAGGATCCCTACCAACTATTATGCTGAAATAACTCGATGTCAAGAATGTGCTTTCCAACCTGAAGTGGAATTGGAGCTACCATATGACGGAGATGCAAAGTATTATAAAGCAAACATGAGAAGAAGTATGAAGTGCTGACAGTACTACTATTCAGCTTACAATAATTAGAGATTTCCAACCCAACTCAAATGATAGAAGTTAGCAAATTGAAATGACGGATCAGCAACTTTGAAAAACCAAACCAACAACATAAAACCCTACAAAAATGCTCACACCTCACTCATTTCTCAACTAAATGACCTCAAATCTGATGCAATGCACTCCTATGACAATGGCAACCAAGATACACACTATAAACCACTCTTAAACCCAAGTATTTATTTAGCATGCTTTCTAATGCACTCCAAAGAGGGGCGGCCTGGCAAGAAGGGCGATTTCCTTCTAGAAAATCAGATTCTTCATAATAAATTCTGTAAATTGGCACAATGGGGCGCCCAACATAGACAAAGGGAAATATGAAATACCCAGAACAAATGCCTTTTTATTTTTAGATTTATGAATGAAACTACAGATTCAGCCCTGTTATCAGCAACTCCAAAAAATGACATAAAATGCAAATAACTGAACTACAAACAGAACTCAAGCTATAATGCAAACCTCACTACAAAATCACTACTATCAGCAAACCTCTCCCTAGGTGCTATCTCTCAAGCACGAAGTGAGCCCCGGCTAGGAGGCATTCATTCCTCGAAGCAGTCCCAAAACTATTACGGCAGCATAATATTATCAAGATTTCGGATCCCCAAATGAGAGCACTCTTCCTCCTTTTATACTTTTCCAACTGGGAGTCTCTAAAATCCTCTTGCATATGGGATAAAACATGAGAGGGAAAATAATATAATCCTCTTCAATTCTTTTTCAACCTCAACCTTAAAGTCCCCTCTTTTAAAACAACATTAATATTAAATAATAATATTTAATTTACGGACTTTAAAACGGAGGCCAAGATGATGTCGGAAATCAATGATCTATAGCTCATTGGAAAGGTCTTGACAAGACGAATCCAACCCCACTCTCAAAATCCCGTTCTGGTGCCAATCCTGAACTTACTAAAAATAGCCGTAACCAACAGGGACTAAGGAGAACAAACCCAGAAAGAAACTGCCAACCAAACCACAATCCACAAACAAAAGCAACCACCAAAACATGAAACCCCAATTTCAACCTCTGAGTAGCCTACGGGTCTCTGGAATAGGCCAACGGTCAACTGTAAAAGATCAATCTAGAAAACGGGACATTACACTGTCATAGATTCTTTACATGCACCCACCAAACATTATGACATGCGTCATATATGCTAAAAATAGTATATTTTCCCAAGGTGGCACCTACACTCATTTACTCATGAGTTTTACAATTGCCTGGAACCGTAAATGTCACTTATTAATTACCTCCGATGATTCATGAATTACCACTACCGATGAAACTACCTCATTCCCTTATGGGTAATTATAAATTACAAATAATAAAATGGAATAAATACAAGATTGATATTTACAAGGTTAATGACACCTTATCCCAACATTCTCCCACTTGACATTACACATTGTAAATCAACCCTTAGGAAATCAAATTTAAATAATCAAGCAATAGAAACAAGGCCCATGGCCTCTCTGTACCACACGAACTTCTCTATGCTCATAGGTTTGGTCAATGAATCTGCAACATTCTCCTGAGTGTCTATCTTCTTCAGGTCAATATGTCCATTCGCAACCAATTCTTGAACAAAGTGATAATGAACATCAACATGCTTAGTTCGAGCATGATGCATAGGATTATTTGCCAAACAGATAGCACTCTAGCTATCACAACCAATCTGAATGATCCTGTAATCAAAACCAATACCTGTACACAGTCTCCTCAACCAAGCTACCTCCTTAGAGACATGAGTAGTAGCCATATATTCTGCTTTGGTGGTGGACAATGCAACTGTGGGCTACCTCTTACTCATCCAACTCACTACTCTTCCAAACAGAGTAAACACATCACTAGTGGACCTTTGACTATCCAAGTCACCTGCCCAATCTGAATCAAAAAATCCATGTATGTCTAAATATTTATCAGCACTATCAATACCAGAATAAACTAAACAATAATTAGAAGTACATGCAAGATATTTAAGCACCCTCTTTGCATAATTCCAATGTTGTCTACCAGGGGTAGACATAAATTTGCTCAAAACTCTGAGTGCTTGGGCAATATCTTGCCTAGTGCAAACCATTGCATAAATCAAACTCCCTACAGCACTAGCATATGGCACATTAGACATATCCTCAAAATCATCTTCATTCTTTGGACACGTATCTAACGAAAGCTTAGTACCAATGGGTAAAGGAACTCTAACTGGGTTATAGTCCTACATACTAAATCTCTACAAAATAGTATTCACATACTTACTTTGTGACAACCTGGTGTAGAGGGATTCTCCCCTCACACAGGAAAACACACACTAATCACTTACACCACAATTCATAGATTGTAAACACAAAATTTTTGTTTCATTTTATTGAAATAAGAAAACCGCAACAAACAATTCTTCATTACAAAGACAAATAATGGCCTTCATGGCCTCTCATCTCTGTCATCTGCATAGTGTCTTCGCCTATCCACAGACTTCCCTTGGGCATACATAGTCCCAAGTCGCCAGCCCTTCTTTTGGACTGAGATGTCTCTTCCTCTCTTTGTTCCTTATCGATGATCAACTCTCTCCCTAGTAGTGCCCTTTCCTCTTTCTTCTCCTCTCATCTCAATCCCTCTCCAAATCTATATTCCATATTTCTTATGCCTTGGAGTGGCTTTTTCATTCTTGATTGATCTCTACACACACACTATTTCAATGCCTTTCCTATTACAATACTACAATGTGTATTCCCATTCGACTCACATTACCACGAAGAACAACCGCTTCAACTTCCATCTCAAACCAAGTAGTTATAAATGAGCTTAACTATCTCCCACTGACAAAGTGACCTAACCTTCTTGCCATCATAGTATCGAGGAGACATTCAAATGTCACAGTTCAACTTATATTTTCTATCTACTTTTCTGCTATTGGCATGTCGAGGGGACTCCAAAACCTCTCACTTTGAAATGGCAAGGTCTCGCTGATGTAACCAAGTGGTCCCTACCATTATACACTTGGTATCCAAGATCAAGTATATCGCTCTATCGGGAGGACGACATAACAACTTCCATCGAAATAGGAGAGTCTCACCAATGAAGCCTTTAACCACCACTGTGGTCCCCGCTGCCAACTAGACTAATGGTAATCGGACCATCAAGGAGACAAAAACTATGTCCCAATGAAAAGAATAGGTCTCACTGAAGGCACCGTTGTATTGACTAACACCATCAGCTCGTCGAAGAGACCAGAGTCTAAGTCCTGTTGAAGTTACAAAGTCCCACCGACAAGAATTCCCAGCCTTCCATCAACATGTCAAGGGGACATGACTCAATGTCTCGGCCATATCACAATATCACCACGATATAGTCTCATTGGAGTATCGAGGGGATGCTAAGAAGACTCCCACCAACATAAGGTTGTCCCATCAATGCCACTTCCCCTTACCGCCAATGTAACACCAAACACACTTAGTGATTGAGATATCGAAGAGAGTGACAACTTCATCCCACAGAAACAAGACTGTCACTCCAATGAAGGAGTTAACACCAATCCTGCAGAGAGCTTATCAAATTGTCGAGGAGACTCGATACTCTGTCCTGCCGACATGAGCTTGTCATCTCGATGCCTTCTAAGCCAAGAAGTTTGAGAGCATAAGCATAAAACAATATTGTAATATTTTCTCATTGAATGTCTTTGCCATGTCTACTGATAAGAGAAGCCGACCAAAACTGAAACCAAACTAAAACAAAAATGAAATGTTTTGGGCTATGCAGGATTGCTCGTTCACCCAAGATGCCCCTGTATCACACACCCCGGGTAGAAAGTTTGTGAGCATGGGCTCACAAAATTTGGAGTTGAGTAGTAAACTACCTTTTTAGATTGTAAACAATCTACAACGAACTCCATCACTGAATCATGTGAGATGTAATCAATATTTCTTCCTTCTTCATTTCCAGCGTCTTGTTAGAATAAGTATCACTTCCTTCCAACACTCCTCTTCATCATCTTTCTTTCCTTTTGTGGATATACATGCACCAGCCTCCTCCTCCTAATATATTGTCTACAATTATTCCTCTCCTTTGTGGGATCAATCCCACCTCTATCCGTCCACTTCCACCAAACAATCACCTCATTCTTCTTACCTTTCATGGGTTTTGACCCATTACGCACTGACCACCTCCACCAAACATCACCAGAAGCATCCTCCATGGTCTCCACATGTAAATATACATTTGTATACAAATCTAAAACTGCACTCTTTCTTTTACATACCTGCAACTCATCACATACATTCAAAATAACTTCCTTTTCACAAAAAATTGAAAAACTAAAACATACCTCCGCATACCCTAATGCTAGCACAACCTTTTGCATCATATTTACTATTGTCCCTTTACTTTCCTTCAAGTGTTCATGCTTCTTGAACAACTTTCTAGCCTGCTCTATCTCATTTGTCTTCCCTACAACATTCTTTTCTTTATGTTCCTCATCGAACACTGGATCCTTATTATTCCTCACATATTTTGCATTATATGCAGCATCTTCAACTTTAACTATTTTAACTAATTTCTCCTCACCATCTACTGCAATCTCCTTATCCTTCATCTGTATGCCTTCAAAGAGACATATTTCAGCTATTTCTTCATCTTTATATTCTCTATCCTTTGACATGAGGATCTGTCTTTGACATTCTTCTATAATCTCTTCAACCTCCTCTTGATCCTTTTGCACAAGGATATCCTTATCTTCCATGCCTCCAATGTGACATGTTGTTGCTACTTTCTCTCCTTTTCTTCCTTCATCCTCTTGTATGAGGACACCTCCTTCACACTCTACTACTTCTTCAAACAGAATATCTATCTTCTGCATCTCCTCTTCCAGTAGGAGATTATCTTCTTCAGCTTCCTCATCAAATCTAGGACTCTCCAGGTCCACTTTCTAAACTTCATCTTCTAACATCTTCATGTCCTCCAAAGGACTCACTGGTGCTAGTACTATAAACTTTTTAATCTCATTCTTCATGCCTTCAAACAGACATGTTTTTACTGTAAACTCATTATTGTTCTCTTCCTTGTCTTCTAAAAGACACACTTCTTCTGCTGCAACTTTGGCGTCTTGTTCTGAAATCTCAAATATGTTCTCTATTCTAGGAGTTTCCTCTACTACGTACTATTGTTCCACACATTCTATGTCCTCCAAAGGACTAGATATTGTTGGAATTTCATGTTCTACTTTTTCAAAAGGGCATGTTACAGCCACAACTCCTTTCCTCTCTTTCTTTTCATCTTTCACCCCTTCTTTCAAAGAGCTACTACTCTTCTTTTCTTCTTGTGCAACCTTAGTTGCAAGGATTCTCCCTTCATCCATGCTTTTAGCCAAGCATACTGCAGTCTTTTTACTTTCCACCTCTTTTCTGACATTCATACCATAACCTGTAAACAATTTTTCATCAGAAATATAAACATCTTTCTTACCCATCTCCATCTCTCATTTGATCTTCCCCTTTATGCCATCTTCAAGGCATTCTGCTACAGTATAATGTTCACCTGCAAACACAACAATCTACTTCTTCAACCAACTTCTTTATTTTCCTTATCTCTTTTCCCAATAAGAGATCTTCATCTTCATCTACTTCTTTGTCAAACTTAGGACTCTCATAGCCCATCATCTAAACTTTTTTCTCTTTATTTCCTGCACATAAAACAAACACATTATCATGAAAAGGAAAATGGGACTCATCTTTAACCATTTTCTAACTTTTTACATTCTTCTCTCTTTCATCTGTATCTTTCTTTTTCAACCCAATTTCAAGGGCATCCATCCTTGCTTCTATTTTCTTCAATTCTTCATAAAGCCTTCTATTTCTCTTCTCTTCCCAATATTGTTCCCAAAATAAAATTTTCATGAGCCTCCTCATGAACCATCTTGTCCTCTTCTTAAAAGACATTCTTAGAGACTCACAAGTCCCTCTGTAGTTACAAGTTCTCCTTGCAACAACCTCTCTCATCTCAGGGTAACAACTCTCTGCAGTTACAGGTACTTCTTGCAACAATTTCTTCATTGCTATCTTCTACCAACAGTATTTTGGAAGATGCATCACCACGTTCTCTTCTACCCACTTCCTCTCAGTGGAAGAGACTTTGCACCTTCTACCTGTCTTTATTACTACTAGAGAACAGCGACCAAGATTCTTGCAGAATCAATGTCTGCTCTTCACACTTTCACTTCTTTCTTTCCACAAAACTCACCCATGGTCCTGGTGCCTATCCTGCACTCTTAGGAACTTCAAGCTCTAATACCACTTGGTGAAGAGGGATTCTCCCATCACATAGGAAAACACACACTAATGACTCACAACACAATTCAGATATTGCAAACACAATTTTTATTTCATTTTATTGAAATAAGAAAACTGCAACAAACAATTCTTCATTA
The DNA here is from genome assembly GCA_027924645.1 of Cunninghamia lanceolata. Classification (NCBI taxonomy): domain Eukaryota; kingdom Viridiplantae; phylum Streptophyta; class Pinopsida; order Cupressales; family Cupressaceae; genus Cunninghamia; species Cunninghamia lanceolata. The sequence continues at coordinate 3,388,940 of BSBN01000752.1, read as the reverse complement.
CAGAGATAAACAATGGCCTTCATGGCCTCTCATCTCTCTCATCTACATAGTGTCTTCTCCTCTCCACAGACTTCCCTTGGGCATACACAGTCCCAAGTCGCCAACCCTTCTTTTGGACTAAGATGTCTCTTTCTCTCTTTGTTCCTTACTGGTGATCGACTCTCTCCCTAGCCATACCCTTTCCTCTTTCTTCTCCTCTCATCTCACTCCCTCTCCAAATCTATATTCCATATTTCTTATGCCTTGCAGTGGCTTTTTCATTCTTCATCGATCTCTGCACACACTATTTCAATGCCTTTCCTATTATAGCAGTACAATGTGTATTCCCATTTGACTCACATTACCAAGAAGAATAACCGCTTCAACTTCCATCTCGAACCAAGAAGTTACAAATGAGCTTAACCGTCTCCCACTGATAAAGTGACCTGGCCTTCTCACCATCGTAGTATCGAGAAGATTTTCAAATGTCACCGTTTAACTTATATTTTCTGTCCACTTTTCTGCTATCACCATGTTGAGGGGACTCCAAAACCTCTCACTCTAAAATGGTAAGGTCTCACCGATGTAACCAAGTGGTCCCTACAATTGTACAGTCGGTATCCAAGATCAAGTATATCGCTCTATCGGGAGGACGACATAACAACTTCCACTAAAACAGGAGAGTATCACCGATGAAGCCTTTAACCACCACCATGGTCCCCACCGCCAACTAAATAAATGGTAATTAGACCATCAAGGAGACAAAAACTATGTCCCAATGAAAAGAATAGGTCTCACCAAAGGCACCATTGTATTAACTAACACCATCGACTCGTCGAAGAGACCAAAGTCTAAGTCCTACCAAAGTTACCAAGTCCCACCAACAAGAGTTCCCAGCCTTCCATCGACATGTCGAGGGGACAAGACTTAATGTCTCGGCGATATCACAATATCACCCCAATATAGTCTCATCAAAGTATTGAGGGGACGCTAAGAAGACTCCCACCAACATAAGGTTGTCCCATCGATGCCACTTCTCCTTACCACCAATGTAACACCAAACACACTTAGAGATCAGGATATCGAAGAGAGTGACAACTTCGTCCCACCGAAACAAGACTTCCACTCTGACGAAGGAGTTAACACCAATCTGTAGAGAGCTTATCGGATTGTTGGGGAGACTTGACATTATATCCTGCTGACATGAGCCTATCAACTTGATGCCTTCTAAGCCAAAACATTTGAGAGCATAAGCATAAAATGATATTGTAATATTTTCTCATTGAATGTCTTTGCCATGTCTACTAACAAGAGAAGCTGACCAAAACTGAAACCAAACCAAAATGAAAATGAAATGTTTTTGGGTGATGCAGGATTTCTCATTCACCTGAGATGCTCCTGCATCACAACCAAAGATTTCTATTACCATTGTCCCTCCTGATCTCCATTCCAAAAATACACCTGGCAGGTCCAAGCTCTTCATATCAAATGCACCTGAAAGTTAGGCTTTTAGCTCACTGATCATACCCTTAGTATTGTTGAAAAATAACATGTCATCAACATACAAAGCAATGACCAGTATAGAATCATCAATATAATAAATGTAAATATAGTGATCCTCTTCACTTCTAACAAAACCCAATTTTAATACAAATGAATCAAACTTTTGATACCACATTCTGGGGGATTGTTTCAAACCATAGAGAGACCTCTTCAACCTGCAAACCCAATGTTCTTTCCCTTTTACCTCAAAACCTATAGGTTGTTGCATATAAATTTCTTCCTTAAGATCTCCATGCAAGAATGCATTCGTAACATCCATTTGCTCAATCTCCCAATCATAAGTTGCAGCAATGGATAAAAGAAATCTAATAGAAGTCAATTTAGCAACATGAGATAAAATCTCACTAAAATCAACTCCCTCTCTCTGGGAGTAGCCCTTGGCTACCAGTCTAGCCTTGTACTTCTCCAATGAACCATCTACTCCAAACTTCTTCTTGAAGACCCATTTGCAACCTATGGCCTTTCTTCCTTTGGGAAAATGAACAAGATCCCAGGTGTTACAAGATTCTAAAGCCATCATCTCCTCCTGCATGGGTAACTACCAATACTCACTATCATCTATAAGAATAGCTTCCATGTAGGATCTAGGATCATCCTTAGTACTCAATAAAGCAAATATACAACAAAAATCTAGTGGGCTATACTTGTCAATTGGATTCCGCTGTCTTATGCTTCTCCTCAAGGGTGGAGTAAGAGTCTCAACTTGTTCTTCTACATGATCAGCTGCAGCAACTTGTTCTATAACAACAAATTCATCTTCATTAGAACTACTCGAGTCTTCTTCTTCTTCTTCACCCTCTAATCCATCATTATGTTCTTCCTACGGTGCATCTTGTTGCTCTAAATCAAAGTGCACTCTCTTTGGCTTTTCTTCTTTTTCTTTTGGCTGCTCGGGTTCAGAATTAGCTCTAAGTTCCCTGAAAATAACATCTCTAGAGAAAACAATTTCTCTGGTTAGAGGATCCCAAAGCTTATAACCCAAGTAACATTCTCATCATATCCAATGAAGATGCATTTCTACGCTTTTGGATCCAACTTAGATCACTTTTCCTTAGGCACATGAACAAAAGCCTCAGCTAAAAACCCTTAAATGTGAAACAAAAGGTTTCTTACCTATCCACACTTCATAAGGTGTTGAATCAAGAGCCTTATAAGGAGATCTGTTAATTAAGTAGCAAGAAGTACAGATAGCCTCTGGCCAAAAGCATTTATCCAACTGTGAATCACTCAACATACTTCTTTCTCTTTCTATAATTGTTCAGTTCATCCTTTCTACAACACCATTTTGCTATGGTGTATACAAAGTTGTGTTTTTGTCTGATAATACCTGCATGCTTGCAAAAATCATCAAATTCCTTAGAGCAATATTCCCCTCCATTGTCAGATCTTAATATTTTTATCTTCAATCTCGATTGGTTTTCAACTAAGACTTTAAAATCCTTAAACTTAGTGAAAACTTTAGATTTGTGTTTCATAAAATAAATCCAAGTAAATCTAGATACATCATCAATGAAGGTAACAAAATAACAATATTTTCCAATATAATCATTATCCACAGGTCCAAACACATCCATATGAATAATCTCTAACTTCTATTTTGCTCTATTGCTTCCTAAAGGAAAAGATTTTTTGTTTTGTTTACCAAACACATAATGCTCATAGAAATCAAAGTGCTCATTAGAATAAGAAAAATTGTCCAACAAATCTTTATTCTTAATGGTTTTCAATACATTGTTGCTTGTGTGACCCAATCTACAGTGCCATAACATACAAGTGCTTTCCAAAGCCTTAGAAACATAAGAGGCATTACAAACTGTAGTGGCTTCTAGCCTAAACAATTTTCCCAATATCTTTCCCTTCACTACCACCAAGTTTCCTCTCACCAATATGCAACCATACTTATCAAATGTTACATGCATTCCCAAATCATTCAACTTCAAAATTGAAATCAAATTTCTAGCTAATCCAGGAATATGCAAAACATCAAGGAGGGTTTTAATCCTCCCATCACTAAAACACAACAATACCTTGCCTTTCCCAACTATCAGATATGTAGAGTTGTCTCCAAGGTAGATATTACCTCCATCATACTCTTCATATGTGGAAAACCATTCTTTATGTGGGGTCATATGAAACGAGCATCCTAAGTCAACCAACCAGTGATCATTAGCAACAACATTACATATAGAAATTAAAACATCTTCACCTACATTCAAGGACTTATCAAAAGCATTCTCCCACTATTTCTTTGGGTTTCTACACTCCTTCACATGTCCCCTTTTACCGTAGTTCCAACACCTAACTCTGTTCTTCTTCCCAGGAGTCTTAGATCGGCCCTTAGACTTGTCCTTAATCCCTTTCTGATCTCCTTTCGGTCCTCTTTCTTTAGGCCTTCCCCTGACACTAAGAGCATCCCCTGAACTATCCAAACTCTTCTTCCTCAATTCCTATGAAAATGAAACTGAAACAAGTGCATCCAACTTCAGATCTATGAGGTTAGCAGTGATAGCCAGTATGACATTCTTTCAAGATTCAGGTAAAGAACAAAGAAGTAAGATACATTTATCTTCCTCATTAACCTCAACATCTATAGATGCATGCTGACTCAACAATAAATTAAATGAATTTAAATGCTCTGCAACCAATTCACCCTCTTTCATTTTCATAGAAAATAGTTTACGCTTCAAGTTTGTTTACCATACTCTTGACTTGGTAGATCTCACCCAAACACTTCCACGAGCTATGTGTGGTCTCTTCCCTCACGGCATTCAACATGACATAATCTGCAAGACACACACAGATTGTTCCTCATGCCTTCTTACCTAGTCTATCCCACTCATCTTGAGAGACATCATTGGGTTTCTTCTCTTTTAGGACAGCCAACCACTGGTTTCTTTCTTCTAGCAAATCCTCCATTTTTAGCTTCCACAACTCATCCACCGTTCTGTTGAACTTTTCAATGTCCAAACAAGAGGTTGATGCAACAGTGGATGCAGCCATAATATCAACTCAAAATCTATAAAATAAATACAACCAAATCTCCCACTATAGCTACAACTTCCACACTACCACCCAAGAGTCAAAGCTGGCTAGGCTTTGATACCAAATGTTAGAAATGAAAGCACAACTACTTCAATGGAAATCTAATTCAAATATGTTTAATGATCTTATATCAGTGTATTATCAATGGAGATTGCATCAAAACATAAAACCCACTACAGAGAAAATATCAAACATGAAGAACTCAACACAATGACAGAGTGTTTACATGGATAAAACCCTTGCAGGTAAAAAACTCCACCAGGAAAGAGGCACACGTTTGTATTGATCTATAAAATATTTTATAATACATCAACTACACAACTCTCTCCACCAATCTTCAATCCGATAGCATTCTTGCAACACCTGAGTACTTGAAACTTGTATTGTAGCAAAAAATACAATGGTAAATACATATAGAAGTGCTCTCACACCTCCCTAGGTGTTCACTTTCTCTCTCTTGAGAATCTCAAACCTATAAACATTAAATGTCATCTTACAAGCACCTTCCACTTGTCCAAAAACAACCATGCAAGGTTGGGCGCCCAAGACTAAATCTGGCCTCTTATAGCATCTCATGATGCATCATAACCATCATAGATTCCACAAAAGAGTATCTTTCCAAGATGGACACCTTGGGCTAAACATAGCAACTTACAACTAATAAATATCCATCATATGTGTCACAGTGTCATAGAATCTTATGACAACTTATAGTTGTCATAGATTCTTTACATGCACCCACCAAACATTATGACATGACTCATATATGCTAAAAATAGTAGATTTTCCCAATGTGGCACCTACACTCATTTCCTCATGAGTTTTATAATTACCAACCGTAAATGTCACTTATTAATTACTTCTGGTGACTTAGGAATTACCACTGCTAGTGAAACTACCTCATTCCCTTATGGGTAATTACAAATTATAAATAATAAAATAGAATAAATACAATATTGAGATTTACAAGGTTAATGGCACCTTATCCCAACATATATATATATATATACACACATATATATACATATATAAAATATAAAATATAAATGTCTCAATCTAATATAAGGCAGACTTATACATGGTTTTTTTAAGGGTCTATGATAAACCAGACCACAGAATGATGAAACCCTTAAACATTGATAATGCACAGTCCAAAATGGAACAATAAATTAGAACATTATAAATTGGAACATGTTATGTTTGTCATCCATTCCACTGCATTCCTTTTGGTGCCATTATGAAATATAGATGCCTCAATTTGTTTTAATTCATTGCATTGAGGATGTCATCATTTCTACAAATCACTTATGTCACTGATTATTTTTTCATTTCTTGTAGGTTTATAGATAGTTATGGTTGGAGGTAAGAAGGGGAGGAGAACATGTGGAAGGAGGACAGTTAGAGTAACCCGAGGGGGGCCAAGTTTCCTGCTATGGTATCTGGAGACAAAGATACACATACCACAGAACCAGAAGAGGCTAATGTGGAATGTATATTTCCCTCTACACATACGAAGGATATGGAAATGAATACAGATTGTGGTCAAACAACTGCTATACAAACTAGCTCTTCAAGGTTTAGTAGATGTATTTGGACAAATAATGACATCCAAAGTGTTATGGCAGATGTTGAAGATAAGAATATGTCCATCAAAGCTGTTGCAAAGAAGTGGGGAATGTCTGCTAGTAGTTTGAGGACCTGGTTGCTAGGTGTTACCAAAACTAAATGGAGGGGGCCATGGACCATACTAACTGATGAGGAGGAGGTAGAAATTGTTCAGTGGTGCAAGGACATGGCTGACATAGGTCATGGGCTGAAATTATACAACTAAAATCTATTGTGGCACAAGTCATTCAGTCTAGGCCAAACCCTTTCATAGATGGGATGTTGGGGAGGTCATGGTGGGAAGGATTTAGGAGAAGGCATCCAGATCTAACAATTTGAACTACAGAGGGGGTGGACACTGATAGAGCAATTATGCTAAGGCCAATCATACTGACTTCTTTCTATGACAATCTACAAAATCTTTACAATAGACATGAGTATGGGTCCAGCAGAATTTGGAACTATGATGAAACTGGAGTACAGGCTGGTAGGAACTACAGAATGCTGATAATTACAAAATTGGGATCCCGATGTGTGCCTCACCTCATCTCAAAAAGTAGGGAGTGGATAATTGTTTTGGCATGTGTAAGTGCATTAAGTTGTAGCATCCCTAATTTTTATCTATTTAAATCAAAAAGGCATATCAAAAACTACATTGCAAACTATGAGTTGAGTGCATGCATGGCAGCTCAAGCACATGCCTGGATGACAAAAGAATTGTTTCTGAATTGGTTGCAACATTTTGTTGCATCTATCCCTGGAGGGGTTTCACCAAACAACAAAGCTCTACTAATTTTTGATGGTCATGGCAGCCATGTTGCCTTCAAGACCATCGAGGAAGCTAGGCATTTAGGGATTGACCTAATCACCCTCGCATCTCATACAAGCCACAAGTTGTAGCCACTAGCTGTGAGTGGTTTTTCACCATTCAAACTTATTTCAAGCAACAAAGGTGTGCATGGATGGCAAACCACACCCAAATTGAAATTAGAAGAGAAGAGTTGGCCACTCTTGCTAGAAAGCTATTCAAGCAAGCCATGACCCCATGCAATATTATTAGTGGTTCTAAAGGATAGGCATTTAGCCATTGAATAGGTTTACGCTTGAAAAAGACATGAGGCCAACTGAGGGCTTCCAAGTATCAGATGAAGGAGAATTTGTTACAACATGTAGTCAAGAACCTATGGTCACTACAATAGAGAATTGGACCTTCACAGTGGAAGAGGACCCCGTGATAATTACGCTTGAAACCTTCTTGCAATTCACTAGATATTTAGAGGAACAAGCTGTAGAATTCCTCTGCACATACAATAGAACTGGAAGTGAACATAATCCAATTGAGGTAGAAGAAGAATGCACTGAAATGCCTATTGCTCAAACAGTTTCTAATGTTGTTGAAATACTGCAACCAGTTCCTAATGCTATTGAAATACTTAGTAATGTTTCTAAAATAGTTTGTAATGCTACTGAAACATTTTATAATGCAATTGAACATAGCTTGCCAATTCCCAATGCTGTTGAAATAGTTTATAATGGTTCTAAAATAGTTTCTAGTTTGCATGGTCTTAGTTTGCCAACAGAAACTACCCAACCAAAATGGTTGGTTGAAGTTGCTAGAATCTTAGGGATGGAAACAAATTTCAATCAAGTGGATGTCAACCTTTCAATGCCTTCAACACCAAATCATGATCTAGATGACATTGTACACTACTTCACCAATGCATCAAATTGGGATCCACTTAATGAGGACAATGCAGAAGAAGAAGAATGTACAGGTGAGGTGGAAGTTGATTATGTGCCATGTACCCAAGACACTCAGTTGCAGCCACTAACATCAAACAATCAATTTCTGAAGCTCCTAGTTTGAAGGGTGCAGTCAAGGAGAGGTAAGAATAGGACTGGGGTACTATGTTTAAGTAGGCAGTCCCAAATCTTAACATGTGATGCGTATATGGAAATGCTAAACAAATAGGAGAGAGAAAGAGAAAGTTTGGATAGAAGAGTTGCAAGTGAGGAAAAGAGAGCAGATGAAGGAGAGGAAAGTTAAAAGAGAAGCCATGCAGCAAGAGGAGAGAATAAGGTTGGAAAAATAGTTAAAAAAATAGAAATTAGAGGAGGAAAAATGAGAGAAGGAAATTCAGCGTGAGAAAACAAGGATTGCTTGGTAGTTGAAGACAGCAAAAAGGAAAGTCAACCAATCAGTAAATGAGAAATGATTGAGTACTCCACAATCTCATCTACCAATGCAACATCCCATTCTAATGGAGATGTTCAACATCTTGAGCCCAGCCTTTGCAGCTCTAAGCAATTTGCAGGCAGGGTCTAGCCCTGGAAGCTCTAATGAGTTGGTTGTAAATGCAGAATCAAATCAGGCTTTTCTTTCCCAGATTGTTGCATCACTACAGAATATAACTGAACCACTTAGTTTATCTTAGAGTGGAATGAATGTGTTGCTATAGAAGACGAACATCATATTCCTTTTCCTAGTTTTATGGAGACTTGAAGAAGATGTGCGTCAATATGGTTTTATTTTGGATGGAGATAGTTGTTATTTCTAAAATATCTATACGTAGATCTCATTTTGTTGAAATATTTTGTAATAACATTTTTGAAGTGCAAAATGGTTCCTTCGCTATATGTATGTGTATTTATGCATATATGTGTATACTAGTTTACTATACAATGGGACATCTTGTGTTTGTATGTTTGTATGTTTGTATGAGTGTATCTAGTTTGGAAAAAAAAGAAATATTGTAATGGTTAAAACAACATGGTACTACAAGTTCTCTACATATTTACTTGTAGTAACATGTTGATTTAGCATTCTGTTCATGTAATGTTGTTTTTTCCAAGCATCGAGTAATTTTACCTTAATTGAATTGATTCAAGCATCCATGTTAATGTAGTTTGATTCAAGCAACAAGGAAATAAAACATAAAAGCTAAAACCTAGTGGATCATTGCCAAAGTCAAGTAAAGGAAATTGATGCAAGCATGCATGTTAATGTAGTTTGATTGAAGCAACAAGGAAATAAAACATTAAAAAGTTGTCTACAATAGTCAACAATAGGATTGAAAAGAACCTAAAATAACTAGGAAGAAAAAGCTAAAGCCTAGTGGATCATTGCTAAAGTAAAGTCTTATAAGACTTTACTTTAATTGAGTGCTCGCGATGCAAGGTGCTCTAGAACCATTGACCATGGTCGTATGCCTACAAACATAGAATTCATAATCCGAGCAGTAACAAACATACATCAATTTATCCCAAAAAATTTAAGCACTGCATGTACATCTATGTAAATACATTTACATAACCTAATAAATTAAATAGAACTGCAAGTTCTGTTGGATCTAGGGCATACAACTAAGAGGGGGGGTGAATCAGTTGTATAAAAACTTGTTCTTTCTTCAAACACTTGATTCTTCTTTGTTAGTTAACAGCATATCAGTTAACCATCCATGAAAGCATAATGCATAAACACAAGAGCAAATAAACATCAACACATTGAACACCAAGATTTTGACGTGGAAAACCCGGTTAAGGGAAAAACCACAGGGTGATTAACCCAAGGATTATTCTCTGTTAGAAGAATAAGAAAAATGAATGGCACATGCCAATTAGGGCTCACTGCCCGAGCACACTGCTCACAAAGAGGCACACTGCCTACAAGGAGACACACTGTCTACAAAGTGATAAGAATCACAATCTTGAACTGGAGAATGACATCTCTACCATGTCCGGATCAGTTCCATTTAAGCCCAAAAATCCTTGCTCTGCCTTTCGCACTTTTCTTCGGTATGCCACACTCATCCACACCATCCACACATCAAAATGAATTCTCAAACACTTATTTATACAAGACATCGACTTAGGAACAATCATCTAAGTCGGCAAATATCACAATAACATTCGCAAGGCGTGTAGAACATCTGGTCGGCCTGTTACAGGAAGAATACCAACAACTGGTAGCCATAACATCAAATCCAACTCTAACTTCAATGGGACTGCCAACACGAACTAGATATGATCCAATGATCATCATAACCTTCCCTGAATCATCAAAAACATCCGCACTTCATCAACTTACCAGAATTCTTCTCTTCGTCATCTGGTACTTCAAGAACACAGTCTGTCGCCACTGTCACAATGCAAAAGGTACTTCCAGACCTCAAAATCATACATAACTTGAGATGACACATCACAAGGACATCCCAAACACTCCTTCCAATCCGCAGATTAGGATAATACAATTCCGAACCTCACCGGACCTTTCTGTGGTCCTCTGTCACCTCTGAACACTTGCCGGAACTAGTTCCACATAGACAGCCACAACTTCTTCAGATCTTCATGCGGACCTCTGAAATCTTAGCTGAAGCATCTCAAGACTCATATCTACAAAGCCTTTAATCCGCATCCTCTGGTTCTTAACCTATACAGTACATTTGCCTTCTTCTCATCACTGTTCTTCACTGTTCCAGATGGAGACTGATTTCCTCAATAACAATAGCACACAACTCATCCAAACCTTCTTACTAATGCAATATGAGTAAGTTGACATCAATGACAACACTGGTTCACCTCATACTTGCAACAATCTCCCCCTTTGTCATTGATGGCAACATATGATGTGAAAAACCATCAAGACAAGAACTTCTCCTTTCTGTCACAGCTCCCCCTATCAACAACAACTTTTCACATGTCTTCTCTTCCTTTATTGCTCCCCCTTTGATCATCAACCACTTATTTTTCACATGTCTTCTCTCCCCCTTTGACATCAATGGAAAAGGGCTCATACTTGCAATTCTAATACATCAGAATCATATCAGCTGCTCCCCCTTAGTAGCAGCTCCCCATCATCAATCCGGATCACAAGATATGACTGTGATATCCACCGGACTGATGCACATCAGTGCATCCTAGTTCATCACCAGAGGGGCCATGACCCCTAACTTCTCCCGGAGATATTCGAAAGAGTCCTTGGGAAGAGGTTTAGTAAAGATATCTACAATTTGATCCTTGGAGGGAACATACTCTAATCTGACTTCTTCCTTGTTCACTTGTTCTCTCAAAAAGTGAAACTTGATAGATATGTGCTTAGTCTTAGAATGCAATATTGGATTCTTAGAAATATTAATTGCACTTGAATTATCACAGAAAATTGTGATAGGCTCCTCATATTCAACTTTAATGTCTCTTAGCATCTGCTTCATCCATAAGATTTGAGTGCAACTACCTGCTGCTGCAATGTATTCTGCTTCAGTTGTAGACAGAGATATTGCATCTTGTTTCTTGCTTAGCCAAGAAACCAATCTCTTCCCCAAAAAGAATGCTCCACCACTGGTGCTCTTCCGATCGTCCATATCTCCTGCCCAATCTGCATCTATATATGCATGAAGAGAGAAATCCAAATCTCTAGGGTACCATAGACCATACTCAACTGTTCCTTTCAAGTACCTAAAAATTCTTTTGATTTCCATAACATGAGATTCTCTAGGATCAGCCTGGAATCTTGCCACAAGACCAACAACCTGCATTATATCTGGTCTAGTCTGAGTGAGATACAACAATCCACCAATCATTGATCTATACTTTGTCTGATCTGCCTTTGGAGAGTCATCATCTTTGCTCAACTTACATCCGGTTGCCATAGGAGTGTTCATTGGCTTTGAATCTTCCATACCAAATTTCCTCAACAATTCTTTCACATATTTGGTCTGAGAAATGAAGATCCCTTTCTTTGTTTGAGTAATTTGCAGACCCAAGAAGAAATTCATTTCACCAAGCATAGACATTTCAAACTCACTTTTCATCTGATTTGCAAAAGTTTTACACATACTATCTCTTCCTCCAAATATGATATCATCCACAAACACTTCAACAATCAAAATGTTTTCATGATCAATTTTGAAATATAAGTTACTGTCAGCAGTGCCTTTGTTGAATCCAATCTGCATAAGATGCTTATCCAACCTTTCATACCATGCTCTTAGGGCTTGCTTCAATCCATACAATGCTTTCTTCAACTTGCAGACCATATCATCATTATTAGACAATTGAAATCCATCCGGTTGTTCAATGTAAACTTCTTCTTCTAGATCACCATTTAGGAAGGCAGACTTGACATCCATCTGATATACCTTGAAGTCTTTGAAGGCAGCAAATGCAAGAAATAATCTGACTGCTTCAATTCTTGCCACAGGAGCAAAGGTTTCTTCAAAATCAATTCCTTCTATTTGAGAGTAGCCTTTGCAGACCAATCTAGCTTTGTTTCTGATTACTTCACCAGCTTCATTTAGTTTGTTCTGGAAGACCCATTTGGTTCCAATCACATTCCTGTTTCTAGGTCTGGGAACAAGATCCCAAGTACGATTTTTCTCAATTTGCATCAATTCTTCCTCCATTGCTTTGGTCCAATTTTCATCATTGAAAGCTTCATTTACTGTCTTAGGTTCAATCTTTGAAATTAGATAGTATTCATTTGAATCTTGAGCAATTCTTCTTCTTGTTTGTACCCCTTTACTTTTGTCACCTATGATCTGATCTTTAGAGTGATTTAGAGTTACATACCTTGGAACTTTGGGAGTTTCTTGCACTACTAATTCTTGATCAGGCTTATTCAGACAAACTTCTTCTTCCTGATTTATCGGATCAGTCTGGATCTGAATTTCAGAGGAGGAAGGAGCTTCTTGCACCAGAGGATCATTCTGATCATCTTCATCACATTCATAGAACCTTGAGGGCTTCTCAATTCCTTCATCAACTTTCACATTAGTACTTTCTGTCATCTTCCTCAGTCTCTTGTTGTAACACCGGTATGCTTTGCTTTGAGTGGAGTAACCCAAGAAAATTCCTTCATCACTTCTAGCATCAAACTTTCCTAGATCTTCATCTCTTTTAATATAACACTTGCTACCAAATACTCTGAAATATCTCACAATAGGAGTGATGCCAAACCAAAGTTCATAGGGGGTCTTACCAGTATTGTTTCTGATTTGAACTCGATTAAGAGTGTAGACTGCAGTGCTGATAGCTTCTTTCCAAAACATTTGAGGAACATTTGCTTCCAACATCATTGTCTTGGCAGCTTCCTGAATGGTCCGGTTCTTTCTCTCAACTACTCCATTCTGCTGTGGAGTCTTAGGAGCAGACAACTGTCTCTTTATACCCTGCTTCTCACAAAAGTCAATGAACTCACCGGATGTAAATTCACCACCTCTATCAGACCTTAGACATTTCAGTTTCAATCCGGTTTGATTCTCTACCATAGCTTTGAAGATTTTGAACTTCTCAAGGGCTTCTGATTTCTCTTTTAGGAAGGTAACCCACATCATCTAGGAATGGTCATCAATTAGCAACATGAAATATCTATCACCTTGCAGACTCTTGATTCTTGTCGGACCACAGAGATCAGTATGTACTAATTCCAACAATCTGGTAGAGGACTAATCTTTTCTTTTGAAAGAGGCTCTGCTCTGTTTACCTAGCTGACATTCTTTGCACAAACTATTTGTAGGTTTCACAAATTTTGGAAGATCTCTTACAGCTGAATATTGCTTATCTTGATGATGTTATCAAAATTTACATGACACATTCTTCTATGCCATAACCAACTCTGATCAACTTGAACAAACAGACAACTTTTATTTGAACCAACCAGATGAAAGATATTACCTTTTGTTTGAGCACCGGATGCAATTTCAGTTCCAGAGCTTGTAAAGATTTTGCATTTTCCATTCTTGAACCAGAGATCATAGCCTTTGTCCACTAACTGACCAACACTGAGAAGATTGTGCTTCAATCCTTCAACATATAGTACATTACCCATTTTGCTCTTTCCATCAAAGGAAATAGTCCCCCTACCTCTGATTCTGCCAGTAAAATTGTCACCAAACTTTACCATTCCTCCTTCATACCTTTCCAAATCTAAGAACTTATTCTTGTCACCAGTCATATGGTGAGAGCATCCACTGTCAATAACCCAATCATCCTTTTCTTCCACTTAAGTAGCCAAAGCTCTTTCCACAACCTTGTGATTGACAGATTCAGAGGATATTGAATCTTCTTCCTTGATGGCAATAAACACCCATTCATTTCCAGATTTGCTTCCTAGTTCTGATTCATCATCTGTTACTCTTTCATTGTCATCTTCTTCATGAACATAATAGTAGTTCTTTTGAAACCTTTGTCTGTTAGTATTAGACCTTGCAGATCTTTCCAGACATCTTGAAGCAAAATGACCAATCTTATTGCAGTTGAAACACTTAAAGGGTAGTTTTCCTTCATACTTACCGGATCCTCTTGGCAGTCTCTTTGCAATGACAGCTTCAAGTTGAGCTGTTTCTGCTTCCTCTTCTTCCATGTCTCTTCTTGCTTGATCATACCATGACATCTTCCTTGAAGAGTTTTCTCCCGGATCAAATCTCTGTTTGCCTTTCACATAGGCACTGGCTTTGAAAGCAGATTCAGTCTTGGGAGGATCATCTCCAAACTTGATCATTTCAAATGTAGCTAGTTTACCAGCCAATTGTTCTCTTGTGACAGTTGTGTAGGCTCTGAATTCATCAATGGCAGCAACCTTGATTTTGTAGGCAGCAGGAAGGGATCTGAGAATTTTGCAAACAATCTCATTTTCATCCAGAGTTCCACCAGCATTTCTAATTCCACATACTAGCTCATTCACTCTTGGCATAAAGGTAGTGATGTTTTCATCTTCTCTCATCTTCAATCTTTCAAATTTCCCTTTCAGACTTTACAACCTTGCACCCTTGACAAACTCATCTCCTTCATACAGAAGTTCCAGTTTAGTCAAGATCTCATATGCAGTTGGTAGGTCGATAACATTTGAGAGATCTGAGTCATTCAATGCGCTTAGAAGAGCTTCTTTGGTCCGTAGATTATTTTCAGCATCTATGATTTCATTCAGAGTTGTTGGACCACCCTGTGGAGGTACATATG
This sequence comes from Cunninghamia lanceolata, assembly GCA_027924645.1. Taxonomy (NCBI): domain Eukaryota; kingdom Viridiplantae; phylum Streptophyta; class Pinopsida; order Cupressales; family Cupressaceae; genus Cunninghamia; species Cunninghamia lanceolata. The sequence continues at coordinate 3,373,796 of BSBN01000752.1, read as the reverse complement.
GTTTTGAGACCATGGCCAAGTATGCTTTTCCCTTACACTCCAAGTAACATTTCATGCGACCTTTCTAGAGAGTGAAGTTGGTTCCATCAAACTATGGACTATCCTTCTTGTATGACGACATCCTGGATCTCCTCAAGCGGTTAAGCTCCTTTCAGAGGAACTTGGCTCTGATACCAATTGTTGGATTTAGGGCATACAACTGAGAGGGGGGGTGAATCAGTTGTATAAAAACTTATTCTTTCTTCAAACACTTGATTCTTCTTTGTTAGTTAACAGCATATCAGTTAACCATCCATGAAAGCATAATGCATAAACACAAGAGCAGATAAACATCAACACATTGAACACCAAGATTTTGACGTGGAAAACCCAGTTAAGGGAAAAACCACGGGGTGATTAACCCAATGATTATTCTCTGTTAGAAGAATAAGAAAAATGAATGGCACATGCCAATTAGGGCTCACTGCCTGAGCACACTGCTCACAAAGAGGCACACTGCCTACAAGGAGACACACTGTCTACAAAGTGATAAGAATCACAATCTTGAACTGGAGAATGACATCTCTACCATGTCCGGATCAGTTCCATTTAAGCCCAAAAATCCTTGCTCTGCCTTTCGCACTTCTCTTCACTATGCCACACTCATCCACACCATCCACACATCAAAATGAATTCTCAAACACTTATTTATACAAGACATCGACTTAGGAATAATCATCTAAGTCGGCAAACATCACAATAACATTCGCAAGGCATGTAGAACATCCGGTCAGCCTGTTACAGGAAGAGCACCAATAACTGGTAGCCATAACATTAAATCCAACTCTAACTTCAATGCGGACCGCCAACACGAACTAGATATGATCCAATGATCATCATAACCTTCCCTGAATCATCAAAAACATCCACACTTCATCAGCTTACCAGAATTCTTCTCTTCATCATCTGGTACTTCAAGAACACAGTCTGTCACCACTGTCACAATGCAAAAGGTACTTTCAGACCTCAAAATCATACACAACTCGAGATGACACATCACAAGGACATCCCAAACACTCCTTCCAATCCGCAGATTAGGACAATACAATTCCAGACCTCACCAGACCTTTCTGTGATCCTCTATCACCTCTAAACACTTGTCGGAACCAGTTCCACACAGACAGCCACAACTTCTTCAGATCTTCATGCGGACCTCTGAAATCTTAGCTGAAGCATCTCAAGACTCATATCTACAAAGCCTTTAATCCGCATCCTCTGGTTCTTAACCTATACAGTACATTTGCCTTCTTCTCATCACTGTTCTTCACTGTTCTGGATGGAGACTGATTTCCTCAATAACAACAGCACACAACTCATCCAAACCTTCTTACTAATGCAATATGAGTAAGTTGACATCAATGACAACACTGGTTCACCTCATGCTTGCAACAAGTTCATCTATCTAAAGACATTTAGTAACAATGTCAATAACTCAAGTAACGGCTATCAAAGCAAAATATCCCAATAGTGGTGATGTGTTGACAAACACAATTTCATAGTACAATTCCACAATCAGTGGTAAAAGTATCATGCAATTGTGTTGAGAAACACAACAAAAATAAGAATATGTAAATTGTCATCTTTATTGTAAACATAATCTGCAAACTACTTTATAAATCAAATTGAGGCATTTAAATTTTATAATGACACATAAAGTTAAATGCATTGTTCCATTTATATTATATATCACATGTACATGTATATATATATATATACATATATATATACATATATATATATACATATATATATATATATATATATACATATATATATATATACATATATATATATATATATATTGTTGAACACAAAGAATACTAAGAGGGGGGTGAATCAGTATTCTACAAAACAAGGGTAAATGCACAAAGTTGAGTCCACTTAAGGTGGAAGTTTTAGAATTAGACAAAAACCTGAAATTAGGAAAACTGAAACGGGATCTCGAGCCAAAAGCGGGATCCTGTTTTTTAGAAATGGGATCTCGTTTCTTAAAATATGAATTTTGGGCCTAGTTTTTGCTTTGTTAACTGGTTTGGGAAAAGGGTTGGGGACTTGAACCAAGGATTTGGACCTGGTTTGACCTGCAAGTTGAAGGTCCTATCAATGTCACAACAAAATAGTGACTTTGAGCATATGTCTGAAGACCTTTTTTGTAAAATTTTTTGATGAAATTAAAAACCCATTATAGATGGGATAGTGTAGATTCTAAATATGTAATTTTTTTACAATTGGATTATTTTTTCTATTTTTCAATTAATTTCTGATGAAATAAGTCCATAAACTTGAATTATCATGGTTTTTTAGTATTTTAATAAATTTTTATTAAAATTATTTTTTGAAAAAAAATTGTACGAAAATGTACTTCAGACAATTCTTTTCTATTTGAAAAAAAAATCAAAAATAATAAGTTTAGGTCATCTTATGCATGACGTACACGACGATTTTTTAAAACACCAAATATGGCCAATAAAAAATTAACAAAAAAAATATTCATCAAAAAATTACAAAAAAATATGGAAAACGTGCTTCAGTGAGTTACAAATCTTTTCCCAAAAGGATTTAGAAAAATATGATTATTTAGATCAAAATATGGATGATGTACACGTGCATGGTATAGTAAAAAAAAGTGACTTTTAAACAATGGTTTTTCGAAAAGCCTATTGAAAATAAATTTGTATTATCTGGGTATTCAAATAAATTACATATTTGGAAACTAGACTCCGAGTACTACATTTTATGATCAGTGACATTTTTAAAGATTCCATCTCTAAGTGCTTCAAATTTTAAGGCCAAATGTGACAAATTTTGAAAATCAGGGAAAACACTTCCACTTTTTGGCCAAAAAGTGGACTCAACTTCTTGCACATACCCACCACTTATTTTATTGTTCCTTAATCCAATTACCAAATTCAATAACATGAAAATAGAATAAACATAAGAACAACAACCATAAAGACATAACACATGGACACTAAAATTTTTACATGGAAAACCCAAAAAGAGAAAAACCACGATGAGTGTTAGCTCACAATATATTATGATAACAATACCAAATTACATAAGGCTCACTACCCAAAGAAATGCTCACTACAGGTGGACTCATTGCCTACAGAGAAAGAAAGATAGAAGAAAAGATTGGCTCACTGCCAGGTGTTGACTACTACAGGTGCATCTACATAATGCTAAGGTGTAGTTCCATTTACATCTCGGTATACAGACTCAAATGTCTTCATAATGTCTACTCTGTTTTTTCTACTCTGCTCTACATAAACTCTGCTCTTCTGCCCTTACTATCTTTTTCTAGTCACAACTTAGCTTTAGATTGTATACACATTGAATTCTCACACATTACATGTTCATGTTACCCTACAACACCAAAATCCATCAAGTATATATATTCGCTACAAGATTTATCTCATAATTAGGTCGGCAAGCCAAATATGAACTGTGTATACAAATGTTATATCTTGTCGACATGAACTTGTGGACAATCTATAATGTGGACCCAAACAATCATTCAATAGTCTTCATATAGGTCAGCACCAATCATTCAGCCACTTAGATTGATTGTTCAAACAATATATCTTCTTCGCATAAAGATCTAACATGCATGTTAGCTTGTCTCTTAATAACATGCTTTACCAATTCATCTGTCACATCATTACTCTCACTGCGGACCATGTGAGAGTTTGAGATTCATAACCAACATTTAATATTGACCTCTTGTCATACCTTCAAAACTGCAAGACAAAATATAGAACTGCGAAGGAATGCAGACTCTTTTACTCCGGCATTGTGCACTATTTCTGTCATAGTTCTGTTCACCCAGACTTAAACATTTCATAGTATGACTTCCAGAGGAAGTCAGGACTTGAGTACTAGAACATACCATCACCAAATAGCTAGAAACCACATACCTAAATTGTGTATAATGATCTTCAACTATGGATGCATACTGGCACAAACACTATCATTTACACTATATAATGTATACTGCCCATACTTAGCCATTTATCCTTACGGAATAAAGTCTGTTTGCCATGCCAACGGAATCTCCTTTCTTTGTTGCCATCAATGACAACATTCAATCATTCATCAAAGCAGTGTCTCTTGCCAACAATCTCCCCCTTTAGCATTAATGGCAGCACTTAGTGAAAAATGTTTGTTTACTACCCATTTCTAAATATAATCTATTTTTCTTCTCCCCTTAGATGTTTGCCCATTTTTCACTGGTGTTCTTCTCCCCCTTTGACATCAATGGCAAAGACGTATGAGTCAAAATTCTGCTCCCCCTTTCTAAATATACTCTATTTTTCTTCTCCCCTTAGATGTTTGCCCATTTTTCACTGGTCTTATTCCCCCCCTTTGACATCAATGGCAAAGATGTATGAGTGAAAATTATGTTAAGACAACAAAACTGCAAAAATTGTCATAGTCTACCGCATATGTACAGGTACAATCTTCAACTCAATTTGTTGTGGGTTTCAGGATGTCATTAAAAATAATCTTGATTTGAGCTATCTCTCCATCCCAACTCTTCTTTGCACTTTCCAAAATTTGAATGTGTTCATTTATTAGGAAGATTACTTTCTCTATCTTTTGTACATCAGAGGGTGTGTTAGTTATTGTACTTTCATTCAATGCTTCTGCTGCAAGATTTGACATTGAGTCTAGCTTAGGACTTATTAGCCCTCTTAATTGACACATTCTTCTCTTTATTTGGTCCCTCTTATTTATTAGGTTACTTATGTTATCATGAATACTGATGATTTGTATCTCTTTTCTACTTGTTGACTTAGCTGTCAGGTCAAATGATTTGGAGATATTTACCAACTAAAATTCCTGATCCTTGATTTTTTCTTCTAACTCTTTTGTGGCTTTTGGCCATGATACACAAAATCTGTAAAAATCACATGCTTCTTTTATGGCACTCTATATACTTTTTATTAGATTTGATTAGGCCTTTGAGTTGATCTGTTGGTAACTGTGCTTTATCCTTTTGGTATGAGGGCATCAACTTCTCTAGGATGTCAGATGCTTTACCAATTAACTCACTATCATGTATGTGAGACTTCAACATTTCTTAGTGTGCCTTTGCTTGCACAATTGATACTAGTTTGAATTTTTGTAAGTGAGGCCAAATTTATTAGTCCTTGTAGGAGCTCAGACTCATCCACATCGTGTTCTCTTTCCAAACAATCATTTTGAGCAGTAGCAGTGTCTCTTGTCATTTATTCAAACACTTTTTCTTGATATGTCCCGGAGGTTCCTTGTCTATGTTCTCTTGTTGACCAATATTTTGTTTTGGAGTAGAGCTCTTCTCAGTTTGATCAGGTTCTTGATTGTCTACTTTGATCTGCTCATTAGTCTTTTCCTTATTTTCCTAATCAGATGCAGAGGATTCTCCTTCTTTCTTGGTTTTCCCAGGGCTTTTCTCTATCTCATGTTTACTCATTTATTTGATTTCATCAGTTTTCTCCAAATCTTGATCCATACTATCTTCAGGAAAAAAGGTGTCTACATCAATATTTATATCCTCTTTTTTGGAGATAGTTGGGATGTTAAGATCTTTTAGGATCTCAAAAATTGTAAGCTCTATGTTTTTCACAAATTCCTCAGTTCTCCCTACCATTAGAGAGTTGACTCTTCTTTTTATCTCAATTTTATCTCCATGTAACTTGAAAACTTTTGCTTTTTCCTCAAGGGTCACATCCGAACAAAAATTGATCAATGAACTTTCTCTTACCTCCCAATCCTTGGTCATTGCTTCCTCCTTCTTGCAGTTAATATGCTTGCCAGATTGTCAAGAAGATTGGATATTACCTCAATGAGGGCTCTATTATAAATTTCCAGATATCTGATGATAGTAGCTTCTATGATGTCTTTGACTAGATTATTATACTCATCATAAAGTTGGGCTATGGGTTTTAAATTGCCATCAACAGTTATAGCTTTTAGGACATCATCAAGACTTATAGTGGCTTCTCCTGTCTGAGACTCAACTTGCCTTGGCCTTTTCTTGGTTCTTCCCTTGGTAGGTTTCTTCTTTCTACTCTCGGAGGCTTTTCTATCCTTAATTTTCATCTTCTTCACTTATTCATATGATTTTGTCTCTTCCTCATCCTCAACTAGATCAACACTGACGTACATTCTCTAACTTTTGTTCTTCCTCCTTTTCCCTGTTGGTGCTTGTGCAATGGCTGATGTTTCACCAGAGGCTCTTGTTCTCCTTTTATTTGCTATAGGCTCCTTAGATTTCTTCTCAGGCTCTTTTGGAGCCTTCATAGTTTCACTTTCCTTTAGTTTTTCAACTGTTCTTGCCCTTGTTTTAGCAATTTCTTCTTTTGTGACCCCTATGCTCTGGGCGTATTCTTCCATCAATTTCTTCATCTTTTTCTGAGTTTCAAGCTTTCTCAGTTCACCATGTACTTTCATAGATAATTCTTCATAGGTACCAAATCTTGGTTCCTTTGTGTCCTTGGGTTTACTCAACATATGTTGTGCATAGTTGTCTAGTATTTTTCCATCAACTTCATATCCCATTGGTAGGATCCAGATAGTTCTAGGCTCCATAGTCTCCATCATACATTGATCCTTATTTAAAATAAAGCATATATCATCTGTGTATTTATTCACAATGGTCTTAGGGATGTTTTCTCTAGATTGTATTACCTTTTGGAAGTTCTTGAAATAGCCCCATAGGGCTGTAGTTTGTGCATCATAACTTCTAATACTATTTAAGTGATTTCTGATTTGCACCGTAATAGGTTTGTCTCCAGTCCAAAATAGATTTTTCATGCCAGATAACTCTTGCATAAAGTAGAAGAACAAACACATAATTAACATACCAAATTTGAAGGGATATTTGCTTTCTTTTGTCTTCCTCAGATTCTCCATTAACTGTTGACAGAGCAGTTCACATAGGTCATATTCTGCATTTTCCTTAACCATTTGATAGGCAGTATAAATGGCAGTACTGGAGACTGAGTTCTCATGGTTTGAGAAGTAGACCTTTTAGCTGATCACCATGGAAGCAAACCTAACTGCATGATCTTCAATGTCATTAATTGTCAATGCTCTTTTGTTAAATTTGGCTCCTGTGGCTTTCATCATTGTATCATTTTTCACAGCCTTCAATATAGGCACTGTACCGGTAGAGTTTAGTCCTGTGACAACCTTTATGCAATCTTTGAAGATCTTGAATGTGGAATTAAGCCACATAAATTCATCATGAATTCGGCTTAAGACATACCAGACCCATTCATCTTCTGGGTAAGTGCAAGAAGATGGGGGGCCAAAAAGGGGTCTTAAGTGGCCACTTTTTTTTTCTGAAATCAGGAAATACTGGCCTTGGATGAGAAATTGAGCATAGTTACACTCAAAATTTAGAGATGCAACCAAAACAATGTTCGTAGTGCTCCGAGTCTACTTTCTAAACTACTATTTTGTTTTGAAAATGGCATAGATTAAGGGGTTCAAAAGAGGGAGCCACAGAAATTGGTGTTGTTTCTGTCAAAAAAACATAACATAGCATGTTTTGTGGCTCCCTCAAAAGGTCAACTTTTTTTTGGTATTTTTAAAATCGCTTCGGTGAGAAATTAGCTAATAGCATGTAGTTTATGCCCGATTTTTCTGATAATTTTTTGATGAATATTTGATTTTTTACTAATTTTTAAAGTGGACACATCCTAAAAAACAGAATTTTGGCCGTGCTACCCCTATAAATTTTGAAAACTAATTGAAAATCATTTTTTTATTTTTTTAATATTTGTAGAATGGAGTCTAGTTTCTAAATATGTAATTTTTTTGAAATTTGAATGAATAGTTATTTTACAATGAAAAAAAGACCAAACAATGGTTTTTGCATAAAAACGGACACACAAACAAAAGAAATTAAAGATGAAAGGCTTAACATTGTTAAAATGTGAAAAAAATCACATCGTCAAATAGCTAAGAGAAAGCCTAACATTACCCATGTGTTCGATTTGTTCAACCTTGAAACACGTGCAAATCTGAGGGTTAGCACGAACGAAATTATGTAAAATTTTGAAGAATACAGAAAAACACGTCTGTGACTGTTCATAAGGCACTCCAAGCCTTTGGGTTGGAAATCCAAAGCAAATCCCAAGCCCAAGGCTTGGGATTCCCAAAGCAAGAAATAACGCGAGCGCGTTATAACGCGCTCGCGTTATAACGCACTCGCGTTGTTTATTGCCTTACATTTTTCCCGCAAGCCTGTCTTTTCCCATGTTCGACATAACGCGAGCGCGTTATAACGCGCTCGCGTTATGTCCCACTCAAATTTTTTTACACTCAAGGCTATTCATCATGAGGGTTAAGGCATAAAGGATAGAGTTGAAAGGTTTACGGATAAGGGATTACCGTTTAAGGTATAGTATCGAGCCCGTTGAGGGTCTAGGAATAGGGATAGCGTTTAAGGTTTAGGGATGAGGGATGACAGATTACGGTTGAGGGTCGAGGGATCAAAGTTAAGGGTTGAGGGATTAGGGTTTGACATTAAGGGTTGAGGGTTGAGGTTCAAGGGTCAAGGGTTTAGGGATAGGGATTAGGGTTAAAGTAGAGTGTGGAGGGTGTAAGGATTAGGGATAGGGTTGGAGGGTTTAGGGATAAGGGATTAGGGTTTAAGGTATAGTATCAAGTCTGTTGAGAGTTTAGGAATAGGGATAGCATTTAGGGATTAGGGATGAGGGATTATAGTTGAGGGATGATGGATTAGGGTTGAGGGTTGAGGGATTAGGGTTTAGGGATAAGGTTTAGGGTTGAGGGTTTAGGATTAGGGTTTAGGGTTGACGGATTAGCATTTAATGTCGAGGTTAGGGTTAGAGTGTTGAGGGTAGAGGGATTAGGGATAGGGTTTAGGGTTTAAGGTTTAAGGATTGAGGGTTGAGGCTTTAGGGATTAGGGTTTAAGGCTTAAGATATAGTGTCAAGTGTTGAGGGTGTAGGGATAGGGTTTAAGTTTTAAGGGTTGAGGGTTGAGGGATATGGATTAGGGTTTAAGGTATAGTGTTGAGGGTCGAGGGATCAGAGTTAAGGGTTGAGGGATTAGGGTTTGACGTTGAGGGTTGAGGGTTGAGGTTCGAGGGTCAAGGGTTTAGGGATAGGGTTGAGGGTCGAGGAATTAGGGTTAAAGTAGAGTGTGGATGGTATAAGGATTAGGGATAGGGTTGGAGGGTTTATGGATAAGGGATTAGGGTTTAAGGTATAGTATCGATTCTGTTGAGGGTGTAGGAATAGGGATAGCATTTAGGGTTTAGGGATGAAGGATTAGAGTTGGGGGATGACAGATTAGGGTTGAGGGTTGAGGGATTAGGGTTTAGGGATAAGGTTTAGGGTTGAGGGATGAGGGATTAGGGTTTAAGGTATAGTGTTGAGGGTTTAGGGATAGGGTTTAGGGTTGAGGGATTAGGATTTGACGTTGAGGGTTGAGGGTTGAGGTTCGAGGGTCAAGGGTTTAGGGATAGGGTTGAGGGTCGAGGAATTAGGGTTAAAGTAGAGTGTGGAGGGATGACGGATGATAGATTAGGGTTGAGGGTTGAGGGATTAGGGTTTGATGTTGAGGGTTGAGGGTTTAGGGTTAGGGTTGAGAGATGAGGGATCAGAGTTAAGGGTTGAGGGATTAGGGTTTGACGTCGAGGGCTGAGGTTCGAGGGTCAAGGGTTTAGGGATAGGGTTGAGGTTGAAGGGATTAGGGTTTAGGGACAAGGTTTAGGGTTAGGGTTGAGGGATTAGGGTTTAAGGTATAGTGTTGAGGGTTTAGGGATAGGGTAGGGTTGAGGGATTAGAGTGAAGGGTTGAGGGATTAGAATTTGGCGTTGAGGGTTTAGGGTTTAGGATCAGGGTTGAAGGTCGAGGGATTAGAGTTAAGGGTTGAGGGATTAGGGTTTGATGTTGAGGGTTGAGGGTTGAGGTTCGAGGGTCAAGGGTTTAGGGATAGGGTTGAGGGTCGAGGAATTAGGGTTAAAGTAGAGTGTGGAGGGATGACGGATGATAGATTAGGGTTGAGGGTTGAGGGATTAGGGTTTGATGTTGAGGGTTGAGGGTTTAGGGTTAGGGTTGAGAGATGAGGGATCAGAGTTAAGGGTTGAGGGATTAGGGTTTGACGTCGAGGGCCGAGGTTCGAGGGTCAAGGGTTTAGGGATAGGGTTGAGGTTGAAGGGATTAGGGTTTAGGGACAAGGTTTAGGGTTAGGGTTGAGGGATTAGGGTTTAAGGTATAGTGTTGAGGGTTTAGGGATAGGGTTTAGGGTTGAGGGATTAGAGTGAAGGGTTGAGGGATTAGAATTTGGCGTTGAGGGTTTAGGGTTTAAGGTATAGTGTTGAGGGTTTAGGGATAGGGTTTAGGGTTGAGGGATTAGGGTTTGACGTTGAGGGTTGAGGGTTGAGGTTCGAGGGTCAAGGGTTTAGGGATAGGGTTGAGGGTCGAGGAATTAGGGTTAAAGTAGAGTGTGGAGGGATGACGGATGATAGATTAGGGTTGAGGGTTGAGGGATTAGGGTTTGATGTTGAGGGTTGAGGGTTTAGGGTTAGGGTTGAGAGATGAGGGATCAGAGTTAAGGGTTGAGGGATTAGGGTTTGACGTCGAGGGCTGAGGTTCGAGGGTCAAGGGTTTAGGGATAGGGTTGAGGTTGAAGGGATTAGGGTTTAGGGACAAGGTTTAGGGTTAGGGTTGAGGGATTAGGGTTTAAGGTATAGTGTTGAGGGTTTAGGGATAGGGTTTAGGGTTGAGGGATTAGAGTGAAGGGTTGAGGGATTAGAATTTGGTGTTGAGGGTTTAGGGTTTAGGATCAGGGTTGAAGGTCGAGGGATTAGAGTTAAGGGTTGAGGGATTAGGGTTTGATGTTGAGGGTTGAGGGTTGAGGTTCGAGGGTCAAGGGTTTAGGGATAGGGTTGAGGGTCGAGGAATTAGGGTTAAAGTAGAGTGTGGAGGGATGACGGATGATAGATTAGGGTTGAGGGTTGAGGGATTAGGGTTTGATGTTGAGGGTTGAGGGTTTAGGGTTAGGGTTGAGAGATGAGGGATCAGAGTTAAGGGTTGAGGGATTAGGGTTTGACATCGAGGGCTGAGGTTCGAGGGTCAAGGGTTTAGGGATAGGGTTGAGGTTGAAGGGATTAGGGTTTAGGGACAAGGTTTAGGGTTAGGGTTGAGGGATTAGGGTTTAAGGTATAGTGTTGAGGGTTTAGGGATAGGGTTTAGGGTTGAGGGATTAGAGTGAAGGGTTGAGGGATTAGAATTTGGCGTTGAGGGTTTAGGGTTTAGGATCAGGGTTGAAGGTTGAGGGATTAGAGTTAAGGGTTGAGGGATTAGGGTTTGACGTTGAGGGTTGAGGGTTGAGGTTCGAGGGTCAAGGGTTTAGGGATAGGGTTGAGGGTCAAGGAATTAGGGTTAAAGTAGAGTGTGGAGGGATGACGGATGATAGATTAGGGTTGAGGGTTGAGGGATTAGGGTTTGATGTTGAGGGTTGAGGGTTTAGGGTTAGGGTTGAGAGATGAGGGATCAAAGTTAAGGGTTGAGGGATTAGGGTTTGACGTCAAGGGCTGAGGTTCGAGGGTCAAGGGTTTAGGGATAGGGTTGAGGTTGAAGGGATTAGGGTTTAGGGACAAGGTTTAGGGTTAGGGTTGAGGGATTAGGGTTTAAGGTATAGTGTTGAGGGTTTAGGGATAGGGTTTAGGGTTGAGGGATTAGAGTGAAGGGTTGAGGGATTAGAATTTGGCGTTGAGGGTTTAGGGTTTAAGGTATAGTGTTGAGGGTTTAGGGATAGGGTTTAGGGTTGAGGGATTAGGGTTTGACGTTGAGGGTTGAGGGTTGAGGTTCGAGGGTCAAGGGTTTAGGGATAGGGTTGAGGGTCGAGGAATTAGGGTTAAAGTAGAGTGTGGAGGGATGACGGATGATAGATTAGGGTTGAGGGTTGAGGGATTAGGGTTTGATGTTAAGGGTTGAGGGTTTAGGGTTAGGGTTGAGAGATGAGGGATCAGAGTTAAGGGTTGAGGGATTAGGGTTTGACGTCGAGGGCTGAGGTTCGAGGGTCAAGGGTTTAGGGATAGGGTTGAGGTTGAAGGGATTAGGGTTTAGGGACAAGGTTTAGGGTTAGGGTTGAGGGATTAGGGTTTAAGGTATAGTGTTGAGGGTTTAGGGATAGGGTTTAGGGTTGAGGGATTAGAGTGAAGGGTTGAGGGATTAGAATTTGGCGTTGAGGGTTTAGGGTTTAAGGTATAGTGTTGAGGGTTTAGGGATAGGGTTTAGGGTTGAGGGATTAGGGTTTGACGTTGAGGGTTGAGGGTTGAGGTTCGAGGGTCAAGGGTTTAGGGATAGGGTTGAGGGTCGAGGAATTAGGGTTAAAGTAGAGTGTGGAGGGATGACGGATGATAGATTAGGGTTGAGGGTTGAGGGATTAGGGTTTGATGTTGAGGGTTGAGGGTTTAGGGTTAGGGTTGAGAGATGAGGGATCAGAGTTAAGGGTTGAGGGATTAGGGTTTGACGTCGAGGGCTGAGGTTCGAGGGTCAAGGGTTTAGGGATAGGGGTTGAGGTTGAAGGGATTAGGGTTTAGGGACAAGGTTTAGGGTTAGGGTTGAGGGATTAGGGTTTAAGGTATAGTGTTGAGGGTTTAGGGATAGGGTTTAGGGTTGAGGGATTAGAGTGAAGGGTTGAGGGATTAGAATTTGGCGTTGAGGGTTTAGGGTTTAAGGTATAGTGTTGAGGGTTTAGGGATAGGGTTTAGGGTTGAGGGATTAGGGTTTGACGTTGAGGGTTGAGGGTTGAGGGATTAGGGTTTGACGTCGAGGGCTGAGGTTCGAGGGTCAAGGGTTTAGGGATAGGGTTGAGGTTGAAGGGATTAGGGTTTAGGGACAAGGTTTAGGGTTAGGGTTGAGGGATTAGGGTTTAAGGTATAGTGTTGAGGGTTTAGGGATAGGGTTTAGGGTTGAGGGATTAGAGTGAAGGGTTGAGGGATTAGAATTTGGCGTTGAGGGTTTAGGGTTTAAGGTATAGTGTTGAGGGTTTAGGGATAGGGTTTAGGGTTGAGGGATTAGGGTTTGACGTTGAGGGTTGAGGGTTGAGGGATTAGGGTTTGACGTCGAGGGCTGAGGTTCGAGGGTCAAGGGTTTAGGGATAGGGTTGAGGTTGAAGGGATTAGGGTTTAGGGACAAGGTTTAGGGTTAGGGTTGAGGGATTAGGGTTTAAGGTATAGTGTTGAGGGTTTAGGGATAGGGTTTAGGGTTGAGGGATTAGAGTGAAGGGTTGAGGGATTAGAATTTGGCGTTGAGGGTTTAGGGTTTAGGATCAGGGTTGAAGGTCGAGGGATTAGAGTTAAGGGTTGAGGGATTAGGGTTTGATGTTAAGGGTTAAAGTTCGAGGGTTTGATGTTGAGGGTTGAGGTACATTTCGGTGTGACATTTAAATTGTCTTGCCGATATACACTGTAAAGGTTATTTTATGGACTTTCAAGGATTTTTTCACCTGTGTTAATGTTCAACTTGTTTCGCTCTGCATCAAGGGATTACGGTTTGACGTTGAGGGCTGAGGTTCGAGGGTCAAGGGTTTAGGGATAGGGTTGAGGTTGAAGGGATTAGGGTTTAGGGACAAGGTTGAGGTTGAGGGATTAGGATTTTACATTGAGGGTTGAGGGTCAAGGGATCAGAGTTGAGGGTTTAGGGTTTAGAGATCTATAGGAGGACAAAACGCGAGCGCGTTATAGCGCGAGCGCGTTATAACGTGAGCGCGTTATAACGCGCTCGCGTTTTGTAATTCTACTAAAATGGTAAAAAAGTGGTTACCCCCGTGATCCAGGCCCACATGCTCTGTTTTCTTACTGATTCTGCGCGTGCTCCGACAAAAAAGAAGTGCTTTCATGCTATTGGGAAGTTCACATGCACATTTGACACATTGTACCACCTTTGCATGATCTTTCCACCACCTTTTCTGCTTTGCCAACTTGAGAAGGAGGAAATAACATAGTTTTCAAACCAAATTTGATATATATCTATACAAGTTTCAATTTTTGTAGTATTGCAATGTTAATTTTGATTCAATTTTAAGAATTTAACATTGAAAAGGAAGCAAGTGGTGAAAAACTCAAATTGTTGAGGAGTTTGATGCAAGAAGATAAAAACACTACATAATTGGGTACTCTCTCCATTCAAATCTTCGTTTTTTAGGTATGTCAAGTCTTTACATGCATGTTCTTTACATTTTCCTTATTTCGGATTGAATTACTTTATCATGCATTATCATACATGTTTAAAATAGACACATTTTCAATCAAGAAAGCAACCTACAATCTCACATGATGCCATGTATATTTTCTACACTTGGGCTCTTTAATAATTATGTGTAATAAACAAACCTTAGTTCATACCATGATGTCAAACTATACAAGAATAAATCCTTACAACATAAAAAAAATACAATCCCACTATTATCATGTATTCATTTCTTAGGAACTAATATTGGTCTCTTTATCATGCTACAGACAAATTCTCCGTCATGCCGAGGAAACGATCAAGAATTAAACCAACACAGGAAGAGATAGAAGCTAAGAATGCAAAGAAAGCAATGGCTATGAGGGAACTTCGTGAGAAGAGGAAATTGGACACGATAAATGAAGACATACCAATTGAAGAGGAACCACAACCATCACAAAGAGATATGGTATTGGCGGCACAAAGAGAACGAATGCAAAAACTTCGTGGTACGAGAGATTTAAATACCATAGTTGGAGACACATCCTTTATCGCAAGACAACATGTAGGGACACCATCTACCACATCTCAAGTTGAGAGTACATCATCACTCACATGTGATGAAGGAGGTACGCCATCGTTCCCACCTCAACCTCAAGGTATGTCATCTATTCCATCTTCGATCGAAGGTATGCCATCTAACCCATCTCATTTAAATATTGATGAAATTCCTAATGTTGAGATGAATTTACCTAACTTGACACCACCTAGAATTTTGCATAGAAAGCCAAAGTATTTGATTGATATTGATGAGAATATTTTGCAGCCAATGGAAGGTAAGATTCCAAAACGCACTTGTAGAAGATATGCTAATAAGATTTGGAGATTGTTCTTTGAAAAGTTAAATGAGACTGCAAGATGTCAACTATTCGTTGAAATGATGCGAAGTATAAAGTATAGGTCTATCATGAAGATTCTTGGGTTGAGAACATCAGAGGCTTCAAGTGAAAAATCTATTGTCAAGAATCTAATGAGTGCGTATGAGAGTGTGGGTAACACCTCACGCACAAAAGATAGTAATGCAACACGGCGTGTGATTACATCGACTATAGTAAGTAGTCAAACGAGGAAAGCTCGTCTTATTAGAAAGACAAGTCAAAAATTGAGAATTAATAGGAAAACTTTATCAAGAGCCGTTGGAAGACGCCAAAGAATTGAGGACACTAATGCCAATGAATTATGGGCGTTCTCGGGGAGACTACCACGAAAAGATAAACCAATTGTTGAAGCATTGAGGTCACTAATTGAAGACTTTTGGAAGAATTACACAAGGGTATCTCCGAATCAAAGGGATGTGGTAAGAAGGAGAATTGGTAGTCAGAACCGCGAGCCACATCCAAAGCATTTTTTGGATGAGACTCAAACACAGTTTTATGGTAAATTTCTAGAGAAGTATCCTCAAATTAAAATTTGTCAAAGATATTTTGAAATGCTAAAACCTTTCTATGTTAAGATAAATCACACACGCACTACTTGTTGTTGTAGATTACATATTGAATTTTCTAACCATTTTGATGCTTATAGGTCTATATGTTTAGATATGCATACTAACAATGATTTGCAGGGTTGTGCCATATGTGCCCCACCAACATCTTCAAGAGATTTCATATCAAGAATTTTATGTGAAAGAGAGGAAGGTCAAATATTCTACAAGAAATTATGCTTGGATGGCACATGTCATCGTTGCGGTGGCTTGCAACATTTGCCAATATGTGAACATATGGAAATAACACATGCGGTTGGAAATGAACTAGTAGAATTTGGCAAGTATAAAACAGTGGCATACAATACAAAAGATGGTAAAGAAGCAAAGAGGTGTGAATTAGTTATTGAAAAGATTCCAGTGTATCAGTTTATGCCTATATTTCGTGACAGCATAGTGTATGAGTATGCAAGACATGCCCATAGAGCTCGATGGTTGGACTTGCAATTCAAGTTATGCAAGGACACATTTCCAGTTGGTAGCATTGTTTCAGTCGTCGACTTTGCAGAGAACTACAGTCTACAGCCACAGCGTGAGGTGCAATCACAATATTACAACTCCACACAGGTTTCTATATTTGTGCACATCGCATTCATTCATGCGAATGATAGTACAGAGGATGACAGAAAGATCATAAGGGAGTATCATTTCTATATTAGTGATGATCGCACGCATTCTACGGAGTTCGTGCAAGGTTGCTTTCAGGTGTTCTATAATGATTTGGCTAGAAGGGGCATATCGTTCAGTCAGCATATCATATGGTCGGATAATTGTGCATCACAATTCAAGAACTCGCGGAATTTCTATTGGCTGAGTAGGAGGCATAATTTTACAGGTATTCAACATATGTGGAACTTTTGTGAGGCCGGGCATGGAAAGGGGGAGCATGATGGTGCAGGAGCATGTATCAAAAGAGCCATAGCACGAGAAGAGTTAAAGTATAAAGACAATGCAAAGTTGACAGATGCAAAATCGATTGTCGAGTGGTGTAATGCTTCCATGGGTCCAGGTAATGAAGGTAAGTCTTTAGTTCGTAGATTTTTTTGGTTGATAGATGATACTAACATTGCACCATATGAGGATTGTTGTACACTGACAGGATCAAATGAGATGCACTCTTTCAGAAGTTCAATTGCAGGTTCATGGAGTATCCATACACGAAAGATGTCATGCTTTTGTTCTTCCTGTACAATTCAAGTCTGGGATGAGTGCGAGTCAAAGGAGTGGGTTGATGAATGGCAGTTAAGTTATCTTAGCCCACTTGACACGTATCGACCCCTGACGGCACTGGAACTAACACAGATGGAATCGTCAGTTGACTTTGACCACATATCAGATTTAGTTCAACCAGGTAATATAGGGCACATATATGCATCTAATTTCATCTAGTTCAACCAGGTAATGTCATCTTACTTTGTAGTGTTTTTGTAATGTTGACTAATTTCATCTAATTTGCTACACATATCAATGTAGGACACGTATATGCAGTTATTGCAGATGAAGATAATGAAGAGGGAACAGATTATTACTTATGCCGTTGTGTTGAGGCCAAAAAGAAATTGGAGGCCCCTGTTACAGATGGAGAAAACATCGAATACCCTACAGGATCAGTGGTTATTACTGGAACATGGCTTAGAAGGTACCCACATAAGAGTGTTAATATTTGGCTATTTCAGGACTTTGACATGCATCGAAAGATTCTTCATTACTCGAACCTTGTCGTGGCATCCAATGTTCATTTGATAAAGTATCGGGGTAGACCTTTGAACAAAATATTGTGGAAGGTGCGTGAGTCTGACCATGAAGCAATACTTGACACAATAAAGAGTAGAGCAGATCCAGATGGTTCATTGGATTAATTTGTAAGTATTCACATTGATTTTGTAAAGTTATGTTACATTGAGTTGTAAGTATGCACATTAATTTGTAAGGTTTGTCTTTTTTTATTTCCTCCTGCATTTTTACACATATGTACACATTTTTCCATCATCATGTTATGCATTTTTGGTGTCCTGCTCCTGATGCGACCAAACTCATAACTCACCCTACTAGACACCATTTGATGATCTCTCCAACACTCTGGATCCAGGGCGCCCAATCATGATGATGACCTATATACCATTCTCCCAAGGCGCTCATAATGAATGAATGATAAGGAGCGCCTTGACCTCTATAATCAAGGTGATTTTAAGTCTCTTTGAGTCATTTGGGGTCAGTTTGAGTCTTTGAGTCATGTTGCAAAAAAGTGTCAATGTTGTCAAGTTGCACAAAGCAACCTTTGCATTTTTGGTGTCTTGCTCATGATACGACCAAACTGACTGTTCCAACGCATCCGAATGGGTACATTTATGCTAGGCATGGTCCTATTTCTCACCCAGACATGTCGAAACAGTCGGAGCTACATTGTACCGACGATATCCCTGAAGAGTCCAAAGTGCAAAAAGGCAGCAATCTTTGACGAGATGTTACTCGAAAATCATGTCACTTAGAAACATTCCGTCTGAGGCAACGGGATCACGTAGAGTGCCTCTACAATAACCTCTCTCAGTTTTTTATAGCTCTGAGGCATTTGCCCGTGGTGAAAGGTTTTCTGTTGCCCCAAAAATCGTCAGAAGGAGGCAGTGTAAAGTTGCAAAGGGGTGTAACTTTCGTCCTGCTCCTGATGCGACCAAACTGACTGTTCCAACGCGTCCGAATGGGTACATTTATGCTAGGCATGGTCCTATTTCTCACCCAAACATGTCGAAACAGTCGGAGCTACATTGTACCGACGATATACCTGAAGAGTCCAACGTGCAAAAAGGCAGCAATCTTTGATGAGATGTTACTCGAAAATCGTGTCACTTAGAAACATTCCGTCTGAGGCAACGGGATCACGTAGAGTGCCTCTACAATAACCTCTCTCGGTTTTTTATAGCTCTGAGGCATTTGCCCGTGGTGAAAGGTTTTCTGTTGCCCCAAAAATCGTCAGAAGGAGGCAGTGTAAAGTTGCAAAGGGGTGTAACTTTCGTCCTGCTCCTGATGCGACCAAACTGACTGTTCCAACGCGTCTGAATGGGTACATTTATGCTAGGCATGGTCCTATTTCTCACCCAAACATGTCGAAACAGTCGGAGCTACATTGTACCGACGATATCCCTGAAGAGTCCAAAGTGCAAAAAGGTAGCAATCTTTGACGAGATGTTACTCAAAAATCGTGTCACTTAGAAACATTCCGTCTGAGGCAACGGGATCATGTAGAGTGCCTCTACAATAACCTCTCTCGGTTTTTTATAGCTCTGAGGCATTTGCCCGTGGTGAAAGGTTTTCTGTTGCCCCAAAAATTGTCAGAAGGAGGCAGTGTAAAGTTGCAAAGGGGTGTAACTTTCGTCCTGCTCCTGATGCGACCAAACTGACTGTTCCAACGCGTCCGAATGGGTACATTTATGCTAGGCATGGTCCTATTTCTCACCCAAACATGTCGAAACAGTCGGAGCTACATTGTACCGACGATATACCTGAAGAGTCCAAAGTGCAAAAAGGCAGCAATCTTTGACGAGATGTTACTTGAAAATCGTGTCACTTAGAAACATTCCGTCTGAGGCAACGGGATCACGTAGAGTGCCTCTACAATAACCTCTCTCAGTTTTTTATAGCTCTGAGGCATTTGCCCGTGGTGAAAGGTTTTCTGTTGCCCCAAAAATCGTCAGAAGGAGGCAGTGTAAAGTTGCAAAGGGGTGTAACTTTCGTCCTGCTCCTGATGCGACCAAACTAACTGTTCCAACGCGTCCGAATGGGTACATTTATGCTAGGCATGGTCCTATTTCTCACCCAAACATGTCGAAACAGTCGGAGCTACATTGTACCGACGATATCCCTGAAGAGTCCAAAGTGCAAAAAGGCAGCAATCTTTGACGAGATGTTACTCAAAAATCGTGTCACTTAGAAACATTCCGTCTGAGGCAACGGGATCACGTAGAGTGCCTCTACAATAACCTCTCTCGGTTTTTTATAGCTCTGAGGCATTTGCCCGTGGTGAAAGGTTTTCTGTTGCCCCAAAAATTGTCAGAAGGAGGCAGTGTAAAGTTGCAAAGGGGTGTAACTTTCGTCCTGCTCCTGATGCGACCAAACTGACTGTTCCAACGCATCCGAATGGGTACATTTATGCTAGGCATGGTCCTATTTCTCACCCAAACATGTCGAAACAGTCGGAGCTACATTGTACCGACGATATCCCTGAAGAGTCCAAAGTGCAAAAAGGCAGCAATCTTTGACGAGATGTTACTCAAAAATCGTGTCACTTAGAAACATTCCGTCTGAGGCAACGGGATCACGTAGAGTGCCTCTACAATAACCTCTCTCGGTTTTTTATAGCTCTGAGGCATTTGCCCGTGGTGAAAGGTTTTCTGTTGCCCCAAAAATTGTCAGAAGGAGGCAGTGTAAAGTTGCAAAGGGGTGTAACTTTCGTCCTGCTCCTGATGCGACCAAACTGACTGTTCCAACGCGTCCGAATGGGTACATTTATGCTAGGCATGGTCCTATTTCTCACCCAAACATGTCGAAACAGTCGGAGCTACATTGTACCGACGATATCCCTGAAGAGTCCAAAGTGCAAAAAGGCAGCAATCTTTGACAAGATGTTACTCGAAAACCGTGTCACTTAGAAACATTCCGTCTGAGGCAACGGGATCACGTAGAGTGCCTCTACAATAACCTCTCTCGGTTTTTTATAGCTCTGAGGCATTTGCCCGTGGTGAAAGGTTTTCTGCTGCCCCAAAAATCGTCAGAAGGAGGCAGTGTATTAAGTCAGGATGAAAGCCTATTCACTCTAGGCGCCTGTTTTTGACCAAATCACACATGCGCCTTGAACAACTCTGTCTTGAAGGCGCTTTTCTCTAATCTCTGTAACTCTCCAAATCCACTAAGGCGCAAATTTTACCTCTTGGGCTCAAGATATAGGTTCTTCATCCAAGGCGCCAGAATGGTCCAAAGGCGCATTTCACCTCTAACCTCACCTCTGACCTTACTTGGAGGCGCTAGACCTCATCTCATTGCTCTCCTCCATTACAAGTGCTCACTTACCTCAATCTTGGGCGCATACCAACATCCCAACATCCAAATCACCTAGGCGCTCAAAACCTTCAAGACTCAAGGTGCATTTTATGATCAAACAAGGTATCTCCTGAACAAGGCGCTCATAGTTTCATCAGGGCGTTAATCATCATCATGAGCACTCATATTGTTCTAGGCGCACAGTTATCTCTGGAATGCTCAAGGCGCACATACCCTTCTCTAGGCTAGTTTACACTTATTCAAGGCGCTCATTCCAAACTTACATGAACTACTCATTACAAGACGCACAAACTAGATGATCCTAGGGCATAAGGGCGCTCATAGGAGTTGTTATGTGTCATTTTGGCCAAGGTTTTCTGGAGCAGTGAAGACATTAGGAAGGGGATGATCGTTTGGATAGTTTTGAATGCTTTATTTCTCCTTGTTTAAACTAGGCGCTCACTGAGGATTGGAGTAGCCTTTGCACCCTCACATCACATTAATCGGCGTTTCAGAGGCAATCATAGTATAGGAAGATTTGCGCCTTGAAGAAGAGAGTTATCTGGTGAGTGCTTAGGAGTTCTGGCGCCTAGGGGAAAGGTCTAGGTAGAGCGCCTTCAGACTTTCACAGTGAAGTGCCTTAAGGAGTTGGATGATGTTTTTGCCTAGAGTGGAGATGATGTTTTTAGCGCCTTAAGGATGATGATGGAGCGCTTTGGAGTCAGGTTAGTCTGGAGCACCTTAAGAAGGTAAAGCACTTCAAATGTAAACACAAGTGTTTTGAGCGCCCTAATGAGAAGTTGTCTTGGCACCATAAGTCGTTCAAACGAAGATATGCGCCTTGGATAGTTGCAAAGACCTAATTTAGTGCCCAAGGTTGGAAGACTCTTTGTGAGCGTCCAGTGTTTGAAAGCTCTTTGTGTTTGGTGCATTAAAATGAATTTGGCACCTAAATAGTATTGAAACACTCAACTGAGCGCCTAAAGCCCATGAGAGAAGTGATATGCGCCTTGATAGGAATATCATGGAAGATGAGTTTATTGAATGGCGCCTTGAATGACTTGGTTGATTAAGTGTTTTAGCACCTAGATATGGGATGAATCATTGAGCGCCTTTGGTTGAGATGATGTCAGCACCTTTGAGATTATAACACCTTGGAGTCAAGTTCGAAGGAGCACCTTGAGAAGGTAAAACACTTCAAATGTTTTCAAGGAATTGGAGAAGTCACTTAGTGCCTAGAATGAATTCTAGAGCAAGAGGGTTGGAGCGCCTTGAGCTTCAAGTCAGATATGCGCCTAGACCTCTACCCTTTAGCAAGTTAAAGCCCTCTGAGCCTTGACAACGTGAGAATGCCTTATAGTGAATATGCGCCTTGGGCAAGGTTGAATACAAAGTTGAGGAGTATATCATAATGAGTAAGTGCACTGTAGGGTTAGATGATAAAGACTAGTGCCTTGAGTGTCTTGGTCAAAATTTTGACGTGAGAAGTCTTGCAAGATCAAACCCTGGAGTGCGCCTTAGAGAGAACCTATTGATCCTTTGCTTTGACAAGATTTGGGCGCCAGAATGATCCTTAATAAATGGAATGTATCTACACCAATTTTGCGCCTTTAGGGAAGTGATGGTGGCCAGAATGATCCTTAATCTCATGTTTGTGCGCCTAGGTCTAGAAGCAAGATTTGAGCGCCTTAGGATAGGGTTTTTTGCACCTTGTCTTGGAGAGTGAATTTGCGCCTTGGATGATGTTGAAGCGCCTTGGGATGAAATGCGCCCAAACTTATAGAGGGCCTTCAGTGAGGGAGTTGAAGAGAGTGCTTAGAGGAAGGATAGCCTTAAGATCAAACTAAGTACTTAGAAACCTAAGATTAGCGCCTTATTTGAAGTTATACACCTATTCTGGCGCCAGAGAGTGAGTTTGAGTGTGAAGAAGTGAATGTCTGCGCCTTGAAGGGGATACAAAGGGAAGATGATGCACCTTGATGGGTTGATGATGGAAATTTGCGTTTTGGAGCTAAATGTGCGCCTTGAAGGAGATAGTGCATAGAGGTACAATGAATCTTCCGGAGAACATGGATAGACAACTAAGTCTCCAACTTGAGTCTTCTAAGTGAATTGGATAATGAAGAGAGTCTAGTCATTTTGGGCGCTAGTATCAGGATGAATCATCCAAAATGGGTGCCTAGAACTAGAAGGCGCCAATGCATGAGTTCAAGGATCCTCCATTGGAGCGCCTAGCCCAGATGGCTATAGATTGAAAGTTTTAAAGCTAAGTGATGTCTCTTACGTGAATTCCTAGCCCAGGTGCATGTGTTGGGAAAAACTCTTTGGCTCTGGCGCCTAGAATTGGGAGCTTTGTAAGATGCACCAATTGATGAAACATTTCCATTTTGCGCCTAGAATAGAACTCTCTCACATAGTTGAAATTGACTTGATAGAAGGAGATAAGTCTTAAGGACTAGTTTGGTGCCTCACTTGCCTATCTCACCTTTGAAATGTGCTTTGGTTGATGATCATCATTGATGGAACCTAGTGAAATGTAAAGCTATTTGCATCTCCAGAGGATCAAAATTGGATTAGGAGATCATCCTTGCAGTTGAGATTGACAGAGAAGTGTTAAAGGAATCACTTCAAATGGGCGCCTAAGCTAGTTGAGGCGCATATCAATTCCACTGTAACTCCAGACTGACGCTTAGGATCCAGTCATCTCCTAAGGCGCAGTTCCATTCACCCATGACCTCGCTTGGCGTCTAAAACTTGGAAACTCCTTTGGAAAGCTCCTGTTGCGCCTAGAAGATGAGTTTGGGATATCAACTTGCAAAAGGCTTAGAAACTCTTCAAAGATGTTAGGCACAATCCCATGGCACTGGAGCTCAGTTTTGGCGCCTTCAAGGAATAGCACATGAAGGAACTTGGGAGGTCAGGTGCTTGTAAAAGGGAACACCTTGGAACATCTTCCAGGGGTTGAAGTAGTAAGAAAACATCAAGTGAGTCTAGGCGCACTCCCTTGTGTGAACAGTTTAGCTCTGGCGCCTAGCCACAGAGTGAGCCAGAAGAAGTAGTTTGGACATTAGAAGATAGGCGCTCATTCTATAATGAAGCATTCCACCTTCCTAATCAACAAAGACTTGCAAGAATTGACAAAGGAAGCTAAGGCGCACCTTCTACTTGTTTCCACCTCCAGAATGCGCCTAACCTTGAAAGGGGGTTCAAAGATGTTTGTTAGACCTTTTCACTCAAGGAACTCACCTTAGGCGCACTTTCTAAGTCCTTGTCACCTCAAGGAAACACCTAGTTTGGAAGGCGCTTGCCCTGTTCTCCACTCCTTTCAATTGGCGCCTAGAACACAGAATGCATGAAAGGAGCGCCTAGACTCCAGAGGGCTGATTTGGGCGCCTAGCATTTAAAACACTTTCATAATGATGATGTTTTGGCGCCTACTCTTGGAAACAATCCAGAGCATCCATAAACTCTAATTGGCACCTAATGTTGACAAGGCGCAACTTCAGGAGGAGGTCACCTCAACTTGGCGCCCAAGTCAGAAAAACCTGTAAATCCTTCAAATATGCGCCTACCTTGTGAGGTGATGAGTTGAACATTCCAAATCTTCAAATGTTGCTCAAATAAGGAAGACATTGTAACATCAAGGCTTCAAGGCCTGTCCTTGTATTTCCATTGAATGAGTTGTACTTCATGCTATTGAAAGCATTTTCCATGTAATAAGACATTGCAAGTTGATTGAATCAAGTAACAAGACAAGTACCCAACTCTAATGTTGTTTCATTCAAATAGTTATCTTGATGTATATCTTTATGTTATTGAAGTAGTTGATGAATTGTTAGCAAGTAAAAGTGTTTAAGTAAGGAAAATTTTTCGTAGAACTAGTTGGGTATCTTACACTTACACCATGCCTATCCATCAAACATCACAATGCAATCAAAATCCTAACAACATGCCCATGATCCAAGATCAAGTGCAATCATGCAAAGATATTATCAATCACAAGCCTATTAAGAATGAACTAGAGTCTTCTAGTACCATACTTTTCCATCAAACACCATCATGTAATCCATGGCCTATCAAGCCTATCAAAGAAAATGTAAACATCCTATGTAATACAATAAGACTTTAAATATTTGAAGTAGCCATCTACAAATATCCATTCAAAAGTGGATTTATAATGCAAGTATGGACGCCATCAATAAAAAAGATTTGTATTAACCAAATATCCATATACGCATACATCAATATCTGTCGATATAAGTATAACATATATACAAAATAGCCATATAGGCTTACAAGAATGCCATATAGGCATACAATGTCAACTATGTACAATACAAAATATATGTCCACAAATGCCATATAGGCATACAACAGAGGAACACAATAAAAAGTCATTCCCCTCTAGCTGGTGAAGAGAATAAATCACGAGCAGCCTTTGATCTTCTAGGGGATGGAGACATGCATGTGGGTGGTCTACTACGAACCCGAGGGCTACTTCTCCTATTTAGTTCTTCCTGCACCTTTACCTGTTACAAAAAAAAGTATAGATATTAATATATAGAAATTACATGTTATAAAAAAATGAAACATTTAACAAAATAATCACTTACCGCTAACATATAATCTGTCTGCTCGCTTGCCTCAGTAGCAGGAAAAGGCCCTGGTGATGTCATGTCCTATAGAAACCATCCAGATAGAAATTAAACTTCAAATCAATAATCTTTTGATTTTTCAAAAATAGACAACTATAACAATGAATGTAAATTGAAATTTACTAATCTGCCTCATACCCCTGTCAATGCCATAGAGCTATGAATCGCAGAGGCCACACCCTGCTCCATTGCCCTATGAACATGGGGAGGTGTATCCGCAGCCTGCATCATCTGGAAATAAAACAACATTATTCAATTACGAAAACTATAATAGTGATGCAAATCATGGCTCCTAACATACACACACGCTCATCTAAACATGGAAGTACACACAATAAAACACACAAATCACATACAAAAATTTAGTAAGTACAATTCATTCATTAAACTATTTATTTTATTACCTCCGTAAAGCTTTGAAGTCCACCACCGCTGGCAGGTGTTGCCATGAAATCTACAGTGTTAACCTATTCAACATCCAAAATCAGAAATTAGAATACCATTCATATAACGATGCTATTCACATGTAATATTTATAATTGTTTACTAGTTACATACCTCGACAGTAGATGATCTAGTGAAAAATGTAGGTGGAGAACCACTGAAAACTGCATCGACGCTATGACCCTGAAATTTCATTAAAATCATCAATTTAAATTAGTTAATCTTGTATTTCAAAAATAAAATTTAATAAATTAAATTCAATAAACTTGCTAATATTTACCTGAGTATCAAGGCCGAAAGTCTCACTCAGGAGGGTATCTGTCATCGCCATCTGCTCAGCTGCAGATGTAGCCTGTGCACCTGCGTCCTGACTGTCCATGGGGTCATAACCACAGGCTGACCCGCAAGCCTGGCAAGTATGCGGTGGGACCCTACTCCTCGCACTATCTCCCAACCCACTCTGTGTTGCAGGATCGGCATGCTCTATGATGCTCTGGGTCAAGGCACTAATCGACCTCAGTGTATCGACCTCAACACTCTCCTTCACAATGGAAGGAATAGAAACATGCTCGTGGGCTGGTCTGCTGATTACTCGTCTCACTACCCGCTGTGGGTCAAGACGTGCCCCTGGTCTATCCTGTGCTGAGCCCCCACCTCTACCCTGGAAGTCCCGCATATCAAAATAGTTTGGCACTTTATTGAGGACAAACTCAGAGTAGAGTTTCCTCAAAAAGTATTGCGGGACCTCATTGTTATTGCATGGAGGATGGTCAAAAACCATCCACCACCTCTGCCCGAAATTGTCCCTTATCGCTTGGTTGTTGCACCAATGGATAGGGAACCTCTTGCATGTAATGGGTGGAGGTTGATTTGTTTGTGGGTTTGTGAAATTTGAACACAAGTCTACTTTTGTAATTTGTAATTTTTTGACATCTTGATATGACAATTTATCTGCATAGTAATCTCTAAACTCTCTCTTTTTATCGGTCCAACTAGTTATTTGCTTGCTAATTGAATTTACATTTGATAACATAGACTCAAGAGATTCGGCAAGCGTGGACCTATGCAAGGTTGAAGTGGAAGGATCTTTCAACCTTGTAATTATATCTTCAATTTGTTTTTTATTGTTTTCAATTTCCCCCATTATATTATCTTGTGTTCCAGGGGCATGTCGAGGAATGAATGGAGGAGGTTGTTGTTCTGCAGGTATTTCTTCCTCAAGATTTTGTGGATTTTGAGGATTTTGAGGAGGAGGAGGAGGTGCATTAACATTTCCTACAATTAATAAAATATGCATCAAAAATCAACACAAAACCTACCTATTTAGGAAGAAATTCAAACAAAAAAACAAAGATAACTCACCCCTTTGGCGTGCTCGACGTCGCGGCGGCATTTCGGCGATGAATCGACAAATCTATTGTGTTGAATGGTGTTTTGTAGAACGCGAGCGCGTTTTTGAAGGGTTTTAAGCCGCGGCGGAGGAAAAACTCACAACGAAATAAGATAAAATGAAATGACAGCATTTTTTTTATATATATAAAGCGCTTTATAACGCGCTCGCGTTATGGCTCGGCAATGACGAGCCTTAGGCTTGTCATTGCCAAGCCATAACGCGAGCGCGTTATAACGCGCTCGCGTTATGTCTAAATTTTTTTTGAAAATTTTTTGGCCACTTTTTGGCCCCCCATCTTTTTGCACTTACCCTTCTGCAAAAACTAGAAAATCTATATACTGAATAAATTTCTTCTTTTCCAATACCTTATATTCTTCCTTCAAATCAAATCCATCTCCACTTAAATGTTTTATATATAGATCTGAGAACTGACTATCTCCATGTTCTTCTAGGGCAACATGAATGTAGGCCCTAACATCTTCCGCATGCATCACACTGAACGGAATCTCTAAAAATGCACCATTTGGATTGACCTTTGTTGATTTGAATGGATGCTTCTTGAATTTTGGCCGTGCTCTTTCGGTTATATCAATCACATGTGGAGTTGCCATTTTTGCAAAGATTCAAACAAATTCACAATAGGGTTTTGAATCTGAAAAATACCTCTTTTCGTTGAATTATGGTTTCCTTTGATCTTGTCTTGATTTGCTTTGGAAATCATTGTGTCGCTTGGAATTTCACTTCAGTTTGCCTTAGACACTTGAAAGTTTGAATGCAGAATGAATTTTCTATCGAATAACCACCCTTTTAATCCTTTATTTGTCTTGACCTAATCGCCATAAATACCCCTATTAAAAAGCTATCAAACACATTTCTATATAATACAGTCTATTAGGATTGCTCCGTAATGCTCCGCACTTGAACCTTTTTTCACTGGAATTTCTTTCAAAAGATCTATCATATGCATCTTTTCAACATATCTGTGTGTCAGATCCTAGCATTGACAATCTAGCTAGGGGATTAAGATTTACATTGTAACTCCCCCTGAGCCAGAGCTCACCATCTACATCCTTGAGGAAGTATCTGCACCAAAAACTGGTGCAGATTCATTCCTGGCCTCATTTATATCACTCTTAATCCAGACTTTACTCATGTCCTTCTTGATTTCCACTGGATCAATCTTGTTCTTGCCTTTATCTTCTCTCTGCTCTATTTTCCTTTTCACTTTAGGATAGTCTCTCTTCTCATTCTTGTTTCTGCAGAATCTTGCAATATGTCCAAACTTATTACAATTGTAGCATACCACATTCCTTTGTCCTTGATTCCTTCTATTGATTGGACTTGTTCTAGATCTACATTGATTAGCCATATATCCAAATCTATTGCATGCAAAACACTTCTCATTGAAGGATTAAGTATTCCTTGCATTTATAAAACCATTCCTTACCAGGATTTTGCATTCATTCAATTTATGACCAATTTTCTTGCAATTGAAACATTGACCAGAGAATGATGGAAGATTTTGATTCATTCTACACCTACACTGAGTAGCCTTATGACCAAATTTATTGCAATTAAAAGTGTCCATTGAAAGATGGGTACCTTTGAACATTTGGCTGCCTAACTGGAGATCTTCTAGGTCTTCTTCTCTGATTCTGGAATTGATTGCCTTTGTTTTGCTTCACCTCAGTGTTTCCTTGACCTGAATTTGAACTCTCTCCTTTCTCAAATCCCAAGACTTGCTTGTCATCTAAACTCTTCTGACTAGCAATCATCTTATCAAGCTTTGCAAAACTTATCTTGAACTTTTCTTTATAGCTCTTAGCCTTCTCCAGATTTGATTTTAGGCTTACTACTTCTTTTTCAAGTTTATCACATTCTTCTAATTTGCTTTTTACCAATAGATTTAGATCTTCTTCTACTTTAGCTCTTTCTACAACTTCCACTTTCAAATCATCCAAGGTAACATTTATTGATATCAATTATTCACTAACTTCTCTGTATTTTTCTTTGAACTTCTTGACTTGTTCTTTTATCTCTAGAATGCATTCATCAGCTTCTTGTATGTTATCCTTCAAATCCTTAATTTCTACTTCAGATTTTTCAAGATCAATAAGAGTAGCTTGTAATTTTTCATTATTTTCATATGAGGCTTAAGGAGAAGTGAAATATCTTCTGGCAGCCATGTGTACACCTTCCCAGATCTTCCTTAAGTTGTTAAGCTTCTTCCAAGGAACTTGGCTCTGATACCAATTATGGAACACAAAGAATACTGAGAGGGGGGGTGAATCAGTATTCTACAATACCACTTATTTTGTTATTCCTTAATCCAATTACCAAATTCAATAACATGAAAGGAGAATAAACATAAGAATAGCAACCATAAAGACATAACACATGGAAAACTCAAAAATAGAAAAACCACGGTGAGTGTTAGCTCAAAATATATTATGATAACAATACTGGATTACATAAGGCTCACTAACATGGGGCTCACTCCCAAAGAAATGCTCACTGCAAGTGGACTCACTGTCCACAGAGAAAGAAAGAAGAAAAGATTGGGTCACTGCCAGGTGTTGACTGCTACAGGTGCATCTACATAATGCTAAGGTGCAGTCCCATTTATAGCTCAGTATACAGACTCAAATGTCTTCATAATATCTGCTCTACATAAACTTTGCTCTTCTGCCCTTACCATCCTTTTCTGGTCACAACTCAACTTTAGATCACATACATATTGAATTCGTACACATCACATGCTCATGCTACCCTACAACACCAATATCCATCGAATATATATATTTACTACAAAATGTATCTCATAATTAGGTTAGCAAGCCAAATATGAACCGTGTATACAAATGTTATATCTTGTCGGCATGAACTTGTGCACAATCTGCAATGCGGGCCCAAACAATCATTCAATAGTCTTCATATAGGTCAGCACCAATCATTCAGCCACTTAGATTGATTGTTCAAACAATATATCTTCTCCACATAAAGATCTAACATGCCTGTCAGCTTGTCTCTTAAGAACATGCTTGACCAATTCATCTGTCACACCATAACTCTCACTACAGACCATATGAGACTTTGAGATTCATAACCAACATTCAATATTGACCTCTTGTCATACCTTTAGAACCACAAGACAAAATACGCAACTGCGGAGGAATGCGGACTCTTTTACTCTAGCATTGTGCATTGTTTTTGTCATAACTCTGTTCACCCAGACTTAGACATTTCATAGTATGACTTCTGGAGGAAGTCAGGACTTGAGTACTGGAACATATCATCATAAAATAGCTATGAACCACATACCTGAATTGTGTATAATGATCTTCAATTGCGGAGGCATAATGGCACAAACATTGTCATTTACACTATATAATGTATACTGCCCATACTTAGCCATTTATCCTTCTGTAGTAAAGTCTATTTTCCATGCTGGTGGAATCTTCTTTCTTTGTTGCCATCAATGACAACATTCAATCATTCATCAAAGTAGTGTCTCTTGCCAACATATATATATGCAAATTATTGTAAACATAATATGCATTATAAATAAAAATTAGATCAAGACATTACTATAACCTCACAACAATAGGTAAATGCATTGTATAAAATATTGTAAGTACATAGATAAGATTGTAAATATAAATCACATTGAGGCATTTAAATTTTAATCTAACACCAAAAGGAAAATGCATTGTTCCTTTAGATATTCATATTATCCTTTTGCATTTAAATCCATTCATAATATATGTTTATTAATCTAAGCATATATTCATTTGTCCATCATTATCCTTTTTCTTTTAAGTCCTTTCATAATATGTGTTTATTAGTCTAAGCATATATTCATTTGTCTATTCATACATCCATTTAATTCATTAATAGTTGGTTCATTAATACATATACAATACATATATATGTATAACTTATTAGTATATGTATAATACATATATAATACATGTATAATACATATAAATACATGTATACATATATACCATTGTACATATGGATAATACATTAACACACTTGGTAGAAATCAGTACCACACCCAATTAAATCAGATTGATAAAAAATGCATTGTTCAATTTATATTATAGATTGACATACATATACATATATGTTATGTACATGTATATACATATACATATAGTTATACATGTCTATATACATATAGATGTATACATATGGATATACATATACATGTATACATATAGATATACATACACATATACATGAATACATTAAATCATATCGAGGCATTTAAACTTTATATTCACAAGAAAAGGTAAATGCATTGTAAAATTTATATTACCTGTGCACATAAGTATACATTTACATTCACTTAACCAAAGAAATTAAATAGTCACATATACAATTACAAAATAAGACTATAAATAATCCAAGTAGGGGCCATTAGAGCAAAATATCCCAATAGTAGTAGTGTGTTAACAAACACAAATGCATAGTAGAATTCGACAATCGGTGGTGTAAGTAAAGTCTTATAAGACTTTACCTTCGGTGAGTGCTCACAATGCAAGGTGCTCTACAAACCGCTCACACACCTGCAAACATAGAAATCATATGACGGGTAGTAATCTGAGTAGTAACGAACAAATATCAAATTATCTGAATAAATTCAAGCACTGCATGTACATCCATATTAAGACATTCACATAATAGAAAAAAATGTAATGCAATCTATGTGCAATGATACAACTATATATTGCACACATATATAGACGGGGACCTAAATCATATCCACTCCACTAAATAAGTTATACAATTAGTCCTTATTGTATTTAGGGTCCCTGAAAAAGATTAATTAACACCCCACCTTAAATGAAGTTAGCGGGGCCTTCGATCATATTGACACCTTTTCATTTCAGAAGTACATTTAAAGGTGAATGCGGTGGCATGGATGGAAAACATAACGTGTTCCAATTTATATACATTAATACACACATATATAATATATACATGTATTCATATATTTGTATGTATATATATTATATATTATAGCATATGTATCCATTTTTGACGGTGCATTATCAATGTTTGAGGGTTTCATCATTTTATGGTCTAGGTTATCATAGACCCCAAAATATAATGCATTTATACGTCTGCCTTAAATCAGATTGAGGCATTTATATTATATATGTGTGTGTGTGTGTGTGTGTGTGTGTGTGTGTGTGTTATACACACACACACACACACACACACACACACACACACAATACATTATTAGACATGATTTAATCAATTGAATGAAGTTGTCCATTAAGCAAACAACTCGAAAAGATGTAGCAAAGTTCAGCAAACAAATTGGACTAAAATTCCCTACAGACTTTGAATATAGATGTATGCAATTGTAAAATGCTGAAATGTTAAGTAGCAGCTTAAAATGTTAACATTGTCTATGTTGCATAATGTTTCTCTTATAATTGATTCAAATTTGAAAAAGGAATGCATTGAATTTGGTTGTTGGGCTTGAATTTGAACAAATGTGTAGAAGCTATTTTATTCGATGATGCAATTTTGATTACTGATGTATGCTTTAAACATGATTTTGTATTGTAATAAACATGATGAATGCCTAATTTTTACTTAATTTTATGTACCTAGTTCGGGAGCCTAATGTCATTAAGTTTTTGTGCAAGAAATTTTAGGAGCGCTAGAAGTTTACAGTAATGCATATATTTATATATAATAGAATACATATATATAGATATGTATATAAATACACACATATATATATATGTGTATATATATATATATATGTGTATATATATATATGTATACACATGTAGAAAATGAAAACCTCAATATAAAACAATATATTCGTGGGTACAATGAAAGAATCCCAATTGAAGGGTTGTTTCAAACAAATGAGGCAAGAATCCCACTAAAAAATGATTTCTTAGACAATGTCGTAAGAATCAAAATATTCGAATGAAACCAGTACTGAAATCATTTGGGTATATGATGTATTCATTACCTACATGGAGGACGGCGGCCGCTGATATGAAGTGGACCACAAAATTAGGAAACCCCCAAATGTTGGCCATGCACCTTCGAAAAGGAATTCAAAACCCTCAATATACAAAATGAAAATGAAACCCTCAATATATTATATAAAAACATAGGAAACCATTTCTAAATATTTAATGTAACCCTAATTAAAAAATAGTACATTCAACTATATAGAGAGAACTCCACATCTCATGGGTTGTCTCGGTCAAAACTGGGAAGAATCTGACTGCAAAATTATAATGGAGACAAAGCCATAGGATTGAAAAGATATGAAACCCTGATATGGTGAAACCATTAACCATGATACAATTTGAAAAGATGGGAAATAATGAAATCATACCACGATATGATGAAACCCTTAACCATTGACAATGCACCCTTGAAAATATATACCCTTAAAAATATACGAACCCATTTGTATGTATAAAATAAAACCCTCATTATATATAATAGTATATTCTTTTGTATAACAAAATAATCATAGCACAAGGGTTGTCTCAGACAAAATAGGCAAAAATTTGAATGTAAAATGATTGTAGACAAAATGTTGTAGGAATGAAAGATTCGAATGATACCAGTATTCAAATCATGGGTTGTATGAGACAAACATGAAGGAAAATGACTATATAATGATTGCATAGACAACACCATATGAAACCAAAACATTGGAATGAAAGAAGTACTGAAATCACAAGGAGAAATGATGTAGGTGTTCATTACCTGCATGGAGAACAGCCATGGAGGAGGGCAATAGCTGGCAGACGAAAATGGAGAAACCCTCAGACGACCACCATGCAACCGTGGAGAACATTCAAGAAAATGATTAGGTTTTTGATGTATTGTTCAATATGTATTTGGACGTCAAATGAAATAAAATGGAGCACGTTGTGTTTACTATCCATGCCATTGCATTCACCTTTTGATGTGCTTCCGAAATAAAAAGGTGTCATATATTTTATCGTAGGTTGTAGTTGTGTATACAGCAAGGGGTGGGTATGTTTGAAGGCCCCACTAACTTGATTTAAGGTGGGGTGTTAATTAATTTTTTTAAGCTACCCTAGGTACAATAGGGACCAAGTGTATAACTTATTTAGTGGAGGGTGGTTTTTTTGGGGGGTGATGGTGAACAGTTACTGGCACATCCTTGCGCTTGTATGGGGCGACATGTTGAAATCACACATTTTTTGCCCCTGTGCACATAATGTGTCATAGAGTGATATGTATAAGTGCCCACAAGATGAAATAATAGCTTTAAGCTCTTTGGTCACATACGAAGAAATCCAAAAAAAATCGTTGAATTCTGATATGTCTAGGTACGAGCTTGACATCCACAAAGTTAGGGTGGGCGTCTATTGACCCCTTTCCTCTAGGTAATTGAGGATAATTAACCCCATGGATCACCAACCCCCTTCCTGGAGGGATCCATTTAATAAACTTATCCTATTGAACTTTTTCTCAAAGAACTGTAAATAATACCCTTAATTTTCTTTTCTACATTGTATTTTGAATTGTTTGTATTCTTAATAGTACATCATTTTTATTAAAATATTGTTTTTATCATATATCATAGGTACTTATTTTTAATGATAATTTTATATATGGGCCCTCATACTTTCAACTTAAACATTTCATTTTCACTCTTATCACACAATTCCAAATAAAAAGTCTTAAATGAATTTTGATTAAAAATTATGAAAATAAAATACATTAACAATATTTTATATAATATAATAATTTAACATTCATTGTTAATGGAAAATATAATTCAAAAAGTTAAGAGTAATTAGTTGATGGGAATATGGGGTCATGTTCGAGTTCCTTTACATGTATGGGTCAAGAAAATAAATTAATACTTATGCACAGGGTAAATGGAAAGAAACTAGTAATATAATTGTTTTTTATTATGGTAAACTACAAACGAGGGTGTAGATCTCTTTAGCAAAATGCTACAACTAGCAGCAAAATAGGCCCAACATGCCACCAATAGCAAACCAGAAGCACACTAACAGTAGCTAAGCATAATAAAATTCATAAAATAAAACTAGTACCATAACCAAAAACTAATAGAAAAGCAAAGGAAAATACTACTTGAGGAGCTTACTCCAATCCTCCATGAGGAAACCAAGCAACTCATCATTGCTAGCAGAGGTCTTCGAAGCAGCGCCATGTTTATTCCCTTTAATGTCCTAGAGGACTGCCAAAGAAGTTGTAGTGTGGTGGGTGACCTTTGAACACATAGTAGCCATGATTCTCATCTTGTCCTCGAGCATGCCCATTCTCTCTTTCAGCTCAACCATTTCTCCTTTAACTTGATTGCAACTCCCACACATATCTTGACTGGCAGCTTCCTTTTTCGGTAAATCCATATCATTTTGATCAGAATTAGTTTTAGTTTCCTCATCAACAATATAATGAAAGGAATTATTAAGTTCCTTGAAAAGACTGGCCCCTTCTTGGAAATCTAGTTGTTCTGGAGTGAGTTTCACCTCCTTGATTTCAACCTCATCTTCAAGATCCGAAGCACTCAAGTAATGAATTATTTTCACCATAGGGGTTTTAACACTAGCCAACCTACTAGAGTGACATATATTGGGTCTCCTGGAGGCAGTACCACTACTATTCTTCACCTTAAGAGATTTACCTTTCTCTTGAGAAGCATAACCTTCCCCCTTCTCCTGGTTATCACCCCTATGACTATCCTCAAGGGATAGTTCCTTAGTCTCCACCGCCTCCTCTCAAGAAACATTACTCTTATGTTTCTTGTTCCTAGTAGGCTTCGTAGTCACAGACAACCCATCTTTGCCTCTATCCCACTTCCTCTCACCAAAATGTGCGGGGATATTTTTAAGATCACAAAGGCCCTCAGCCACCACCTTTTGGGGAGAATGACAAGGAGTACCAGTAGAGATGTCACCAGCAAGGGGGGTATACCAGAAGGGACCACCAGGGAAGGATTCTTCTTCCTGACATCCAGGGAGACTTTAGCCATTTTCTTTTTATTTTTATTTGATCGGGGGACCAAGGTACCAGTAGAGTGGGACTTAGGGTTCTGGGGGGACCCAGTAATGGCAGGGGAACACTTAACAAGGTACCTACTCACCTCATTCTTGGAAGGGCTAGCTTCAACCTTAACCAATGGCAGGGCATTCTCAGCAGGTTGATCGTCATGCACTTCTTCTATCAATCAAGCCCTAATTGGTTTGGGGGGACACAATGTGAGATGAAAATGATAAAGATTCAATATTAAGCCTTAGTGCAAGGGAACAACCACAACACTTGGATTATTGGCATGCACCGTTTTGGCCACATTAATGGAAGACTCAAGAGAAGACAACAGGTAAAATAGGATGTTGATAAGGATTTTGTGATGAAAGTGATTCAATAGAGTGAAATGGTAGTGGTAAAAATACCTAAAATGACCCTCGAGGGTCACATATTTCATCAGGAGGAAGCATACCTTGTCCCACACATTTAAATATGTCCTGTAGCCAAACTGGTTTCTCACCCTCCTTAAAAAATTGGTTTATGCTTTCCTGGTCTTGAACCTTGGTTTGTTTCTTCAAATGCTTCCCGTCATAGGCTAATCCCGTGGCCTGGGAAATAATATCCTCACTGACCTCAATTTGAACCCCTCCCACTTGGACAGTCCTTGAATCCTAGGTCATGGCAAATTGCACTAAAAGATTCTTGTCATAGTCATTGAGACACTTTAGGAAAGAAGTAATACCAAATTCGTAGTAAATTCTTCATAGCATGTTATCAACCTTAAATTTAGCATAAGATACAATCTCGGTTCTCACCTTCTCACTCCCCATGGATAGACTATTCCAAACCCTGTAATAAAGAATACATTACGGAAGCACTGAAAACCAGAGGTAGCTAATGATTCTGAAGGTCATTCTAGCATTGTAATTGCAAGGAGAGTCCTTACACTAACTAATTTTACTTTGATGGATGTGCATCACACTCAGACTATTCTTACCATCCCCTTCCCATTCCATATCATTATTGCTATAATTATGAGAATTATGTGGGAGGTCATTGGAGGATACGCCACCAATATTTGAAATCACCTCATTGCCCACCATGGCAAAAGTCACGTGAACCTGCTGAGCTGGCCACGAATGATGTGGCATTTCTCCATCTTTTGCAAACTATTCAATGTCAGCATGCGACTCATGATGTTGAACACCCCCTGCACCACTAAAAACCCCCTCTTCACATCTCTATAGATAATAGAAATATATATCAAATTATATTCACTAAATTGACATATCCTTCCGAAGACATTCATTGAGTGGTTAAATTTTGATCCTCCACACATAGGCGATCTCTAATGTTTCTAGGGAGGTTATTAGGGTTCCTCCAACATCTCTTTGTGAATAGGTTAATCCCCAAATTAGCCATAGCATCTACTATACTATTTCCTTCCCTATAGACATGCCTTTCTTCAACAACATCAAAACCTAGAAGGAGGTGTCTGGTGTCTTGGATGATATCAACAACTAGCCAACCAACCCTGACTATCCTCTTGGATAGCATCTATTATGAGCTTTGAGTCTCCTTCAATTAGGGGATTCTTGAGATGAACGGACAAGGAAACTTTCACCCCCCAAAGAAGAGCCATAGCCTCAGCCACATTGTTGAAGTCCTCCCTCGACCTCCCAGCATATGCAGCCATCATATCCCCCTTAGACGATCACAGTACCCCACCTACACTAGCCAGTCCTAGGTTCCCCTTAGCAGCTCCATCAAAATTAAGTTTCATCCATCCTTCTCTAGGGAGGGACCATTTAGTATTTATGCGTGAAATCTTCTTAGAATTGTCCACCTTATAGATGTGGAGTGGGATCTTCCATTTACTGATGATATTGGTTTCAGCCTTATTAGAATGGGTCTCAATAGCTTTCAAAGTGATGTTAGAGACATTTTTAGCCAGCAGTTTAGAGCATATACAGAAGACTTCCTTGGTAGATTTGGAGTTTTTCCTGAAAAACCGGTTATTACGTTCCTTCCACGGACCCTAGGCCAAAATAGGGGGAATCTGAGACCAAAGTTCTTTATAGATAGGGTGAGAGAAAGGAGTGAACCAGTAGTTAATAAAGGAAGGTAGATCATGGTTCATGCTCCAAGAGATACTAAGTTTCTGTAAGTCCAAACCCCAAACCTCCCAAGAGAACTCACAGTGTAACAGAAGATGAGACACAGACTCCTCCTCCTACATGCAAAGAGTACATCTATTGGAGATTTGGAAACCTTTGGTCTTAAGATTATCCATATTTAAAGATCCTATTATGCATAGACAACCACAAAAAATGATTCACCTTAGGGATAAGATTATGATTTCAAATATTTCTTCAGAAGCTAGAATCCTCAATAGAATCAGAAAGTAGGTTATAGGGAGACTTAACAAAGAATGAACCCAATTTATCCTTGGCCCATAGAAGTTCATCCTTGGAAGGGAATAGAGTAATTATGTACCTTTGGAGGTTTTGTTGCAATTCCACGACAATATGTGTAAGGCCCATTTGCCCCTGACAGCAGTCTGACAGTTGTTCCCAGCCCCCACTCCCTGGCAATATGTATTATGTGGCCAGAGGCCCAAAGAAGTTAGTAGCTCGAGCAACCAACCTCTAGTAACTCTGAATACTACAGAGAGATTGGTCCTTTAGCTGGTTATCTTCCCAAAATTTGATAGTTATTTTGTCTCCCAATTTCAATTTTATCCCCTTTTAGAGGAGGGTTCTACATTTCAAGACAATATTCCATATAATGGATCCCTTGGGAATACCAAAGATTGTGAAAAAACCATAAGGGGCCTCATTAAATAAGTATTTATCACTCATTAAATTACATCAATCCTTGTTGTTACTTAGAAAGTTCCATCCACTCTTAGCCAAAAGGGCTTTATTAGTCAAATGAATTTTCCTTAGCCCAAGACCACCTTGCAATTTGGGAAGGCGCACTTTATCCTAGTTGATTAAAGCAATCCTTTTTTTCTCTTCCACCCCCATCCACAGGAAATTTCTCTAAATTTTTTCAAATGTATTAGCTATATATTTAGGGATCGTAAATGGAGAGAGGAAGTAGATAGGGATCCCCTAAAGAGAAGCCTTCAACAGTTGGAATTTAACTGCTTAACTCAGCAACTTACCTTTTCCAATCTGCCAACTTCTTCTAGATCCATTCAAGAATGGAGTTCCAGTACATGGGAGAGACCTCTTTGATAGTTAAGGGAAGATTGAGATAGGTCCCTAGTAGCTCAGCACTAGAACAACCCAGAATACACTTAAGTTTCTACTGCAGATCCATTCTAGTATTGAAGAAATAAATTTGACTTTTCTCATAATTAATGCATTGGCCTAAGACAGCTGCATATTCATTCAACTTTTTCTTCCATCTATGGGCATCAACCACAGAAGCAGCCCCAAAGAGGATAGTGTCATCCACAAACTGTTGAATGGCAGTAGGATCAGCTGAGGAAGCCAGTTTAATGCCTTTGATCTCTTTAATTCTCAACAAATGCAGAATGATTCTACTTAGAACTTCAGCCATCGGGATGAAAAGGTATGGGGATAATGGGTCTCCTTGCCTAAGCCCTATCCCCACATTAAAGAACCCCCTCAGAATTCTATTCACAAGGATAGAGTACTTAACAGTGGTGACACAAGTCTTGATTAGTGTTGTGCAAATTTCGCACACCATGTTAAAACTTTCAAGATCATTGAGTTTCATATCAGAATAAGATTCAATGTAGATTTGATAAAGATTCATGATGGATGAGAGCCAAGGAGGCACAGAGGTCACTAAGAGTCCAAAAGGTGAGGCAAAGTTTCTAAAAGTGGTACAAGCATTTTCAATTCAGTTGGAATCTTCAAATCAGAGGATCGACTTGAGTTAGTGATAAATGTGCTCATTGAGATGGAGGCTCTCATTCTCATATATGTGTGGCATTGTCCTATTCAATGTTGCCAAGTATCAAGGTTCTGTCAATACTTCAAATAATGATGGTTCAAGCATTATATAAGAATGGAGCTACCTATCTCAAGGTACATGGCCTTGTATGTGGGATGCGGTAGAACCAATCATAAAAGAGATCTGAGTGATGGCATTGCATATCAAATAAGTAGTGCAACATCTCTAAGTGTGGCCCAAGCTTCATTATGATGGCACAACCTCAATATGTCACAACACATTCATAAGAAGGTTCACACGGCAATAGAAAGTGGCGTGGACATTCTAAAGTAAAGTGTAGTCCACATATATCAAGAGCGCCAACATTTTCAAAGGAAAAAGTGCGATCATTTATTATGAAAGGAGCATGCCAATTAGATAAGGCACAACATATATAGATGACCTCTAATGAGTCTCAATGCATATAGATGAAGGTCTCATGCTCTTCAAACCAGAATCATGGAGCGGCCTCATAAAACATGGCAAAGGGAAAACTAAGGTTAAAAGAAGGCATTGTCACTTTAAAAAGGGAAGCCAACATTCAAGGAGGATAGGCTCGTCCATCATGAGGTTTAGTGCATCCTTTTAAAATGATTCATAGCCTTAGTTTAAGGAAAGGCTTGATTTCTTGAGGCACAACCATAGAATATGTCACCCCCACAACCAAGGTGCAGCCATTACAAGAATGGCACAGGCCACTGGAAATGCAATGGATGCCAAGGAGTATAAAGGCGCTACCATGAGCAAGGTACAACATCAAGTAAAAGAGATTTGCAGGTATCATATGAAGCTTAGCCACATAACAGTGACACCACCTATGTAGAATTAAGGCATTGCCATATAATATGGCATGAACCCACAACAATTTAAGATGCATCTATCATTCATAAGCTTCATCTTATGTATTGAAGACTTGGCCATTAAAATTAAGGCTCATATGTAGCGATATGCAACCTTATTCATTAATGGTGCAATGGCATATCATAGGCAC
Source organism: Cunninghamia lanceolata (assembly GCA_027924645.1). Classification (NCBI taxonomy): domain Eukaryota; kingdom Viridiplantae; phylum Streptophyta; class Pinopsida; order Cupressales; family Cupressaceae; genus Cunninghamia; species Cunninghamia lanceolata. The sequence goes on along the minus strand of BSBN01000752.1, from coordinate 3,332,506 downwards.
AACCAAGCTTTAAGTGATGGTGTAGGTTTCAAATGGGAAGAGGTGTAGTATCATAAAGAAGATCATAGAGGTTTCAAACTCTGACCATAGAATTCAAGGCGCTCATCAAAGAAGAAGATAACCTCAATAAGGAGCAGTCTGATATCAAATAGATCACGTTGCCTCTATAGAAATCAATGCAGCCTATAGCAAATGGTGCGGGCCATCAAAAGTTTGCACTGCCACTAAGTAATGATAGCCTCAAAGATGTGAATTTCCATTCAATTGCATCAGCCTATGGAATCAATCAAGACACAAGATAAAGAAACCTAGAATATAGATACACAGAGTGCTCAGCAAGTGTCAATGAAGACCCAATCCAATGGCTCAGGCATCAAAAGAAGCAAAGAAGCAAAAGAAACCATGTGTCACAACTTTGTGCAAGTCAGAAAAGAGAAATAAAGGAGAGGGCTCACTCAAGGAGGCCACAGAGCATGTCAAGTGTCGCAACCACAGGCATTTGAGGGGAAGCAAGGAAATTTTCCTCCTAGAGGAGTGCCAATGAAACATGTGGAAGAACTAGAAGGCATAAAATTGGTTTCTTTTTGGTTTCAATAAAGTATTTTCCAAGGTTGAGTCACATGAGTCTTGGGAAAAGAAAGCCGAGTCATTATTTTTTTCAATATTGAGTCTTATCATAAGGTGGGCCCCTCTAATAAAGCCAAGATCTCTATTTAATATTAAATATGAGTCTCTTTCAACATAAAGGTCACGGGAGTCTGAAATAAGATTTAATTAAACTAATAAGAGTCTTTTATTAATGTAGAATCATATGGTGGGTCCCCCAAAGAATAAAGAGGCTTTATTATATAAAAAGACTCTTATATCTTATGATTCTATTCACAGGAGATTAAATATGCAACCTCTTAATAAATAAAGCATCGCTTATTTGTACAGAAGTCACGGAAGAATGACAGGAGGTTTCTCATGCCTATGAAAGAAATGGAAGCCACAGTAATGGGGGAAAAACATAAGACCTAGTTAACTACAAAAATCAATTATCAGAGTCAAAATCAGAGCCAAGATTTGTGGGATTTCCATTGGAGATTTTTGGGCAGTTTTAGAGGATTTCAAAGGGTTTCTTTGGCTTTAAATACAGAGATCCGAGACAAAAAAGAGGGATATATATAGAGTTCAAGATGATCAAAAAGTTTTAGCAAATAGAATAGAGACATTTTATTTCCTTAGTAGGTGCCTCTCATGAAGGATTTGAATATTGTATTTTGTGCAAGTTTTGCCTCTGTATTTTGTTCTCCATCAAATAATTAAGAGAGTGGTGTTTTGTGCAGAGATAATTTGTTTCTAATTCTTTCTTCTTGCTTTCTATTTTAAGCCTTTGGATTAATCTGGTATAATATGTTGTTATTATTAATCATGCATTCCACTCTTTAATGTTATTAGTAGACTCTTTTAGGTTTAATCATGTTGTGTTGTTGGGTAGATGATGAATCCGACACATCGTCTTAGTAGATTAGGTATTTTAATCTTATTTCTTTCTTCCCTTTTCCTCAAGACCCAAGAGAAGAACCAGCTTCTTTAAAATTTGGAGGTTATTTCAAGAGTCAATCCCACATTCTTGGAATTTCCCATTGTTGGTGATTAATTGACAAATTTAAACATCAACAATTAGATTGAGAGCTTTATCCTAGAAGCCAACCTTTGCCATAACTTTGAAGAGAAATTCCCAATCAACCCTATCATATGCCTTGGAAATATCCAATTTGAAGACCATTCCAAGCATATTGTTTATGTCCATCGAATGTATAAATTCATGAGTTGAAATGGCCACATCAAGAATTTATCTACCCGGGCATTTATCCTTTCTGATTGCTACTGATTAGCCTATCCAGCATTGGCAGAAACCTGAAAACAAGAATTTTGGAGAAGATTTTACACACCGTGTTACACATACTTATAGGTCTAAAATATCCCATTGAAATGGGGCTAGTCTTCTTGGGAACTAGTGCTATAAAAGTATTGTTCAGTTGTTTCAGAAACTTACCAGTCCTAAAGAAATCTCTTGCAACCTCAATAACATATCGGCCTACAATATCCTAGTATTCTTGGAAGAAGGCTAGGGGGAAGCCATCTAGACTGGGGGCTTTAAAGGCTCCCATGGAGAAGAGACAGGCTCTAACTTCCTCCTCTGACACAGGTTTACTAAGGAGGTTGTTATCTTCTCCTATCAGTTGGGAAGGAATGTTGTCCAACATACCATTACTCTTAGCAATCCCTTGTGAAGCTAAAAAAAATATGAAAATAATTGGCAATCACCTAACCCACTTGGAAATCCCTATTTGCCTAATTTCCTCTTTCATCAATCAATTTTGTGATATTGTTCCTTTTCATGTGCATCATAGTAGATTGTTGGAAGAAAGCAGTGTTTCTATCACCCTCTCGTAGCCATTACACTCTAGATTTCTGCTTTCAGTAGATTTCCTCCCTTTTTAGCATTTCATTCCATTCCTTTCTTAAATAGTCCTCCTACTACAAAGTAGCATCCGAAGAGTCACCTTGGGCCATCAACAACTGAATATCAACAAGTTTAGAGGAGATCCTTTTTTATGCTCAAAGATGTTTCTGAAGGTAAACTTGTTCTAACCTTTCACTTTAGTTTTCACAAGATTGAGTTTCTGAGTCAGCCTGAACATGGGGAAACCTTAGATGGAGTAATCCACCATCTTACAAGATGGTCTTTGAGACTCTAGTGTTGATTCCACATTATTTCAAACTTGAAAGGATGGGGGCCTTAATATCCCTATCTTTCCATGACAAAAGTAGGGGGTTATGATCAGAGATCATTCTGGGGAGGGCTTCAAGGAGGTAAGAGCTAATGTGCTCCTAGTTAGGGGTGACCAAAATTTGTCCAATCTAACCTGAATCATGTTATCTCCCTTCCTTCTGTTGGTCCAGGTGAATATCTACCCTTGGAGGTCCAGATCCATAAGCCCAACATTGTTGAGGAACTCTTCTAGATCAGACATGTTGTTAGAGTAGTTCATGAGACCTCCCAACTTCTCTGAAGAGTATAAGGGGGAGTTAAAATCACTCATCAGTATCCATTGATCTTCCTTTTTGTCCCCAATGAAAGAAGTTATAGTTTCCTATTAGACACACAAGAATACTGAGACGGGGGCGTGAATCAGTATTTAAACAATTTTCAATTTCAACAACTTCAACTTGTTTGGAGCAGATTAGACCTTGAGCATCACAATATCAACATGAAAGAATAACACAATGCACATCAACACATAACACCAGATATATGTGGAAAACTCTAAAAGGGAAAACCACGGTGAGGATTAACTCACAATATATGAAGCTAAAATGATAAATTTGTTTTAGGGGCTTTAACCCAAGGAATCTGCTACTCCCTAGGTAACTTTAATTTAGGGACACTCTCAAGGAATCTTCTACTCCCTGATGACTTTGTTTTAGGTTCACTCCCAAGGAAGCTACTACTCCCTGAAATGAGAACACACTTTCGAGAGATTACAGTATGACAGTCTTTTCTACTATCTGAAAACTGACATTGAAGCTCACACCTTTGATGATTGCACTTCTACCTCCTCACACTTTCTTCTAAAGATCTGACCAGTTAGGCACACTCTATACATGATCACTATCATAAATATCTTCAAGATGAATCCGGACAGCATCAACAACATCTTCTCTTTCTCCTTCAGTCGCACATCAATAATGCATTTATTCTGCTTTTATTTGCTTGCAAACCTTTTCAATCAACTTGCAATCATACCTCACCTCACTCACCTTGACTCACTATTTATACATGATATTACATTGATTACATTTCTTGTCGGCCAGATACAACACGAACAATACATTTACAAGTCGGCTAGACAAAGCACAATATGAAACGTGTAAAAGATAGGTCCTAAGTAAACACACACGTTACACCAATAGATCCAAGCCTTGTGGACCCCAACACTTTCTTAACCAGGTCCAAAACAGCCTTCACAGCTTCAAACACCAAGGAATTACATCCACACACTCTGCTCATTTGGAAATAGGACAACTTTAAGGAGAACACATGAAGACTTGAAGTATAACGGCGACATCAACTTGAAAAACCTTGTGCGACACTGGAAACAAGAAAGATCTTCATAAAAATTTTCCAGATGAGTTCACATGACTCATAAAACATCCTCAAACATTCCTTTTCCACTGCATAGCTTCAATCATTATCTCTTAGAACACTCTGTCATCTAGAACATAATGCAACATGCTATCATTTGAAAAACTGAGCTGCAAACCACCAAGAACCTTGAAATGAAGAGAAGCATATAATACACATCTAAAAACATGTTCTCAAAATTGCAAGGTCAATCATTCATTTGTGGAGGAATGCAGAGTATTGAAACAAACCTTCAGTACTGGCCTACTCTTCCAGAACATATGCCGGTACTCTATCAGGCACAAATTTCATAGCGTAAGGGTAAATGATCTAAATCTCTAGAATTATCATCTTCACTAGAATCTTGACATACCTTTAGAACCACATAGCCAAATCTGCAAATGCGGAGGTGCGGAGCATCCTGCTTCTATGTAGTGATTGTCATCATAGAATCAACACTATCTTCACTCTATCTTCTGCAAAACATGCTTCCAGTAGTCCAAACATCATAAAACTTGGAATATGCAAGATTTTTCATTATATTAAGCTATATTCCAATCCACAAAGGCCCAAAACCAAACTAATGGAAATGCTTAGTAGTTTCCCAAATAGTCTTCAAAGGTGGTCATTCTGAAATAGAGAATGTCACCAACTTTTAGAGGCTAAATCTTCTTTGCCTTAACACATGCATTCTTAGGGATAGTAGAAGAGAGCATAAAACATATCTTAGTCCATCAACACCATATCTTAGTGTTGGTTTAGGTCTGGACAATTGAGAGGGGGGGTGAATCAGTTGTCACACATTTTCAATCCTTTTTACTTTTACTCTTCCTTTACCACTTAGAATCAATTTAATGATATAAACATTTCAGCATCAATCAATAACATATGAATAGAAAACATAGATAACACATTTGACACCAAGATTTTGATGTGGAAACTCAATTAAGGGAAAAACCATGGTGGGGTTATCCCACAAATATTAATACCCTATTAAAAGTATTTTTACAAATGGGAATGCACATGCATTCGGGCTCACTGCTCAAATGAGGGCTCATTGCTCAAATGGAGGCTCACTACCTAAGGAAATATTACAAGAGAATGACAGAGATTTGAACTAATTAATAGCATCTACCCATGCAAGAACTTCAGTTTCAGTTAAGTACAAAAAATGATATTACACATTTCATCTTTGCTCTACTCTTCTTACTATTCTACCTTCATTCACACTTTAGATTTCTGTTCTTCTCACATACACCTTATTCGCATACACCTCACATCCTGAATCATCCAATTTCATCGGCTATATATATCTACAACATGATCTACAATCATTATATTAGTAGGCTTTAACAACACTTAGAACTTTTATGAATGCTCTCCTCTATCGGCTAGATCTATGCATAACTTAAGATGCGGACCAAAACTTGCTCTTGAAAATCATTACTCATGTTGGCCACTATTACTGATCATCACTATTTGTTCAACAATCAACTTCCATACATCTGGAATCAATATCTTCTGCAAGGTCAGCCTGTTCTTCTTTTGTCTGCTCTGACAAACTAGAACCCGGTACTCAGAGGCTAATAACTTTTGAATCCTTCATCACCAGAGGACAAAAATCTAGAGTTAGACTATTTTGACAATGCATATGACTCCCCTATATCCGCAGCTAATCATGACTTCCCACCGAAGAGATCCAGACCAAAATACCGAACCCTATTACTGCTCTATTCCTAGTTGCCCAGACTTAGACAAATTCTAAATCTGACTTTCGATATGAATAAATTGTGTTATACAGATGATTGGGATGATCTTAGTTGCCATCAATGACAACACTTATCAATGCAAAGTAGTGTCTCTTGCCAACAATCTCCCCCTTTGGCATTGATGGCAACACTTAGTGAAAATGACTAAGTGTCTAGTGCAACTCCCCCTTTGTCTGTACACTCATGTACTTCACTTATTCCGGTGCTCCCCCTTTGTTGAGTACCTCATTTTTCACTATCCTTCACTCCCCCTTTGACATCAATGGCAAAGGGTGGGGTCCGCAAGTGAAAACTCTCCAAAAATTTTGTATATATTGCCGCATATGCACAATTAATCATTAAGTCTTATTTATATGAACTTGAGAATGTCTGCAAAATTGGTTTTTATTTGTACAAGTTCAGAGGCCCAAGTGCTCTTCATTCCATCCAAAATGGAGATGTCCCCACTAATCAAAAATGAATATGCTTCTACCTTTGATAGATCTACTGGATCACTAGTCTCAGCTGCACTTTGAGCTTCAAATAGTGCATTATACATTGTTTCTAACTTAGGAGAAATTAATCCCCGGAGCTCACACATTCTCTTCATAATGTTACCCTTTTCCTTAACAAGCCTCTTTATCTCATCTGTCGGGCTGATTACTTGACATTCTTAACTTATAGGTGAAACTATTAGAGGATCAAAATTTTGAGAGAGATCTGACAATTTCTATTCTTGCTCCTTTATCTTTTTCTCAATATACTCATTAACTTTGGGCCGTGATAGAAAGAATTTGTACATATCGCTTCTATCATTTAGAGCATTCTGAATACTTTTTATGCTAATACCAAGTATTCTTCTATCATTTCCTATCAGATTCTTTATTTCAAAAAATTTCTTATCCAGGAATTCTTTCTGAACTTTTGCCTCTGCAGACTTCTCAAAGGACTCAAAATGAGTATTCATAGAATTTACAAGATTTCTCAGGTGATCAGGGGGGAATTAGATTGACTCTTCTAGTAGGTAGGCATTAACTTTTCTAAGATCTCGGATGCAAGCCACAGTAGTTCATTGTCCTCCATGTGGAATTTTAACATCTTTTCTTTGGCCTTTACTTGGGTGAATGATGCTATTTTCATCAGTTGAATTGGAGAGAGAGCGTTTGGATTGGCTAGACTTTGGAGTAGTTCAGGTTCATCAAGCTCACTCATCTCTTTTTCAAGAAGACTTTTTACTACATCTGCAGTGTCTCTTGCAACATTTTCTAAACCATCCTTTTGTTCATTAGATTTCTCAGTATTTGCTTTATGTGTTTCAACATTTGCACCATCTTCTTCTACTTTATCTTTCTTTGTGTTCTCTACAAAAGGACTCTTTCCTATTTGTTCATCATTTTCTACCTGATCCGAAGGGCTCTGTGAAGTAGTAATATTATCCTCTTTCCCTGACGTATCAGGTGGATTGGGAGTATCTCCTGCACCAACTACTTTATCCAACATTTTTGTATCCTCCTGATTTTCTTGTTCTACTTCCAAAACAGATGCTTCACCCAACTGAGATTGCTGCTCAATAATGTTCTCTTCTTCACCATCCAGAACTTCTTTTGTGACTATGGGAAAATTGTGCTTTCTCAAGGCTTTCAAAAGAATCTCTTGAGTTTCTTCAATGATTTCACTTGTTTCTCCAAGCATGAGTTTGTTCATTCTCTTTTTGCTTCTAAAGTCGTCTTTGACTTCCTTGAATACCATATCTATTTGATCAGGAGAAATTTGAGGACACAAATCTATTAGCTCATGTTTCCTGATCTCTATATCCTTGCACTTGGCATTTTCTTTTCTTAACTCCAAGATATTTGTTAGACTTTGTGGTAACTCAGAAGTTATCTCAATCAGTGCCTTGTTGTAGATGTTGAGATATCTAATTGTTGCTTCCTCCAACACCCTTTTATCCATATCATTGTATTCATCATAGAATTCAATCATGGGTTTTAGATTACCATCCACAATGACTAATTTTATCAGATCTTCTAGGGAGAGTGTGGGTTTCTCAACATATTCCTTATAGTCTTATGTCTTACGCTTTTTGCTAGTCCTTTTGCTTCTGTAGGACTTTTCTTTGGTTAGTTTTGTAGCTTTTGTTCCAATGACCTTTAGTTCCTTGATTTCAATGTCTGAGTCTGTATCTTTTTCTTCTTCTCTTATGCTTTCATAGGTTTGGGATTCTTTTGTTTTCTTCCTTTTCTCCCATCTTCCGGATGATTTTGCTTCTGGTTTTGTAGTTTTGGAAGGAGTAGAGGCAGTAGCCGAGCTTCTAGTAGTTCTTGAAGTGGAAGAGAGTTCCACCGAATCGCCTGTTTGTTTCTTATCTTGTTTCTCTTTCTCATCCTTCTCTGTTCTTTCTCTAAATTTCTTCACAGCTTCCTTAGTTAGACCCAAATTTTTAGCTAACTTCTTAACTTCTTTTTTTACTCTTCTATTGGTTTTAGGTTCTCTGAGCTCAGTATGTAACTTTAAACTCAGCTCCTCATAAGTTCCAAATCTTTCATTCATTGTGTCTTTGGGCTTGCTTAGAAGATGTTGAGCATACATATCTAGGATCCTTTCATCTACTTCATACCCCATGGGCATGATCCAAATAGTTATGGGTTCCACTGCTTCCATTAAACACTAATCAGTATCAACCATGAAGCATATTTCATTTTTGTACTTGTCAACAATTGAATTAGGGATTCTTTCCCTTGAGTACATCATACTCTAAAAATTCTTGAAGTAACCCCATATTGCAGTTTTCTGAGCTTTGAAATCAACAATTCTATGAAGATGATTTTTGATCTAAATGGCAACTGGCTAATCCTTAGTGAAGTGCACACCTTTTACCCTACGTACTTCATTCATATAGTAAAAGAATAGACATAGAATCAATGTACCATACTTGAAAGTATTTTTCTTATCTTTCCTGATTTTGTTTAAATTTCAATCAGTTGATTCTGTAGTACTTCACACAAGTCATAATCAATATTTTCCTTTAGCATCTTGTATGTAACATATATGGTTGTTCCAGAAATAGAATTTTCTCTGCTCAAGTGGTAAATCTTGTACCCAATCACCATGGAGGTGAATTTAACATCTGGTTCTATAATATTATTAATAGTCATTGCCCTTCTGTCAAACTTAGCACTGGTAGCATCAGTCATTGTCTAGTTTTTCACATCTTTCAACATGGTCAATCCTTCGATTGAGTTTAACCTAGTTACATTTTTGATAGAATCCTTGGAAATCTTGAATGGTTTTAACAACCAAATGAATTCATCATGCATCCAAATTAAGACGTATTGGACCCATTCATCCTCATCAAATGTTGGAAACCCCATAATCTAAATAAAGTGTTTATCCTGTAGTGCCTTATACTTAGGTTTAAGTTCATCATTTTCATCCTTGATTTGTTTCTCAAACAAGTCTACATACCTTGAATCTCCAAACTCATCTATATTTGCATGAATATAAACCCTAATGTCTTCTACATGCAGCACACCATAAGGAACACTTGGAAAAGCACCTAACGGGTCGACTTCAATTGATTTGTGAGGATGCTTCTTATATTTAGGTCAAGGCCTTTCAGTAATGTCAACAACATGAGGAGTAGCCATCTTAACAGATTTCATATTCAAATCTTTATAGAGAGGTACCTTTTTCTTTCGCGGGGTTAGGGTTGATCAATTACTGGTTGAATTCGCTCTTTGCCTCAGTCTCTGGATTTGCAACTCAAATGCTCTTCTTCTTGTTTTCTTCAAATGTAATGTGATTCCAATGATTGACCAAGTGACCTTTTATATTTTGCAAAACCTAATTTGGCATTGTAATAAATGTGTTACCCTAATTGTATCTGGTTACATTGTTTTTTACAGTTCTTCATGAATCACTCCACAAGATTTCATATCAACATATTTTCTTCTGGAAATCCTTTCAAAGGTTCTAGATCAATTCAGAATGTTCTCTTTTATTGTACCAGACTCAAGCACCCACTTACTGACCGGGGGAATTTGATGTTCTATGCAACTCCCCCTGAGCTAGAGCTTCTAACTTAATTACAAGAGCAATTCTGGTGCAAACCCATCACTATTGTTTATTGTATCTTTCTTTATCCAAATCTTGTTCATTTCACTCTGTATCTCATTCACATCAATTTTTCTTTTGTCTCTATCTTGTTTCTGCTCATCTGGTTTTCTGTCTACTGACCTCTTCTTCCATTGTTCCTATTTCTGTAGAATCTTGCAATATGACCAGATTTATTGAAGTTAAAGCACACATGATTTCCTCTTAATCTCCATGTGTCCAAATCCATTGCAAGCATAGCAGTAGCCATTGAAAGAATTGCCATTTGAGTTATTCATTAACATACTTCTACATTCATTAGATTTGTGACCATACCTCTTGCATTTGAAGCATTGACCGGAGAAGGATGGACCATTTTGATTTGCTCTACTTCTACACTGAATAGCTTTATGACCAAATTTATTGCAATTGAAACAATTTCCATTAAATGATGGATATCTTTGAGCATTAGGTTGTCTTACTAGAGGTTTTCTAGTTCTGTTCCTTGGTTGGAAATTTCTTTGTCCAAATTTGGAGCTTTCACCTTTCTCATATTTAAGATTACACTTGTCATTATCCTTTTTCTGTTCTTCAATTAGTGTTTCGAGTTTAGCTGAGCTTATTTTAAACTTCTCCTTATAATCATTTGCAATTTCTAGGTCATGTCTGAGAGTGATAATCTGTCTCTCAAGTTCTCTCTCATTGTTTTTTCTTCTTTGTAGATTAGATTCAAGGAGACCATCTATTCCATCTAATCTGCAGCATTCTTCATTACTCTCTTTCAGATTTTGCTTCATCTCTTCTTCAATTTTCTTCCTATCTTCAATTTCCTTGGTTAGTCTCATCACCCCAGTTTCCATCTCATGTTTTAGGACAACTTCTTTAGCTAACTTTTCACATTCTTTTGTCTTTTCTTTCAGGGCCTTGTCTTCTAGTTGAAGAGGTTACTCCTTTCCTTTTGCATTCAATTTGCTCAATTTTTCTTTTAAGATCTCAATGAAGTCTTTAGCCTTTTTGAGATTATCTTGTTGTTCTTGGACTTTTGCCTTGGACTTCTCAAGATCATCTAGGGCGAGATTAAGTTTTTCTTGAAGATTATATTCATCTATTTTTACTACCTTCCCAGATCTTCCTTAAGCTATTAAACTTTTCCAAAGGAACCTTGCTCTGATACCAATTGTTGGTTTAGGTCCAGACAACTGAGAGGGGGGGTGAATTAGTTGTCACACATTTTCAATCCTTTTTACTTTTACTCTTTCATTACCATTTAGAATCAATTTAATGATATAAACATTTCAACATCAATCAATAACATATGAACAGAAAATATAGATAACACATTTGACACCAAGATTTTGATGTGGAAACCCAGTTAAGGGGAAAACCACGATGGGTGTTAACCCACAAATATTAATACCCTGTTAAAAGTATTTTTACAAATGGGAATGCACATGCATTCGGTCTCACTGCCCAGAACTCACTACCTAAGGAAATATTACAAGAGAATAACAGAGATTTGAACTGATTAATAGCATCTACCCATGCAAGAATTTTAGTTCCAGTTAAGTACAAAAACTAATCTTACACATTTCATCTTTGCTCTGCTCTTCTTACTATTCTGCCTTCATTCACACTTTAGATTTCTGCTTTTCTCACGTACGCCTTATTTGCATACACCACACACCCTAAATCATCCAATTTCATTGGTTATATATATCCGCAACATGATCTACAATCATTCTATCAGTCGGCTTTAACAACACTTAGAACTTTTATGAATGCTCTGCTTTGTCGGCTAAATCTATGCATAACTTAAGGTGCGGACCAAAACTTGCTCTTGAAAATTATTACTCATGTCAGCCACTATCACTATTTGTCACTATTTGTTCAACAATCAACTTCGATACATCCAGAATCAAGATCTTTTGTAAGGTTAGCCTATTCTTCTTACGTCTGCTTTGACAAACTAAAACCCGATACTCAGAGGCTAATAACTTTTGAATCCTTCATCACCAAAGGACAAAAATCTGGAGGTAGACTATTTTGACAATGCATATGACTCCCCTAGATCTGTAGCTAACCATGACTTCCCACTGGAGAGATCTAGACCAAAATACCAGACCCTGTTACTGCTCTGTTCCTAGCTGCCCAGACATAGACAAATTCTGAATCTGACTTCTGGTATGAAAAAATTGTGTTATGTGGATGATTGGGATGATATTAGTTGCCATCAATGACAACACTTATCAATGCAAAGCAGTGTCTCTTGCCAACATTTAGTGCTTCCAATTCCCATATTAATGTGCCTTCTTGATGCTTCTAATTCCCATCTGAATATAACTTCATACTCAATTCTACAATCAACAAGGCATGATATGAACTTCTTATTCCCATCTCAATGTATCTTCTTCAGGAGCATGACCTGCATATCTCAATGTATCTTCATCTTCTAATTCTCATCTCAATATATCTTCTTCAAGAGAATTGCATCCAACTATGAACACTATTACACATTCATAATAGTGTTGACATCAATAACAACCTAGTGATAGTGTTGACATCAATGACAGACAATACAACCATTAGAACCATATGTGTAACAATCTCCCCCTTTGGCATTGATGGAAACACATACTTGCATATTTCTCCCCCTTTGACATCAAGGACAAAGGGCCACTATCATCAACTTCATCAGCAACCATACATAGATGCACAATTTTCTTTAGGTAAAAACTTCTTCAAACAAACCCCCTTATCATCAGCAACTACTTCCTGTTCCCCCTGTAGATAGACATCATCAATCTAGGAAACAAAGATATAACATTAACTCCCCCTGGACAGATGCATCACTATGCATCTTTAGCAAGGAGGGGCAATTACCCCTAACTTCTGCCAGAGATCCTCAAAGGTGTCCTTTGCATGAGCCTTTATAAAGATATCTATAATTTGATCCTTTGTTGGAACATATTCCATCTTCACTTCCTTAGCTGCAACCTTCTCTCTCAAAAAGTGGTACTGGATTGCTATATGCTTGGTTCTAGAATGCATCACTAGATTCTTGGAGATATTGATAGCACTTGTATTTGTTAGGGTTAGCCGACAGAAGATATCAATTAAATGCAAATAAAGATTAAACAGAGGAATGAAAACACACAGAAATAATAATATCGAGAGACAAGTTTTAACGTGGTTAACCCAAACTCTGGCTACATCCACCAACAGAGAGTCTAATATTATTATTCAGTAAATCAAAACCGATTACAACCAACAATCCTTGCAACTCAATACTGCTGCAAAATGCTACAATACATCAACAGAAACCCTAACCCTTAGCCATTTTTATCATGACTTTTGTCAGTTACAAAATAGGGTTTTTTTATGTCAGCCAATGAAAAATAACTCCCAACACCTTAATAAAATAATAATAAAACCGTGTGACAGGGAGTACTCTTGGGGGCGCTACCCCTAGACCCCACAAGGGGTGCTGCCCCTTGATCCCATAGGAATTTGGGGGGAAACCGTGCTGATAAAAGTGGGGTAAATTTAACCTCCAAGTCTGATTAGGCTCCATATAACAACAATCTCCCACTTGGAAACTAATTAGACTCCACACCATATCATCTTTCACTTGGAGACTGATCATAACACCACTGACCCTGTAGCTCCCACTAGAAATAAGCACCCTAGACTCTGGTGTTCTAATTTTATTTTTAATCTTGAAGACCAACTGAAGATGAAGAGGAGCTTAGCTTCTCCCTTGTCACTTCCTTTGTAAACATATCCACTAGATTTTCATCTGTATGTATCTTTTTCAGCTTTAACTATCCATCATCTAATACCGATTGAATGAAGTGATACCTCAACTGTATGAGTTTGGTCTTTGAATGCAAGGCAGAATTCTTTACAAGATGTATGGCACTTTGACTGTCCATAAACAAATAACTGTTAGCCTGTTGTTTGCCTAATTCTTCCAGGAAAGATTGCATCCATATCATCTTCTTGGTTGTCTCTGTTGTAGCTACATACTCTACCTCCATGGTGGATAAAGCAACCACCTTTTGTAATCGTGAGATCCAACTCGTTGTTGTCCCACCTACAGTAAAGACATAACCTATAGATGACTCTTTTGCTTCCCATCCTTGAGAAAACTGACTCTCTTTTGTTTGCCATACACACAACTTCATAGAAATCCATATTAATACATTTCGAACTTGGTAAAACTTTCTTAGAATGAAGTGCCTTCATACCTTTATCACTCATATGCCCAAGTTTGTTATGCCATAGTGTTGTCTCAGAACCTACAACAACTGTTTCAGTCTCTCCCTGCGAACCTGCAACAACTATTCCTGAATCTGTTTGTTTTTTCTCTGCAGCAGTTAAAGTAGAAGGAACAGTATGACCTGTACAAAGACATAAGGTGCCTACTTTCACACATTTTGCTACTATTAAGGCACCTTTTGAAACCTTCCAATTTTTATCAGTAAATGTAACAATGCAACCTTCTTCAACTAGCTGCCCTGCTGAAATTAAATTCCTACTGAGCCTTGGAGCGTGCCTTACCTCTTGTAGTAGCCAATGATTCCCATTCTGCAACTTAATCTTAATTCTTCCCTTTCCAACAATCTGATAGGGTTCGTTATCTCCCAAATAACCCAGCCCAAAATCTCCTTAGACATAATCAAGAAAATAACTTCTATGGGGCATAACATGAAATGAGGCCCCTGAATCTAAAACCCATGAATCATCAGCATTATCTAGGGAAATAATCAAAGCATCATCTTCAGATTTATTACTTACCATATTTTCCTCCTTATTTCCTTCTTGTTTGTCTCCTTATTTATTCTTCTGAGACCAACAATCTTTCTTCAAATGACCTAGTTTCCCATAGTACCAGCAATCCTTCTATCCTCTGGATTGGAATCTCTTGTCCCTTGACTTTCCTCATGACTTCCCATGACCTCCAGAACCTTGTCTTCTCTCCTTTGATCTGCCCCTACTTTCTGCATTCAAAACACTACCTGATGTGGACCCTCCTGAGCTTTTCTGTCACATTTCCTTGCTAAGGATAACACCAACAACATCATCAAATTTTAAAGTATTTGAACCAGAGACAGAGTTACTTACAACCATTACCATGCTATTCTAGCTTTCTAGAAAAGAACATAATATCAAGAGAGCACTCACCTCTTCATCAAAACTTACTTTTACAGAAGCTAACTGACTGATAATCATATGAAACTTATTTAAATGATCTGACACAGATCCACCTTTAATCATTTTCAGATTAAACAAACACTTCATGAGAAATACCTTATTTGAGGTTGAGGGTTTTTCATACAATTTAGACAAAGCTTTCATTAGACCATATGTTGTCTTCGCTTCCATTATATTGAATGCCACCGATGGTGCCAGGCACAACTGAATGGTTCCCAGTGCCTTTCTGTCCAGAAGATTCTAATCATCATTAGTCATTATTGCCAGTTTCTTGGCTACTCCTTCGAACGGCCTCCATAAATCCTTCTGATAGAGATAATCCTCCATCTACATCTTCCATAACTAATAGTTCTGCCCATTGAATTTGTCTACCTTCAATTTACCCTCGTTCGCCATTGCTCCCACTCAACCGTGAGATCTTCCTGCAGACAATAATCGAATACAACCTATTTTGATACCACTTGTTAGGGTTAGCTGACAGAAGATATCAATTAAATGTAAATAAAGATTAAACAGAGGAATGAAAATACATAGAAATAATAACAACGAGAGACAATTTTAATGTGGTTCACCCAAACTCAAGCTACATCCACCAACAGAGAGTCCAATATTATTATCAAGTAAATCAAAACTGATTACAACCAGCAATCCTTACAACTCAATACCGCTACAAAATGCTACAATACATCAACAGAAACCCTAACCCTTAGCCATTTTTATCATGACTTTTGTCGGTTACAAAATAGGATTTTTTTATGTAAGCCAATGAAAAATAACTCCCGATGCCTTAATAAAATAATAAAAAACCGTGTGACAAGGAGCGTGCCAAGGGCGCTGCCCCTAGACCCTGTAAGGGGCGCTACCCCTCAACCCTATAGGAATTTGGGGGGAAACCACACCAATAAAAGTGGGGTAAATTTAACCCCCAAGTCTGATTAGGCTCCATATAACAATAGTATTGTCACACAAAATAGGAATAGGCTCATCATACAATAACTTGATATCCTTCAGAGTTTGCTTCATCCACAACACTTGTGTACAGCAGGAGGCTTCTGCAATACACTTTCCTTTTGCAGTTGATAAGGACACTGAATCTTACTTCTTTCTCTACTATGAAACCAATATGCTTCCTAGAAAGAAAGCACAACCACTTGTACTTCTATCATCAACACAACAAGCCCAGTCAGCATCAGTGTATGCACTCAAATCAAAGTCATTACCTTTTGAATACCATAGACCATAGTTTGGAGTTCCTTTCAAGTATCTGGATATCCTTTTCACTACCTTCTCATGTGTTTGTTTAGGATTGGCTTGATATATGGCAACCACACATATTGCATGCATAATTTCAGGTCTAGAGGTAGTTAAGTACAAAAATGCTCCAATCATAGACCTATAGATAGTCTGATCCACCTCCAGAGACTCGTCATCTTTTCTCAAGTGACATTTAGTGACCATGGGAGCACTCACTAGTTTTGAATCCTCCATACCAAACTTCTTCAACAATTCTTTGACATACTTAGCTTGAGAAATAAAGATATCACCATCTAGCTAGGAAATTTGAAGTCCAAGGAAGAAAGACATTTCACCAATCATGGACATCTCAAACTATTTTTGCATCTCCTTTGCAAACCTTTTACACATATCATCATCTGCACCAAAAATGATGTCATTAACATATACTACAACTATAAAAATCATGTCTCATTCTTCCTTTATATAAAGATTACTATTTGTGGTACCTTTCTTGAAGCCTTGCTGAAGTAAGTACTTGTCTAATCTTGCATACCAAGCCCTAAGTGCTTGCTTGAGACCATACAAAGCTTTTTTGAGTCTACATACCATGTTTGGATCTTTTGATATCTAGAAAACTATCTGGTTGTTTAATTTGTACTTCTTCTGGGTCACCATTCAAAAATACTAACATGACATCCATCTGATATACTTTTGATGCAGAGGCATGGAGGATTCACCCAAACTCACAAACTTCCACTGCTTTGATGAGAGCAGTAAATAAGGTAAATTTGACATAATTTTTAAAATACAACTCAAACCCATTATCTAAAAACTGATTGGGATACCCATTATCCTCTTACACAACATATATCACATGCAACATAGGTTGCTTTTGGACATATGCCTCAAAAGGTGACTGTTCTACTCTTCCCTAGGTTTTGAAATAGAGTGCCAAATAGAGTTTTCTTGGGCATAAATTTTGACCCAAAATTGATATCTAAAAAATAAACCTAATTCAAATACCCATTTGGCCCTTATTTAACATATATCAAAATGGGTAGGGGCTACTTTTGAAAGTATGCTTCAAAAATGGACTGTTATAGAGATGGAGACCCTAGTAGATTGCAGACCTGCCCTCACCAAAAATGGTATAAATCACTCAATTCTTAATTAAAATTGCCCAAAAAAAAAAATATGAAACTAGACTCACATATTCATCTTTTCCCATTTGTTTCAAACCTGTACTTGATTTTTAAAATCCGTACCATTCTAAACAAGATGACTATTACAATGAAAAAAATAGAAGTGTCAATCACTAAATTCATCATAAATTTCACAAAACATAATAAAAATTGATACAACAAATGTCAAAAGAAAGAATACTCTGATATATTTCTAAAAATCTAATTTTATGCCATTTGGATTTCGTACAGGTTCGTACCAGCCTCGGGAATAGCAAAAAAATAGTAAAACAAATTACAGAAAACTAAACTTTTATTTCATTTCTCTTCTCTAAACTTCATCTCTCCTCCATCTCTTCCTCTTTCACAAAATTTCCAGGCATAAATAATACCTTTACATCCACCTTCATTGTTCCATCAGTCCACTCTCTTTTACATGCAAAAAGAAGAGGCTAAAAATAGCCAAACCACTAACACTACTCAACTTAGAAAGTACTAAACTTGGGCAAACTTAAAGCTCCACTACCAAATGACCTCTAAATACATAAGAGTGGTCTTACATAGACCTTTATTACAAGAATAATAAAATAAAACTCCTCCAATATGAGAAACTACCTTTTAAACTCCCTATGACCTTTCATATTCCTCTTTTGTTTGCCCTTTTAGTACTTTTTGCAATATTGACAATTTTGCAATTTTTGCAATCCTCTACAAAATAACTTCAAATCCCACTAGAACCTAATCAAAGGCCTCTAATACATTTCCAATAGTCAATTCATGACCTTATTACATCATTAAAACACCAAAACTAGATCAAAACCAAAAGTTGCCTCATGGAGGCTTAAAGCTAGCAAGGTGCTCTTGCACCATATTCCTGAGAAAACAAAATTCAAGTCCTCTTGAATGCAAGTCAACTCTTTCTTCCTAGTTATCCAATTCTTCTGCAACCTGTTCTCCATGTTTGTAACTATCCTTGGGTCCTTCTTCCTCTTCTTTTTCTTATGCCATCTCTTATTCAACATTCTCTCAGCTTCTAGGCTCCAAAATTCTATTTCTTGTGTATATACCTCAGTAATATCATCTATGTCTTCACTGGTAGCATATTCATCTGAAAAAGAAATCATTTCCTTAAGTGTTTTGGAAACATCTTCTTCACCATCATCTTCATACATTGTAGGCACTTCTTCTTGTTCTTTATAACTTGCACATATATAATCCAATGAAATATTAGAAATAAACTATTGAGACCTTGAGGTCTCCTCCCTGCTTCCTTGCACCATGCACTCTACTTCAACCTTGTCCTCCAAGGGTTTCATTTGATGAAAATCTTCTAATTCCTCCATCATAGTTATTAATTTTTTAAGACTTTCATATACAAAATAGTATTCCTCTTTGTCCATACTTGTCATCTCCTTCGAAAGGATTTGATCAATCTCTTGTTGTTGCACTTCAAGGTTGCATTCAATTTGTCCTACTGCTGCAACTTCCTCTTCCATAACTATTTTCCATTTTCTTCTTTGAAATATCTTTTTAATAGGCCATGATACCTTCCTTTTTATTTTCAAGTGCCAACGGAGTGCTCTTTTGAGCAACTGCTCCATCTCATCTTCCATCCTTCTGCTCATATCTTCCATAGCTTGTCTTAGTTCTCTTATCTCTTTCTCAACCTCTATTTGCCTCATATTTTCCACTTTCCTCTTCCTCTCTTTTTCTTCTTTCTTCTTCTTTTGTGAACCCCCAGCCTGTAAGTACCTTCTAAATAAATCCATCTTTCCTCTAGCAAGTCTCTCCTTGCTTCTCTTTATCTTTGCCTCACCTGGGTCTCTTTTTTTTTTCTCTACCTAGTCTTTTGGCAACCAGGTTCTCTCTTCAACCTGCACAAACATAAACACACAAACCAAACTCTCTCTTACCTAGACCTTCTAAGCTCTTATACCAGTTGATGCAGAGGCATGGAGGATTCACTCAAACTCACAAACTTCGACTATGTTTTGATGAGAGCAGCAAATAAGGTAAATTTGACATACTTTTCAGAATACAACTCAAACCCATGATCTAAAAATTGATTTGGATACCCATTATCCTCTTACACAACATATATCACATGCAACATAAGTTGTTTTTAGACATATTCCTCAAAAGGTGACTGTTCTACTCTTCCCTAGGTTTTGAAATAGAGCGCCAAATAGAGTTTTCTTGGCCATAACTTTCGACCCAGAACTGATATCTAAAAATTCAAACCTAATTCAAATACCCATTTGGCCCTTATTTGACATATCTCAAAATGGGTAGGGGTTACTTTTAAAAGTATGCTTAAAAAATGGACTGTTATAGAGATGGAGACCCTAGTAGATTGCAGACTTGCCCTCACCAAAAATGGCATAACTCACTCAATTCTTAATTAAAATTTTTCAAAAAAAAATAATATGAAACTAGACTCATATATCCATCTTTTCCCATTGGTTTCAAACCTATACTTAATCTGTACAATCCGTACCATTCCAAACAAGATGACTATTACAGTGAAAAAACTTGGAAGTGTCAATCATTAAATTCATCATAAATTTCACAAAACATAATACAAATTGATGCAACAAACGCCAAAAGAAAAAAGACTCTGAGATATTTCTAAAAAATCTAATTTTATGTCATTTGGATTTCGTACATGGTCGTACCAACCTTGGGAATAGCAAAAAAATAGTAAAACAAATTACAGAAAACCAAACTTTTATTTCATTTCTCTTCTCTAAACTTCGTCTCTCCTCCATCTCTACCTCTTTCACAAAATTTCAAAAAAATAAATAATATCTTTATATCCATCTTTATTGTTCCATCAGTCCACTCTCTTTTACATGCAAAAAGAAGAGGCTAAAAATAGCCAAACCACTAACACTACTCAACTTAGAAAGTACTAAACTTGGGCAAACTTAAAGCTCCACTACCAAATGACCTCTAAATACATAAGAGTGGTCTTACATAGACCTTTATTGCAAGAATAATAAAATAAAACTCCTCCAATGTGAGAAACTACCTTTTAAACTCCCTATGACCCTTCATATTCCTCTTTTGTTTGCTATTTTCACACTTTTTGCAATATTGACAATTTTGTAATTTTTGCAATCCTTTACAAAATAACTTCAAATCCCACTAGAACCTAATCAAAGGCCTCTAATACATTTCCAATAGTCAATTCATGACCTTATTACATCATTAAAACACCAAAACTAGATCAAAACTAAAAGTTGCCTCATGGAGGCTTAAAGCTAGCAAGGTGCTCCTGCACCAACTTTAAAGTTCTTATGAGTAGCAAGAGCAAGGAACATCCTGATTGCCTCCATCCTTGCTACTGAAGCAAAAGTCTCCTCAAAATCAATGCCTTCTACTTGAGTGTATCCTTTGCATACTAGTCTTTCTTTGTTTCTTACAACTTCACCTTCTTCATTTAGTTTGTTCAGAAAAAACTATTTTGTTCCTATAATATTCTTGTTTGTTGGTCTGGGAACCAATTCTTGTGTTTGATTCTTCTCAATTTGATCCAATTCTTCTTCCATAACCTTTATCTATCCATCATCCTTGTTCGCTTCAGCAAAGGTCTTAGGTTCTACTTTTTATAACAAACACAAGTTTGCTTGCTCATGTGACTTGGCAAACCTTCTCCTTGTTTGCACACCTTCATTCTTGTCTCCAATGATCCGCTTTGCTAAGTGATTCTTCTGAACATACTTTGTTGGGGTCTTAGGCATCTGTTTTGGTTCTCATTCCTTTTCTTCTTTCACTTCTTCTTATTCAATGCAAGGAAAGATATCAGATCTGGTGTCTTTTGAATCTTGTGAGATCTAATACAAGTCTTCATCTGCTTTGACATTTGTGCTCTCAATCATCTTTCCCAACCTTTAGTTGTATTATCTTTAGGCCTTGCTTCTGGTTGATTAACCAAGAAAGACTCCTTCATCACATCTTGAATCAAACTGTCCTAGGTCTTCTTCATCTCTTATGATATAGCATTTGCTACCAAAGATCCTGAAGTATCTGACAGTGGGAGGTCTTCCATACCACAACTCATAAGAGGTCTTTGTGTTGCTGACCCTTAATTGTACTCTATTAGTTAGATAGACAGTTGAATTGCTTCATTCCAGTATATATCAGGCAGCTTTGCATCTTTCAACATTGCCCTAGACATTTCATGTATAGTCTTGTTCTTCCTTTCCACTACCCCATTTTGCTAAGGGGTTCTAGGAGCAGACAAATGCCTCCTAATACCATGATCTTCACAAAACTTTTCAAATTCATTTGAATTAAACTCACCTCCTTTATCTGACCTTAAACATTTGATCTTAGTAGCCATTTCATTTTCAACCAAATCTTTGAAAACTTTAAACTTATAAAGGGCATTAGATTTTTCTCTTAAAAAGGTAACCCAAGTCATTCTAGAATAATCACCAATGAGCAACATAAAATACCTTTCACCTTGTTGACTCTTTACTCTTGTAGGTCCACATATGTCTATGTGAATCAACTCCAATATCTTTGAAGAAGAGTAATCCTTGCTTTTAAAACTTGTCTTTGTTTGTTTTCCCATTTGACATTCCTTGCATACATTGTTTGCAGGCCTGATTATCTTAGGTATATCTCTCACTACATGAGTAGAGTTGATTCTTACCATATTATCAAAATTGTCATGTCCCATTCTTTTCTGCCATAGCCAACACTCACTAGATACATCCAATAGATGTGTTCTTCCATTTACCTCTTTCAAGTGATAAATATCACCACCTATCTTGATACCTTCTACAACTAGCTTTCTAGATCCTGCCTTCCTAATCTCACAACCATTGGCATGAAAAGTAAGATTGTAACCTTTCCTACACATCTGACTAACACTGACAAGATTGTGTTGTAATCTTTTCACATAGAGAACATCCTCAATCTTGTTCTTTCCATCAATAGTTATGACACCTTTTCCACATATTTGAGCTGACTCATCACCTCCAAACTTGACAGCTACACCATCCCATTTCTCAAGGATTATAAACTTTTATTTGTCACTAGGCATATGATTTGAACAACTACTGTCAATAACCCAAGCTTTGGTTTCTTATTTTGCATGGAAGGTAGTCCATACAACCATTGATCTTTCATTGTTTTGGATTGTTTGCAAGGTATATTTTTTCCACATTTTCCAACATCATCCTTTTTGTCACCAACCTTCACAGCTAGGAAAAGTGTTTCATGATTTGAATCATCATGATCCTCATCTTCTGAAGAACAATTATCTTCTATGGAAAACAAACTCCTTTTAAATTTAATATTTCTGTTACTTCTCCTAGCTTCTTTAAGAGGGCATTTAGAATCAAAATGACCAACCTTTCCACAATTAAAACATTTGAAGGGTAACTCACCTCTCTATTTGTCAGATCCTTTCTTCAATGTTCTTACAAAATTTGCTTCAACATCATCAGGGCTTTCATCTTCATCAATAGTTTCATCCTTTCTCTTTTTACTGGCTTTGAAAGTAGCTTCTTTCTTTAGAACATCACTGTCAAACTCTCTCATTTCAAAAGAAGTCGAGGTACCAAACAATTGGTCTAAAGCGTATGTATCCAAGTCTGCAGTCTCCTCAATACCACATACCTTATGACTTTAATATTTGGGAAGAGATCTCAGGACCTTCTTCACAATTTCATCATCATTTATTGTACCACCAAGGCCTGTGATGCCATTGACCACTTCATTCACCCAGAGTATAAATCTAGTAATGTTTTCATCCTCTGCCATCTTTAGGGTTTCAAATCTACCTTTGAATAGTTGCATCTTAGCTTGCTTTACTTTCTTATCTCCTTCATAAATAGTTTCAAGTTTTTCCCAAACTTCTTGAGAAAAAATGCAACTCATCACCTTTGAAAGTTCTAAATAAGTTAATCCACTCATGATAGAAAACTTTACCTTGACATTATTATCATACTTCTTGATTTCATTTGCATCTATAGGAATAGAAGTAGGAATAATGTAACCTTTCTTGATAGAATCCCAAACTCCACTCCCTAGAGAATTGATGTAGGCTTCCATCCTTAGCTTCCAAAAAGCATAATTTGTTCCATCAAACCTAGGTATCTTACTGGATCCACCTTGTGTCATCCCGGACCTTCCTCAAGTGGTTAAGCTTCCCTCAGAGGAACTTGGCTCTAATACCAATTGTTAGACACACAAGAATACTGAGAGGGGTGTGAATCAGTATTTAAACAATTTTCAATTTCAACAACTTCAACTTATCTAGACCAGATTAAACCTTAAGCATCACAATATCAACATGAAAGAATAACATAATGTACATCAACACATAACACCATATATACATGGAAAAACCTAAAAGGGAAAAACTACAGTGAGGATTAACTCACAATATATGAAGCTCAAATAATAACTTTGTTTTAGGGGCTTTAGCCCAAGGAAGCTGCTACTCCCTAAGTAACTTTGATTTAGGGTCACTCCCAAGGAAGCTTCTACTCCCTGATGACCTTGTTTTAGGGTCACTCCCAAGGAATCTACCACTCCCTGAAATGAGAACACACTTACAAGAGATTACAAAATGACAATCTTTTCTACTGTCTGAAAACTGATATTGAAGCTCACACTTTTAATGATTGCACTTCTACCTCCTCACACTTTCTTCTGAAGATCCAATCAGTTAGGCACACTCTATACTTGATCATTGTCACAAATATGTATTCAAGATGAATTTGGACAGCATCAACAACATCTACTCTTTCTCCTTCATTCACACATCAATAATGCATTTATTCTACTTTTATCTACTTGCAAACCTTTTCAATCAACTTACAATCATACCTCACCTCACTCATTTTGATTCACTATTTATACATGATATTACATTGATTACATTTCTTGTCGGCCAAATACAACATGAACAATACATTTACAAGTTGGCCAGACAACAGACAATATGAAACGTGTAGAAGATAGGTTCTAAGTGAATACACACGTTACACCAGCAAAAGATCCAAGCCTTGTAGACCCCAACACTTGCTTAACTAGATCCAAAATATCCTTCACAACTTCAAACACCAAGGAATTACATCCGCACACTCTTCTCATTTGGAAATAGGACAACTTTAAGGAGAACACATGAAGACTTGAATTATAACAGCCACATCAACTTGAAAAACTTTGTGCGGTACTGGAAACAAGAAATATCTTCATAAAAATTTTCCTAATGATTCCACATGACTCATAAAACATCCCCGAACACTCCTTTACCACCACATAGCGTCAATCATTATCTCTAAGAACACTCTGTCACCCGGAACATACTGCAACATGCTATCATTTGAAAAACTGAGCTACGGACCACCAAGAACCTTGAAATTGAAGAGAAGCATATAATACACATCTAAAAACATGTCCTCAAAACCACAAGGTCAATCATTCACTTGTGGAGGAATGCGAAGCATTCCAACAAACCTTCAATACTAGCCTACTCTGCCAGAACATATGCTAGTACTCTATCACCCACAACTTTCATAGCAGAAGGGTAAATGATCTGAATCTCTAGAATTATCATCTTCACTAGAATATTGACATACCTTCATAACCGCATAGCCAAATTTACAAATGCAAAGGAATGTGGACCATCTTGCTTCTATGTAGTGACTGTCATCACAGAATCAACATTATCTTCACTCTATATTTTGCAAACCATGCTTCCAATAGTCCAAACATCATAAAACTTGGAATATGCAAGATTTGTCATTATATTAATATATATTCCAATCCGCAAAGGCCCAAAACCAAATTGATGGAAATGTTGAGCAGTTTCCTAGACAGTCTTCAAAGGTGGTCATTCTAAAACAGAGACTATCACCAAGTTCCAGAGGCTAAATCTTCTTTGCCTTAACACATGAATTCTTAGGGGTAGTAGAAGAGGGCATACAACATATCTTAGTCCATTAGTACCATTTATTAGTGCTTCTAATTCCCATATTAATGTGTCTTCTTGATGCTTCTAATTCCCATATGAATATAACTTCATACTCAATTCTAAAATGAACAAGGCATTATATGAATTTCTAATTACCATCTCAATGTATCTTCTTTAGGAGCATAACCTACATATCTCAATGTATCTTCATCTTCTAATTCTCATCTCAATATATCTTCTTCAAGAGCATTACATCCAACTATGAACACTATTACACATAGTGTTGACATCAATTACAACCTAGTGACAGTGTTGACATCAATGACAAACAATACAACCATTGGAACCATATTTGTAACATTTCCCACAACTCCTTCCTAGCATTTCTTTGATTAGGGGCATAGATATTAACAATATTCCAAACCTTATTGTGAGTAGAAACCTTGACACAAACTACTCTTAGACAGTGAAAGGCATTCCACCTTGACCACATTCTTATTCCACATTGTAACAATGCCTCCAAAGGCTCTAGTTGCATCACTAATGTAGCAGTCAGCATTGGGCCAAAGAATTTTAGCAATAGCTTGAAATCTATCTTCCCTCATCTTAACCTTCTGTAATAAAAGAATATCAATTTTGTAATCAAAGATGTAGTTCTTAACCAAGAACTATTTTGGGGGACTATTTAGTCCCCTAATTTTCCACAAGAGAATCTTCATTTTTGGCCTCAGACCTTTCTAGAGGCAATCTCCAAAGTCCTTTATCTTCCCATTGCAATATCCTTATTGACTTCTCTCTGTCTAGTTTCTCTTTGGGAGAATCTACCTACCTTGGTATGCACCCCCACATCAATAGCCTTTTTCCCTTAGTTTCCGCCTTTCTTCTTGGCTATAGTCCATACCTCTAAATCCTGGTCAATGCTTGATCTACTTGTTCCAACTCCCAGGGTTATGTTGAAAGGATTATTCTTTGAGGAGGAAAAGTCCGTAAGAATACTACCAATCCTCCACTGGTTCCTAGAATATTAATTTGCTTGAAGATGGGCCCCGAGCCAAAATCTATCACAGACCCAATAGTCCTCCCTTCCTTTTGTTCAAAGCTAGAAGCTACTTTATGGGGGATCTCCCCTTCTTCCATATCTCCTTGAGGGGTAAGAGAGTTCTTTGTCTATTGACCAGCCAACTGCTCTGATTGTAGTTGTTCAACTATTGTTTGAGACCTGCTAATCCCTTCCTACATATTAGGTTTCATTGAATCTAGAGGCCCTTCTGCAGTATGGTTTATGTTTTTGTCATCTTCTTTTGCTTCACCCCCATTTTTCTCTTTCTAAGGGGAACTAATAATGTTAAAGGATATCCTCCATAAAAGGGTAGTCCTCTTCATCTCTTTTTTCAAGAACCCTATTGTCAACACCATTCTTTTTTAGGGCCTTACATTGGGTTATCAGGTGCCCCTTTTTGTCACAGTTTTGACAAAACACTATGGCATTTTCATATTGGATGGACTGGGTCCATTGGCCATTCTTACATTCTAATGTTATAATGTTAGGCGTGGTTTTATGAATATCAACACTAACACAAAAATGAGCAAAAACTAACCTAGGTTTATTTTTTGTGTTGTCTAGAGCAATAAAATGCCTAAAGGTGTTCGCAATCTAGTTGAACACTTTTTTATCCCATTATTCAAGAAAAAGCCCTGGTAATCTAACCCAAATATGGGTTTTCTTATTGAGGTACGCTACAACATCAAACCTGTTGGAGTCTAGGACAACACTGAGAGGGGGGGTGAATCAGTGTTGTGTAAACTTTTAATTTTTTGCACCTTTTAATTTACGATACAAAGAGAGAGGAATATATCAATGATCTATTAAACACATATGCACAAGTATGATAATGAAAAGTATGAATCAGAATCTTAAGAAGGGCACATGAACACATGAAGACAAACAAGAACCATTACATCTGATTTGATGAGTGGAAAACCCTAAAGGGGAAGAAAAACCACTCTGAAATGCTTCACTAGCTTAATCAAAAACCTCACTAGTTACAATCAGGTATCACTGACCATACAAGCCTCACTGGCCACAAAGAGGTCTCACTAACCACACAAGCCTCACTGGCAATAAACAATTATTTTGGACACAAGAAAAACAATTCAGGGGGTTTCCCTGATTCACTTCTTCACAATAACTTTTCTCTCCTTTTTCCTCTCTTGACAAAATTTTTTTCATTCATAATATAATTAACCAAGCTTCTAATGTCAATCAATCACCTGTACATTACAATCTCAATGTCTTTCTCTGCATTTCATCTTTCATTAAAATTCTCTAGCCTTCTGTATCAAAATCATAACATGATTTTTGCCATTACATTTTCTTCATCTGCATATGTCATTCCTACAATGATATCTCTAACATTTCACATAAATTATCTCTTCAATACTACATTTTTTTCCACACACAAAATCCATCGTTCAATGCAACTGCAAAACCAATATATAAAAAAATAGAAGATCATTTCACATTCTTCTCCTCTCTGCATAAATTTTCACCTTCACAAATAAAATGTTCAATATTCCATTTTGTTCTCAATAAAAACTTGCATCTACAAAAACTAAAAAAGATGACCCTTGACATTTCTTTTCTCTGCATATTCATCTTCACCTGCATATATTTCTCTTCTCTGTATTTACATTTTTCCTTTCTCAATAAAAACCATGAATGATATTCATCAATCTTTTATCTTCCTGCATAAAATATTTCTTTCACTTTTCATTAAAGGTCTTCCATAAAATTTTATTAATCTGCCCTTGTAAGAGAAAATAAAATCTCTTTCAAACCTGATCTCCATCTGCAAAATGACAAAAAATTTCCCAAGAAAATCATTTAATAACATCTCCGAGTCTTCTCATACAAAAGCCAATTAAAAAAAATATCTCTCAAAAAAAATAATTTCCTTTTTAAACTGCATGAGAGAGATAGAAAGAGACTCCACTTTGTATTTTAAAATTAGAAAAAAAAACTTTCATGAAAATCTCCTTAAAAAAACTCAAGAAAATCTACCTTTAAATCTCCTTTTCAAAAGACTAAAAATTTATAATAATAGCCTTTAAAACTGCAGTCAAAAAGGCATATGACGTTTAGTGGCACGTCAAAGTGCATGCTCAGGAAGGAAAAGCAAAGTTTAACTAGCAACCGCTGATCTTCATTTGAGCACCCATTCATTTTTAAATATTGGCCTTTGATCATAAAGTTGGCGCCCGAACACTTATGAGAAGACCGCTTCATATGGTGAATAAAGGAGAGGGCCAGTCCTTCATGATGACTAAAGGACCCTTCAATAGGTTAACATAAGTGATTTGACCTTTGATTGTAGGTCAACTGGGAATTAAAACAAAAGTAACTTTTCATGTTGACGGTCAAGATGGTCAAATCAGAATATAAGGAGTTTGTGAAAGAGTTTTAGGACACCACACCGCATGAAGGACATACAACAAAATACATCTCCTATGAAACATCTAATGACCAACCAAAGTCAAATACAACATCTGACAAACACTCACCAACTGTGAAAGAGTAACAATAAGTCCAATGAAGATCATATGAAGCAATTCATCATGATTTAACATCATCATGAAGACATTAGACTCCTCTAAAGCTTCCAAACTTAACATGTCATAAAACCAACTCCATGTCTCTGCCACTCATACTCAACACCAATCAACATTGATGAATAAAGGCATCTTTTTGCCATGAGACATAATCAGATCAAGATCATTATCTGATTAAAGATCAACTAAATCACTACGTAAATCATCCTTAAACATAAGCATGATCAAAGGAAACCAACAACAACTTTTTCAAGTATCAAACACTCTGAACCCCATGTAAAATTCTTTGCAAGTACCACTCTCTGCAAGTCTTATACCATGAAATCAACATGAGTAACCAAGATGGGATGAAAGCATCTTGACATATCCTGGGCATGAATATAATACAACCTCAAAGCACATGAAGTCTTAAACATGATGAAGTAACATATCAACTCAAATTCTCAATTATCATCTTGACATAAAGCAATGCAAATCCTAATATAAGGACATCACATTATGTGAACTCTTGAGATGAGAGCATAAGCATCATGAAACAACAACTCCTTAAGATGAGAACCCAAACCTTCACAAATGAAGCATGATCATCAAGATATGAATTTCATCTTAAACAAACATGAAGCAAATTCATCAAGCATGTTCACTAAGTGAACTCTTGTGAACTTCTGAAAGCATGATCTACATCCTGTCATATGAAGACCAATCTAACTTTCATTATGATGTATATGCATCATCAACTCACACCTTTTTGACATCAATGACAATCAATTTCCATCAAAACCATGGCCTCCACTTGCATAGAGAAAGGTTGTGTTTGTCATACATCCATGGGCCTCCTACAAGAATAGAGGTAAGGTCCTCTCTGGCAGTGAATTTGAAGAGGAACAGTCTACCATCCATAGCACTAAAATACATGCTTCCCTTCAATCTCCATTTAGTAGCCACCCAACGCTTGACCAGATCAATATTTGGTCTAAAGGAAAAAAAATTCCCAACCAGAGCTTGCTCCATCGAAGAAACAATCCTCTCTATAGTGAAATCTAGGAGTTTAAGGGCATATCTATTTTTAGTCTCCAACAGTTGTGGGATGACACGAGGATTCACGTGATCCTTTTCCCCCAAGAGGACATTCTTCCACACGTTGGAAACCGATGTGTCAACCTATGTCATGGGTTCAGAAGGGCAGCCTGAGGCTACACTAGGGTCAACCTGTACTGAAGGGGAAAGGGGTGGGGGATCAAGGGGTCCCCCACGGCCATGGCCAAATTCAGACAATAAAAGGGCAAGAACAGGAGCATGCAGAGCAGGTGTGCATAGTGTTTTTCAGGTAAAATACTAGTAATATAATTGTTATTGATAGGAATATGGGGTCATACTTGACTTACTTTACATGTTTGGGTCAAGAAAATAAACTAGCATACCTATATTTAAAAACATATATCTAAATTACACTGAGAGATATCCTTCTCGAGGCGCCTAATGTTAGGATTAGTGATTAAAAAATAGGCGCCTTGAGAAGGATATCTCTCCGCCTACTTAAGATATATGGCAAGCCTAATTCTAACTATATTATATATCTTAAGAATTTTTATAATTATATAATATAATATTATAATAAACATTAGATATATTATTTAATATAATTATTATATATAATATTATAATATAGATTAGAAATTAAATTTAAGTTTTAGCTAAAAATATAATTATAAACAATAACTGTAACAAGATATTTTATGTGCTTTACACTTTGTATTAATAATATTTAATTTTGAGAGCATTTTTTTAATCTTTGCATTAATTTTTTTATTATTTAATATAATAATTAAATAATTCTCAAATAATTATTAGATAATTGTAAATATTTGCAATATAAAATCTATTAAATATTAATACATAACATATTAAATAATGAAATCAACTTGCATCAAAAATTGAAATTATAATTATAATTAAAATAAAGATATGCAAACAATTAATCTCTTAATGATATTAATTCAAAATTGAAGGAGATAAAAAATAATAAATTAGATAACATATGTTTCATTATATTTTTTAATTTTCCATCCATTCCTTCCACTAAAAAATCTCAACTTAAATGCTTTAAAAACTAAAGATAATTGGTTAAAATGCTTTAGTAAGATCAATAAAGAAAGATTTAAATATTTGTTATACATTGCAACAACTACTATTTCCAAGAAAAAAAATATACTTCATAACCCAACTAAAGAGTGTGCTTAATGTCAATCAATTTTTTTAGTGAGAGAGCATTACATGAAGTCTAGTTATCCCAAATGCAAAAGACATATGAGCCAAAGTAGAGTTTTTTGTAAAGTCTAATTGTCCTATATGCAAAAGTTGAAAAGACATTAAAATGGGAATGCTTCTTAGGGTTGATCATTGTGGACCAGTAGTTCATGATAGATTTCTTATCTTTCCAATTAACATCTCCGTACTACTCTCAGCATCAACTGGGTTAGAAACAGAGCAATGGCTGATTTTTGTTTCAACCACTCCATGTCAAGTAAATTATTGCTAGAATAGTGCATTTGGCTACTGTAAATATATTCTAGATCAAAAAATATTTTGTTTTTCAGTAACAGATATTTTATTTAGAATAAATAAGTTACAAGGGCCAACTATGAGAAGGCATCAAAGCTCTTATTTACAGCAAGTTTAAAAAATCAACACAAAAGCAAGTCTAAGGTCTATAAAAAGGAGCACCCAAGAGAGAAGAAATAGTGAACCAGGATTCAATATCTTAAGTCTTTGATTTAGAGTTATTCTCAGCCCCAAAAGGGTACATTTTAAGGCATTTTAAAACACATCACTTAGAATTTTAGTAAGAAATAAATAGATATAGATTGCACTAAAATCTTTGTCAACATAGTTAATTAATAGAAGATTTGGTATAGGTATTCACATGCAAGAGGACATCTGATGAAGTTTAAAAAGATGGGATAATGACGCTTAAAAGAGCTGAAAAAATTCTAGATTTAAGTATTAATATCTTTGAACCTGGGCGCCATGATCTGGATAAAAGGTGCAACTTTTAAACAAAGAAAAATTATTGAAATCTCTTACATATGGCGTCAAGGAAGTTTAGTAAAGGCATCATACAAAGAGTGTTGAAATACATATCACAAAATTAGATAATACTCTACCAAAAGGGGCGTAGAATATAACTCAGATATCTAGTTTAAAAGATATAGTTACAGGTAAAAGTTATTCATTTATACTTGAGAAGATGCAAGGTATAGACGAGCCATTACTGACACAAAACTTTCATTCAAGAACAGGATGGAAAACCAAACGAAAAGAAATCACAATCGACACAGAGATGAATCAAGTCTAGGGGCACAATAAAATGACAAGCTAGGTTTGGATTAAAGTACAAAGATTTTTTAGGTTTAAAGATATTGAAATTTGAACACAGAAGTTAATACAAATCAATACCAATTATTTTGCACATAATTATCTAAATGCATCACAATAGACAGATAAATCTTATTATGTAATGAAGTACAGTCTGCTTAAAAATCTTTCAAACCATGACAATAATAAAAAAAACAAAGAACTAATGCAAATACCTTTAAAAAAACAAAACGATTTCCTCCACGGCCTTGGATCGATTCTTGGGAAGGTGATTCTTTTTTTTCTGTTCACACTCCCCTTCAGCTCACCTCAAATCTTGCAATTTGATATTCTCATCTGAGTTATTTGCTTTCATATATTAAAAAATGTCAAGAAGCAATTGAAACATCCATTCATTTCACCTTCTCCATTGATGTGGATCCCAGCAATGCAATGTAACTCCTTACCATAACCTATTAATGTTTTGATTTAAATTAGTTTTTAAAATTTTTGGATTTTTGTTTACTGGAATTTTTGGATTTTTGATTACTGGAATTAGAGTCTTTCAGCTCTTATTTGTGACTTTGGAAATGTCTCTCGGTGTAATTAATACTTATGCATAGGATAAATGGCAAGAAACTAGTAATACAATTGTTATGTTGCAATATTTTAAATAAGGTAGATATATTTAAACTATATTTAAAATGGTAAAAAAAATATTTTTTCCTAGCATTGCTAAGTGAGATTAATTTGATGTATGAGACCTTTATGTGTACAAACACTTTTATCATTTGGCCCACTTAGGATTCAATAAATTTATTTACAATCTCTACACAAATAACATAATTGTATCTTCTATGTTCCCTTATGAAAAAAAGTAAAGAGGGATAAATTTAATTTTTTATTCACCCAACTCTCTATCCTTAGACACAATCCCCAACCTCTTCCATTATTTTATCCATAATACATAAGAAAAATAATAAAATTAACCTCTTTACCCTTAATTCTTGGGGTGATCTCATAATAAAGTGTCTCGCTTTTGGGGCATCCTATTTTTTTCCTAAAATCACACATTTTTAAAAAATATTGGACTTAAGCTTAGAGGGGTTCCATACAAGGGGATTGGATCAAACTCCTTTGGTACAACCTCCCAAGTTTAAGTCAAACCCTTAATGGAGTTTCCTCTACACCTAATAAAATCTTAACAAAAAAATAATTTTATTTTGTTTTTGGGGATCAAATGATGTTATTTGTAAGTATGTATCTCTTAATGTTATCTTTCTAAAAATTATTATATGTATTTTTTTAATATTATATATTTAATGTTATGCTAAATGCAAGTCCATTAAAAAAACAATGACCTCTATTAAAAAAAAAAAAGAAAAATAACAAATGTTATTAGAAAAATCTTTAAAAATGTACTACACTCCATAATGAATGTCATTTTTAAATGAAAAAAAAAAAAATTGATATAATGTTAAGAGAAATGTGTTATGGAATAATATAGGTCTAAATTTTTTGTTATCTTTAATTCAAAAATTAATTATAAATATTTTTTTCAAAAAATTACCAAATATATGTGCTAATATCTAATTCTAAGAAATCATGTAAATTTTTTTATCTATAGTGGAATTTATACAATATGTAAACTCAATAAAAAATAACTAAAAATAAAAAATTAATTGAAAAAATAAAAATGATAGAAATAATTCTTTTTAAAAAATTAGAAATTACAACTTAAATTTACATAGAAAATGTCACAACTCATTACTTTACATCATCCATAAATTCCATAAAGTCGTATAATTGACACAAATTGAAAATGCTAAAAATTGTTGATTTTGAGTCTCAAGCAAAAAGTGGGACTTTTCAATATCAAATGCCCTATTATGAACTTACTATGACATTGCTTGACAAGTGATGCCATAGGTCCCTTTGAAAGTAAAATATATTTAGCCTGTTATTGTAATATTTTCATTATCATGGTTGGGCACCTATAATTATATAATATCTAAAGATGTATAACTATATAATATATTTATTTAATTAATATTTATATATTAAAATAATATTATATTATTTATGCTATTTTTGTAATAACAATATAATTGTATTATATTATAGTATTATGATTTAATATTATTAGCTATAATAATATTATAAATAGAATAAATATTATTAAATTATTTTGCTCTTTTACCCTACATGGGAGTTTTTTTAAATGTTAAGTGGCAGGACCACAAGACCATTGCATAATGGTTGTAGCTCCCTATGGAGTTGTGCAATAGTCATGTGATTTGTTGGAAAAGTGTGTCGTACAACTTGCATAATGACTTTATAATGTTGTTGTTAGGAAGATGTGTTGTACATCTTATGTATGACATTGTAATGTTGAACCATAATTTGTGGTCCTCATTGAATGGGATGTCACCCTTGGTTTTTAGCTTTATTTATCCTATTTTAACATTATATAAGACATTATAATAGCAATAAAATTAGGGTCACAAAAGGACAATCAAAGAGAAAAATCATCAAAAGGTGAAATGTCACATGGGACAAGGAGAACCACATGTGACACCATAGAATGTGAGAGACTCTTGGGAGATGTCAAGAGTCACACCAGAGTGTTTGGATTCACTTGTAGAACATGTAGAGTCATGTGTGATATGCGAGTGGTCATGTGTAACACATTAGGAGACATTTGTGGAATATGAAGGGTCATGATCCATGGTTTTGTAGCCATTGTATTGTAAAACCACTTAGTGGTTTCTTACAATCTTTGTGTCTATGGAAATAGCTTGTGGCATTGTAAAAGCATATGAGAAGTTTTTTGGTTCCATATTGTTGTGACATGATCCAAGGAAGGCATGACAATCGATGTATGGTTACTCATAGAGTGCACTAAGAAGAGGTTTTATTAGAGTTCATGTTACAACTCATAGAGGGTTCTCTAAAGGTGCATGCTATCATATTTGATAGGGTAAATAATTTATTTGAGAACAAGTGAAATTATATGTATAAATTGTAAGCTTTATTTTTAGATAATATATAATATTAGTGTTATGTTTCTTGTCGGGGATTTATTTAAAAATGTGTCATATATTTAGAAGCATGAATATCAAGAGGATCTAATACACTCACCTCTTTTGTATGATTGATTTCCATTCTTGTGAACTTGTGGCAATATTTTTTCTATTTTTTTAAGCTTTTCAATTTTTATATTATTTTTAAAATTTACATTTGTATGCAAATATTTTGAGTTTTTCAAATATTTTTTGGATATCATTTTTATTTTTGAAAACCATATATAGCTTTAAAATGGTACACATTATTATGTTAATACCTTAATAGTAGTACTAAAGTACAGTGAAAATTATGTGCTCTCCTCCAATTTGTCACTCAAGAACATTTGTGAAATAAAGAAAAGGTGTAGAATAAACCTATTACACTAATCTATGAGAGGAGATGTGTAAAAAATAAAATTGTACATTTACAAGGAAATAAACACAAAAGCAATATACCATAACATAATGATTTACATGGGGAAAACCCTTTTGAGAGAAAAACCCCAATCTAAATCCAATCAATGTATTATTTAGTAATTAATGGGTACAATACACTTGTAGAGTCTAAACCTGTACAAAAGTATCACCAAAAATAGATCTAAAGTGATTATGGTAGCATATAGTACCTACAAATTCACTATGAAACCTCCATCTCAAGCACCCAATAAATAGGAGAAGAAATACATGAAACCATCAAATGATAATTAATAGGAAACTGTGATATAAAACCACACAAAATGTGGTACCCAAATACCTAGTAAAAATCCAACACCCAAATCCCAAGATGAGTCCATAGGCTAAAAATAGCATATTGCTTACACTTGTGACCATAAGCTCATCATAATCCACTCACCAGCTTGGGCATTCTATTTTTGATCTATTATCTCCATTCAAATATTCCTTATGATATTTCATATGTTGGTCAACAAGTGTAACTCCCTTTTACAACCCTCTTATGCATCATAGATGTCTTATATTTCTAATGTGGGAGGCCCAACTTCTAAGGGCCATCACTTTTAATCTAGGAAGCTAATTGAGCCATTTTTTTAAATTAAATATCTTAAAGAGATTCATGTTTATGTAACTAGATTGCTTTGGTTAAGGCCCATTTCAACATTTTTAGGGCCAAAATTGACCTCTATAGCCCTAAAAGTTACATTTTTGTGTTTTATAACCTAAAACTTACTTTTTTCATTCTTAACATTAGGATGCAAGGTTAAGACACCTTTCCTAACATTCTCCCACTTTTCAAAATCCTTGCAAGAGAAAAGGGAATACCAATATTGTCAACTATTTGTTATCCTGGGTCGAGAGGCCCGTCGACTTACTACACCACTTGAGCTTCTCTATGCTTACTAGCTTCGTCAATGTATCAACAACATTATGCAAATTGTCTAATTTCTCCAACACAACCCTCCCATCCTCTACCATGTCACAAATAAAATGGTAATGGACCTCTATGTGCTTCATTATCACATGCAAGATCAGGTTCTTTGCTAGACATATGAAACTCTAACTCTCACAAAGACCTCTGATTGCTCCCTGATTGAGTCCCACATCTGAACACATAATCTTAAGCTAGATGGACTCCTTATAAACATGATTAGATTCCATGTACTTGTTGGCAAGAGACACTGATATGTATTAGACTTGAGTGTTGTCATTGATGGCAACAAGGCAAAGATCATTCATCACAATGGCAAAGACACATTACTCCAGAAGATAATCCCAATCCAGTATTAATAAGGTACAAGCATTTTGGTCTGGAAACCCTAAATTGGCTAAGTATTAGAAGTGTTCAGGTATGAGACAGAAAAAGGATCAGTACTCCTCCGCAAGTGAAGATATGAAGATGTGGCTCAAGTATGATGTTCTTAGTTATCTATTGATGTTACATTCCAATAATCAGGTCATGACTTTCTCCAGAAGTCATCTGACGAAAAGACTGAGTCCAAGTTTGCAGAAGTAAGACATAGAGAGTGAATAGTGCTGAGTAAATTGGTCCACATTCCTCTGCATTAGCATGTTTTGTTCTACAGATTTGAAGTAAGATAGAGATAGGTCATGACTATTAAAATCCAAGGCTGTAGCTTCAGAAGTGTAGCAAATCTTATTCTACAGGCTCTCCAATACCAGCATCCAGTGTGACAGTGCATCAAGTCAAAGATCCGGATTTTGATATATAGATTTATCTTATTTTGTGAGTTGAATACATGTCAAGAGATAAATAATGATTGATTAATATCATTCATGAAGTCCCATTTGGTCCGCAGAATAAGTTGTGATGTGACAGAGGAACCTATCATATATGTTATGAAGGAACAAGCCAACAGGATGATTAATTCCTTATGAGGAGAAGAAACATGAGTTGGATGATAAATGTAAGTGGTTGTATGATTAGAGCTAACACATATGAAGACATGTGCATGATGGTTTGGATCCGCATTGAAGATTTAACACAAAAATAAGCCGACAGGATATAACACTTAGTATACACATTTTACAGTTTGCTTGCTGACCTAATCATGAGAAAGATTTAGTTGCGGATATAAATAGAGGATGGATTTCGGTGTTTGAGTGAGTGAAGTGTGTGATGTGATATATATATCAAGGTGAAATATGTGAAGATAGAATGGCTGCAAAAAATAAAGAGAGATCTTGAGCATATGTAAGAGCAGAGCAAAGAAAATAGGGGCAGACTAAAATGAAGAGTTTTGAGTCAGTATTTATGAACTTAATTGGAACTGCTACCATGCATATGTAGATACAATCACAGTAGTTCATCCTTGGCAGTGAGTCACCCTTGTTCTTTCTTCTTCTTCTAATTGGTAGTGAGCCTTTTCTTGAGCAGTGAGCTCCGGGCAGTAAGCCCTAAGGCAGTGAGCCTTTTGTATTTTGGTATTGTGCAATAATAATATATTGAGAGCTAACACTCTCCATGGTTTTTCCCTCTTTGGGTTTTCCACATAAAAATCTTGGTGTTCATGTGTTGTCTTTGTGGTTTTTGTTCATTTGTTTAATCTGCTTTCACATAATTGAATTTGGTAAATGGATAAAAGAGCAAGTGCATAAATAGTTTTTTAGAACACTAATTCACCCCCCTCTCAATGTTCACTATATTCAATAGTATTCAACCTCTATAGTGGACAAAGTGACCATAACCTACTACTTATTCATCCAACTAATAGCGCCACCAAATAAACTAAACACATATCCACTGAAGGATCTTCTATTGTCAACATTTCATACCCAATATAAATCCATGAATCCATGAATATCCACTAGTTAAGTGTTGGTTCCTTGTATAATCACCATGATAACAAATAAAATACTCAAAGGTACTCTACAAATATTTGAGGACCCTCTTAATTGCATCCCAATGATCTCATCAAAGATTAACGATGAATATACTAAGGACTTCCATTTCTTGGACAATGTCTCGTCTTGTATAGACCATAGCACACATCAAACTCCCAATAGTACTAGAATAAGGCACTCTAGTCATGTCCTCCATCTCACTAGGTACATATGGACATTACTTTATAGATAACTTAGTCCCCATCGAAATAGGAACTCTTATTGGTCTATAAACTGACATGCTGAATCTCTCCAACATAAAGTTCACATACTTACTCTAGCCCAACCAAATATTTATGTTTTCTCTATCTCTTATGACCTCCATTGCAAGATATACTTGACAACTCCCAAGTCCATGTCAAACTATGTTGAAAGTTGAGACTTCAAATCATAATTGACATCCTTACTATTACTAAAAATAATATATCATCTACGAACAATATGATTACAAGGAATTGTTCACCATCTATTTTATAATAAACATAATGATCTAATTTGGATCTTAGAAATACCAAGCCCAACACAAATGAATCAAATTTTCAGTACCACATCCTAAGAGACTATTTGATACCATACAAAATAAATAAATTTTAAACCAATGTTTCTGGGTGCAGGAGCACCTAATGGACTTTATGCCTCCATGAGGCCATTTTATAAATATTTGCTTTATGTTGTGTTTGAGTCATTTCATAAGGTCTTAAAGACCAATTTTAATGTGTGTAAGGTGTCTTGAGTCATTATTAAGCTTATAGATGGTGGTTTGTCAAATTTTGTAAATCTTATAAAAGTTGTCATATTGTAAAGTTGTAAAAAGTGGGAAGGTGAAGAGTCATAAGTTGTAAATGAAGGAATTAGAAAGGTTGTAGTTGGAAAATCTATTGTAAATGGTTGGTACATGTTTAAATAGCCTTGGGGAGGTCAAAACCAAGGTGGGCTGTTAAATTTTGAAGTGAAATCAATAAAAGACATCCTTGTTTTCTACAATTTTTGAACGTTAAATTATTGTTACAGAGCTTGGTACGGCCTGGTACAGTCATTTCACAGCATGAGACCAACTGGAAATGAAATATAATTGAATCTAATTTCTATTTCTTTTTGTTGAACTTAATTTTATGGTGTTTTGAGAAAGTTACGCCCATTTTACTACAAACAGGTTTGAAACCCTAGTTATGGTATAGTGAGTAAACATATCAATTTTTTAAGGATTCCGTACAAAGTAACCTACCTTAATTCTGGGATATGTTGTATAAAGTATAAATGGGTGTCTGAAACTATGTTTTTAGTTTGGATATCATGTTTATAATGAAAGTTATGGCCAAAAAACTTTATTTGTTGCTCTACTTCAAAACCTAGGCAAGAGTAGACCAGTCAAGTTTTGAACCTTTCCTTCCAAAGTAACGATACCCCATTTCAAGATATTTTATAGAAGGGATTAATGGGTATCCAAATCAATTTTTAGATTGTGGGTCTGAGTTGTCTTCCAAAAGTTATGTCAAAATTACCTTATTTGTTGTTCTCATCAAAGCATAGTGGAAGATTGTGAGAAAAGTCTTTTGTTTGAAGTGTATTTATTTGAGTGAATCCTCCATGCTCTGCATCAATTGGTATCAGAGCTCAGAAGGTTTGGGCAAGAGAGTTTGGTGTTTGTGTGTTTGTGTTTGTGCAAGTTGAAGAGAGAACCTGGTTGCCAAAAGACTAGGTAGAGGAAAAGAGAAGAGACCTAGGTAAGGAAAAGAAAAGAAGAAGCAAGGTTAAAGGGACTTGCTTGAAGAGAAGATGGATTTATTGAGAAGGTACCTGCAGGCTGGGGGTTCACAAAAGAAGAAGCAAGAAGAAACAGAGAGGAAGAGGAAAGAGGAAAAAGAAAGGGCAAAACAAATGGAGTTTGACCAAGAGATAAAAGAACTAAAGCATGCTATGGAATAGCTGAAAGAGATGAAAAGAAGAATGAAAGATGAGATGGAGCAATTTCTCAAAAGAGCACTCAGTTGGCACTTGACAATGAAGAAGAAGGTTGTATGGCCTATTCAAAGGCTGATGCAAAAGAGAAGATAAATAAAAGCATTAAAACTAGATGGGAAGAAGCCTTTGTTGATGGAAGAAGACAAGGAACAAGCAAGCAAGTTGAGGTGATGGTAGAGGAAGACAAACCCATGAAGGATACAGCCATGTCAAACCATGAAGATGTTGAAATAGTAGCTGTGAAGCTTGATCTGATTTTAGTGGAAGATGATATTGAATTAGTGTCAAAAGATGATTTGGTTAAGGTCAAGGATGACTTGATTTTGGAGGATCAAAGTTGGTCTCAAAGGTATGATGGTATGATGTTTTCTTCATTGATTTTCAAGGAGGATAATGGATTTTTAGTTTTTTACACTTTAGAGGTTTGTGATCCTAACAAGGCAGCAAGGTTGAAGGTAGAGAAGTACATGGGAAAAGTGAGGACCAAAGGTGAAGGGATCATATCTACACCAAAAGGGAGAAAGAGTAAGGAAGGAGTATACATAGTTCTTCTTGAGATTTTAAAGAAGGACAAACCAAAGTTCAAGATGAAACCCAAAGTGAAAATGAAGACCAATTGGAGCTTCTTCCAAGAATACAAAGGGTAGGAGTTAGAAGACATCAAGCAAGCTCATTCAGAGATTAATACCTGTTACTGCCCTCAATTCAAGAGGGCTTTGAATTTCTTTTTAGTTGGGAGTATGGTGCAGGAGCACCTAATGGACTTTATGTCTCCATGAGGCCATTTTGTAAATATTTGCTTTATGTTGTGTTTGAGTTATTTCATAAGGCCTTAAAGACTATTTCTAAGGTGTGTAAGGTGTCTTGAATCATTATTAAATTTATAGGTGGTGGTTTGTCAAATTTTGTAAATCTTGTAAAAGTTGTCATATTGTAAAGTTACAAAAAGTGGGAAGGTGAAGAGTCATAATTTGTAAATGAAGGAATTAGAATGGTTGTAGTTGGAAAATTAGTTGTAAATGGTTGGTACATATTTAAATAGCCTTGGGAAGGTCGAAACCAAGGTGGGTTGTTACATTTTGAAGTGAAATCGATAAAAGACATCCTTGTTTTCTATAATTTTTGAATGTTAAATTGTTGTTGTAAAGCTTGGTACGGCCTAGTATGGTCATTTCATGGTGTGAGACCAATTGAAAATAAAATATAATTGAATCTACTTTCTATTTATTTTTGCTGTACTTAATTTCATGGTGTTTTGAGAAAGTTATGCCCATTTTACTACAAGCAGGTTTGAAACCCTAGTTAGGGTATAGTGAGTAAACAAATCAATTTTTGAAGCATTCTATACAAAGTAACCTACCCTGATTCTAGGATATGTTGTATAAATTCCAAATGGGTGTCTGAAA
Source organism: Cunninghamia lanceolata (assembly GCA_027924645.1). Taxonomy (NCBI): domain Eukaryota; kingdom Viridiplantae; phylum Streptophyta; class Pinopsida; order Cupressales; family Cupressaceae; genus Cunninghamia; species Cunninghamia lanceolata. Next base: position 3,290,172 of record BSBN01000752.1, on the reverse strand, counting down.
CTATGTTTTTATTTTAGATATTATGTTTATAATGAAAGTTATGTTCGAAAAACCCTATTTGTTGCTCCACTTCAAAAACCTAGGCAAGAGTAGAACAATCAAGCTTTGAACCTTTCCTTCCAAAGTAACCATATCCCATTTCAAGATATGTTATATAAGGGCTTAATGGGTATTCAAATCAGTTTTTAGATAGTGGTTCCCAGTTGTCTTCTAAAATTTATGTCAAAATTACCTTATTTGTTGTTCTCATCAAAACATAGTGGAAGATTGTGAGAAAAGTCTTTTGTTTGAAGTGTGTTTGTTTGAGTGAATCCTCTATGCTCTGCATCATTTCTTTACCTCTCTCCATGTAGTGATCAAGTTTTGTCATGTAGATCTCTTCCTCCAAGTTAGCATGTAGGAATTTTGACTTCATATTCATTTGTTCTATCTCTAAATTAAATGTTTTTGCTACGAATAGCAAGAACCTAATAGCTATCAGCTTAGAAACTACAAAAAATTACCAAAGCTTGTCCCCTCAACCTAAGAATATCCTTTTGCAACCATACTTGCCTTGTACTTTTTAATACCACCATTTGAATTGATCTTTTTGAATACCCATTTACATCCAAGAGGATTTCTTCCTTCTAGCAATGGTACCAAGTCCCATGTGTCATTCTTCTTCAATGCATCCATCTCCTCATCCATAGTTGCTCTCTAGGACTTAGAATCACCCATTTATACCATCACCTCCTTCATAGTTTTAGGCTCATCGGTATTAGTAATCAATTTACAAATGCATCTCCAATCAAGAGGAGTATACATGTCTAGTTATTGTCTCTATTGTGTGGACCTCCTCAAGATTTGAGGTGGAGATTCTACCTCCTCTTTAGAACTATCTATAGTATATGAGCTCTCCTCCTCTTTAGGTCGTTCATGAACCTCTTGTCCAACCTTTTCAATCTTTAGGGTTAGTTGAACCATATTTTTATTTCCATCCTCTTTTGGTTTCAACACTATGGAAGAAGGCATAATCTCTCTAAAAATAACATAAGTCGATCTATAAAACTTTATTCACCATAGGGTCTCAAAGTTTGTACTCTTTTACTCTAACACCACAGTTGATGAAGATACATTTCACTACCTTATTCTCCACTTAGCCTTGGAATTTCTAGGAGATTTGGATCTCCCATAGATTTGGATCTAGACTTTTCTTTCTTCTCATTCTACTTTTCTTTATCCTTTAGTCTTCCATGAATAGCTAGGGCCTCCTTAGTAGAATTAGAATCTTTATGTTACATCTTTGAGAGTAATGCAACCTCTATCTCATCCATTTTTTAGTTTTGAGGCAGTTCTTCTAATAGCCATCACCAAGTGATCTCATGAGTCTAGCAAAGAATATATATTAGTGTCATACAATGATCCTCCTCCATTTTTACTCCAATAGAGTGCAACTAGTTCACAATCATATTGAACACATTCAAATGTTCAACCACAAAACCACCATCATCCATTCTCAAGCGGGATAGCTTCTTTCTTAAGAAAAAATTGTTAACCAAGGAATTATTTTGGTAAAATTCTCCCAACTTCTTCCAAAGAGCTTGTGTAGTGGCTTCTTCATGTACATTCAAAAAAACAAAATCCACCAAGTAGATCCTAATGAGGCCCTTTTCCTTTATGTCCAATAGATCCTAGTCATATTATAACATTACAATGGGTTTGGATCCAAATACATTAGCCCATAGATCCTTGTTTATGAGAATATCCTCCATATTGAGCTTCCACAACTCAAAGTTAGAGTCTATAAATCTCTCCATCTCTATTTTTTTTGTTCCTTCCATTTTCCTGTACAACAAGATCTCCTTCTACATAAACTCCCAGTCAATCCAAGATTAGTACAAAAATCCTTGTCCCTAACACCTAGGACCTAAGGTGATCAAAGTTTGACACCAAATGAAAGAAGGATAAGGTACAAAATACACTTACTACACTAATCTATGAGAGGAGGTATATGCAAAAATTAAATCAATCATACAATTACAAGGAAAAAACACAAGCAATATATCATAACACAAAACTAATTTACATGGGGAAAAACCTTTTCAGAGAAAACCCCACACTCTAAAGTAACTCAATGTAATTTTTAGTAATCAATAGTTACAATACGCTTGCATAGTCTAAGTATTTATAGGAGTATCACCAATAAGAGATCTAGAGTGATTTTGACAACATAATAATACCTACAAAACTCACTATGAAACCTTCATCTCAAGAACCCAATAAATAGGAGAAGCAATACATGAAACCATCAAATGATAATTAGGAAACCATGAGATACAACCACCCAAAATGTGGTTCCTGAATACCTAGTCAAAATCCAACGCCTAAATCCCAAGATGAGTCCATAGGCTAAAATAGCATATTCCTTACACCTATCATAAGCTTTTCATAATCCACTCACCAACTTGGTTGCTCTATTTTGGCTCCATCATCTCCATTCAAAGATGTCTTATGATGTTTCATAGCATGCATCATAAGTTGGTCAACAAGTGTAACTCCCTCTTATAGCTCTCTTATGCATCATAGATGGTCTTATATTTTTTATGTGGGAGGCCTAACTTCTAGAGGCCATAACTATTTATCTAGGAAGATAATTGAGCCCCCCCTTTTTTTAAAATAAAAATCTCAAAGAGTTCCATGTCATTACATAACTAGCTTTCTTTGATTAAGACCTTTTTTGACATTTATTCAAGTCTAAAATTGACCTCTAGAGCCCTAAAAATTGTATTTTTGTGTTCTATAGCCAAAAAGTTGCATTTTCTTTGCTATTAACATTAGGATGCAAGGTTGAGATGCCTTTCCTAACAATTTTTAGATCATCCTCCTATGACACTTGACAATGACCCTCTATGCCATCTGTGACTACCTCGTACATCACAACATTATAGGTTGTTTTAAAATATCTATGGAGTATATTTTATTTTTAATTTAATAGTATTTTCTTTCATTTATTATTTTAAAAAAAATTCCCTTTTTCAAGCACCATACCCTTCATCATCTCCAATATAATTGCATATAAAAGTAAGAAACGTGAAAGTTAGAGTGAAAAGAAGATTAATACCAATAGAGGAGACTAGATCATCACTTTTTGATGTGAACCCTATCAATGCACATGATTTAGAGACTCAAAAATGTTTACATAGTTTTCTACCAAAAGCATTAAAATTCACTTATAGTTGTGATGTAAAAGACAATATATATATATATATATATATATATATATATATATATATATATATATATTACATACTTCTAACTATTGAATGTTAATTTTTTAATATATTTTAAAGTGTGTCATAAATGTAAGTTTTCCTTCAATTTGTCTAAAACTTTAACTTAAATATATTCTTATTTTCATTAGTTTAGTTTAGTTCCAAATTTATGGTAACAACATGATAATCAAGCCCCTTGGTCAAAATATCATTGCACATGTACTTTACAAATGTATGTGTATCCCATGTGCCATTTCAACAAACCCACACATCCTAACAACCTTAGTTCATGTAGAAAAAAAGGTTAACAAAATACATACTACTTAAAACCTACAACAATGAAGAACACAAACCACAACACAAGGAAATACATTACCTAAATTAAAATCCCATCATGTACATGAAGGGTTGGATTCTATGATAGATCGTTTACCTTATAGAAATGTGTATTATGATTTTATTTAAGAAAATAGCTTGAGAATGAGAATAGAGGTTTCATATTATTCAAATTTCTAAATGTTTCATAGTAGTGTGTATCAAGTTCACGAGCAAGTTACAACTTACTGCACTTATGTTTAGTTAGTGGTAGTTTGGGACATAGGTTCTATCAAACATCCTTAATGTTCCATCTAATTTTCATTTGAATTTTATCATCACATTCATGTTTCTTATCACAAAGAAATTAACTGAATTGTTCACTATATAACAGTAACTTATCTGAATAATCACCAAATATTTGAAACTTGTGCCAATTATTCATGTTGCCTACCTTACTTTAGGTCTTAAGAGGGGTCATGTATGAAATCACATTGAATTTATAGACTATTAACTGAAGTACATTGAATATGGTGATATTACATGTTACTAGCATGTCTACACACTATACAAGGGTGATGCACCAAATTCCAAGGTTGAATAAAGACCAAATCATTTAAGTTTGGATCCATTGATCATTATCACATACAACTATGATGATGTACTATGTTTTCTAGCCAACACATATATTCTATACATAGAGAAGCCTAATATGATTTAAGAGACAAACAAGAGAAAGGACATAGGGAGATAGTAAACAAAATACATAAGAGAGAAGGTCTATTGATATTGAGATCTTTAGGACCTATTTTGTAATTAAATGGATAATACTCCTAGCATGTATCAAGCTTATGAAGCTATTTTGATTTTAATATAATTTTAACTCTATGTGAATTATTATTTTTCTACTATGAAATGTGTTTGTGTGTTATACTTAGCTACAAGGCTTGATATTCTTTAATAATAAAACAAGGTATTTTCTCTCTAAGAAATCTAAAAAGACTAATGTATCATCCTTTATTGTAGCTTGTGAATGTGGTTATCATGTTGGATGGACCAACATAATCTCCTCCACTATGGTCCCTACTAACATGAGTAAACAAAGTTTTTTTCTCTATCAAATTCAATAAAAGCCTACTTAAAGCATAAAGTGTTGAAATCTTCCCCTCATGGTGAATGGAGGAAGGAATGGTAGGTGTGGGAGGATGGACCAAAGGTTGAAAAGTTGTGGTCAATCAATTGCAATGCATGCACCAAGTATAGATTGTGGCATGCCACCACTAACACCCTAGAGCAATCTCATATCAAAATAATTAGATTTCAAATCCATTTTAAACTATACCTACATTTTTGTAGAAAATAAAGGGGCACCTCAAGATTATTGTGTGGTTTGTGGTCAAAGACCATCCACCAATGGTCCCAAAAACTAGCTGAAATCACCTAATGTCTACCATTTTTGTATTGAGATTTTAGGTTTTAGTAGAAGAATGGGTTGATCGGTTGTGGTATCAATCAAATAAGGTTCCAAAGTTTGTTTTGTTAAATATATAGGCCATTTGTTTCTTTATAGACAATCCTTCTACATAAAATTAGCTCTTCTCTTCCTTACACTCATGAAACCTATCAAGAATAGAATCAATGTTTTTCATGGAATATAGCCAATTGCATTGAGTTGAAAAACCTACACAATTGTGGAGGAGTATGAGAATCATATTAAATGTATCTACTTGAGTTTTTAAAGTGGTTACATTTTTTACAATCTTAGATGTCAATCTTTGTTCATCAGTTTGAGATGGAGGTTGGTTTTTAGGTTTGTTTTGAGGTTCACTTATAGGTTAATTTTAAAACCCTAGTTTTTTAGGTTGGTTAAACATAAATTCATATACATTACAATCCACTTTAACTATAATTAAAAAATAAATAAATAAATATACTTCTTAAAAAAAGTTGTGCCTATTTACTCTAAACCTTTCATTTGGAAAAGGAAATTAAAAAACAATTGAAAAAATGTAAATGTGTGGAGTATAGATTTGTGGCTAGGCATGGAAGTTGCGGGAAAGGTCAAAAAATGGGTATTTTCTTTCTTTCCAAGGTCAAATATTTGTTTTGTAAGAATTAAATGGTCATGTCTATTGAAAATTAACTAATATATTTTTTGAAATGGATATCTATTTTAGTTTGGATCTCTAAAGCTAAATAGATATCTATTTACTCAAAAATAGATATCCTATGTAAATGAAATCATTGCCTATATTATATATAGTCTTCCGTACTAGAAACATTTACTATTAGCTCATCTCCTTGACTATACATATATATAGATATATATATATATAAGTGATTGGGGAATAAAGAAATGAGGTCGCTACTGAACTCTCTCAAACTGTCATCTGTGTTTAGGGTTTATGGGAAGAAAGACTGATGCTCAATAGATAGAAATGCATGCCCTAAGCCTCCTACTCATGAATCATTGTCGATTCCTTCCTCTCTTTTGAATCCCTTGGCGCCCAGGGTCTCTGTTGCAAGTATGTGCTAACTGGTGTTGTCATTGATGTCACCATGTTTGTGTTGTCATTAGTGTCAGATGTGCTCTTGTTTTGTTATTTGATTGTGATGAGTTAGCTACTTTGTATTGCATTGTACAAGTGTTGAAGATGCTAATAATATGCTCCTGATATTGAGTTTCCAAGTGCTTTTGAGAAAATTTGGTTCATAATGAAGACAGAGTTGTGAAGATGAATTCTAGTTTACAGGATATTGTCTGAGTTTTTGCTCCGCATTTCTTTTGTGTTGAAGACCAGAGTGTGAGGTTTGGATATGTTTTAGAGAAGTGTTTGAAGATGATAAATCTAGAATTTGGTGGTCTGGATCATTGTGCAGTAGAAGTTTTATTCACCAGTTTGTAGATTGTGCCTGGTAGCATTCACAGTGTGATAGAGAGAAAGTATTTTGCTCTGCATTTCTCTACAGTTTAGTTTTTGGTCTTGCAGTTTTGGACGTATGATTATAAGGTCCTTATCTATCTTCATTTCAAAGGATTTGTGATTTGGTGCTCTAGAAAGCAAATTATTGTTTAGCAAAGTTCAAGAATGTTTGTTGTGAGCAGTATGTGATTTATCTTCAAGTGATATTTGTTGTCTTCAAGTGAGATCTGTTATGGCTGGATTTGTCAGCTCCTAGGTGATTTTATGTTGTTCATGGATGTCTCCATATTGTGTTAAAGGCATGTACTTGATCTTCAATCTATGATGAAGTTCTTAAAAGTGTGTGTCTAAGTATTCTTGGCATTTGTATAAGTTTGGCCGACTTGGGTGCTAACACTCTTTGCGGATGTGTTTCATGGATTGTAGAAGCATGTTCAAGCATGTGAAGATGTATTTGGGTATGATCTAAGCCGTGAAGTGTTCTTCTTTCATTCATTTGTGTTGCAAGTTTGTTTAGGTCCAAAACTAATTTGAATTATGTATGTATGCCGACCTTGGAGATTGTTCCAAAGGTTGTAAATTGTATTGTAGACATTGATGTATATTCCAAGGTTGATGATTGGTATAAATAAATGTAATGAATCTGTGTTGAGTTGGGGGATGCGAAGATGAGAGTGTGTGTGTTGTAAGGATAGCAAAGGACATTTGTATTATGCTTCAATGGAATTGAACTCGGGCATGTTGTAGATGTTGTTATAGTTGTTCATGGCAGTGAGCCACCCCTCCTGGTAGTGAGCCAACCCTCGGTAGTGAGCCCTATTTGCAGTGAGTATTTCTTTGGATAGTGAGTCCTTGGGCAGTGAGCCTCTTTTGTAATTCGGTAGTGTTATTATATTATATTGTGAGCTAACACTCACCATGGTTTTTCCCTTTTAGGGTTTTCCACGTAAAAATCTAGTGGTTATGTGTGTATGGTGTTGATGTGTTTAAGTTTTTTTTTTGCACTTCTTGTTTAATCTTCATAATGGATTAAGAGGTTAAAGTAAGTGAATTTGAATGTGATATTGTTTGAGAAAAATTAAAGTTTTTGATACAACTCATTCATCCCCCCCTCTCAGTTGTTTTGTGCCTTCAATAGTCTCTGCAAACCATTTTTCTTGCCTTTCCATGGATATACCTCCTTTGGATGGCACTAGTATCCTCGAGTCTCAGAAGGCAGCAAATGGGAAAGTTTGTAATCTCCAAGATGATAAAATTTTGTGTCCTACTTAAATTTTAGGGCCTCCTACTCACAATTTCTATCCCAAACCAAGCTCTTCAGGCATAAATCATGTTGCGACTACATCTGATTAGGTTGCCCATTACACACCTCCACAAACTACCTCAGAGTCTCTTGTACTAGTTTTTAAGGAGGAAATTTTAGACAAAATATTAGAAAGTGAAGTTTTTTTTCATGACACTATTTAATAAGTAGATTCCATCACCTGTGGCCTGCTCTCCTAGATCTACACAGATGGATCTCTGATGCTTGGAGGTCATTTTTGAAAGGTAACCTCAAAATTTACCCTTGTGCCCGTGGATTCTTTATTGTTGTTTTTGATAGTGAAAGGGACTGCAATGCTATACTCTATGGAAAACACTAGATTTTGGGGCAGAATGTACTCATGCTCAAACCATGGCATTCTAACTTCAATCCCTCTTTTGATTATTTCAAAGTAAAACCTGTGTGGATTTGTCTTCCAAACCTCCCGCTCTAATTCTGGTTCGATGCATGTTTTGAGGCTATTGGCAATTCTCTTGGTAGCTTCTTGGCGGTTGACCATGACACTACAAATTTCACACATACTACTTTCGCATGCATTCTTGTCGGTCTCAATACCTCGAAGGCTCTTCTTGCAAACATCGCTTTCAAAATTGTTAAGCGTTGTTGGTCTCAAACACTAGATTATGAAGGATTGCCCTTTTGGTGTCACTAGTGCTATGCGATAGGACACATTGTTGCTAAATGCCCCAACTCCAAGCACAACTCTAGAGACCATGCTACATGGTGGAAAGATGCCCTTCCATGCAACACTTCACTATGGACGGACCTTTGGAGAACTCCTCCTCTCCACTTGATCAAAAATTGGAACATCCCACAGAGTCAGCATTAACACCGGAGAAATCTTCTATAGTCACGGAAGGAACATTGTCCCCTAAACAAAGAGACAAATCACAAAGGGCAATCCCATTAGATTATGTTAATGGCACGATTAATGGGGAGGGGGGATGTGTACCTGCAATAAATGATTAGTCTTCTCTGTCATCCTCTGAATGGAAAGTAGTGCAAAGGAAAAAGAAAGATATATCCAAAAAAGATGATGTGATCCATACAACAAATTTGAGAGTACACTTTCCTATGGCATCTTGTTGTGCCAAGTGATTGAACTTGTAATATGCACACTCATTGAGCCATGCTTTGTATTTTTTTGAGTCTTGGTTTAATGGAATGGGTGCTACACCATCTGGTACAACTTATCCACCAATATATATCAATATATATATATATATATAATGTGATTGTATCAATGTTGTTGCACATTACATCTAGAGATTAAAAAAATGGAAGTATATGGAAAGATCTAAAAGATTCAAAAACCAAGAAAACTCTATTTCAAAAGTTTATTGAACATATGTAAAAGCTCCATGGATTCTCAGAAAGGCCCATTTTTCAAAAGTCATTAAGGCCATGTGTGAAATATTCCCTCCATAATTCTGGATTATCCTTAAATAGATCATTTGCTATTGATGGTCACATTTTAAGATTAAAAAGATATGACTATTATAATATATTTAAGCTATGTTAGGTTATTCATATATTTACAAGATATCATTTAAAAAGTGTTTTTCCTTTGTATGAAAGTCATTTGTTTTTCTTTATTTGCTTCATACTCCCCAAGTGTTTCCTACTTATTATTTTCCATGGTGATTGAAAATTATATGTTATTATGACCAAAAATTGACAATTAATATTGTTAATCAAACAAAAAGAATATAATGATCACAACTATATAATTAAAAATATGGAGGCTAGTGGAAGTGGAGAATCTAAGGATGAAGTGTCAAAGCATACCTCAACTAGGAAGACAGTGCTAAGAAGACTTGTACTAGTCATTTTGAAGAAATGAATGCTCCTTACTCTGATTCAGAGTCCATTGAGAATTTGTAGGTGGCCTCAAGCAAGGAAGAGAAGCCTAAGGATTGTTCTCTTTCTGAAGCTAATTCCAAAATGATGGCCTCTCTACAAGATGGCATGGATTCCATGGAAGACAAAATGAACAATATTCTCAATTTTAGCACAAAAATCATGCACTGATCTCCTACTACTCTTATGTTTCTCTAATCAACTAAGAGGAAGAAGTACCCAAATACTAGCCTCAAGTAGAAGAATAACAAAAACAAGTCCTCTAATGATTTGTATAATTTCTTGTTATATGATTGGGGAAATGTCTCTGCCCCCCAGAGTTAGTCTTTTGTTGGTTCTATCTTTTGTTATTATATTGTTCTCTATGACGTTGGTTAGTTATTTCTCTGCTATTAGTTAGTTTCTTGTGCTTGTGTGGACCTCTATCTATTTTTCCTCTGGGATTGCTTTGTAAAAGGGTTGAGACCCTAGTTTTTCTCATTTTATCTAATCAAAACTATACTTTTAAAATATAAAAAAATTAGTTGTCACAAAATAAGAAATTGACACATTAGTCATCAAACTTTGGTCATACTACCTTTGTTTGCATTCTCGTGGACATTGACACATCTAAGTAGCTACCAAGGGATATTGTCCTACTTGTTGGGGACAGACTGTAGAATCAAACACTTGATTGTGAGGGTCTTCCTTTTTGTTGTGGGAGATGCTTTGTCATTGGACACCTTGATTCAGAGTGTCCCCATTCTCTCTATAAGAAGGGTGAGGTGACTTGGTGGAGGAATGCCCTCCATGACCATTTAACTATCAATTATTTTGATACTCAAGTAGATGAGACCTCGAAGACCCCTATTGAGTCAGTTCTCTCTAAGGTTTCCACGACTTCTAAAATTTCTCTTGATGGGTCATCTTCTCAAGGACCAGTACTAGCAACTACACCTTTGGACCTCTTGTCGTTTGATGTTGGGTATGTTGTTCTTTCTCTATTAGAGGTTATAATTCCACATTCAACTCCTCTTTTAGCTCTTGTGAGGGCTTGAGATTTAGTAGAGGCTAGCCCTCCCCTCTTGCCTCACTCTAAGTCTTTGGAAGATGATGTCTCATGGAAGATTGTTTAAAGAAGGAAGAGAGGTCTTCCTAAACATGCTTGTGTTTCCCACACCTAGGTCAAGGGTGCTCAGAATGATAGGACGAAGCATGGGGTTATATAGGTGACAAACCTAGGTCTGTTTTGTTTGGAATCTAAGCTACAACCTCATTTTTTAGGGTTTATGGTCTATTTAAAAGCATCTTTATGTTGGCAACTTGGCTACAGTGGTGTAAAAGGTTTCCAGGTCCTTCCAAAACCTATATGGTTTTTTGTGGGCCAGTTGTGCTCTCGCTAACATTTTTCCTGTTGTATTGAGTTTACAAGGCCCCTTCAAAACCTATTTTTCACCCCTTTAATCAAAAACAAATTGTCAATTATATATTTAATATGAGATAAAATTGACAACTACAATTGTTCAACAAACAAAAAAGTGTAATGATCACAACTATTGTTCTTCAATGAAAAATAATGACTAATAGTAACAAAAAAAACACAAATGTCATAGTTGGGATAATGAGAAAATTTGGGATAATATGTATGACACCCTAAAGATTTACCAGAATAGGTTGGTCAAAGTTGAGAAAGGGATGACTATGTTGGTGAAAATAAATGATGAAATGATGTGAAAGATAATGTCCACTATCCTTGCATTTCAAGCTGATCAGAACAAAAGGAAATAGATACAGGAGGAGGAGATCAAAGAATCCAAGAAAAATAGAAAGGAATCAAGGAACAGAGTATGCTACCTACAGCCCACTAGGAAGATGCACTAAAGAATCTGAGTGTGGATTGGGATTCCTTGGTCTCAAAGCACAAGATTTAACTGGTGTTTTATTTTTCAATCTTAGTGTTACTAGTTTGTTGTGTTTTAGCTATTTTTTTGTCATTTCCTATTTTTTTGGTGCCTGTTCTGGATGTGTAGAGAGACAATGCTTTGTTGGTATGTCTAAGTTTGGACTCTTTTTTGGTACATTTATATATCCTTCTATATAAGGGACAGGGACCCTTTTCCCTACTTATTTTATCAAAAACAACACAAATGTCAAAATATTCTAGGAATGTGTAGAAATTATGTGGGACCAAGATCTCAATATGCTTTATTTTCTGCCTATAAGTTTCTTTTTGTTATGATGTTATATAATGTGAGTGTGCTATAATGCATTATAATGCACTCATGTTACAATGCAAGATATTATATTTTAAACTATGAACTCGCACCCATTAGGCTTGGAATAGACTTGGTTATCCAAGCCTAAGATTTAGACCTCCATTTCTATTTCCAAAACTGTGTTTTGCACATTAAATAGCAGATCCAAACTTCACCATTGTCAACTTTCCTCATTTTACAATGAAATTCAATGAAACCGCCACCAAAATGTCAATTTACTTCTTAGCCTTCCACTCATATAATTTTTGTGTAGCTTCGATAAATTAAGGTATTTATTTTTATTTACTTTTAGTGATATTTTCATATACCTCAAATACATATGTATTATTTTTTCTTCATATTTTTCGATTCATTTATCTCAATTTGAAAACAATTATATAAAATTGTTCTACATTGCATTCTCTACACATTGAAAAAGATTACATTTTTTAATTATTTTTGTGGAGGTTATGTGATAGGCATGCTCAATGATGTAGTTTTCAAGATGCATCTACTATGAAAGATCAATAGTAGTGCTAGATCTTAACTATCTTTTCATCAATTAGTTTTGAAAAATATTTGAACACAAGAAAAAATAAGGGGCACACAATGGACACTATTATATTTTAGGATAGAAACATGAATACTTTTGTGTGCACTCAACATTTGGCCCTCTTACCATTAACTATTTTTTAAAACCCTTAATATTTTAAAAACTAGATTCAAAGCACTCTAATTATTATTCTTATTATATCTTTAAATTTTAAGTGTAGACATATTGAATTATTTGTCTCAAAAAAAGTGGTCACCTTTGACCCTTTTGTCCCCCATTTCAATGTACTTATCCATAATTTATAAATATTTATTCTTCTACCTTGATTTATAGATGTCAAGGTTTGAATTCATAGCACATATTTATCCAATTTCAAGACACATCTTTGAAGATATTTTAGATTCCATTCTCAAATATATTATGGATTATGTTCTTAATGATGTTGTAGATTATGTACATGAGATGCAACAAATCTAATACCCCTAAGGATGTTGTAGATGATGACCATAAAGTTTTTGTTGAAAGCATTGAATATGATGTTGAGATGATTTTGTAGATGATGATATTGATTGATTAGTCTTCTTAGAAATAGATTTTGATAAAATTTTGAATTGTACAGGACAAAGGACAATTAGAACTATAAAAACATCAGTAGATAACAATGTAGATATACCAATTGAGATATTAGATAATTAAATATAATTGATAATGAATAGATACAAACTAATGATTGTAATATTTGTTGTGACCTTGTCACATAGTTGAAATAAAACACATTACCATGTTATTATGATATTGTGACATTGCAATTTAAGATTTGTGTCATAATTTGAAATGCAAGATATCAACTTGGTAACATGGAATATATCATGTGGTTATACTTGGGGTAATGTTTTTTTACAAATTTTACACTCATATAGTAGTAAAAATAGAGGTATTGATATAAAAGGGGGTATGTGCATGGAAATGAGGGGCCAAAGGGGGTCAAAAGTGGTCATTTTTTTTCCTAAAATTAGTAAAAATTTAACTTTGATGAGTAATGCAAGATACCCACACTCAAAATATTAAGATGTGACAAGAACAAGATTAGTAGTATTGATAATCTAATTTTTATACTATTTTTTATAAAAATGGTGGAGATTAGGACCATCAAATAAGAGGAACACACAAACTAGTCATGTTTTTGTCAAAGAAATATAACATAACATCAAGTTGTTCCCCCCAAAATGTTTTTTTTTCAATATTTCACAAATCCTTTTGGTGGAAAGTTAGCTAAAATCACATAGTTTATGACAAATTTTTGCGGTATTTTTATAATGAATAAATGATTTTTTACTAATTTTCAAAATGGACACTCCTAAAAAACAAAAAATTGAGTGTGCTCCCCCTTTAATTTTGAGAAAACTAATTAAAAAAAATAATGTGTATAGAATGGAATCTAGAAAAATGTGATTTATTTTAGATTTCAATGGGTGGATCAAAAATGACACCAAAAAATTTATACATAGGTTTTTAACAAAAAATTAATGCACTAGCAAAAGTAATTAAGGATCAAAACCTTAATGTATTTGAATTGTACAAAAATTACATTGTTAGAAAAGTAAGAGAGAGCTTGACGTCATCATATAATTTTTTTAGAATAATATCTTAAAATGTGAAAACCTAATAGAGAGCACACTCTGCATTAGCTTTTTTTTTTCTCTTTTATGCAAAATATATCTTTGGGCACCTTACATGCAAACCCAACCCTTTGGCTCAAATATCCAAGCTAAATCCAATCCTAAGGGTGAGATTCCAAAGCAACTTAAAATGAAACGTGAGCACATTATAACATGCACGCGTTATAAATTCAAAAATATAGTGCAAGCAAGCATTTTTCTTTATTTTTTAGGTGTTTATAATGTGAGTGCTAGCATGTTATAATGCACTCACATTATATCAAATTTTGTTTTAAAACTTGTTTGGCAACTTTTTGGCCCCCAACTTTGTGCACTTACCTAAGGGGGTCCCAAGAATAAAATGATGAGTTGCCAAATTTTAAAATTTGGAGGAATATTGAGAATCCTTTGATTGTGTCCTCTAAAAACCTTTTTTAGAAGTGACACCATTCTGATTTTGACATTGTAAGTGGTAATATAAAATTTGTGACATTTTTTATTTTTTCCAATGTTTACTTGTTCAAAAACACTTGTCATCCTTTGACCACTATTGACTAATATTTTGAGAAATTTTTAATAGTTAAATAATATGAATTAACTAAACTCAACCATTTTTTACTTAAATGCACTTTTGACTTAATACAAATTGGACTTATTTTGACTTAACTTGATTAGAAAACCTTAAATTGACTAGAATACATTAACTTCATTGATATGGAACCAAGCAATATAGCAATTAGAGGTTTGCACAATAATTTGTAACAAGACGATTTCCTCTTTATAAATGTTAGAGGTAATGTACATGTATTTTTTGTTATCCTAACCAAAGATGTTTGACCCTCTTCCAAGAAATGAGAACTCTCAAACTTAAAACTCTTTGAGAACCATCTAGACTTAGATGCTTGATTATTGATTATTTATTTCATCCAACCTCATATCAAATAAATTCTTTTGTATGTAGTAGACGTACTAGTAGGGAAAAACAAATAAGTAGTATATCAATTACATAATCAATGCAGACTCTTCAAGCTAATCAATACTATAGAGTGGTAACTAACAACACCTATAACAAGTTGAGATATTTTGATCAGATTCACTTTACCAGCTACATCAATTCCATTATTAGACCACCATCTTTAAGTGTTAGGAAAAGGAAACATCTAACCTTTATGAATAATATCACTAACTACTCTTAGATGAAACCATCCTCCTAATAATATTCTTGAACCTTGTCTTGGAGACACCAAGTATTATAGTGATGAATGGTCAACATTGTGATGTAATCTTCTACCTAGTGATTTTTCAATGTTCATATCTTGCACATAAACATTTTTTTTGTTTTCTCTTTCTTTTGTAGTTCTATAATGATGAAGTTAGCATATCCATGGCATTTCCCATTTAGTTTTGTGTCTACTTTGATGTGAATTTCTTAATGCAATAACATATTGGCAAATGGCATACTCTTGTGTTTGGTTTGGCTTGTGACTTAATCCCTATCCTCATTCATTTTACCCTTGTTTGCACTAAATCCAATACATTCTCCATTATCCATTCTTATCCACATTTATTTCCATATATTCACTCCTTACCTCAATATCATTACTTTATCCCTATAGTTCGATGACCTGGTTTAATCTCAAGGGGTGCAAGAATGACCCCAAAATTAAATGTTCAAATTCAAATTCCAACTTTCCTATCTCTTTCTACTAGTCATTATAAGCTTCAACTTGGCACACATTTTTGTACATGTTATGCCATGGTATTTAAAGACAATTAATGTATAATTAATTCATATGCAAGAAAAAGAGAAAACCATCATAGCACACTTCAATTTTTAAAGAGCAATAAAGATCCACATCATCATCACATAGGCCATATGTGTTAGATTCAAGACAGACAATTGAGATGGGGGGGTGAATCAGTTGTCCAAAACTTTCTTCCAATTAAATACTTAAATCCACTTTGTAATTTAGCAGCATAATAATAAATCAATCATGAAAATACAATGCATTAAATCAAGAGCAGAAACACATTAACACATGAGACACCAAGATTTTGATGTGGAAAACCTGGTTAAGGGAAAAAACATGGGGTGACTAACCCAAGATTGTATTCTCTGTTAGAAGAATAGAAAGAACCAAATGGCACATGCCAATTAGGGCTCACTGCCCGAGCCACTGCTTACAAGAGGCTCACTACCTACAGGAGACACACTGTCTATAGAATAATAATTATTACATACTTGAATTGAAGAATAGCATCTTCACCATGCTTGAGTTAGTTCCATTTAAGCCCAAAACTTTTGCTCTGCCTTTCGCTCTTCTTCTCTCTACCACACTCTCATCTCCACAAGATGCATTTGAAATGACTTTGCAACTTCTTATTTATACAAGACATCGACTTAGGGATAATCATCCAAGTTGGCATACATTACAGAGCAAATACATAAATACAACATGACTAATTACAAAAAGACTTCACGCGGATCAACACACTGTCGGCCACACAGATCTGAGACTTCAATATTCATTTAGGAACACACCAATCCACACATAACATCTTCAAGATCATCCGCATGATGTGTAACTCATCCGGTCGGCCAGTGTTAGGAAGAACATCATCATCTGGAAGTTATTCTTCAATTACGAGCTCAAACTCCAATGTGGACCACCAACACAAACTGGACACGATCCAAAGACCTCCACAATCTTTCCTGAATCACCAAGAACATCCACACTACATCTGCTTACTGAAATCCTTATCTCCTTCTTCTGGAACCTCAAGAACATAGTCTGTCATCATTGTCACAATGGACCTCCAGACCACAAACCAATTGAGTTATCAATTCACATTGACTTCCTTAACACTTCACCAAATCCGCAGAACAAGATATTTCATTTCCGGATCTCACCAGACCTATCTGTGTCACTCTGTCACCTCTGAACATCTGCCAGAACTAGTTTAACTTGAGCGGCCACAACTTCTTCAGATCTTCATGCGGACCTCTGAAATCTTTACTAGATCATCTTAAGACACATATCTACAAACCCTTTGATGCGCATCCTCTGATCTTCTTCTTAGCTAGGATCTTTAGCTCATTGTCTTCACTGTTCTTCTCTGTTCCTAATTAGGACTAATTTTCTCAATATCCTCAGCACACAGTTCATCCAATGCTTATCATCAATGCAACAGGAGTATGTTGACATCAATGACAACACCAGTTAGGCCCATACTTGCAACAATCTCCCCCTTTGTCATTGATGGTAACATATAATGTGAAAATTTGTTTTAACCATCAAGACAAGAACTTTTTCTCACTGACACAACTCCCCCTATCAACAACAACCATTCACATGTCTTCTCTTCCTTTACTACTCCTCCTTTGATCAGCAACCACTTATTTTTCACATGTCTTCTCTCCCCCTTTGACATCAATGGCAAAGGGCACGTACTTGCACCAATCCAGAATCATACCAGCTACTCCCCCTGAGTGGCAGCTTCCCAAACATCAATCCAGACCACAAGATATGACTGTGAGATCCACCAAATTGATGCACATCAGTGCACCTTAGTTCAGAACTGGAGGGGTACTAACCCCTAACTTCTCCCTGAGATACTCAAAAGAATCCTTAGGAAGAGGTTTAGTAAAGATATCTGCAATCTGATCCTTAGAAGGTATGAACTCCAATCTGACTTCATTCTTGTTCACTTGCTCTCTCAAAAAGTGAAACTTGATGGATATATTTTTAGTCTTTGAATGCAACACCAGATTCTTAGATATATTTATTGTACTTGAATTATCATAGAAGATTGTGATAGGCTCCTCATACTCCACTCTTATGTCTCTTAGCATTTGCTTCATCCACAAAACTTGAGTGCAACTACCTACTGCTACAATATATTCTGCTTCTGCAGTGGACAAAGATATTGCCTCTTGTTTCTTGCTCATCCAAGAAACCAATCTCTTCCCCAAAAAGAATGCTCCACCACTAGTACTCTTTTGGTCATCCACATCTCCTGCCCAATCCACATCTGTATATGCATGAAGAGAGAAATTATGATTTCTAGGATACCACAATCCATACTCAACTGTCCCTTTTAGATACCTAAAAATCCTCTTGATGCCATGACATGAGATTCTCTAGGATCAGCTTGGAATCTAGCAACAAGACCAACGGCATTCATAATATCAGGTCTAGTTTTAGTGAGATACAACAATCCTCCAATCATTGACCTATACTTTTTCTGATCAGCCTTAGGAGAGTCATCATCTTTGCTCAATTTGCATCCGGTTGCTATGGGAGTACTCATTGGTTTTGATTCTTCCATCCCAAATTTCTTCAACAATTCTTTCACATATTTGGTCTGAGAAATGAAGATTCCTTTCTTAGTTTGAATGATTTGCAGACCCAAGAAGAAATTCATTTCCCCAAGCATGGACATCTCAAATTCACTTTTCATTTGATTTGCAAATGTTTTGCACATACTATCTCTTCCTCCAAAGATGATATCATCAACAAATACTTCAATAATCGAGATATTTTCATGATCAATTTTGAAATACAAATTATTGTCAGTAGTACCTTTGTTGAAACCAATCTTCAAAAGATGCTTATCCAATCTTTCATACTAGGCTCTTGGGGCTTGCTTGAGTCCATACAATGCTTTCTTCAACTTGCAGACCATATCACCATTATTAGATAATTGAAATCCATTCGGTTGCTCAATGTATACTTCTTCTTCCAAGTCTCCATTCAGGAAGGCAGACTTGACATCCATCTGATATACTTTGAAATCCTTGAAGGCAGTAAAAGCATGAAACAATCTGACTACTTCAATTCTTACCACCAGAGAAAAAGTTTCTTCAAAATCAACTACTATTTGAGAGTAACCCTTGCAGACCAATCTGGCTTTATTTCTAACTAATTCACCTTCTTCATTCAGTTTATTCTGGAAGACCCATTTGGTTCCAATCGCATTCTTGTTTTTAGGTCTGGGAACAAGATCCCATGTGTGATTCTTCTCAATTTGCATTAGCTCTTCCTCCATTGCTTTAGTCCATTTTTCATCATTGCAAGCTTCATTCACTGTCTTAGGTTTAATTTTTGAAATCAAACAATACTCTTCTGAATCTTGAGCAATCCTTCTTCTTGTTTGTACCCCTTTACTTTTATCACCTATGATCTGATCCTCAGATTGATTCAGTCTTACATACCTGGGAACTTTGGGAGTTTCTTGCACTTCTGATTCTTGATCAGGCTCATTCAAACTCATCTCTTCTACCTGATTTAGCAGATCAGGCTGAATCTAAATTTCAGAAGGGGCTTGGACTCCTTGAATCAAAACATCATTCTGATCATCTTCATCATATTCATAGAACCTTGAGGGTTTTTCAATCCCTTCATCAACCTTCACATTTGTACTTTCTATAATCTTTCTTAATCTCTTGTTATAACACCGGTATGCTTTGCTTTGAGTAGAATAACCCAATAATATCCCTTCATCACTTCTAGCATCAAATTTTCCTAGATCTTCATCTCTTTTAATGTAACATTTGCTACCAAAAACTCTGAAATACTTCATAGTAGGAGTGATGTCAAACCAGAGTTCATAAGGAGTCTTACCAGTATTGCTTCTAATTTCAACTAGATTAAGAGTGTAGACTGCAGTGCTTACAGCTTCTCTCCAATAGATCTAAGGAACATTTGCTTCCAACATCATGGCTCTAGATGCTTCTTGAATGGTCCGGTTCTTTCTTTCCACTACTCCATTATGCTGTGGAGTCCTAAGAGCATACAATTGTCTTCTTATTCCATGCTTCTCACATAATTCTATGAAATCACCAGATGTGAATTCTCCACCTCTATTAGACCTCAGACATTTTATGCTCAATCCGGTTTCATTCTCCATCATAGCCTTGAATATCTTGAATTTCTCAAGAGCTTCTAATTTCTCTTTCAGAAAAGTTACCCACATCATCCGAGAGTAGTCATCAATTAATAGCATGAAGTATCTATCACCTTGCACACTCCTGATTCTTGTCGGACCACATAAATCAGTATGAACTGAGTCCAATAATCTAGTAGAAGACTATTCCTTACTTTTGAATGTGACTCTGCTCAGCTTACCCAACTAACATTCTTTGCACAAGCTAATAGAAGGTTTCACAAGTCTCGGAAGATCTCTTACAACCTGAGTGTTGCTTATCTTGATGATATTATCAAAATTCACATGACACATTCTCCTATGACATAACCAACTCTGATCAATTTGAACAAATAGACAACTTTTACTAGTACCAACCAAATGGAAGATATTACCTTTTCTTTGAGTACCGGATGCAATCTTTGTTCTGGAACTTTCAAAGATCTTCCATTTTCCATTTTTAAATCGGAGATCATAGCCTTTGTCCACGAACTGTCCAACACTGAGAAGATTGTGCTTCAAACCTTCAACACACAATACATTACCGGTTTTGTTCTTTCTATCAAAAGAAATAGTTCCTCTACCTTTGATTCTGCCAGCAGAATTATCACCAAATTTTACCACTCCTCCTTCATACCTTTCCAAATCTATAAACTTGTTTTTGTCACCTGTCATATGGTGGGAGCATCCACTGTCAATGACCCAATCATCCTTTTCTTCAACTTGGACGGCCAGAGCTTTTTCCACAATTTTGTGATTGACAGATTCAGAGGGAATTAGATCTTCTTCCTTGATGGCAATAAACACCCAATCACTTCTAGATTTGTTTCCTGTCTCTAATTCATCATCTATTACTCATTCATCATCATCATCTTCATGAACATAATAGCATTTCTTTTGGAACCTTGATTTGTTAGGGTTTGGCCTTGAAAATCTTTCCGGACACCTTGAGGCAAAATGACCAATCTTATTGCAGTTAAAACACTTAAAAGGCAATTTCCCTTCATACTTACCAGATCCTCTTGGCAGTCTTTTTGCAATAAGGGCTTCAAGTTGAGTAGCTTCTGCTTCATCTTCTTCCAGGTCTTTTCTTGGTTTTTCATACCATGATAGTTTCCTTGAAGAGTTCTCCCCTGGATCAAACCTTTGTTTTCCTTTCACAAAGGCACTAGCTTTGAATGCAGATTCAATCTTGGGAGGGGCATCTCCAAACTTAATCAATTCAAATGCAGCTAATTTGCCAACAAATTGATCTCTTGTAATACCTGAAATAGATCTGAATTCTTCAATAGTAGCAACCTTGTACTTGTAAGAATCGGGAAGGGATCTGAGAACTTTGCCAACAATCTCATCTTCATCCAAGACTCCACCAGCACACCTAATGCCACAAATAAGCTCATTTACTCTTGGCATAAATGTAGTGATATTTTCATCTTCTTTCATCTTTAGATTTTTGAATTTTCCTTTCAAACTTTGTAGCTTGGCGCATTTAACATACTTGTCTCCTTCATGCAGAAGTTCCAGTTTTTCCCAAATCTCAAAAGTAGTTTGTAGGTCAACAACATTTGTTAGCTTTGAATCAGACAAGGCACTTATAAGAGCTTCTTTAGTCTATAAATTGTTTTCAGCATCTGTGAATTCATCTACTGTTCTCAGACCGTTCTGTGGAGGAGTATATTTCTTTGAAGCCATGGTCCAATACTGCATTCCCATACATCGTAAGTGATATTGCATGCGACTTTTCCAAAGAGTAAAATTAGTTCCATCAAACCTCAGACTATCCTTCTTGTAAGACGACATCCTGGATCTCCTCAAGCAGTTAAGCTCTTTTAGAGGAACTTGGCTCTGATACCAATTGTTAGATTCAGGACAGACAACTGAGAGGGGGGTGAATCAGTTGTCCAAAACTTTCTTCCAATTAAACACTTAAATCCACTTTGTAATTTAACAGCATAATAATAAATCAATCATGAAAATACAATGCATTAAATCAAGAGCAGAAACACATTAACACATGAGACACCAAGATTTTGACGTGGAAAACCTGGTCAAGGGAAAAACCACGGGGTGACTAACCTAAGACTGTATTCTCTATTAGAAGAATAGAAAGAACCAAATGGCACATGCCAATTAGGGCTCACTGCCCAAGCACACTTCTCACAAGAGGCTCACTGCCTACAGGAGACACATTGTCTACAGAATAATAAGTATTACATACTTGAACTGAAGAATAGCATCTTCACCATGCTTCAGTCAGTTCCATTTAAGCCCAAAAATTTTGCTCTATCTTTCACTCTTCTTCTCTCTACCACACTCTCATCTCCACAAAATGTAGTTGAAATGACTTTGCAACTTCTTATTTATACAAGACATTGACTTAGGGATAATCATCCAAGTCAGCATACATTACAGAGCAAATACATAAATACAACATGACTAATTATAAAAAGACTTCATGTGGATCAACACAATGTCGGCCACACAAATCTGAGACTTCAATATTCATTTAGGAACACGCCAATCCTCACATAACATCTTCAAGATCATCTGCAGGATGTGTAACTCATCTGGTTGGCTAGAGTTAGGAAGAACATCATCATCCAGAAGTTACTCTTCAATTACGAGCTGAAACTCCAATGCAGACCACCAACATGAACTGGACATGATCCAAAGACCTTCACAAGCTTTCTTGAATCACCAAGAACATCCACACTACATCTGCTTACTGAAATCCTTATCTCCTTCATTCGGAACCTCAAGAACACAGTATGTCATCATTGTCACAATGGAGTGGACCTCCAGACCATGAACCAATTGAGTTATCAATTCACATTGACTTCCTAAACACTTAACCAAATCCACAGAACAAGATATTTCATTTCTGGATCTCACCGAACCTATCTGTGTCACTCTGTCACCTCTGAACATCTGCCAGAACCGGTTTAACTTGAGTGGCCACAACTTCTTCAGATCTTCATGTGGACCTCTGAAATCTTAACTAGATCATCTTAAGACACATATCTACAAACCCTTTGATGCACATCCTCTGATCTTCATCTTAGTTAGGATCTTTAGCTCACTATCTTCACTTTTCTTCTCTGTTCTTGATTAGGACTAATTTTCTCAATATCCTCAGCACATAGTTCATCTAATCCTTATCATCAATGCAATAGGAGTATGTTGACATCAATGACAACACCGGTTATACTTGCAACAATTTGTATGTCTATGTATGTTATCTTTGATATTGCTCATCATCGTTAATCCAATCTAACAAAGGGGTTTGACCTAGGAAAACTCATTCACCTATCAAGTTAGCAAACTCTTGAACAATGTCCCTAGACATCACCTTGACAAATCCAACTATCAAGCAAGCAAAGACAAACATGTTTTTATAGTTACATTCTAACAAATCATTCTTGTATGATGCAAATCAAATCTGCACAATAGATCAAATCCACAACATTTGAGATCAACCTCCATCATTTTCTATGTCAGTTCAAATTCTAAGATGGTCATTAAACTGAGGCCATTAATTTTATAGAGGTGGAAAATTATTCAACCTGTCATCAACATCATTTATATTCTAACAAATTATTCTCATATGATACAAATCAAATCTGCATAATAGATCAAATCCACAACATTTGAGATCAACCTCCATCATTTTCTATGTCGATTCAAATTCTAAGATGGTCATTAAACTAAGGCCATTAATTTTCTAGAGGTGGAAAATTATTCAACCCATCATCAACATCATTCTTCCAATATTAATTCTAGAGCTATAAACTCACATCCCTTTATTTAATTTATGTACACTTACTACAATTACATACCCCGACTATGATTAATCTAAACTAGTATAGATAACGCCACATTATATCTTGAGCTTTTTTATTTACTTAGGAATTTTATTTTACTTTAGAACTATTTTATTTTATTTAGTACTGTTGTACCCAACCAAAATTTTTGCTTCATTAAGGCATTTTGAAACAAGTCTAGAAAAAATTTCGTCAAAAGGTCAAAAAAACAAAATTTCTAAAAATAGACATCGAGTTAAGTTTTCTGGGTTTCTTGAGATATGGATGCTGGCAAAACTTTCTAAACATAGAAAATTTCTAAAAATAGAATCTCTGACTCAGGTGTCGCACTTGATTCTCATTGGTCGATTTTGCTTCACGATCGGCACCGTTTAGATGGAATCTTCAAACGACCAAGTTTCCTCTACTGGCTCATTTTTTTTTTTTCAGGAGGCAAAGCATGAGCTCGGAAGTCATCAACAGAGAAAGTTCATCTGCCAAAGCTTGTCGACAAGTTTTCAACATTGTTTCAACGACGCAGAACCGACGAACAGTCGTCGACTCGATGATGCACGCAAAACGATGCAAGATGGACCCAAGGTGGAATGAGAGGTTGGAAAATCATAAATTTGACTAAGTGTTGGAAAACCAAGCACCCCAGGTGACTTGGGGCACCCAACCTTTCAAGTGTTAGTTTTTTTTCACATTTTTTGAGAAACGTTGAAAATGCTTCTGTCAACCTATTTCCAGTTGGTCAAACTTGGTCAAAAGTCAGTCAAAGATAGGATTTCATCACAAATATGTTCAGACTACTCAGATAACCCTTCGTCCTGCCTCGACAATCATCAGAACGACTGAAATCGAAGATCGAACAGGAGTTGTGGGCACAGAAAACGAGAAAAGGTACAAAAAGTGAGTTTTTTAGAAATTTTTCTAAGTCTAGTGAAACCAGGCGCCCCAGGTGACTTGGGGCACCCAAACTCTTCAATGTTAGTTTATTTTTGAAGTTTTTCTTGAAAAACGTGAATCTCCTTCCATCAGCCCGGTGTGGTTCAAAGTTGATCAGTTTGGCACATTTTTCGAGGCGAACAGAAGGTACAATCAGCTCAATTTTCATCAAGCCTGCCTATTTTCTAGATCATCAAACTCAGTTTTATCCCAATTGACAAAAATTGACAGCCAAACAAGGGCCCTCTGCCACCAGAACGTGCACACAAAACGAGAAATTGAAGAAGTTGCAAAAATTGAAAAAATGGCTAAGTCTGGTGAAACCAAGCGCCCTAGGTGACTTGGGGTACCCAACTTGCTCAATGTTAGAAAATTTCCATGTCCACAGTGTTTTTCGACAGTTTTGTTACCAATCTTCGTCCATTGGTAGTTTTCGGGAGCTCAAACTTGGTCAAACGATGCCAGATCGTCAGTTAGAGGCCGGAAATGGAATCTCAGTTGATAGGTCTTCGAAATGACAGGATCAATTAGCTTTTTCAATCAACGGTGACATTTTCCCACCTTGTTGAAGTCAGAGACAGACCATATTTGAGTCAAAACAAGTGTTGAAGTGTCGAAAACGAAGAAAATTTGGCTAGCACTTCTTTCAACTCGCATGTTCAATGACATCCTTAAAAGAAGATATTTTTCGTCATCTTGCACATGAAGCCATAGGCAGCTACAAAATAGGTATTCATCCTATTCAAAGACATCCACTTGGATTTATGCTTTAAAAGTTGCTTTCTTCATGGATGAGAGTGAAGTTTTATCCTCACACAAATAAAGCTACTTTTTCGCCCTAAAGATCTATAAAGACAAGCATTTGGCTTCTTTATTTCATTATCTTTTGCAAGTTGCATCCAGAGGAAAGATTTTTATTTTTCTTTCAACAGAGATTCGAAGACCCAAACGAAGTGCTTTTTCAGCATTCTTCATAGTTTCAGGTTGAGGAAGCAGGGAGGCTCGCATTTTCAGGGTTCTTATTTCAAGGGGATCGTTTTTCAAATATTTGACCAAATCTTTTTCATTTTTCATCGAGATGGGTCCATCCAGTATATCATCCTCTTAAAGATTGGGATTTTTGCTTTTTTCAGGAATCTACTTTTTTCTTGCTTTTTCAAGAAAATCTCTGCTTTTTCAAAATCCAACAATTTGGGTTGCTTCAAAATGGAATTGCCTACAAAACCCATGTGCCAGCTTTTTCCTCTCAGAATCTACTTTTTAGAAGAAATCAAAAAAAGAATATCAACGAATGACATCACCAAAAAGCAAGAATGTTAATGAGGATGCATTTCAAAATAAAGTGATTTGCTTTCATCCTAAGCTCATCCATTCTATATTTACAAAGAAATCACTTTGTGATAGTTGGAATCTTCTTTGCTTTAAAGCACTTTGCTTTAAAGCATTTGTTTATTGTAATATTTGTCTTAGAATAGAAATAAAGCTTGCGAGTTGACAAGTTAGGGTTAATCAAGGAGATTTTAGGGTTCCCTACTCCTTTGGTTTTAGTATAAATAAAGGCATCCTTGCCCATTGTATGTAATGACTTTGGTGAGAACAAATTTGTTGTGCCTATTCTAGCCTGCGGATTTTGTTTTTCCAAGTGTTTGTTCACTTTGTGTTCATTGTAAAGGAATGATAATTGTGATAGCAAGTTTGTTGAGCCTATTCTAGCCTGGTCTTGATATTCCAAGTGTCTATTCACTTTGTGTAATCTGTTCTCCAGTGTTTGATCGTTTGTTGTATGCCTACCTTTTGCTACAGCATTGTTGTCCTGGAGTTGTGCCAACTTTGTGATATTGAATAGAAGTCTCATGCCTATTTTGCTCTGATATTCTATCTCGATTCATTAATTTTTCATCGTCATATGTGTGGCTTCTGTAGCTTTCATTTCAGCTTCCATCATTGGGTAAGTGCAAGAAGATGGGGGGCCAAAAAGGGGTCTTAAGTGGCCACTTTTTTTCTGAAATCAGGAAATACTGGCCTTGGATGAGAAATTGAGCATAGTTACACTCAAAATTTAGAGATGCAACCAAAACAATGTTCGTAGTGCTCCAAGTCTACTTTCTAAACTACTATTTTGTTTTGAAAATGGCATAGATTAAGGGGTTCAAAAGAGGGAGCCACAGAAATTGGTGTTGTTTCTGTCAAAAAAACATAACATAGCATGTTTTGTGGCTCCCTCAAAAGGTCAACTTTTTTTTGGTATTTTTAAAATCGCTTCGGTGAGAAATTAGCTAATAGCATGTAGTTTATGCCTGATTTTTCTGATAATTTTTTGATGAATATTTGATTTTTTACTAATTTTTAAAGTGGACACATCCTAAAAAACAGAATTTTGGTCGTGCTACCCCTATAAATTTTGAAAACTAATTGAAAATCATTTTTTTATTTTTTTAATATTTGTAGAATGGAGTCTAGTTTCTAAATATGTAATTTTTTTGAAATTTGAATGAATAGTTATTTTACAATGAAAAAAAGACCAAACAGTGGTTTTTGCATAAAAACGGACACACAAACAAAAGAAATTAAAGATGAAAGGCTTAACATTGTTAAAATGTGAAAAAAATCACATCGTCAAATAGCTAAGAGAAAGCCTAACATTACCCATGTGTTCGATTTGTTCAACCTTGAAACACGTGCAAATCTGAGGGTTAGCACGAACGAAATTATGTGAAATTTTGAAGAATACAGAAAAACACGTCTGTGACTGTTCATAAGGCACTCCAAGCCTTTGGGTTGGAAATCCAAAGCAAATCCCAAGCCCAAGGCTTGGGATTCCCAAAGCAAGAAATAACGCGAGTGCGTTATAACGCGCTCGCGTTATTTATTGCCTTACATTTTTCCCGCAAGCCTGTCTTTTCCCATGTTTGACATAACGCGAGCGCGTTATAACGCGCTCGCGTTATGTCCCACTCAAATTTTTTTACATTCAAGGCTATTCATCATGAGGGTTAAGGCATAAAGGATAGAGTTGAAAGGTTTACGGATAAGGGATTAGCGTTTAAGGTATAGTATCGAGCCCGTTGAGGGTCTAGGAATAGGGATAGCGTTTAAGGTTTAGGGATGAGGGATGACAGATTACGGTTGAGGGTCGAGGGATCAAAGTTAAGGGTTGAGGGATTAGGGTTTGACATTAAGGGTTGAGGGTTGAGGTTCAAGGGTCAAGGGTTTAGGGATAGGGTTTAGGGTCGAGGGATTAGGGTTAAAGTAGAGTGTGGAGGGTGTAAGGATTAGGGATAGGGTTGGAGGGTTTAGGGATAAGGGATTAGGGTTTAAGGTATAGTATCAAGTCTGTTGAGAGTTTAGGAATAGGGATAGCATTTAGGGATTAGGGATGAGGGATTATAGTTGAGGGATGATGGATTAGGGTTGAGGGTTGAGGGATTAGGGTTTAGGGATAAGGTTTAGGGTTGAGGGTTTAGGATTAGGGTTTAGGGTTGACGGATTAGCATTTAATGTCGAGGTTAGGGTTAGAGTGTTGAGGGTAGAGGGATTAGGGATAGGGTTTAGGGTTTAAGGTTTAAGGATTGAGGGTTGAGGCTTTAGGGATGAGGGTTTAAGGCTTAAGATATAGTGTCAAGTGTTGAGGGTGTAGGGATAGGGTTTAAGTTTTAAGGGTTAAGGGTTGAGGGATATGGATTAGGGTTTAAGGTATAGTGTTGAGGGTCGAGGGATCAGAGTTAAGGGTTGAGGGATTAGGGTTTGACGTTGAGGGTTGAGGGTTGAGGTTCGAGGGTCAAGGGTTTAGGGATAGGGTTGAGGGTCGAGGAATTAGGGTTAAAGTAGAGTGTGGATGGTATAAGGATTAGGGATAGGGTTGGAGGGTTTAGGGATAAGGGATTAGGGTTTAAGGTATAGTATCGATTCTGTTGAGGGTGTAGGAATAGGGATAGCATTTAGGGTTTAGGGATGAAGGATTAGAGTTGGGGGATGACAGATTAGGGTTGAGGGTTGAGGGATTAGGGTTTAGGGATAAGGTTTAAGGTTGAGGGATGAGGGATTAGGGTTTAAGGTATAGTGTTGAGGGTTTAGGGATAGGGTTTAGGGTTGAGGGATTAGGATTTGACGTTGAGGGTTGAGGGTTGAGGTTCGAGGGTCAAGGGTTTAGGGATAGGGTTGAAGGTCGAGGAATTAGGGTTAAAGTAGAGTGTGGAGGGATGACGGATGATAGATTAGGGTTGAGGGTTGAGGGATTAGGGTTTGATGTTGAGGGTTGAGGGTTTAGGGTTAGGGTTGAGAGATGAGGGATCAGAGTTAAGGGTTGAGGGATTAGGGTTTGACGTCGAGGGCTGAGGTTCGAGGGTCAAGGGTTTAGGGATAGGGTTGAGGTTGAAGGGATTAGGGTTTAGGGACAAGGTTTAGGGTTAGGGTTGAGGGATTAGGGTTTAAGGTATAGTGTTGAGGGTTTAGGGATAGGGTTTAGGGTTGAGGGATTAGAGTGAAGGGTTGAGGGATTAGAATTTGGCGTTGAGGGTTTAGGGTTTAGGATCAGGGTTGAAGGTCGAGGGATTAGAGTTAAGGGTTGAGGGATTAGGGTTTGATGTTGAGGGTTGAGGGTTGAGGTTTGAGGGTCAAGGGTTTAGGGATAGGGTTGAGGTTGAAGGGATTAGGGTTTAGGGACAAGGTTTAGGGTTAGGGTTGAGGGATTAGGGTTTAAGGTATAGTGTTGAGGGTTTAGGGATAGGGTTTAGGGTTGAGGGATTAGAGTGAAGGGTTGAGGGATTAGAATTTGGCGTTGAGGGTTTAGGGTTTAGGATCAGGGTTGAAGGTCGAGGGATTAGAGTTAAGGGTTGAGGGATTAGGGTTTGATGTTGAGGGTTAAGGTTCGAGGGTTTGATGTTGAGGGTTGAGGGTTGAGGTACATTTCGGTGTGACATTTAAATTGTCTTGCCGATATACACTGTAAAGGTTATTTTGTGGACTTTCAAGGATTTTTTCACCTGTGTTAATGTTCAACTTGTTTCGCTCTGCATCAAGGGATTACGGTTTGACGTTGAGGGCTGAGGTTCGAGGGTCAAGGGTTTAGGGATAGGGTTGAGGTTGAAGGGATTAGGGTTTAGGGACAAGGTTGAGGTTGAGGGATTAGGATTTGACATTGAGGGTTTAGGGTTTAGGGATAGGGTTGAGGGATTAGGATTTGACATTGAGGGTTGAGGGTCAAGGGATCAGAGTTGAGGGTTTAGGGTTTAGAGATCTATAGCAGGACAAAACGCGAGCGCGTTATAGCGCGAGCGCGTTATAACGCGCTCGCGTTTTGTAATTCTACTAAAACGGTAAAAAAGTGGTTACCCCCGTGATCCAGGCCCACATGCTCTGTTTTCTTACTGATTCTGCGTGTGCTCCGACAAAAAAGAAGTGCTTTCATGCTATTGGGAAGTTCACATGCACATTTGACACATTGTACCACCTTTGCATGATCTTTCCACCACCTTTTCTGCTTTGCCAACTTGAGAAGGAGGAAATAACATAGTTTTCAAACCAAATTTGATATATATCTATACAAGTTTCAATTTTTGTAGTATTGCAATGTTAATTTTGATTCAATTTTAAGAATTTAACATTGAAAAGGAAGCAAGTGGTGAAAAACTCAAATTGTTGAGGAGTTTGATGCAAGAAGATAAAAACACTACATAATTGGGTACTCTCTCCATTCAAATCTTCGTTTTTTAGGTATGTCAAGTCTTTACATGCATGTTCTTTACATTTTCCTTATTTCGGATTGAATTACTTTATCATGCATTATCATACATGTTTAAAATAGACACATTTCCAATCAAGAAAGCAACCTACAATCTCACATGATGCCATGTATATTTTCTACACTTGGGCTCTTTAATAATTATGTGTAATAAACAAACCTTAGTTCATACCATGATGTCAAACTATACAAGAATAAATCCTTACAACATAAAAAAAATACAATCCCACTATTATCATGTATTCATTTCTTAGGAACTAATATTGGTCTCTTTATCATGCTACAGACAAATTCTCCGTCATGCCGAGGAAACGATCAAGAATTAAACCAACACAGGAAGAGATAGAAGCTAAGAATGCAAAGAAAGCAATGGCTATGAGGGAACTTCGTGAGAAGAGGAAATTGGACACGATAAATGAAGACATACCAATTGAAGAGGAACCACAACCATCACAAAGAGATATGGTATTGGCAGCACAAAGAGAACGAATGCAAAAACTTCGTGGTACGAGAGATTTAAATACCATAGTTGGAGACACATCCTTTATCGCAAGACAACATGTAGGGACACCATCTACCACATCTCAAGTTGAGAGTACATCATCACTCACATGTGATGAAGGAGGTACGCCATCGTTCCCACCTCAACCTCAAGGTATGTCATCTATTCCATCTTCGATCGAAGGTATGCCATCTAACCCATCTCATTTAAATATTGATGAAATTCCTAATGTTGAGATGAATTTACCTAACTTGACACCACCTAGAATTTTGCATAGAAAGCCAAAGTATTTGATTGATATTGATGAGAATATTTTGCAGCCAATGGAAGGTAAGATTCCAAAACGCACTTGTAGAAGATATGCTAATAAGATTTGGAGATTGTTCTTTGAAAAGTTAAATGAGACTGCAAGATGTCAACTATTCGTTGAAATGATGCGAAGTATAAAGTATAGGTCTATCATGAAGATTCTTGGGTTGAGAACATCAGAGGCTTCAAGTGAAAAATCTATTGTCAAGAATCTAATGAGTGCGTATGAGAGTGTGGGTAACACCTCACGCACAAAAGATAGTAATGCAACACGGTGTGTGATTACATCGACTATAGTAAGTAGTCAAATGAGGAAAGCTCGTCTTATTAGAAAGACAAGTCAAAAATTGAGAATTAATAGGAAAACTTTATCAAGAGCCGTTGGAAGACGCCAAAGAATTGAGGACACTAATGCTAATGAATTATGGGTGTTCTCGGGGAGACTACCACGAAAAGATAAACCAATTGTTGAAGCATTGAGGTCACTAATTGAAGACTTTTGGAAGAATTACACAAGGGTATCTCCGAATCAAAGGGCTGTGGTAAGAAGGAGAATTGGTAGTCAGAACCGCGAGCCACATCCAAAGCATTTTTTGGATGAGACTCAAACACAGTTTTATGGTAAATTTCTAGAGAAGTATCCTCAAATTAAAATTTGTCAAAGATATTTTGAAATGCTAAAACCTTTCTATGTTAAGATAAATCACACACGCACTACTTGTTGTTGTAGATTACATATTGAATTTTCTAACCATTTTGATGCTTATAGGTCTATATGTTTAGATATGCATACTAACAATGATTTGCAGGGTTGTGCCATATGTGCCCCACCAACATCTTCAAGAGATTTCATATCAAGAATTTTATGTGAAAGAGAGGAAGGTCAAATATTCTACAAGAAATTATGCTTGGATGGCACATGTCATCGTTGCGGTGGCTTGCAACATTTGCCAATATGTGAACATATGGAAATAACACATGCGGTTGGAAATGAACTAGTAGAATTTGGCAAGTATAAAACAGTGGCATACAATACAAAAGATGGTAAAGAAGCAAAGAGGTGTGAATTAGTTATTGAAAAGATTCCAGTGTATCAGTTTATGCCTATATTTTGTGACAGCATAGTGTATGAGTATGCAAGACATGCCCATAGAGCTCGATGGTTGGACTTGCAATTCAAGTTATGCAAGGACACATTTCCAGTTGGTAGCATTGTTTCAGTCGTCGACTTTGCAGAGAACTACAGTCTACAGCCACAGCATGAGGTGCAATCACAATATTACAACTCCACACAGGTTTCTATATTTGTGCACATCGCATTCATTCATGCGAATGATAGTACAGAGGATGACAGAAAGATCATAAGGGAGTATCATTTCTATATTAGTGATGATCGCACGCATTCTACGGAGTTTGTGCAAGGTTGCTTTCAGGTGTTCTATAATGATTTGGCTAGAAGGGGCATATCGTTCAGTCAGCATATCATATGGTCGGATAATTGTGCATCACAATTCAAGAACTCGCGAAATTTCTATTGGCTGAGTAGGAGGCATAATTTTACAGGTATTCAACATATGTGGAACTTTTGTGAGGCCGGGCATGGAAAGGGGGAGCATGATGGTGCAGGAGCATGTATCAAAAGAGCCATAGCACGAGAAGAGTTAAAGTATAAAGACAATGCAAAGTTGACAGATGCAAAATCGATTGTCGAGTGGTGTAATGCTTCCATGGGTCCAGGTAATGAAGGTAAGTCTTTAGTTCGTAGATTTTTTTGGTTGATAGATGATACTAACATTGCACCATATGAGGATTGTTGTACACTGACAGGATCAAATGAGATGCACTCTTTCAGAAGTTCAATTGCAGGTTCATGGAGTATCCATACACGAAAGATGTCATGCTTTTGTTCTTCCTGTACAATTCAAGTCTGGGATGAGTGCGAGTCAAAGGAGTGGGTTGACGAATGGCAGTTAAGTTATCTTAGCCCACTTGACACGTATCGACCCCCGACGGCACTGGAACTAACACAGATGGAATCGTCAGTTGACTTTGACCACATATCAGATTTAGTTCAACCAGGTAATATAGGGCACATATATGCATCTAATTTCATCTAGTTCAACCAGGTAATGTCATCTTACTTTGTAGTGTTTTTGTAATGTTGACTAATTTCATCTAATTTGCTACACATATCAATGTAGGACACGTATATGCAGTTATTGCAGATGAAGATAATGAAGAGGGAACAGATTATTACTTATGCCGTTGTGTTGAGGCCAAAAAGAAATTGGAGGCCCCTGTTACAGATGGAGAAAACATCGAATACCCTACAGGATCAGTGGTTATTACTGGAACATGGCTTAGAAGGTACCCACATAAGAGTGTTAATATTTGGCTATTTCAGGACTTTGACATGCATCGAAAGATTCTTCATTACTCGAACCTTGTCGTGGCATCCAATGTTCATTTGATAAAGTATCGGGGTAGACCTTTGAACAAAATATTGTGGAAGGTGCGTGAGTCTGACCATGAAGCAATACTTGACACAATAAAGAGTAGAGCAGATCCAGATGGTTCATTGGATTAATTTGTAAGTATTCACATTGATTTTGTAAAGTTATGTTACATTGAGTTGTAAGTATGCACATTAATTTGTAAGGTTTGTCTTTTTTTATTTCCTCCTGCATTTTTACACATATGTACACATTTTTCCATCATCATGTTATGCATTTTTGGTGTCCTACTCCTGATGCGACCAAACTCATAACTCACCCTACTAGACACCATTTGATGATCTCTCCAACACTCTGGATCCAGGGCGCCCAATCATGATGATGACCTATATACCATTCTCCCAAGGCGCTCATAATGAATGAATGATAAGGAGCGCTTTGACCTCTATAATCAAGGTGATTTTAAGTCACTTTGAGTCATTTGGGGTCAGTTTGAGTCATGTTGCAAAAAAGTGTCAATGTTGTCAAGTTGCACAAAGCAACCTTTGCATTTTTGGTGTCTTGCTCGTGATGTGACCAAACTGACTGTTCCAACGCATTCAGATGGGTACATTTACGCTAGGCATGGTCCTATTTTTCACCCAAACATGTCGAAACAGTTTGAGCTACATTGTACCAACGATATCCCTGAAGAGTCCAAAGTGCAAAAAGGCAGCAATCTTTGACGAGATGTTACTCGAAAATCATGTCACTTAGAAACATTTCGTCTAAGGCAACGGGATCACGTAGAGTGCCTCTACAATAACCTCTCTCGGTTTTTTATAGCTCTGAGGCATTTGCCCGTGGTGAAAGGTTTTCTGTTGCCCCAAAAATCGTCAGAAGGAGGCAGTGTAAAGTTGCAAAGGGGTGTAACTTTCGTCCTGCTCCTGATGCGACCAAACTGACTGCTCCAACGCGTCCGAATGGGTACATTTATGCTAGGCATGGTCCTATTTCTCACCCAAACATGTCGAAACAGTCGGAGCTACATTGTACCGACGATATCCCTGAAGAGTCCAAAGTGCAAAAAGGCAGCAATCTTTGACGAGATGTTACTCAAAAATTGTGTCACTTAGAAACATTCCGTCTGAGGCAACGGCATCACGTAGAGTGCCTCTACAATAACCTCTCTCAGTTTTTTATAGCTCTGAGGCATTTGCCCGTGGTGAAAGGTTTTCTGTTGCCCCAAAAATCATCAGAAGGAGGCAGTGTAAAGTTGCAAAGGGGTGTAACTTTCGTCCTGCTCCTGATGCGACCAAACTGACTGTTCCAATGCATCCGAATGGGTACATTTATGCTAGGCATGGTTCTATTTCTCACCCAGACATGTCGAAACAGTCGGAGCTACATTGTACCGACGATATCCCTGAAGAGTCCAAAGTGCAAAAAGGCAGCAATCTTTGACGAGATGTTACTCGAAAATCGTGTCACTTAGAAACATTCCGTCTGAGGCAACGGGATCATGTAGAGTGCCTCTACAATAACCTCTCTCGGTTTTTTATAGCTCTGAGGCATTTGCCCGTGGTGAAAGGTTTTCTGTTGCCCCAAAAATCGTCAGAAGGAGGCAGTGTAAAGTTGCAAAGGGGTGTAACTTTCGTCCTGCTCCTGATGCGACCAAACTGACTGTTCCAACGCGTCCGAATGGGTACATTTATGTTAGGCATGGTCCTATTTCTCACCCAAACATGTCGAAACAGTCGGAGCTACATTGTACCGACGATATCCATGAAGAGTCCAAAGTGCAAAAAGGCAGCAATCTTTGACGAGATGTTACTCGAAAATCGTGTCACTTAGAAACATTTCGTCTGAGGCAACGGGATCACGTAGAGTGCCTCTACAATAACCTCTCTCAGTTTTTTATAGCTCTGAGGCATTTGCCCGTGGTGAAAGGTTTTCTGTTGCCCCAAAAATCGTCAGAAGGAGGCAGTGTAAAGTTGCAAAGGGGTGTAACTTTCGTCCTGCTCCTGATGCGACCAAACTGACTATTCCAACGCGTCCGAATGGGTACATTTATGCTAGGCATGGTCCTATTTCTCACCCAAACATGTCGAAACAGTCGGAGCTACATTGTACCGACGATATCCCTGAAGAGTCCAAAGTGCAAAAAGGCAGCAATCTTTGACGAGATGTTACTCAAAAATTGTGTCACTTAGAAACATTCCGTCTGAGGCAACGGGATCACGTAGAGTGCCTCTACAATAACCTCTCTCAGTTTTTTATAGCTCTGAGGCATTTGCCCGTGGTGAAAGGTTTTCTGTTGCCCCAAAAATCGTCAAAAGGAGGCAGTGTAAAGTTGCAAAGGGGTGTAACTTTCGTCCTGCTCCTGATGCGACCAAACTGACTGTTCCAACGCGTCCGAATGGGTACATTTATGCTAGGCATGGTCCTATTTCTCACCCAAACATGTCGAAACAGTCGGAGCTACATTGTACCGACGATATCCATGAAGAGTCCAAAGTGCAAAAAGGCAGAAATCTTTGACGAGATGTTACTCGAAAACCGTGTCACTTAGAAACATTCCGTCTGAGGCAACGGGATCACGTAGAGTGCCTCTACAATAACCTCTCTCGGTTTTTTATAGCTCTGAGGCATTTGCCCGTGGTGAAAGGTTTTCTGTTGCCCCAAAAATCGTCAGAAGGAGGCAGTGTAAAGTTGCAAAGGGGTGTAACTTTCGTCCTGCTCCTGATGCGACCAAACTGACTGTTCCAACGCGTCCGAATGGGTACATTTATGCTAGGCATGGTCCTATTTCTCACCCAAACATGTCGAAACAGTCGGAGCTACATTGTACCAACGATATCCCTGAAGAGTCCAAAGTGCAAAAAGGCAGCAATCTTTGACGAGATGTTACTCGAAAATCGTGTCACTTAGAAACATTCCGTCTGAGGCAACGGGATCACGTAGAGTGCCTCTACAATAACCTCTCTCGGTTTTTTATAGCTCTAAGGCATTTGCCCGTGGTGAAAGGTTTTCTGTTGCCCCAAAAATCGTCAGAAGGAGGCAGTGTAAAGTTGCAAAGGGGTGTAACTTTCGTCCTGCT
Organism: Cunninghamia lanceolata; assembly: GCA_027924645.1. Taxonomy (NCBI): domain Eukaryota; kingdom Viridiplantae; phylum Streptophyta; class Pinopsida; order Cupressales; family Cupressaceae; genus Cunninghamia; species Cunninghamia lanceolata. The sequence goes on along the minus strand of BSBN01000752.1, from coordinate 3,253,297 downwards.
CCTGATGCGACCAAACTGACTGTTCCAACGCGTCCGAATGGGTACATTTATGCTAGGCATGGTCCTATTTCTCACCCAAACATGTCGAAACAGTCGGAGCTACATTGTACCGACGATATCCCTGAAGAGTCCAAAGTGTAAAAAGGCAGCAATCTTTGACGAGATGTTACTCGAAAACCGTGTCACTTAGAAACATTCCGTCTGAGGCAACGGGATCACGTAGAGTGCCTCTACAATAACCTCTCTCAGTTTTTTATAGCTCTGAGGCATTTGCCCGTGGTGAAAGGTTTTCTGCTGCCCCAAAAATCGTCAGAAGGAGGCAGTGTATTAAGTCAGGATGAAAGCCTATTCACTCTAGGCGCCTGTTTTTGACCAAATCACACATGCGCCTTGAACAACTCTGTCTTCAAGGCGCTTTTCTCTAATCTCTGTAACTCTCCAAATCCACTAAGGCGCAAATTTTACCTCTTGGGCTCAAGATATAGGTTCTTCATCCAAGGCGCCAGAATGGTCCAAAGGCGCATTTCACCTCTAACCTCACCTCTGACCTTACTTGGAGGCGCTAAACCTCATCTCATTGCTCTCCTCCATTACAAGCGCTCACTTACCTCAATCTTGGGCGCATACCAACATCCCAACATCCAAATCACCTAGGCGCTCAAAACCTTCAAGACTCAAGGTGCATTTTATGATCAAACAAGGTATCTCCTGAACAAGGCGCTCATAGTCTCATCAGGGCGTTAATCATCATCATGAGCACTCATATTGTTCTAGGCGCACAGTTATCTCTGGAATGCTCAAGGCGCACATACCCTTCTCTAGGCTAGTTTACACTTATTCAAGGCGCTCATTCCAAACTTACATGAACTACTCATTACAAGACGCACAAACTAGATGATCCTAGGGCATAAGGGCGCTCATAGGAGTTGTTATGTGTCATTTTGGCCAAGGTTTTCTGGAGCAGTGAAGACATTAGGAAGGGGATGATCGTTTGGATAGTTTTGAATGCTTTATTTCTCCTTGTTTAAACTAGGCGCTCACTGAGGATTGGAGTAGCCTTTGCACCCTCACATCACATTAATCGGCGTTTCAGAGGCAATCATAGTATAGGAAGATTTGCGCCTTGAAGAAGAGAGTTATCTGGTGAGTGCTTAGGAGTTCTGGCGCCTAGGGGAAAGGTCTAGGTAGAGCGCCTTCAGACTTTGACAGTGAAGTGCCTTAAGGAGTTGGATGATGTTTTTGCCTAGAGTGGAGATGATGTTTTTAGCGCCTTAAGGATGATGATGGAGCGCTTTGGAGTCAGGTTAGTCTGGAGCACCTTAAGAAGGTAAAGCACTTCAAATGTAAACACAAGTGTTTTGAGCACCCTAATGAGAAGTTGTCTTGGCACCATAAGTTGTTCAAACGAAGATATGCGCCTTGGATAGTTGCAAAGACCTAATTTAGCGCCCAAGGTTGGAAGACTCTTTGTGAGCGCCCAGTGTTTGAAAGCTCTTTGTGTTTGGTGCATTAAAATGAATTTGGCACCTAAATAGTATTGAAACACTCAACTGAGCGCCTAAAGCCCATGAGAGAAGTGATATGCGCCTTGATAGGAATATCATGGAAGATGAGTTTACTGAATGGCGCCTTGAATGACTTGGTTGATTAAGTGTTTTAGCACCTAGATATGGGATGAATCATTGAGCGCCTTTGGTTGAGATGATGTCAACACCTTTGAGATTATAACACCTTGGAGTCAAGTTTGAAGGAGCACCTTGAGAAGGTAAAACACTTCAAATGTTTTCAAGGAATTGGAGAAGTCACTTAGTGCCTAGAAGGAATTCCAGAGCAAGAGGGTTGGAGCGCCTTGAGCTTCAAGTCAGATATGCGCCTAGACCTCTACCCTTTAGCAAGTTGAAGCCCTCTGAGCCTTGACAACGTGAAAATGCCTTATAGTGAATATGCGCCTTGGGCAAGGTTGAATACAAAGTTGAGGAGTATATCATAATGAGTAAGTGCACTGTAGGGTTAGATGATAAAGACTAGTGCCTTGAGTGTCTTGGTCAAAATTTTGACGTGAGAAGTCTTGCAAGATCAAACCCTGGAGTGCGCCTTAGAGAGAACCTATTGATCCTTTGCTTTGACAAGATTTGGGCGCCAGAATGATCCTTAATAAATGGAATGTATCTACACCAATTTTGCGCCTTTAGGGAAGTGATGGTGGCCAGAATGATCCTTAATCTCATGTTTGTGCGCCTAGGTCTAGAAGCAAGATTTGAGCGCCTTAGGATAGGGTTTTTTGCACCTTGTCTTGGAGAGTGAATTTGCGCCTTGGATGATGTTGAAGCGCCTTGGGATGAAATGCGCCCAAACTTATAGAGGGCCTTCAGTGAGGGAGTTGAAGAGAGTGCTTAGAGGAAGGATAGCCTTAAGATCAAACTAAGTACTTAGAAACCTAAGATTAGCGCCTTATTTGAAGTTATACACCTATTCTGGCGCCAGAGAGTGAGTTTGAGTGTGAAGAAGTGAATGTCTGCGCCTTGAAGGGGATACAAAGGGAAGATGATGCACCTTGATGGGTTGATGATGGAAATTTGCGTTTTGGAGCTAAATGTGCGCCTTGAAGGAGATAGTGCATAGAGGTACAATGAATCTTCCGGAGAACATGGATAGACAACTAAGTCTCCAACTTGAGTCTTCTAAGTGAATTGGATAATGAAGAGAGTCTAGTCATTTTGGGCGCTAGTATCAGGATGAATCATCCAAAATGGATGCCTAGAACTAGAAGGCGCTAATGCATGAGTTCAAGGATCCTCCATTGGAGCGCCTAGCCCAGATGGCTATAGATTGAAAGTTTTAAAGCTAAGTGATGTCTCTTACGTGAATTCCTAGCCCAGGTGCATGTGTTGGGAAAAACTCTTTGGCTCTGGCGCCTAGAATTGGGAGCTTTGTAAGATGCACCAATTGATGAAACATTTCCATTTTGCGCCTAGAATAGAACTCTCTCACATAGTTGAAATTGACTTGATAGAAGGAGATAAGTCTTAAGGACTAGTTTGGCGCCTCACTTGCCTATCTCACCTTTGAAATGTGCTTTGGTTGATGATCATCATTGATGGAACCTAGTGAAATGTAAAGCTATTTGCATCTCCAGAGGATCAAAATTGGATTAGGAGATCATCCTTGCAGTTGAGATTGACAGAGAAGTGTTAAAGGAATCACTTCAAATGGGCGCCTAAGCTAGTTGAGGCGCATATCAATTCCACTGTAACTCCAGACTGACGCTTAGGATCCAGTCATCTCCTAAGGCGCAGTTCCATTCACCCATGACCTCGCTTGGCGTCTAAAACTTGGAAACTCCTTTGGAAAGCTCCTGTTGCGCCTAGAAGATGAGTTTGGGATATCAACTTGCAAAAGGCTTAGAAACTCTTCAAAGATGTTAGGCACAATCCCATGGCACTGGAGCTCAGTTTTGGCGCCTTCAAGGAATAGCACATGAAGGAACTTGGGAGGTCAGGTGCTTGTAAAAGGGAACACCTTGGAACATCTTCCAGGGGTTGAAGTAGTAAGAAAACATCAAGTGAGTCTAGGCGCACTCCCTTGTGTGAACAGTTTAGCTCTGGCGCCTAGCCACAGAGTGAGCCAGAAGAAGTAGTTTGGACATTAGAAGATAGGCGCTCATTCTACAATGAAGCATTCCACCTTCCTAATCAACAAAGACTTGCAAGAATTGACAAAGGAAGCTAAGGCGCACCTTCTACTTGTTTCCACCTCCAGAATGCGCCTAACCTTGAAAGGGGGTTCAAAGATGTTTGTTAGACCTTTTCACTCAAGGCACTCACCTTAGGCGCACTTTCTAAGTCCTTGTCACCTCAAGGAAACACCTAGTTTGGAAGGCGCTTGCCCTGTTCTCCACTCCTTTCAATTGGCGCCTAGAACACAGAATGCATGAAAGGAGCGCCTAGACTCCAGAGGGCTGATTTGGGCGCCTAGCATTTAAAACACTTTCATAATGATGATGTTTTGGCGCCTACTCTTGGAAACAATCCAGAGCATCCATAAACTCTAATTGGCACCTAATGTTGACAAGGCGCAACTTCAGGAGGAGGTCACCTCAACTTGGCGCCCAAGTCAGAAAAACCTGTAAATCCTTCAAATATGCGCCTACCTTGTGAGGTGATGAGTTGAACATTCCAAATCTTCAAATGTTGCTCAAATAAGGAAGACATTGTAACATCAAGGCTTCAAGGCCTGTCCTTGTATTTCCATTGAATGAGTTGTACTTCATGCTATTGAAAGCATTTTCCGTGTAATAAGACATTGCAAGTTGATTGAATCAAGTAACAAGACAAGTACCCAACTCTAATGTTGTTTCATTCAAATAGTTATCTTGATGTATATCTTTATGTTATTGAAGTAGTTGATGAATTGTTAGCAAGTAAAAGTGTTTAAGTAAGGAAAATTTTTCGTAGAACTAGTTGGGTATCTTACACTTACACCATGCCTATCCATCAAACATCACAATGCAATCAAAATCCTAACAACATGCCCATGATCCAAGATCAAGTGCAATCATGCAAAGATATTATCAATCACAAGCCTATTAAGAATGAACTAGAGTCTTCTAGTACCATACTTTTCCATCAAACACCATCATGTAATCCATGGCCTATCAAGCCTATCAAAGAAAATGCAAACATCCTATGTAATACAATCAGACTTTAAATATTTGAAGTAGCCATCTACAAATATCCATTCAAAAGTGGATTTATAATGCAAGTATGGACGCCATCAATAAAAAAGATTTGTATTAACCAAATATCCATATACGCATACATCAATATCTGTCGATATAAGTATAACATATATACAAAATAGCCATATAGGCTTACAAGAATGCCATATAGGCATACAATGTCAACTATGTACAATACAAAATATATGTCCACAAATGCCATATAGGCATACAACAGAGGAACACAATAAAAAGTCATTCCCCTCTAGCTGGTGAAGAGAATAAATCACGAGCAGCCTTTGATCTTCTAGGGGATGGAGACATGCATGTGGGTGGTCTACTACGAACCCGAGGGCTACTTCTCCTATTTAGTTCTTCCTGCACCTTTACCTGTTACAAAAAAAAGTATAGATATTAATATATAGAAATTACATGTTATAAAAAAATGAAACATTTAACAAAATAATCACTTACCGCTAACATATAATCTGTCTGCTCGCTTGCCTCAGTAGCAGGAAAAGGCCCTGGTGATGTCATGTCATATAGAAACCATCCAGATAGAAATTAAACTTCAAATCAATAATCTTTTGATTTTTCAAAAATAGACAACTATAACAATGAATGTAAATTGAAATTTACTAATCTGCCTCATACCCCTGTCAATGCCATAGAGCTATGAATCGCAGAGGCCACACCCTGCTCCATTGCCCTATGAACATGGGGAGGTGTATCCGCAGCCTGCATCATCTGAAAATAAAACAACATTATTCAATTACGAAAACTATAATAGTGATGCAAATCATGGCTCCTAACATACACACACGCTCATCTAAACATGGAAGTACACACAATAAAACACACAAATCACATACAAAAATTTAGTAAGTACAATTCATTCATTAAACTATTTATTTTATTACCTCTGTAAAGCTTTGAAGTCCACCACCGCTGGCAGGTGTTGCCATGAAATCTACAGTGTTAACCTATTCAACATCCAAAATCAGAAATTAGAATACCATTCATATAACGATGCTATTCACATGTAATATTTATAATTGTTTACTAGTTACATACCTCGACAGTAGATGATCTAGTGAAAAATGTAGGTGGAGAACCACTGAAAACTGCATCGACGCTATGACCCTGAAATTTCATTAAAATCATCAATTTAAATTAGTTAATCTTGTATTTCAAAAATAAAATTTAATAAATTAAATTCAATAAACTTGCTAATATTTACCTGAGTATCAAGGCCGAAAGTCTCACTCAGGAGGGTATCTGTCATCGCCATCTGCTCAGCTGCAGATGTAGCCTGTGCACCTGCGTCCTGACTGTCCATGGGGTCATAACCACAGGCTGACCCGCAAGCCTGGCAAGTATGCGGTGGGACCCTACTCCTCGCACTATCTCCCAACCCACTCTGTGTTGCAGGATCGGCATGCTCTATGATGCTCTGCGTCAAGGCACTAATCGACCTCAGTGTATCGACCTCAACACTCTCCTTCACAATGGAAGGAATAGAAACATGCTCGTGGGCTGGTCTGCTGATTACTCGTCTCACTACCCGCTGTGGGTCAAGACGTGCCCCTGGTCTATCCTGTGCTGAGCCCCCACCTCTACCCTGGAAGTCCCGCATATCAAAATAGTTTGGCACTTTATTGAGGACAAACTCGGAGTAGAGTTTCCTCAAAAAGTATTGCGGGACCTCATTGTTATTGCATGGAGGATGGTCAAAAACCATCCACCACCTCTACCCGAAATTGTCCCTTATCGCTTGGTTGTTGCACCAATGGATAGGGAACCTCTTGCATGTAATGGGTGGAGGTTGATTTGTTTGTGGGTTTGTGAAAATTGAACACAAGTCTACTTTTGTAATTTGTAATTTTTTGACATCTTGGTATGACAATTTATCTGCATAGTAATCTCTAAACTCTCTCTTTTTATCGGTCCAACTAGTTATTTGCTTGCTAATTGAATTTACATTTGATAACATAGACTCAAGAGATTCGGCAAGCGTGGACCTATGCAAGGTTGAAGTGGAAGGATCTTTCAACCTTGCAATTATATCTTCAATTTATTTTTTATTGTTTTCAATTTCCCCCATTATATTATCTTGTGTTCCAGGGGCATGTCGAGGAATGAATGGAGGAGGTTGTTGTTCTGCAGGTATTTCTTCCTCAAGATTTTGTGGATTTTGAGGAGGAGGAGGAGGTGCATTAACATTTCCTACAATTAATAAAATATGCATCAAAAATCAACACAAAACCTACCTATTTAGGAAGAAATTCAAACAAAAAAACAAAGATAACTCACCCCTTTGGCGTGCTCGACGTCGTGGCGGCATTTCGGCGATGAATCGACAAATCTTTTGTGTTGAACGGTGTTTTGTAGAACGCGAGCGCGTTTTTTAAGGGTTTTAAGCCGCGGGCGGAGGAAAAACTCACAATGAAATAAAATAAAATGAAATGACAGCATTTTTTATATATATATAAAGCGCTTTATAACGCGAGCGCGTTATAACGCGCTCGCGTTATGGCTCGGCAATGACCACTTTTTGGCCACTTTTTGGCCCCCCATCTTTTTGCACTTACCCCATTAAAGTACTATAAGTCTTGTGGTGTAAATCTAGAAGAAAATTGCTTAATTTTTTGTGTTAACAATCATTCCTTGTTCACGTTCAATTTCCTTTGCTCTGAATTTACTCAGGAGATTGAAAGCATCGTTAGTCTATACTTAGTTGTAGTGGAAGTTTTAAAAAAGGAAAAAACCTCTTCTGCAGCATTTAGAGTTTTATAACCTTGTGCTTACAGCTAAGAATCAAAAAGAAGATAGGCAAAGTTTCATTTAATTATCTTTTCAGCAAACATCAGCAAAAAGGGAACTCCCCCTTCCAATAGGAGAGCAGTTTATCTGTGCATAGCTATCTGTTTCCAACTCGCATTCCAGAGGTGCAAATTGAAACACCAACAAGTACATACATAGAAAATTTTAATTTTTAATTAAGAATGTTTTTATTTGTTGTTTTTTGATTGAGTAAAAGTTGGGGTTTGAAAGGGGTCCACCCCTTCTATAAAAATCAAAATATTTTATTCTACATTGTTTACTTTATTTTTATTTTTATTTGAGAAGTTATTTTTGGAATACAAAAGTAAACTTTTTGTATGTAACTTTTAATTTTCCTTTTCCAAAAGCTACCATTCAATAATTCTTTTGTTTTGTTTTTACTTTGAAAAGTGTAGTAAATATTATATATTTATATGTTTTGGTTTTTGTGTACACCGTCACAACATGAGACTTTGTGCCCTATTGCTATTATCCTTAGGCCATAATTAATTTATACATATTTAACTATCTTACCAGTATTTTAAAAAAAATATCTAAAGTATGTTGAGAGATATCCTTCTCGAGGGGTCTATTCCACCTATGTGTGGTAAATTGATTAAAAATAGGCACCTCGAGAACGACATCTCTCTATGTATTTTAGATATATTTTTTAAATATAGGTATGCTAGTAGCATCCGGAGTGGCAAGCCTAATTCTAACTATATTATATATCTTTATAATTATATAATATAATAATAATCAACGTTAGATATATTATTATAATATATTATATAATATTTTTTATATATAATATTATAATATAGGTTATATATATCATTGTAATATATCATATAATAATTATAATTATATATTATTTTATTTAAGGTTTGAATGAAGGTTATATTTAGAATTATGGTTTTGTTTAGGGATTGGGTTAGGATTGGGTTATAAATAGGGTTAGAAATAGGGTTATGCTTATAAATCAATGCTAAGTGTAATCTTATGGTTATGGTTGGAATTAGAATTAGGGTTAGATTGAGGGTTGTGATTACAATTACGATTTGGGTCATAATTACAATTATCCTTAAAATTAGGGTTAGAAATAGGGTATGATTACAATTAGGGTATGATTACAATTAGGGTTTGGGTCAGAATTACGGTTTTGTTGAAAGTTTAGTGTTCAAATTTAAGGCTTAATGTTTACGCTTCACAATCATAGTCTCATTACTTAAGGAGGATTCAACATGTAGGGATGAGGGTTTAGAGTACATGGTTTAGAGTTTTAGGTTCCAACTTGAGGTCCAAATTTTAAATTAAGGGTTCAACATTCAATCTTTAACATTTAGATTTAGTGCTCTATCTTGAGTACTCATTATGCCATGTTGAAATTAAGTTGTTTATTTACATGGTTCAACATTAAGGTTCATTGTTAATGATTCAAGAATCAAGGCACAAATTTCAACCTTTAGGGGATAGGGTTAAGTTTAAGGAATTGAGTTTAGGTTTCAAGGTGTTGGATTTTGGGTTCTTGGTTAAAATTTTAGTGGTCAAATTAAGGGCTTGATGTTTAGGTTTTATAATTCTAGGCTCATTACTTAAGGAGGGTTCAAGATTTAGTTATCTAAAATATTGACTTGCTTTGTGCTTAGTTAGTGTTTACATTATGATAGTATTGACTTGCTTTATCATTCTTAGAAATTGTCCACTTGCTTGTTTTTAAGGGAATATATTGTAATCTCTTAATATAATAAGAATAATTATATCTAAATATTATCTTTTTGACCGTGGTGAATAATTAGCCCTAAATATTGATATTATACTTTGTTGTATACTCATAAATAAAGGTTTTCGAAAAAGACTATTACTACATGTTGTCTACTCATAACTACACTCATTTGGTTCTAATTGTGCTTATTTAAAAGTGAAAAATATTCATGTATTAAAAATTTTAGTAACTATTGTAATAAGCTTGTAGTCTAAATATTTCCATAATTTGTGTGCATTTCTTTCCAATTAGTAATCTATTTTATATTGTGTTGTGTGAATTTTTCTTAATACAATTGAATTGCATACCAAAACCCATTTTCTTAACACTTATAGTTTTAATGCAACCTTGAAAATGTTAGTTCTTGTTGAAATAATTTGGTATGTAGCTTCTGAAACACTTTTAATGGTGTTTATTCTTTATATTTGTTCACTTTGATAATCTTTCATGCAACCATGGGAGATAGAATGGCAACAATTGGCATTATTATAATATTGGAGAATTCTATGATTCTAAGCTCCTTTTACCTAGTATGATGTTTGATAAAATAATTCAATTGAATATTTTATATGTATATAGAGTTGATAGGAATAGAACAATTAATATAGTAGTTAGAAAATTTTACTTTTTGGAGGATCATGCTTTTAATATCTTCTACACATGGAATTCCCAATGTAAAATTTTAATATCAACATTCAATAAATACCATACATCTAACTTGAAATTAAACCCTAACCCTAACCCTAATTGTATCCCTAACTTCTAATTTGAAACCAAATTGTAACTATAACCCTAACCTTAACTCGAACCCTAATCCTGATAGTAATGCAAACCCTAACTCTAATTATAACCCTAACCCTAATTGTACCCCTAACCATAATTCTACCCCTAGATCTACTTAACCCTAATTCTAACCCAAACCCTAATTGTACCTCTAATCCTAATTCTACCCCTAGATCTACTTAACCCTAATTCTATCCCTAACCATAATTGTATTGATAATCTTAATTTTATCATTAATCCTAACCATATTTTTATCGTTAATCATAATTTTAAGCATAATTCTAACCCTATCCCTAAATGTAATTGTAACCCTAACCTTAATTGTAACCCTAATACTAAACATAATTCTAACTATAATTCTAGCCTTGATTCCCACCAAAACATATTTCTAACCCAACCCTTAAACTAACCTTAATATTCAGGCCAAAACATAATTAATCCCCAACCCTAACACTAACCATATTTCTAACCCTAATTCTAAATTAAACCTAAACCCTAACCCTAACCCTAATTGTAGACCTAACTTCTAATTTGAACCCAAATTGTAATTATAGCCCTAACCCTAATTCTACCCCTAGATCTACTTAACCCTAATTCTATTCCTAATTCCAGCCCTAATCCAACCCTAATTCTAACCATAGTTCTATATATACATATAAATGTAAATGACTTTTGGTGTTTTATTGTAACTATAACCATAACCTTAATGTTCAGGCCAATACTAACCCTAATTCTAACCCCAACCCTACTTCTACCCCTAGATCTACTTCGCCCTAATTCTATTCCTAATTCCAACCCTAATCCCAACCCTAATTCTAACCATAGTTCTATATATAGATATAAATATAAATGACCTTTGTTATTTTATTGTAACTATAACCCTAACCCTAACGTTTACCCCAATTCTAACCCCAACCCTAGCATTGATTCTAATCGTAGTTTTAACCTTAACTCTAAACTAGACCCTAACCCTAATTCTGACACTAATTCTAACCATAATCCTAACCCTAATTCTAACCATAATTGTGACCTTAACCCTAAATATAATTATAATTCTAATCTTGATTTTATCCCTAACCCTAATTCTTACCCCAATACTAATTATATTACTAACTCAAACCCAAATTATAACTATAACCCTAACCTTAATTCTGATAGTAATGATAACCCTAACCCTAATTCTAACCATAATTCTAACCCTAACGATAAACCCAATTCTATCCCTAACCCTAACTCTAACCCTAACCCTCATTCTATCGCTAACCTTAATTCTATCCTTAACTCTAACCCTAATTCTAATGCTAACCCATGTCCTAAAACTCATTCCTCACCTCAATATTAGTGTTCCATTGTCCCACATCAATATTTAAAAGTTAGATTGCATCACATGGAATTGACCCCTGAATTTTAGAATTTAAAACTTATAATTTTCTTGACTCTTGCCCATTTCTTTCCCACTATGAGCTGACTTGGTACACATTTTGTATTATTTATCACTTTTAGGGTCTTAGATATGCCATTTCTGATGGCATTATCATTTTTTAGATCTTTTGAGGGATTGTATTCTTACTTATCAGTATTCCATTATTATATCGTTTCTTTTAGAGTTTTGTGCTTTGTTGAGATCTATCTTTTACCCACACTTGCCAATCCCATTAGGTTTCCATTTTCATATCTAATATATCATTAATTCTAACCCTAACCCCAATTATAAGACTTGAGTTAGTGTTAGGGTTAGGATTGGGTCATTTCAAATGATTTCATTGGTGCAATATTAAATCCCAAATTTATATTAATAGATAAACCATGTGGTATGGAGTAACTATTTAAAGACATCATTTGACATCATAAGACAAACATATAATATGAAGTATTCCAATGCATGTACATTGCCAACCCTAACCCTAACCATATTTCTAACCCTAATTCTAACTTGAACCTAAACCCTAACCCTAATTGTAGCCCTAACTTCTAATTTGAACCCAAATTGTAACTATAAGCCTAACCCTAATCCTGATAGTAATACAAACCCTAACTCTAATTCTAACCGTGACCCTAATTATAACCATAATTTTAACCCTAATTCTAACTCTAACCCTAATTCTACCCCTAGATCTACTAAACCCTAATTCTATTCCTAATTCCAACCCTAATCCCAACCCTAATTCTAACCATAGTTCTATATGTAGATATAGATGTAAATGAATTTTAATGTTTTATTGTAACTATAACTCTTATACTTGTAACATTGTAAAATGTGTACACCACCATTTTATACCTTGTTTAGCTCCTAGATGGGCCTCAAATATTTGTACTTGTTTACTAGGACCTATTTTAATACCTTTTGAAGCATTAAGAGTGTAATACGTGATCCCAATGCATGAAACTCAGAAAAGAAGAATAGACTAAGCATGCTCTAAGTGCCCTTTTTCAGGGGGTGTCTAGCTAAAGGACCAGGGTGCCCAAGCGCCCTAGGCCCTCCTTTAGCCATCCCTAAAATTTGTGCCTTGTCAGCTTAGGCCCTTTAAAACATTCCTAATGTCAGCCTTTTGTGGTTTAATTCTCTGAAATTTGATGAGAATGCATATAAAAGTAAGTCATTCTATTTATTTGTACATCTTCCTCTAATAAGAACTCTAGCAAATATTGGCATTCTAGCACTCTCTCTCTTTATCTTTCATACTCTCTATTATGGATTATTGTTGCAGCATTAACATCTTGTAGGTCTTGTGAAGATCTTTGGAGACTAAGTCAACTTCTTGAGTCAAGTGGAGATATCATCTATAAGCATACAAGGACTTCCATGCTCATGGTGACTTCCTACATGCTTGGTGTTAGCATTCCATCCTACTTTGGATTTACCTCTGTCTTCCAAGGGAATGCACTCTTATCAATCATCTTTCCTATTGTGGATGTGGAAACACCATTCATGGCGCTTGACTGAGGCAAGCTCCTAAATAGCACCCAACATTTTCCCTCTTTTTATGTGTGTAGGTCAGATGAATAGGTTTCGGAAGATGACATCTGGGAAGAACAGACAACTTGTTGGTATAGACTTGATAGTCTTCGCAGTTTCTGAAAACCCTGATTCGGGTCCAAGGCACCCGAGCGCCCCTGTCCTGGGCTTTCTAATCTCTAGAAAAGGTCGTTAAACTATTTGTTGATCTCTACTATTGCTTTGGTTGCTGGGTTTCAGGTACCAATAGTTTGTTGTACTAAGATCTTTGTTAACTAGCATTACATGTCTTGATCCTAGCTTGATTGATTGGTTTTGGGTTAACTACTTCTCTATACACCAAAAGGAAAGAACCCCTGTAGTTTTTCTCTCCTTCCAAGGTAGTATCCAAGCTCGATTTATGTCCCGAATGTAATGTAGAAGAGAGTTTGACCTAGTTTGATCCATTGAGCTAGTCTCCCTTTTCCCCGTTATATTTTGGTGAACCTATAGTTTCTTATACTTTCGCATTCTTCTTGCATTAGATCTAATCTATTTTCTACCCTAGATCTGATTAAATTCCATTCATTCATCATTTATCATAGTTGTATAGCTTAATTTTGCATTATTTCATTGTTAGGGTTTGTAAAAACCTTGCATTTTTGGAAAATCTAGCTAATCTTCAACCTAGGGTTTCAAGATTGGCCTGTTGTTGTAGATCTTGTTGCGTTATTGGATTTATTAAAGGGCTTTAAGGTTCTGTACCTTATTATCCTTTCTGTTGTAAGGCATCTTCTTACATATTTGCATTGAAAAAAGTGAGAAATCAAGCATTTTTAGGCTTGGAAAAAGGCATATTTGTGCATTGTTTGCATTGAATGTGTTATAGATCATCATAGAAACTTTTAAACCTCTAATTTTTGGCATCAGATCTGATTCATATTATAGTAGATAATCATTTCATGGTATTGCAGCTACTTTTTTTAAAAAAACTTGCATTTTTGAAAAACCTAGTCTAGTTCAAAAACTAGGGTTTGTAGTTAAAATCTTGTTTCTAATTTTGTTGTTGTTATAAGCATTTCAAATCTGATCTTGAATTAGTATTTCATTCCATAAATTTCATTTGTGTTCAAAAATAAGGCTTGCATTGAAAAATTTGATCTAGAAGTGAGTATTTAAGATCTAGGGTTTGGTGCTAAAACCCTAGCAACTCTTGCATTTAGTAAATCTTTAGCAAAGCAAAGTGTTTTAATCAATTTTTGCATTTAGGTAGATATATTATTTAGACACTCTTTTTACACATACTACACTTGCGATACTTAGTTGTTGTGGTTACCATGAATATCACAATTTTGGAAGCCCTGCTTCTCTTGCACTTGTAGGTCTTTATTTGCAATCTTATTCTCATCTTAGTGATACTTGATTAATAAGATATTTCATTGCGGCATCTTCATGTTACTTCTCTTTGGTATCTTTGCATGCATATATCAAAGATCTTGAGCACTTTTACAAATTCATTAATATGCATCCTTATATATTAGACATTGATATCTTTAACGGATCTTTATATGAAATCCTTGAGTGCATATTTGATTTTAATAGCTTCATAACCCTCATGGGTGAGTATCCATCAATATTAGAATACCTAGCTAAATTCATCTCCATGAATAGTCGTTATGGTGATAGTTCTTCTCCTACTTCTACTTCTACCATAGTAAATGAGGTTTCTATGGCTCATTCTAAGGATCTTCCACCTTTGGTTGAATGTTCAAGCAACTTGGACATCACTAAGGATGAGAAGACCCTTGGTATGTCTCCTTCGGTTACATGTTCAAATCCCTTCGACACTACCGAAGAAACAATCATCAACAATACTCTTAACAACACTCTACCCTCCCTCCATTCCAATGCTCTCCCTTCAAAAGGTGAAGCATTAGTGGATGAAGAGAGGTCTCTCACATTAAATCCCTTGGAAATTGATGTTGAGCTTCGTCAAAGTAAAAACAATGTCAATTCAATTATCATTAATTGATTATTCCACCAAGGGGATAGTGGATAAGTGTACTAATGTTCCTAAAATTATTGTGCATGAGGAACCTAATACGACTACTCGCTCCAAACCGGTGATTACAGTTCAAGGTGTTCAAGGTGTGTCACAACAATCCCACTACGATGCAGTTTCTCACAAATATAAAACCTATAATAATAAGCAAAGTAAACAAGTGCCGCAAGTGTCATTCTCTCTTCCACCTTCTCAACCCATCCTACCTCAAGCACCTTACCGTACTTTGAATATTGGTAAAGAATATGATCTTGTTGAGCAGCTTCGCACTACTCTGGCTAATATCTCTCTATGGGAATTAATACAAACATCACCTGCATATCACGGAATGCTCCAAGAAGCTTTACAAAAGGTGATTGTTCCACCTATTGTTAGATCGAATGATGTAGCATCTCTGTTTAGTTGTATGCACGCAACAACATTTGATATGCTATTTCAACAACATGAGCTACCTCCCATAGAGATTCAACAACAAAATGGACCTCTTATGATATGTGTTCTTCAATAAAAAGAGGATAAGGCGAACTATGATTGATGGAGGATCTAATCTAAATTTTTGTGGAATAGATTTGTTACGTAAACTTAACATTGATGAATCTTCAATCCAACAAGATAAAACGACACTTCATGGCTTTGATAATGTCAGTAGGCAATCATTGGGTACTATTACCTTATCTCTTAAGGCTGGACACATGACATTGCCTACCCTTATCCATGTCATGCCTAACACTCTTTCATACAATCTTCTTCTTGGTAAACTGTGGATTCATGCCATGGGGTCAATTCCGTCTACCCTTCATCGTTCAATAAAGTTCATTTTTTAAAATAAAGTACATACAATTGAAGCTTACACAACCTTGGATAGTTGCTTGGAAATACAAGCGAGACATCAAACTCCCTTGCATAGTTTGATCCCTTCTTCAACACTACCCTCCGCTACTAACAACAATTTTGGTCAGGATAGTGTTGGCCCTTCGAATGCATTTTACGGTGATGTTTGGGGTTCGTTAGATTTTACACCCTCCTTTGCGGGTGAGTATAAAATCCCACCCTCACACCCTAAGACCTCGAAGGTAAACATTATTTCTTCAATATGATCTCACCTACCTTCTCCCACAAGAATGGCGACCGCTTGTGATAAAGTATCATCTCATTCCAATGAATCATCTAGTTATAATGCATGTCATGGTAATGAAGTGGTGTCTTTTGATTTCAATCCCTATGGGATGGTTGAAACAAAGTGTGACCCTCCCCACCATGATAGAAATCAATATAATCATACTTCTAAAAACAAATCTGACCTTATGACCGCTCTTCGTCCTTCAGTCTTAGAGGAGTGTTATGGGCGTGGATTCAAAATTCTTGCAAAACTTGGTTACAAATGAAATGGGTTAGGATGTCAAGAACAAGGAATTAAGGTACATGTGGAACTGACACCGCACTTTTCTAAAGTGGGTTTAGGTTTTTAGCCTTCTCTTGCGTTCTCTCCACCATGTCCTCAAGAAAAAGAAGAACAAGAGTTATTGTCTGCTCCGGTTAAGTCTTCTCCACCTACTCTCATTGAATCTAATAAAAATGGATTGCTTCCCACTCCTATATCTTATATGTTATCTCAACAAGAGTATATGTTGTCGGGCCTACTAAAGGACAGTTTAATCACTCTTCATCCTATTAAACGCAGAAAAATTCATAAAGATAGCAATCTAAATCAATATTGTGTGTATCACCGAGCGCTTGGCCATTCCACTAATGAATTCTACCTCTTGAATAGTAAAATTAAAGAACTTCGAACAAGGTTCAGCTCTAGCACTTCTCAAAATGCTTCATGTAATCCCTAGAGGACCTTGTCTTCCTTCAATCCATGTGGCACCTTGTAGCAATGATCGGCATCATACCAGGACTACACAAGCCATTGTGTATCATGCCTATAAGCATCGCCTTGGTTTCTACTTATTGGGGGAAACACTTTGTTGCGATGTATCTTTTGTAAACACGTCTCATTTGGGCATGTGCTTTTAGAAAGCTCTTGTGCTTGTCTTATGTTTCTTTCTCACTTTATCTTAAAGATAATTGCTCCCGGAAAGGAGTTAGCAATCACTTTAAGGTGGGGGCATGTATCATGCTATGAATTTCACTCTCTTCATTCTATCTAAACACTTGTTGATCATCTTGGTTATCAAATCTACTCTCTTGGAAAGGACTATGGAAAGCTTGGAAGCAAGATCTAGAGTCTATCTTGTTCTCCTAGGTGGAAACTTGGAAGTAGGATCTTAAGTCATCTTGTTCTCTTGAGTTGAAGCTCCTTGTATGTTTGGGAGAAGGGTTGTGCGACTAACTTGATTTTAGTAGTAAGGTCGCTTCGCCTTCTTATTCTGCAAGGCTTCCCTTGTGTGTTTGGGAGAAGGGTCACGCCACCCACTTGAGTTTGGTAGTAAGGTCGCTTCACCTTCTTATTCTACAAGGCTTCGTGTAATTCCTCTTGCGAGAGGTGGCTCGGTGTATTCCCTTGAGTGGAAACACTTCCATTTCAAGATAGAGTGTTTGATGTGTTTGTACTTCTCCTCTTGCTTCTCCTCTTATTTCTATCTAACCCCTTAGCATTCTTCTTTAATGCATCTTAGGGAATGATGCATGGTGATTGAGACAATACTTAAGGGTAAGTACACAAAGATGGGGGACCAAAAGGGGGTCCTAAGATACCACTTTTTTCTGAAATCAGGAAAGATTGATGTTGGATGAAAAATTAAAGATAGTTACACTCAAAATTTGAAGATACAACAAAAACAAGAGTCATAGTGCTCTGAATCTAGTTTCTAAACTACTAATTTTTTTTTAAATGGTTGAGATTAAGGGGTTCAAAAAGGGGGAGCACACAAATTGGTCCTGTTTTTTTCAAAAAAACATAACATAGCGTCTGGTGTGCTCCCCCTAAAACATTAACTTTTTTTTAGTATTTCAAAAATCACTTTGGTGAGAAATTAGCTAACACCATGTAGTTTATCCCTGATTTTTCTGATAATTTTTTCATGAATAATTGTTTTTTTACTAATTTTCAAAGTGGACACATCTTGAAAAATAGAAAATTGAGCGTGCTCCCCCCTAAATTTTTTGAAAACTAATTGAAAATCCAATTTTTTTGAATACATGTAGAATGGAGTCTAGTTTCTAAAAATGTAATTTATTTGAAATTTTGATGAACGCTTAAAAAAAGTCAAAAATACCACACACTGGTTTTTGGCAAAAAACGGATAGAATAACAAAAGAAATTAAAGATGAAATCCTTAACATACTCAAAATGTGAAAAAAATTATATGGTTAGAAAGCTAAGAGAGAGCTTAAGATTATGGTGGTATTTTTTCAACTTGTCATTGAAACACGTGCAAACCTGATGGGGAGCACGCTCCAGATTATGTAATTTTTGTTACAATTTGCAAAAACACATCTTTGGACGTCCAAAACACAGTCCAAGCCTTTGGGTTGGAATCCCAAGGTAAATCCAAGCCAAAGGCTTGGAAATTACAAAAACAAAGCATACCACGAGTGCGTTATAACACGCTCACATTATGGTGAAATAAAATCATCTCTCTCTCTCTCTCTCTCTCTCTCTCTCTCTCTCTCTCTCTCTCTCTCTCAGTAAATAGCCAAGGACATAGAATATAGAAGCACAATAAAAGAAAAAGAGAATAGTTGACAAAATGCCTCAAGGAAAAAGCTCTTATGGAATGATTACCATATAAACATAAAATAGATTTAATTATGAAATATCTAAATATTTGAATCAAAGTGATAGAAGATTCAATAATTTATTATACATTCATAGAAGAATCAAAAGAATTTATTTTAATGGATATTAAGAGATGACTTTGGGCTCTGCCTTATAAGCAAATGATTATGTAGCAATCTACTTTCCATGCACAGGAATTACAAGGCAATCTACTTATCAGCCTACTTTCAAACAAAAACTAGAATTTTTTCTGCAAAAGCAAAAAAATAACATACCCGAGTTTCCTCCATAACTCCATTGTTTTTCTTTTCTCCCTATCCTCCAAAATTTTGAATCCATTTCTCCCATGTTTTCTTTTTTATGGAAAGAAAGAATGTCCTCCAATTTCTCTCAAATTCCTTTATAAAAGATATGCGCTAAAAAACAAATAGAAAAGATGTATTAAATGCCAACTATCTTTTCCTCCCACGCACTCTAAAAATATCTAAATTTAGTCTCCATTAAATCTCAAGATTCCCTCACAAAATTTAATTGCCTTTATGAAATTGCCGCATCCTCTATGGACTAAAATAGAATCCATTACTCTAGCAAATAATGACAAAGCAAAAGGAATCTTTCAAAAGAAATAAATTCAAAAATGCATTTTTTCTAATTTTTATTTTGTATTGATAATTTATTTGTGGCTAGATAATTAATTCAATCTATCCTTGTTATTCTATTTGCAATTATAAATGCATTAATTCAAACACACATTTATGCAATTTAGTCTACATGAAACTATGTGGTGTGTGTGGATTTGCTTTAGGCAATTCGCCTTTAGTTAGCTAGACACCTCTACCTCGATGATACTCTCCTTTCATCGAGAGAGTGTTCCTGTCAAAAACACAGTCGTAATTAGTCGACAGTCAATTTAATAATATCTAAATTCATAATAAATTATTAAATAATATGGGTTGTGACACTAGATTTAAGGGTAGAATTAGGGTTAGGGTTAGAATTCGGGTTAGGGATATAATTGGGGTTATCGTTAGGGATTGAATTATGGTTAGAATTAGGGTTAGGGTTAGCATTACTATCAGGATTAAGGTTAGGGTTATATTTATATTTTAGGTTTGAATTAGGGTTTGAATTAGTAATAGAATTATTATTGGTGTAAGAATTAGGGTTAGGGATAAAATCAAGATTAGAATTATAATTTGATTTAGGGTTAGGGTTAAAATTATGGCTAGGATTACATTTAGGATTAGTGTTAGAATTAGGGTTAGGGTTTATGTTAGAATTAGGATTAAAACTATGATTAGAATCAGGGTTAGGGTTGGGGTTACAATTAGGGTTAGTATTAGGGTTATTAAAATAAACACCAAAAGTCATTTACATTTATATCTATATATAGAACTATAATTATAATTAGGGTTGGGATAAGGGTTGGAATTAGAAATAGAATTAGAGCTAAGTAGATCTAGGGGTAGAATTAGGGTTAGGGTTAGAATTAGGGTTAGTATTGGCATGAACGTTAAGTTTAGGGTTACAGTTACAATAAAACACCAAAAGTCATTTAAATTTATATCTAGATATAGAACTATGGTTAGAATTAGGGTTTGGATTAGGGTTGGAATTAGGAATAGAATTAGGGTTAGGGTTAGAATTACTGTCAGGATTAGGGTTAGGGTTAGGGTTAGGTTATAATTACAATTTGCGCTCAAATTAGAAGTTAGGCCTACAATTAGGGTTAGGGTTAGGGTTCAGGTTCAAGTTAGAATTAGGGTTAGAAATATGGTTAGCATTAAGGTTGGGGATAGAACTATGTTTTGGCATGAATATTAGGGTTAGAATTATAGCAACTAGAATTATGGTTAGTATTAGGGATACAATTAGGGTTAGGGTTATAGTTACATTTAGGGATAGGGTTAGGTTATGGTTACAATTACAATTAACAATAAAAATAGGGTTAGGATTAAGGATAAAATTAAGATTATCAATACAATTATGGTTAGGGATGGAATTAGCATTAAGTAGGTCTAGGGGTAGAAGTAGGGTTAGAGGTAGAATTAGGGTTTGGGTTAGAATTAGGGATAAGTAGATCTAGGGGTAGAATTAGGGTTTGGGGTATAATTAGGGTTAGGGTTTGCATTACTGTTAAGATTAGGGTTAGGGTTAGGGTTATAGTTACAATTTGGGTTCAAATTAGAAGTTAGGGCTACAACTAGGGTTAGGGTTAGGGTTTAGGTTCAAGTTAGAATTAGGGTTAGAAATATGGTTAGGGTTAGGGTTGGCAATGTACATGCGTTGGAATACTTCATATTATATGTTTGTCTTATGATGTCAAATGATATCCTTAAACAGTTACTCCATACCAAATGGTTTTATCTATTAATATAATTTTAGGATTTAATGTTGCACCAATGAAATCATTTGAAATGACCCAACACTAACCCTAACCCTAACACTAACTCAAGTCTTAGAATTAGAGTTAGGGTTGGAATTAGTGGTATATTAGATATGAAAATGGAAACCTAATGGGATTGGCAAGGGTGGCTAGGGTGGGTAAAGTATAGATCTCAAAAAAGCACAAAACTCTAAAAGAAAATATATAATAATAGAATAATGATAAGTAAGAATACAATCCCTCAAAATATCTAAAAAATGGTAATGCATTCAAAAATGGCATAACTAAGACCCTAAAAGTGATAAATCATACAAAATGTGTGCCAAGTCAGCTCATGGTGGGAAAGAAATGGGCAAGAGTCAAGAAAATTATAAGTTTTAAATTTTAAAATTCAGGGGTCAATTCCATGTGATGCAATCTGACTTTTGAATATTGATGTGGGACAATGGAACACTAATATTGAGGTGAGGAATGAGTTTTAGGACATGGGTTAGAGTTAGAATTAGGAATAGAGTTAAGGATAGAATTAAGGTTAGCGTTAGAATGAGGGTTAGGGTTAGAGTTAGAGTTAGGGTTAGGGTTAGAATTAGGGTTAGGGTTAGAATTAGAGTTAGGGTTAGGGTTATAGTTATAATTTGGGTTTAAATTAGTAATCTAATTAGTATTGGGTTAAGAATTAGGGTTAGGGATAAAATCAAGATTAGAATTATAATTAGATTTAGGGTTAAGGCTACAAGTACGGTTAGAATTAGGGTTAGGATTACGATTAGAATTAGTGTTAGAATTAGGGTAAGGATTAGGGTTTAGTTTAGAATTAAGGTTAAAACTACGATTAGAATCAAGGTTAGGGTTGGGGTTAGAATTAGGGTAAATATTAGGGTTAGGGTTATAGTTACAATAAAATCGCAAAGGTCATTTACATTTATATCTATATATAGAACAATGGTTAGAATTAGGGTTGGGATTAGGAATAGAATTAGGGTTAAGTGAATCTAGGGGTAGAATTAGGGTTAAGGTTAGAATTAGGGTTAGTATTGGCCTGAATATTAGGGTTAGGGCTATAGTTTCAATAAAACACTAAAAGTCATTTACATTGATATCTATATATAGAACTATGGTTAGAATTAGGATTTGGATTATGGTTGGAATTAGGAATTGAATTAGGGTTAAGTAGATCTAGGGTAGAATTAGGGTTATGGTTAGAATTATTGTCAAGATTAACGTTAGGGCTAGGGTTATAGTTACAATTTGGGTTCAAATTAGAAGTTAGGCCTACAATTAGGGTTAGGGTTAGGGATCAAGTTTAAGTTAGAATTAGGGTTAGAAATATGGTTAGAGTTAGGGTTCAGGATAGAGTTATGTTTTGGCCTGAATGTTAAGGTTAGGTTTACGATTGGGTTAGAATTATGTTTTGGTTAGAATCAAGGTTAGAATTATAGTTAGAATTAGGGTTAGTATTAGGGATATAATTAGGGTTAGGGTTACAGTTACATTTAGGGATAGGGTTAGAATTACCATTAATGATAAAAATAGGGTTAAGATTAAGGATAAAATTAAGATTATCAATACATTATGGTTAGGGATAGAATTAGGGTTAAGTAAATCTAGGTGTAGAATTAGGGTTTGGGTTAGAATTAGGGTTAAGTAGATCTAGGGGTAGAATTAAGGTTAGGGGTACAATTAGGGTTAGGATTAGAATTAGGGTTAGGGTTAAAATTAGAGTTAGGGTTTGCATTATTGTCAAGATTAGGGTTATGGTTAGGGTTATAGTTACAATTTAGATTCAAAATAGAAGTTAGGGCTACAATTAGAGTTAGGGTTAGGGTTCAAGTTCAAGTTAGATATGTGGTGTTTATTGAATTTTGATATTAAAATTTTACATTGGGAATTCTACCTTTAGAAGATATTAAATGCATGATCCTCCAAAAAGTAAAATTTTCTAACTACTATATTAATTGTTCTATTCCTATCAACTCTATATACATATAAAACATTCAATTAAATGATTTTATCAAACATCATACTAGGTAAAAAGAGCTTAGAATCATAGAATTCTCCAATATTATAATTATGTCAATTGTTGCCATTCTATCTCCCATGGTTGCATGAAAGATTATCAAAGTGAACAAATATGAAGAATAAACACCATTAAAAAGTGTTTCACAAGCTACATAACCAATTTTTTTCAACAAGAACTAACATTTTCAAGGTTGCATTAAAAATATAAGTGTTAAGAAAATGGGTTTTGGTATGCAATTCAATTGTATTACGAAAACTTCACAAAACACAATATAAAATAGATTATTAATTGGAAAGAAATGCACCCAAATTATGGAAATATTTAGACTACAAGCTTATTACAATATTTACGAAAGTTTTTAATATATGAATATTTTTCGCTTTTAAATAAGCAAAATTAGAACCAAAAGAGTGTAATTTATGAGTAGATAACATGTAGCAATAGCCTTTTTTGAAAACCTTTATTTATGAGTAGACAACAAAGTATAATATCAATATTTAGGGCTAATTATTCCCCACCAAAAAGATAATATTCAAATATAATTATTCTTATTACGCCAAGAGGCATTCCTACAATCACAGCAAGGGTGGAGGAGAATAATTGAAAGATTCTAGAATTTCCATGTAAACTTATAAGATTCCAACGTAGAATCTTTATTAAAAAGAGAAAAAAATATCAAAAACTAAAATAAATCAAAATAGTAAAAATGCATGGCAGATGGAGTGGAAGGCAGATGGTTTCAAGAGGCCATCGTCAGTTTCATTCAAGAGGAAATTTAAAATTGTTTGAGCTCTCTAAATGCAGTCAATCATCTCCCCGACTTTAATATCGCCAACAGGTATCTCATTGTTTTATATTACCAGCAAGCCAAGATGAACAATCATTTACTTATACAGAAAGGTTAAGCAGCTTGTAGGCAACGACATCATCAGCAGCAAATTTGAGGTGAGTTGAAGGGGAGTTAAAGGGGAGTGCAAATAGATAATAAACGAATCACCTTCAGAGGAATCGATCAAAGGCATAGAGAAAATCTTTTTTTTTTTTAAAGGTATAATTTGCATCAGTGTTTTGTTTTACTACCACAATTTATTTCAATACATGTTGTTTTCGTCTTTTAACCATTAAATAACTCTTCTGCATTTTATGTTCTAAATTTAATCTGTGTTATAAATGTGTATTTAGCGCACGGCTAAAACTTAGGCTTGATCTTAGCGTCGCTCACCAAAATACTACTCTTGACATAGCCAACTATGTTTTTCATATCGCACTGAATAACATTTGCCCCTTCACTTACATGCACCTCTTCTAAAAAGAATTCACCCTCCACAATTTCTGTCCAAACATTTTCATCATGTGAAACAAGAGCCATGTTGAGCCCAACTTCAATTGATCTCTCTAAATAGTCCAAAAATTGAGCAAATTCCGTGTAAACCCCATTAGGCGTTCTAAGTGATAGTCATGTTCCTAATAAAGGCATTGCCAAGAATGAAACGTCCATTGCATTGGAATATAATCTTTAGGATATGATAAGTGGACAATAGTTATCTTGAAAACAAGAGTAATGATAGAAAATAGGATCTCAAAAATAATAGAACAATAACTAAAAATACCACCATTTCCATTTAACTATTGCTATTGCAATAGTTGTTTTCAATAGGAATAGAATGTTGTTGTAGCAATGTCTTAAAAGAGATATAAATCAGTTATTTAATTTATATAAATTTAGGTATTTGAAGTGGGTATTTCTGGAAATTCTTAAAACATTGCAATGTTTAAACTCTAATTCTCTTTGAAATACAAGTGAATGTAGTCAAGCATTCTCTCTAAAATTGCTTGGAAGTTGGGATGGTTGTTTGTGAGTATCCTCTCAGATATTTTTGTTGTTGGGATTTGATGAAATATCTCTCTAACCAAGTGTAGAAATTTTCTCTACATCTGAACTTTACTGAATCTTTAGGTTGAGGTTTTCCTCCCTATCTATCTGTTCTTGGATTTGCTTTCCAACTCTAGAGAAATTGTTTGGCTAGCCAGCTATGCACAAATTTTCTCTGCAACAAAGTTTAGAAATTCTTTTTACAATCGAGTTTCAAGCATGACTTTCCTATGGCATCAGGGTATTTGTGTGGGTTCTGTTGAACCTTAAGAGAAACTGCTTGGTGAGTTAGAAATTTTTGTTTAGAAGTGTTTCATAAAAGCAGGTTTCAAATATATCTTGACTTTACGTTTGACTATCTTATTGGAGGTTTTCTACAGTGATGCAACTCTAATTTTTATTTTGTAGGTGTTGTAAGCAAAAATTTAGATTATAAAATGAGGAAGAGAAAGGCAATATGGTGATGTTAACTTCATCAAGTGGTGCTTCTTTTTCTCTGAAATATGGATTATGAACATGTATTTATGTTTCATTATGGAGAGTGATTTTTATTTCTTCCACAATTTTCACTTCACTTCAAGTTGATTTTCTTTCCTTAGGATAAAAGTTAAAACCAATCTTAAATCCTAAAGAAACAAACTTAAAGATTTAATAGTTCGAAAAAATCAACAATGGAATATTCAAGAATTGTTGTCATTATTCTTTTAGTTATTCAAATTTCTCCTTTGCCATCTCAAATCAAGTTATTCCTAGAAAAATTACTAATCTTAGCAGTACCACTAGAAATTCTCATCTCGTGTGAGCTTTAAGTTTGTTTTGGGAGTAACTTTGATTCAGACTTATAATGTTCTTCAAAGTTCATCTACATAGTCAAGTTCAAAAATATCGAGTCTATATGATATCTACCCTCATGGAGTTAGACATCATAGTTAGTGGCCATATTGGTCCATAATAAACATGGATGCTTGCTTAGTTTTGATAGTTCAATTAGTATATACTTGAATTATATATTGGATTTATTTTGTTTCTATAAAGAGTTAATCCTTATTGTTATGATATGTATTGATTCACTCATAAAACTCTCGAGTCTTTCAAAGTGAACCAACTTTCTAAGATTATGAATTTCTTTGATCAATGAAAAGAAACAAAGAAGAAACCCTCATTTGTCCAGCCAATTATTGTGTCATTTTTCTGCCAAGTCCAGTCTTGATTGGCTTCTTGGTCTTGCAAGGTTTGAGATGTGTTTTGAGTCATGGTCAATATTTATTGTTATTATGATTTTTTATCTCCTTCAATTTTGAATTAATATGATTAAGAGATTAATTGTTTGTATATCTTTATTTTAATTATAATTTTATTTTTACTTTTTGATACAAGTTGGTTTCATTATTTAATATTTTATGTTATGTTTTAATATTTAATAGATTTTATATTGCAAATATTTACAATTATCTAATAATTATTTTAGAATTATTTAATTATTATTATATTAAATAATAAAAATTTATTAATGCAAAGGTAAAAAAATGTACTCAAAATTAAATATTATTAATACAAAGGTGTAAAGCACATAAAATATCTTATTAGGGTTATCGTTTATTATTTTATTTTTAGCTTAAACTTAGATTTAATTTCTAATTTGATAATATGTTTTTTGTAGAGCTTATCAATGGCAAAAAGGACAGAGAAGAAGCCCATTGTCGAGGAAAAGGAGTCATGACTCAGAAATCTATAGAAAAAAAAAGGGTTTGTAAGGCTGAAAAGAAGGTACCTAAAAAAGCTCAAGATGAGAAAGGTACAAAAATAAATAAAAAGAACAAGCAGATATTTAAGATCTACTTGTTGAAAATTCTCAAACAAGTGCACCCAAATATCAACATTTTGAGCAAAGCTATGGGAATTATCCACAAGTTTATCAATGAGATGTTTGAGAAAATTACGAACGAGGGAGCCAACTTTACTCGCCACAAC
The DNA here is from genome assembly GCA_027924645.1 of Cunninghamia lanceolata. Taxonomy (NCBI): domain Eukaryota; kingdom Viridiplantae; phylum Streptophyta; class Pinopsida; order Cupressales; family Cupressaceae; genus Cunninghamia; species Cunninghamia lanceolata. Next base: position 3,226,238 of record BSBN01000752.1, on the reverse strand, counting down.
AAAATGAGTATCGTTAACATACGAGAGATTCAAACAACTGTGATGGTCTTTCTTCCTCAGGAGCTTGCAAAGCATACAATCGCTCACTGTTCAAAGATTGTTACTGAGTTCATGAATGCTTGATCTTTTTGTTTCTATTTTGAATTAGGTTTTATCAAATGTTTTAGTGTTAGGGCATTTAGTTTGTGTAAAGGATTCTAATCCTTAACTTTTGTATAAGGGAAGTCTCCATTAATTATTATCGTCTATGATGGTTTGAAATAGATAATAAGATAATGAAGTTGAGATGAAAACTTTCAAATTATAAAGGCATAATATTTTTGGTTTTAGATTATTAAATGTTGATAATAAAATTTTACATTGGGAATTCCATCTTTGGAAGATATTAAAAGCATGATCCTCAAAAAGGTAAAACTTTCTAACTACTATATTAATTGTTCTATTTCTATCAACTCTGTATACATATAAAACATTCGATTGAATTATTTTATCAAACATCATACTACGTAAAAAGCGCTTAGAATCATACAATTCTCCAATATTATAACTAGCATGCCTATATTTAAAAAATATATTTATAATACATCGAGAGATATCCTTCTCGACTATTCTGCCAATGTGTGATAAATTGATTAAATATAGGTATGCTAGTTATAATATTGGAGAATTGTGTGATTCTAAGCTCCTTTTATGTAGTATGATGTTTCATAAAATAATTCAATTGAATGTTTTATATGTATACAGAGTTGATAGAAATAAGAAAATTAATATAGTAGTTAGAAAATTTTACTTTTTGAAGGATCATACATTTAATATCTTCCAAAGATGGAATTCTCAATGTAAAATTTTAATATCAACATTCACCTTTATAATTTGAAAGTTTCCATCTCAACTTCATTCTCTTATTAGCTATTTCAAACCATCATAGAAGATAATAATTAATGGAGACTTCCCTTATACAAAAGTTAAGGATTAGAACCTTTTACACAAACTAAATTCTCTAACACTAAAACATTTGATAAAATCTAATTCAAAATAGAAACAAAAAGATCAAGCATTCATGAACTTAATAGCAATCTTAGAATAGTGAGCGACTGCATGCTTTGCAATCTCCTGAGGAAGACAAACCCTTACAGCTGTCTGAATCTCTCGTATGTTGATGATATTCTTTTTGTTGTGGCGAGCAAAGTTGGTTGCCTCACTCGCAATTTTCTCAAACATCTCATTGATAAACTTGTCGATAATCCCCATTGCTTCACTCGAAATATTGATATCTGAGTGCACTTGCTTGAGAATTTTAAACAAATAGATCTTAAAGATCTATTTGTTTCTTTTTATTTATTTTTGTACCTTTCTCATCTTGAGCTTTTCTAGATACCTTCTTTTCAGCGTTACAAACCTTTTTTCTACAAATTTCCGAGTCATGACCTATTTTTCCTCTGCAATGGGCTTGTTCTTTGTCTTTTTTGCCATCAATAAGCTCTAAAAAAACATATCGTCAAATTAGAAATTAAATATAAGTTTAAGCTAAAAATAAAATTATAAACCATAACCCTAGTAAGATATTTTATGTGTTTTACACCTTTGTATTAATAATATTTAATTTTGAGGACATTTTTTTTAATCATTGTATTAATATTTTTTATTATTTAATATAATAATTATTAAATAATTCTAAAATAATTATTAGATAATTGTAAATATTTGCAATATAAAATCTATTAAATATTAATACATAACATAAGATATTAAATAATGAAACCGACTTGTATCAAAAATTATAATTATAATTAAAATAAATATATACAAACAATAAATCTCTTAATGATATTAATTCAAAATTGAAGGAGATAAAAAATAATAATAACAAAACACATCTCAAACCTTGCAAGACCAAGAACCCAAGCAAAACTGCACTTGGTAGAAAAATGGCACAATAATTGGCTGGACAAATGAGGGTTTTTTCTTTGTTTCTTTTCATTGATCAAAGAAATTCATACACTCAAAAAGTTGGTTCACTTTGAAAGACTCGAGAGTTTTGAGTGAATCAATACATATCATAACAATAAGGATTAACTCTTTATAGAAACAAAATAAATCCAATATATAATTCAAATATACTGATTGAGCTATCAAAACTAAGCAAGCATCCATGTTTATTATGGACCAATATGGCCACCATCTATGATGTCTAACCCCATGAGGGTAGATATCATATAGACTCAATATTTTTGAACTTGACTATGTAGATGAACTTTGAAGAACATTATAAGTCCGAATCAAAGTTACTCCCAAAACAACCTTAAAGCTCACGTGAGACAAGAATTTCTAGTGGTACTGCTAAGATCAGTAATTTTTCTAGGAATAACTTGATTTGAGATGGCAAAGGAGAAACTTGAACAACTGAAAGAATAATGACAACAATTCTTGAATCATCCATTGTTGATTCTTTCAAACTATTAAATCTTTAAGTTTGTTTCATTAGGAATTAAGATTGGTTTTAACTTTTATCCTAAGGAAAGAAAATCAACATGAAGTGAAGTGAAAACTATGGAAGAAATAAAAATCACTCACCATAATGAAACATAAATACATAGCCATAATCCATATTTCAGAGAAAAAGAAGCACTACTTGATGAAGTTAACATCACCATATTGTCTTTCTCTTCCTCATTTTATAATCTAAATTTTTGCTTGCAACACATACAAAATGAAAATTAGAGTTGCAACACTATAGAAAACCTCCAATAAGATAGTCAAATGTAAAGTCAAGATATGTTTGAAACCTGGTTTTATGAAACACTTCTAAACAAAATTTTCTAACTCATCAAGTAGTTTCTCTTAAGGTTCAACAGAACCCACACATAAATGATCTGTTGCCTCACAGAAGTCATGCTTGAGACTTGACTGTAAAAAGAATTTCCAAACTTTGGTGCAGAGAAAATGTGTGCATAGGTGGCCAGCCAAACAATTTTTCTAGAGGTGGAAAGCAAATCCAAGAACAGATAGACAGGGAGGGAAACCTCAACCTAAAGGTTCAGTAAAGTTCAGATGTAGAGAAAATTTCTACACTTGGTTGGAGAGATATTTCATCAAATCTCAACAACAGAAAATATCTACGAGAGAATACCCACGGGCAAACGGCCCAACTTCCAAGCAATTTCAGAGAGAATGCTCGACTACATTCACTTGTATTGCAAAGGGAATTAGAGTTTAAACATTGCAATGTTTCAAGAATTTCCAAAAATACCCATTTCAAATACCTGAATTTATATAAATTAAATAACTAATTTATCTCTCTTTTAAGACATTGCTACAACAACATTCTATTTCTATTGAAAACAACTATTGCAAGATAAAATGTAAATATAGCAATAGTTAAATGGAAATGGTGGTATTTTTAGTTATTATTCTATTATTTCCAAGATTCCATCTTCTATCATTACTCTTGTTTTCAAGATAATTGTTGCCAACTTATCATATCCTAAAGATTATATTCCAATGCAACTAGGCATTTCATTCTTGGAAACGCCTTTATTAGGAACATGACGACCACTTCCAACACTTACAATGCCTAATGGGGTTTACATGGAATCTGCTCAATTTTTGGACTATTTAGAGAGATCAGTTGAAGTCAGGCTTAGCATGGCTCTTGTTTCACACAATGAAAATGTCTGGATAGAAATTGTGGACGGTGAATTCTTTTTACAAGAGGTGCATGCAAGTGAAGGGGCAAATGTTATTCGGTGCGATATGAAAAACATATTGGCTACGTTAAGAGTGGTATTTTGATGAGCAGCGCTAAGATCAAGCCTAAGATTTAGTTGCGCGCTAAATACATATTTATAACAAAGATCAAATTTAGAACATAAAATGCAAAAGGGTTATTTAATGGTTAAAAGACCAAAACAACATGGATTGAAATAAATTTGGTGGTAGAAAAACAAAAAAATAATACAAATACCTTTTAAAAAAACAAAGATTTTCTCCACACCTTGGATCGATTCCTTTGAAGGTGATTCTTTTGTTTTATGTTCACACTCCCCTTCAACTCACCTCAAATCTATTGCTGATGATGTCATTGCCTGGAAGTTGCTTAACCTTTCAATATAAGTAAAAGACTATTCATCTTAGCCTGTTGGTAATACAAAATGAGATGTATGTTGGCGATATTAAAGTCGGAGAGATGATCTACTGCATTTAGAGAGCTCAAGCAATTTAAAATTTCCTCTTGATTGAAACTAACGATTGCCTCTTGAATGAAACTAACGATCGCCTCTTGAAACCATCCGCCATGCATTTTTACTAATTTGATTTAGTTTAGTTTTTGATAATTTTTTTCTCTTTTTAATAAAGATTCTACATTGAAATCTTATAAGTTTACATAGAAATTCCAAAATCTTTCAACTCTTCTCCTCCACCCCTGTTGTAGGAATGTGTCTCGACGTAATTACACTAATTTAATTAACCTAAACTATTTATGTGATACAAGGATTTAAATATCTTTGATACCATTTTTTTTCTGTCTAGACAAAAATACTAACCTTGTTTATCTTTCTTGCAAAAATTTACCTATAGATTAAAATAAAAATAATAACAAGATTTGATATAAGTGCTTCTAATGACTGTCATGTACTGTTTTATTGGACAATTTATTTTAGCTCACGAAAGAGATTATGTTTAAGAATAGTATGGACTATATTTACGCAACTTATAAAGGATTATTACCCTTGAAATAAAACTTAAAAAATACCGCTTTTCTTAAACTAGTGGAAGCCTCTTGAAATTCGTAGAACTAACATTCAAACGTTCATCTAACAATCAACTCTCGCAAAATTGAGAAGATTTCCTACACCTAACAAAACATACGCTCTCTGATACCTCTTTTTTGCAAGAAAATCCGTGTTTCCAAGGCAGAGACGATTTGGAAAGATTGGGATGATTTGCAACAGTGCTCTAACTCCTAGCTCAAATTGAAAATACAAATATCTGTCTTCTAAACAGGCTAGCAACAAATGAGATTATTAGAAAATAAGAATCTCGTACAGAGTATCTATATAAGGAGCTCCAATCTACCATCATTGTTGCTGTGAATCACATAGAGTGGCGAAACTTTTGATTCGCTTCATGGGCACAAGTTCATTTGCAATACAACAATCTTGTGAGTTCTGATATTCTAAGCTGTTTATAGGCGATGAATTTACGTTGGGCTAAATTGGCAGAATGATGACAGAAATGTTGAAAAATGTGGAGATTAAAAACAAGAAGGTACCTGACTGGCTTAATAGCCCCACCCTGTGGACAGCAAAACCCATTTCGACACTTGACGATAATGAAGATCAAGAGATGGAAGAAAACATCTGTGCAATTGTTGGAGATGATTCGCCCACCTGCACATCAGCAGCAGCTAACGATCCAGATAATAGAGGCATTCAATTTGAAGATGAGAAAAATGAGGAAGTAACAACTCAGGGAGAAGCAGGTAATAAGAAATCTAAGAGTCATGAGCGTGTGGGACAATCTTCAGATTCGGACTTGCCTTATGTTTATCATCGTTCTTATCTCAGAGACTTGTTATCTGATACAAAAGTTGAGAGATTCACCGATGAGGTAAAGTAGAACAACAATGGCTTGCTTTTCTTGATAAATATTATTATATTAGTCAAGGCTCAAAATACAGTTTTCTATGTTTTATGTCCACCAGCTATCGAAGAAGGTGATCGACTTGACTGAGTTGCAGATGCTGGCTAGTCAAGGAATACCCGATTACAGAGGACTTCGTGCAACTGTTTGGAAGGTATTCATTCTTGAATTTGTTAAGATTTTTGGAGAAAATTGTGTAAAAATTTTTACAGTAATGTTTTCATGTCGTCATAATTTTGTCATCTTTTTTTTTTTTTTTTTTCTTTTGAGTACTATTCAGTTATATAAACAAAATAAAAGCCCATATCCAAGGAAAAGAAACAACGCATTAGTTCAGTCCATTATCAACTTCGCTTCTGAAATTTTAGTTTCCTATTGGAAGATCCCTACCCCTCTATGAGGATTTTCACAGGCATAACAAGAACCCTCCTATTTAACTACATTGTAAAGATTTTGATTTTCATCATGGTCTACAAACTCACTTTCTTAACTGTTATGGAATGGAGATTATTTACAGCACACTTCAAAGATTTTTTTTTTTTTTTATATGTTTATCCTTGTAGAGATGTTTTCGCACATTGAAAAAAAGAAAATATCAGATCCCAACACTAATAAACATCGGCAACAAAAAAATTATTAGTCATAAGAGAATTTCCATTTCCCTCCTTTGAGCCTCAGAGGTAGCACAACTATTGTATGTTCATTGTGCAAGGAAGAATTCACCAACATCGAGATGAATTATATGCCAGATAATTGATGGCCAAAGATGATAAAAAGAATAATAAGAAGCCAATTGGATGATCCTTTTCAACTCTCGAAGTTGACTTATTATTAACTTAGGTACTATGATTTTAATATAAAAGAGATGGGGCTTGGAGTATAAAAGTGACATGAAGCAGGTTTTGATCAGAGCTATCTCCCTGATCTTATAGTCTTAGATGAAGATTGGTGCAACCTAATGAAATGAAAGTTTGTTTGGGGTAAGACACTAAGACTGATATACTATATATAATTGAAGATTTTTTATTTATTTTTTTAATCAAGGATTTTATATCATCCACAAGGTCATTTTGCTACCCAATATGGGAGCACGAGTCTATGCTGATACTTCTTCGGCTGAGAGCCAAGGACTGAAGGGTATCCATTCCACCAAAGTTGCTCAGGGCACAATCCCGGCCTCATCCCTTATATTTCATACCTCCGGGGATTTTGAACCTTGGTGGCATACCATCACCCTTACCAATTGAGCTACAACTCTTTGGTTATAATTGAAGATTTTAACTTGAGTTATCTAAAAGATAAATATCATTAGCTAATTTTACACCCTATGCATTTTGAACTTAGCCAGCATTTAATTAATTATCATGCACCAATATAACAGTCTAACAAAATTACAGGAATAATAAGCACCAATATAATAATAAGCTCATGACAGGAAGCAAGCCATAAGGATGAAAAAATATACCTTGTGCCAATACTTATCATCATATACTAAGTTGCGGCAGAGTCCCATTACAATCCCAGACCAAAAACTACTACACATGCTTCATAAATACAACTAGATGCATACACAACATACAGGAAAAATCCCATGTTACATACATAACCTCCTCTATCCATTACATTCATGCTCCTTATATAGGAAACTGGTAGGCGCAATGTCAACACTTAAACCTAGTTGCATGCTCTGGTCTGTTTTTATCTGACTGGTGTAATGACGTAGAGAAAGGTATGTGCTCATTGGCAACACTATCTCTTTTACAATTTACAATGGCACCACACATTAACTTGAATATATTACATGCAAACCTAAGCCTACAAAACAGTTTCCATAATGCATCGTCTTCCGCCCACCGTGTATGTACCCTCACTACTAAACTACACTTCGGCAAATTTCTTCTTTGACAACAAGCAAGTCTACCTAGGACTGAAGATGAGGCCATGTTTCGTTTGGCACAACCTTATTTTGTATGTACCCCTAGAATAAATTATACTGTATATTCTTACCAATGAGCATTGATAAGACTAATAGAATGATAAACATAAATGCACTTCGAGAAATGAATCCTTTCCATTCAGCTTTGAAACTGAAAATGTGCTCAGAGCAACCAATGAACCCCTTCCCATTTAGCTTTGAAACTGAAAATGTGCTTAGAACTACAAATGAATCCCTTCCTATTTAGCTTTGTAATAACATGTCATATGTGTTCAACCAGAGTTGCATAGCACATAAACCTATTCTGTAATGGATGGTGCAGACTGCACAAAAAACTCAAAAATTGTTTTTTCAATTAACTATTTTGCAAAATTATTTCTAAACACTACTAGGAACAATGTTCTAACTTACACACCAAAAAAAATTTATAAGCTGTAATAATTATGAAATTGTATGGAGTTTGTATATGCTTTTACTCAATGCTTTCAATTTTGGCATCTCTATGTTTGTCCTCGCAATTAAAAATTCTTCACATTTAAGGTGTTGCATCTGTCAGAATTCTATGGCTTCTCCAAATTGACTGAACTATTTTCCAAATTGATATTGGCGAGGCTAGTTGCTTTTATGTTACTTACCAAAGAATCGAGATGCATGGGAGAGGGAATTGGCTAAGAAGAGATCAAAGTATGCTGTCCTGAAACAAGAGCTTCTTGTGAATCCGGTATGTAATTGAAAAGTCTGGTAAGGTGGAACTGATTGTCCTGTTTGAGCAGTGTTACGTATTAAATTACTTCTACATTTTTGATGAATTTGATGATTTGGAACCTAATGAAATCTTTCTTTTGGTCAGTCAGAATTGACAAGAAAGTTGGAGACTACTAGACATTTAAAACAACAGGATAGTAATGATGAAAAGGGACTGCTCAGGAGACATGAAATTAGTCATGGGGATCATCCACTTAGCCTTGGTGAAACTAGTGTCTGGAATCAGTTCTTTCAGGTTCCTTGGACATTGAATTTTTTTATTGTTCTGATCATTTATTGAAGCCATTGATTTGTAATATATGCTCTTGATGTGTTTATTAAACAATCAAACGATGCTTGACTAATTTAGTTTTTCGCTGGACACCCATTTTATGAACAATCATATGAATAAGTAGATACATTTTGATACATTCTACATACCAATTTGACCTAAACAAACATAAATGATCTCTTTTATCATTCTTATTTTGATTCGTTACTTCATATGTCCACTCAGGACACAGAGATTGCAGAGCAAATTGAACGTGATGTTAAACGCACACATCCAGATATGCCTTTCTTCTCAGGAAATTCTGCATCATCACGAGAGAATCGGGTATTACAATTGTCATGTATTGCTTCTATTTAAAAGGAAGGATTTTGCACATAATGTAGAAGGAAATTAAAATTCCTGCAAATTCTTTAATGGGTTTTGGAACAGGAGGTCATGAAGCGTATTCTGCTCGTATTTGCCAAGTTGAACCGTTCAATTCAATATGTCCAAGGAATGAATGAGGTCCTTGCTCCACTCTATTATGTATTCAAAACAGACCCAGATGAATGGAATGCAGTAAGAAACATTATCCATGGTGAACTTCATATGCCTAAATTTGTCAGTGGAAAGCAATAATCTGCATTGTGGTAGCATGTAACTTTTAATGATTTATGTGTTCGTCGAAAAGATGAATGACTAGGTATCATTGTTGCTATGAAATATTGGCTTTGCATCTTTTCATGTGGCAAATTATACTCTATGGATTTTTTTTGAAGTACTGAAAGTACATCAACCAGAAGCCTGGATCTGTGTGCGGGGTATGTTTTGGGCAGTTCCTACATGTTCCACAAATTTAGGAAGGGACTTCAACAATACATAGATTTTTCAAATATTCACCTAGAGAATTACCACAAATTGAGAACAAACATTGAAATGGGAACCTGATTTATTGCAAATTGAAATACGTGCATGGTGAATTGCAAAATTATGAAGAGCAAATATTCAAATAGAATGACTAAATCTAGTCTGGGACATCCAAATAAAGTTTTGTAAGGACTATCTTCGCATGAGCAAACCTGTATCAATCAATAGCATTGTATCTTCTTCAGGGCCTCAAAATGCCATTAAAAAAAGGCCTTTGGACAACCCAATAATCTCATTTGAACTCTGACCAAAGTGAATAGAACATGTCACCAAATGATATGAAAATGATCCCCATCAGTAATATTTGATACTGTATTTCTTGCACTTGTTGCATTTTGGCATTTCTGAAATGTTTTCCCATTTGGATTTAATAGTCAAGTGCACATTTTGGAAAAATTGTAAAGAATCAGATATGGTAGCGGCATCTTTGGGAGAAGATTCCCAGGGAATGCAGATTGTAAGTCATCTTTCAATACATTTTAGACTTAGGGAAATCCTTTCTCTATCTTGGTCTGAAGTGGTACCCTCAAAGCATTTAATAGTTACTTCTCATTAGGGGATAGATGTCAGTGGCTTGTTCCATATTCCTTCTCGTATTGTTTTTTTCCCTTAAGATGGATGGCATCCATAAGTGTCTTAAGTTCAGTATATAGGTATGTTGTGAATCTGTTTCCTTCTCGTGGTGTTCTGATTTGAAATCTACCTGTAATCTGGTCAATATGTTTAGAAATTCTGTAAGACAAGAAGTCGGATGAAGAACAACTCTTGTATTGAGATGGTTATTTCACAAGTTTGCAATAGCCAATGAACCTTTACAACTACCATACCAAGTGATTAGTCTCAACTTTAAAAGGATGTGTGCAACCTGTTGATGGTCCAAATATTTGTTCAAGATAAATGCACCGCACATGACCATCAAACATGGAAAGCCTCACAGATGTGGGACAGATCTATGAGTCAATCTCTAGGATTACAAGGTCGGCTCCTTACCTATTCTAACATAAGCCTAATTGTAAAGGAAAAGTGAAGAAAAGCAAGAGGGCAAATAACATAAATGAAAAAGCTCACACCAAATAGATTTCCTCTTAAAACTGAGACAAAGCTTTGCAACTCACGGTGCAATAGTCAACAAAAATAATAGCAATAAAACACATATGCATTAAACAAATTCATACACACAATCATGAGTTAGAATTTCAAGAAAAGAAGCCCCTTAGTTTAATGCTTCTGATAGTATTGAACAGTCACATACAATCCAATATAAGTTATAACTAATTCTGGACACATACACAAAGGTTCTCCTATTTGATTACAAAAGGAGTGAGAAAGTGTCTTACATACAAGGCTAATAGCTCATTTACATAAAATAGGTTCTCCACTACAAATGGGCACAAGGCCACTTATTTATAGGAAAAACACCCCAACCCGCAATAAGATTTCCTCCCAAAAGCAAGGAATTTGAATTTTGAAATCCACGAAAGCATAAATCCCATTGAAGGCTGGGCAGCAAAAGGAGCGAGATTGAGAAGGACTACAAACATAAATGTCCCTTGTCGATTGTTGGAGCACCTTCAAGATGGGTGCAAGGTACTCATCTTTGAATTTCAACTCTCTGCTCTGCATATGTCTTGTCGGTGCTTGAAGAGGACCCACTAGGCTTTAAATGCTTCTTAATACCCACACATGAATGGTCGAGATTTGAAACGAAAGCAGCTCAATTCTCGCCCAATATGCATCTCTTGAATCAAAATGCCTTTGAAAATTTCCACTAAATGCCCAAGCTTTAAAAATCGATTGTCAAGATTCATCGCTATCAAAATCATTTGAGGAATGGCCTCCATTCCTCGTGGGCCATCGAATTAGATCTGTCGTGGCATATCAGATGGCTCGTGCTACTCCAAGAGGGAGATATGTTACCTTTTACCTTGAAGCCCTGGGAGCACACCACATGGCACCCAAATGGACCAATGGCACTACCCGAGCCTAAAACTTCCCAAGATACCACCACAAAACCTTAGGAGCTGCATGATCATCCACCTCGTATAGAAGATCAATGGCACTTGCACAATTATGCATACCGCACATGGAGAATATTGTTGATGTGAGCATGTACACACAAATGAACAAAAGAAAGGGGACCCATTGCAAGATGACCTAGCAATAACAGACCAATAGCGCACCCACCTGCTAACAATTCTAGAAAAGCCTCCATGAGATTGCACGAGTCATTGGATCAAAATGGATTGAATGGCTGCCACAAACCCAAGAGCACAAGACTCTACCAACACCTCCAAATAGCGGGAGCTTGCTACATAACACTACTGACATCATAAACCATCAAGCTTAGAACTTAAAGGAAGATTGAACAGTTGGTGTAAACACCTAAGAAATGGTCCAACGACTCATAGGGCCTTGGACTAATATTTATCGCTAACACATTTGTGAACCAATCAAACTTCCATGCTAGTGCCAATCAACCAATGGCGAGAGCCCAAGGCATTGGAAGTATAAAGATATCCCAAACTCCCACAAACCATCAAATCAAAGAAATCCAACAATAGGTGAAGGCCAAGACCTTGAATAAACAAAGAGCTCCTGTGCCAACTTAGAATAGGGCTGCCATGAATAAGAACTCGAAGCTCAAGCGCAACAAGGAAAATATGATCATGTAGCAGGGAAGGGACCAAAGGATGAGGGGCATGAAACAAGGCCATGAAAAGATCTCGCGGATGGGATATCAACACAAAGGGCTAGGAACAAGAAAAAAGGAAAAATGGTGCTCAATGGAGGCACAAAAACGGAGCCTTGGTTAAATTATCCCAGGTCAATTATCAATGATAAGGCACAAAAATCAAGGAAAGTTACGAAAAAAGGGGAAGACAAGGACGAAAGGTAGCATCGAGAAAAGTTTGAAAATGGAATGACATCCGATGTGACTCAAACCCACAATGGTTAAGATCCTAGTGTAATCTTAACCTTCTATTTTTTTAAGCCTTCCCATTTTCACCTAGCAACTCTACTCGACCTAGAAGCTTTCAACTATGGTTTTGGTGAGGAATCACAGTTATCTGCTTTGCTGGAGCATTTCTCTCCTGGCAGCTCCATGTTGTAAACTCAAAATTTTTAAGGGTATCCTTGCCCTTGATTTGTAATTTTTGTAGGCCTTTGTTGCAATAATGATTGGCTTCCATATGCAAGTTCCCTACTACTATGGCCACATACGGCAACCTTGCACCCAGTCTCAATGTCCCTATGTCTAATACCATGTTTGTCAGATGACACACCCAATTGTTTCTTGCCCACAATCTTTTTGCAAGCAATGCAATCAATGGCATTCCAAAGAGGAATGTAGCGGCAAGAAATCTAGGGAGGAATACATCAAGAAAGGTAAGCCCGAGATGCTCAACAAAATACAAATGTTGAAAGAGGCCATGGATGAGATGAAAAGAAATCAAGAATTTCAAGCCATCCTTACAAAGAACCAAGGGTTGAAGGACGCTTTGGAGTGGAAGAATGAGGCGACACTTGTTGAGAGAGATGCCTTAGAGCAATGTAATGTGGCTATGCTTGCTAAAATGCATAGGCTATAACATGTCTTGGAAGAAACTGAGAAAAAGCAAGCAAATGAGGTGTCTCAAGCAACAAAGACATGATGAAGAAATGGAAAGAATGTTGCTATGTGCTCAAGATTTCTACTCCCAGTCACCCACTTCTATTCAAGAATGACTTTCTATAGCCCAATTTGTGAGTTCTCAACCGAATACATATGAAAAGGAGCTTGCTTGTGGAAGGAAGATCTCTAGTGCACCAATAGTTGTGTCATGTATTGATGTTGGAGATCCTTTCCCTTTCCCAGACATGACTAACAATGGTGGCTTGTATCCTCCTTCCAAGGAGTTTACCTAGCCTAATATCTTTGAATAGGATGATGTTGCAGATGCCTTTGCTAAAGAAAAAGAGAAATTCCCCTCCATGGAAATTTTAGCTGAAAAAATTGCTCCCGTGACTATTGCTTCCCTATTCCCTGCATCTTGTATCACCTTGCAAGTTGTCCAATGTGACCCAAAACAAATCTTGAGCCCACCCACCTCCCCTCTTGTTGAATATCCTGATCTAAAGGTGGCTGAGATGAAAAGCCTTGTTTCAAAAAATTCTAATGAGTTGATAGCTTTTAATGGACAATTTGTAGCTCCAATTTCCCCTCAATCTCTCATGTGCCCTGAATGTGGTGCAAGATGAGATGTTCCTAGTGAATGATGAATGTGTGGGCTCAAATGTGTCCCTCAGTCCTCTAGGATTTGATTCATTTGAGAGTTTTTCTCATGCCTTCCATAAAGCAAAAAAGAAGAAAAGGAGGCTCTTTTGTGTTACAGGGGCCACATTGCATGAAAATGAAGCCGAGCCATGCATTCTTGATAAGAAGTCAAGCATTGAACAACTTGTTGAAGCTGAAATTATTGATGACTTCATGGCCACAATAAAGATGAATGAATGCAAAGAGATAAATGAAGATGAGTCCTCTCTTGCAAAGGAGCTCCTGTGGCAAGAAATTCTAGAGGGTTCCAAGGGTAATAACATGGTCAACTTGTTTGAAGAATTCCCCTATTTCATTGGGGATTATTACAATCACATAGATCCAAGAGGTTCCCCACTCCATGAGGATAAGGTAGAATATACTAAAGCCACAATTGGGGTTGAGCCTACAAGCACAAATGTGATATACCCATCTACTACCTGCACAAGAGGCCCATTGAAATTCAAGTCCATTTGGGGAACACGGTCCAATTCAAGCCCATCATTGACATTCTCCAAAGCAATATAGATGACAAGCTACATGAAGAGGCACCTAGTGCCATGGAGTCCCTAGGTGTGTTCACTTTTGAGGATATGAGAGAGCTTCAAATCTCCAATTTTCTTCTCAAGCCCTTAACTATTATAAATAAACATCTAGATCATGCAGAGAGGCAAGGCAATCCAAATGTTCAACCAACAAAACACCGCAAAGTGAATAGGTATAATTTTTTGTTGTTCTTTTCCATGCAAGTATATGTTTGATTGTTGCCTCAAGGTTAGTTTCATGGAGCACACTCATAAGGAGAGGTGGCTATTTCTCCCTGGATTTGAATGGGTTTGTTCTATAGGCAGTAGAAGTTTGTTTCAATTTAGGCTTTTCGTAAATAAGTTTCTTGCAACATCACAGCGGTTTTGTTCTTTGTAAATAAGTTTTGCAAAGGTTTGGTTTGAGGTTGATTCTTGGTAGAGTTTCATTCCTTTGATCTTCATGTGGGAAGGCAAATGTGGTGTTGGATTTCTATTTATTCAAGGTCCCAACCTCCACCGGCTGTTGGATTTCTTTGATCTGATGGTTCGTAAAAGTTTGCGTTATTTTTATACTACCAACACCTTGGACTCCTACCATTGGTTGATTTGCTCTAGCATGGAAGTTTGATTGGTTCACAAGGGTTCCCAAGTATGTTAGTGGTAAATATTAGTCCTAGGCCCCATGAGTGAGCCATTGGATCATTTCTTGGGTGTTTACGCCAGCGATTCGATCTTCCTTCTTCAAGTTCTGAGCTTGGCAATTTATAATGTCAGCAATGTTATGCGATGGGCTCCCACTATTCAGGGGTGTTGTCAAAATTTTGTGCTCTTGGGTTTGCAGCAATCGTCCAATCCATTCTGATGCAATGACTAACACAATCTCATGGAGGCTTTCTGGGAATTATCAATTGGAAGGTGTGCCATTGATCCATTATTGCCAGGTCATCCTACAATGGCCCCCTTTCTTTTGTTCATTTGTGTGTGCATGTTCATGTCAACTGTAATGTCCCCAAATTATATTTTTTTGTAATTTTCTAATTTTTTTTGGTATTTTTTGAATATTTACAAACTGAATTAATAATGAATGCAAATAGCTACAGCAACTACAACCGTTCGGAATTCCTTCTCATACCATAATATTTAGATTTGACAATTTGAGCATATGGATAAACAAGGATGAATAGCAAACTGAGATAACACTTTAAATGATGAGCAAACTCGATAAATTATGTTACGCCAACAACAACTGAGATTACAACCTTCTTATAGTAGTATAATTCACAATCTTACACAATCTGCAATTAATATAAGACTGCAACCCTTATTACATAATCTGAAACTGTACTTACAAATATAGATAGGATGCCTGATTTCTATGGTATGGAATGCCTGGAATGTGAAGCGGCACTCCTGTCAAATGTCGTGGCAGCCTAGAATCCTCTTCGCCGATCCAAAGATGTATAGATGAGCAGGATATAGGGTGCGGCAGTATTTAGCACTCCTGTAACATAAGCGGCAAGCCTGCAATAATTTGAGCGGTGTCAACTGCATACAATGTCCTGCAATCAAATGTGAGGACTCCTTTTTAACGAGTTCTGCACCTCCCTGATGAAGGCACTCTAACAGAAATGACAATAGATGGTGGCGATCAACAATGAAGGGTAATTAATGAAGGGCGATCGGCACTAAACGATGGTGAAAGGTCCTCTAACTGTTGGTGCTCCTCAATGATGTAGGAAATATGCATATCGCAGCTCCAAAAAAAATGTAAATCTGCCCTTGAAATGGTACGGAAGTTTCCTTAGAGTACTGATCCTAAATCACAGCACTAGACATGCAATAAATGATGATAACTTGAGGCCTATAACGTCTAAAAACATAGATGAAAAATCAGCAACAATGAATGTGGAAATATCTAAAAACGCAGTGATGAATCCTCTTGACGATATCCCAATATTTGCTTGCAAATTCAATTGCCAAAATTCTGAAATCTCACCTAAAATCATCAAAAATCAGCTCCAATGCAACCCATGTGTGGAGATGCCCTAGATGGAGATGAGGGTTTTCATCCCCAAATCCAGAAATGAAAATCCAAAAGGGTCTTTGTCCTCCCAAATCTCTGAAAACAGCCAAGAATTTTCATCCTTTGATGCACTCGAACACGACACTCCAAAGTAATGAATGCCAAATGAAGCCCAGCGCCACCTTTTTATTTCTCTCCAAAATAGGCCCTTGAATGAACAATTTCCCACCAAAGTATTTAAAAATACTTTTTATAATTAAGTGTTTAAAAACCCTTTTTTTTAATTATTAAAATAATATTAAGTTGTCCCTTAAATATGAAATTATAGGCCCAACTTAAGATAATATTATTAATTCTTTTAGTCCAAAAAAGGGGACATGACATCAGCAATTGTCTCCCACGAGCGGTGTGCATATTCATGTGGGCACCATTGAACTTCTATGAGGTGGATGATTGTGTGGCTCCCGAGGTTTTGCAATGGTATTTTGTTAAGTGTCAAGCCAAGGTAGTGCCATTGGTCCGTTTGGGTGCCACATGGCATGCTCCTAGGGCTTCAAGGTAAAAGGTAACATATCTCCCTCTCAAAGTAGCGCAAGCCATCTGATATGCCATGACAAATCTAATCTAACAACCCGCGAAGAATGGAGCCCATTCCTCAACCAATTTTGATAGCAATGAGTCCCGATGACCAATTTTGAAAGCTCAGGCATTTAGTGGAAGCTTTTAACAGCATTTCTATTGAAGAGATGCATATCAGGCAAAAATTGAGCTATTTTCTCTTCAAATTTCAACCATTCTACACACGACTACTAAGAAGCATTCAAAGCCCAATAGCCCCTCTCTAAGCGCCGATAAGACATGCAACCACCCCGTCAATTGCATATGCAAAGCTGAGAGTTGAAATTCAAAGTTGAGTACCTTGCGCCCATCCCAAAGGTGCTCCAATGATGCTGATCAAGCCCCAGCGCCCAGCGCATTGTGGGCCCCATCAAATAAGACAAACAGCAAGGTAAGTGGGCAAATCCCGACTCGAAAGAATTGCAAGTTTTAGTCTAAGATGCTCTAGCCAAGACAAAGGGACATGGATTCCATAGAATCAACAGTTTAACAAATCCTTCTCAATAAATTAAATAAAATCATCAACTCTATCGTGTGGACCCCACATGACTAGCAAGGAATTTTAGGAAGGTTGGAAGCAAAAGATAATCATGTGGGTCCCATAAGCAAACTAAGCATGTGGGCCCCACAAATGAACCATCCAACAACATTGAAACTCAAACATATTCAAAAGCCAAAAACTCAAAAAGGCACACCAACAAGGGAAACCCTGAAAACCGCATACCAAAATTAGAGTGCAAAACCAAAATCTAGCTATCATGCTTTTGGGCGATGCAAGATCACATGTGGACCCAAATGCTCCTACATTAGACACATTGGGTAAGAAGTTTGTGAGCATAGTTCACAAATTGAGCTGAGTGGTAGAACCACCCTTCTGAAAAGGGCAAAATCCTCAACAAGCTCCATTATTGAATTAGGTACCACAAAAGTTTTCTTTCTTCGCTTCTTCCAACACTTAGTTGGGACAAATCTCACTTCCTTCCACCCTTCATCTTTCACGCCTTTCATGTGTTAGTGTGAAAAGTGATTTTACCTCCTATTCACATTACACTGAAGCTCACTTAGAAGTTATTTAGACTTTTGTCTCACCTCATATACACACGTGTCCTCACACTTGTCTCAAGTGAGTCCACATGTGTCACATCTTTGGAGGGGTAGTCAAACTTTCAGTCCTACCATCTCACCTCCTCAACCTTGCCTTTATATGCAAGGTCTCTATTGTACATTTGTATGCTCCACATTTTGATGCTTGTTGATAGTTATTTGGCTTTGTTTTTATTGCTAATATTCATTTCTGGAAGTGTTATTTGATTTTGCATTCATATTGCTGCTCCAGCATCATGGACTTCTATCCACCATAAACTGACCTCTTCTTAATGTTTATTCTCCACCATTTTTTCCCTCTTTTTGTGGGATTCAACCCACCACCATCTATCCAACTCCACCAAAGGTCTTCACCTGCACTCAAACCATCCTTTGTGGGATTCAACCCACCATTGTTCGTCCAACTACAATAAATAACATCATGGAAACCAAGATTTCTTGTTACTATCTCCTCATACTCTTCTTCTTCTTCTACATTCCCCACTTTATCAGCATTAACAACATTATGAAAATCAGAATTTTTCATCACCATCTCTTCACCTGCTTCCTTTTCTATATTCACTACTTTACCCACACATAAATCTACATAAACAACAATATGGAAATCAAAAAAATTAACCACCATTTCTCCATCCACTTCTTGCTTGCCAACAAATTTATCTATGCTTTGTTGTGTCACATCTGCTAACACCATCATGTCCTCCAAAGGACCAACCGCTGCTGCAACTACATTCTCCTCGCTTACATCCTCCTTCACAAACAATTTCATGCCTTCCAAAAGACATGCTCCAGCTCCAATCTCATGCTCCAGCTACAATCTCATGCTCCTTACTCTCTACAACTTCACCTACAATCAAATCAGCACAACTACGATTATAAAAATTATAAAGCTCCATAACCATTTCTTCATCTAGAGCCTCGTCAAGGTACTTCCTTTCTTTTTCCACTTTGACCAATATCTTCATGTCCTTCAAAGGACAAATCTCTATTGCACTCTCATAACAATTTGTTACCAAGTGATGGATTTTAAAGAATCTATTTTCTGCTGTCTTTTCTTTACCTTTCTCTACTGCAACAAAATCTACATGCAAAGAATCACAAGAACTAAACATTTCTTCAAGCTTCTTAGTCTCCTCTTCATACATTCTCTTCACATTCATGTACCTTCCTATCAACTACAAGGCCTTCACAAGCCACCACTTCAGCTTTCAAATCTACTACTTCTTCCAAAGGCTCTTTTGCGGCAACACTTTGTTCTTTTGGTTCAACAACTTGCATATCTTTTTTTTTGCTCGGTGAAATGGGGAATTTTTAGCCTAGCCCTTCCAGGTTAGATGAATCACTTTTTGACCGAAGCTATGAACCGATGAGGCCACAACACGGGGGACCTCATCCCCTAGCATTAACACCTGGCATAAACACTTGCATTAATGCTAGAGGTTCAAACCCATGAGCTCATTGGCCCAGCGAACACCCTCCGCCTGCGAGCACAACAGCCCAGCGAAGGCGCACACTTGCAAGCACATTAGCCCAGCGGAGGCATAAAGCCTGCGATCTCTTTGGCCCAGCGGAGGCATAAAGCCTGCGAGCTCTTTGGCCCAGCGGGGGTTTGAACCCTGGTGGCCGCCACTACAACCGAGCGACTTAACCACCCAACTACGCCCTTAACGACAACAACTTGCATATCTTGATCTTTTACCACCACCACCATTTTATCTCCTTCATTATCCTCTACTACAAAAAAATCTTCACGTAAAGAATCACTCAAACCAAACAGCTCCTCAATCTTCTTCATCTCCTCTTCAAGCAATAGATTCTCTGCATCAACTCCATAATCAAACATAGAGCCTTCACAAGCCACCATTTCAACCTATAAATCAACTACTACTTCCACAACAACACTTTTATTTTCTACAACTTGTGCTTCTCGAACTTTTGTCGCCACCATAAATTTCTCTTCTACATTACACTCTAGCATGAGGAGCTCCTCTTCTTTATCTTTACCTTCCTCCATATTTGCAAACAAAACATTGTTAGACAAAACAAGGTGTTCATCATTACCTTTCTCCTCCGCTACAACCTCATCCAACATCACATCCATGCCTTCAAAAAGACATGTTTCAATCACGTTCTTTTCTTCCATCATGCCATCTATATGATATTCTTATCCTTCTTGATCACATCTACGGCAACTCTTCCATGTTGCTTAGCCTCCAACCTTTTTAATCTCCAATGGATGTCCATCATCTTCTCAAAGATTTTATCCTCAAGTTCAACAACTTGTATGGTCTCATTCTCTTCCATGCTACCAATGTGACATTTTTCATCATTCCCGATAACGTCTACAACAACTCTTCCACATTGCTTAGCTTCCAAATTTTTCAATCTCAAATGCATATCCATCATCTTTTCAATCTCGTCTTGGTATTGCTCCATAAATTTCTGCTCAACCGGCCTCTTCAAGACCATCCTTGTCCTCTTTTTTGAAGACATCTTCACATACACACAACTATCTACAGTTACAGGACTCCACCTACAACAAACTTACTAGAGTATTCAACTCGCATTCAACAACAAAACCCTTTTTGGAATACTTGTGCCTCCTCACGGCCCTCTACAATCACAAGCCTCCACACGCCTACAACAAATTTACTAGAGCATGCATGCCTCTGCAATCACAGATATCTATGACAAATCGCAAAGCTCTTTATGGTTACAAGACTCCACACCTACAACTCTTCTAGGGTACACACCCTTTGCAATCACAAATACCCACAACAAAAAAATCCACTGGAGCCTTCGAGAATCAAGACACCTTCTAGCCAAAAAGATCTTCCTCAAATCATTTCATGCAACTCATGCAATCTCCAACATATCCTAGCAAGTGAACTTGCTCTGATACCACTTGATGCAAATCAAGCCCCAATGCCCAATGAAAGGCAAATTTGTGGGCCCCATCAAATAAGACAAACAACGAGGTAAAGGGGTGGGTCCCAACTTGGAGGAATCGCAAGTTTTAGTCTAAGATGCTCCAACCAAGACAATGGGTCATGGGTCCCATAGAATTAACAATTATAACAAATCCTTCTCAATAAATTAAATTAAATCCTCAACACTGTCTAATGGACCCCACATGACCAGTAAGGAATTTTAGAAAGGTCGGAAGCAAAAGACAACCGTGTGGGTCCCATAAGCCAACTAGGCATGTGGGCCCCACCAATGAACCCTCCAACACCATTGAAACTGAGATATGTTTAGGAGCCAAAAAACTAAAAAAGCACACTAACAAGGGAAAGCCTAAAAACCACAAACCAAAATTAGAGTGAAAAACCAACATCCAACAACCAACAAGGGGCATTTATGTCTGCAACCCTTCTCATCCCCACTCCTTTTGCCACCCAACCTCAATAGTATTTCTACCTCTGTGGATTTCAAAATTCAAATCCCTTGCTTTGGAAGGAAATCTTATTGCTGGTTAGGATGTTTATCCTATAAATAAGTAGCCTTGTGCCCATTTGTAGTGAACCTATTTTATGTAAATGAGCTACTGAGCCTTGTATATGAGGCACTTTCTCACTCCGTTTGTAATCAAACAAGAGAACCTCTGTGTATGTGTCCAAAATCAGTTATATTTCATTGTCTATGGTTGTCAATACTATCAAAAGCATTAACGTAAGGGACTACTATTCTTGAAATTCGAACTCTTGATTGTGTGTATGAATTTGTCTAATGCATGTGTTTTATTGTTGTTATTTCTATTGACTATTGCATCGTGGGTTGTCTCAATTACTAGAGGAAATCTATTTGGCATGAGCCTTTTCATTTATTTTATTTGCTCTCTTGTTTCTCTTTCCCTTTTCCCTTTTCCTTTACAATTAGACTTATGTTGGAATAGGTAAGGAGCTGCCCTTGTAATCCTAGAGATTGACTCCCAGACCTGTCCCACATCTATGAGGCTTTCCATGTTTGGTGGTCATATGTGACACATTTATCATGAATAAATCTTTAGACTATCAACACAACCCTAGAGTCATTAGGAACCACCTCATTGATCTTGGTTTGCCACATATGATTGGAAAATCCAAAACATCAAAATATAATTAAATGACACCGTCACTACATGCTTGTTCAACTCTTACACATGATGACACAAAATTGAGCAACTCCTTTTTCTATTGTCAAGTGCATGTTAGTGAAATGGTTGCTCTAATAAAATGATTTCGCTACTTGCTATTTCCAATTTAGATTTATTTACCATCAAAAGAAACTTTGCGGAGATATTTGTTGAATGCCTTCTAATCCATGGCCTAGAACAATACACAAGAAACAGATGATGTCGGTCTTTTGTAATCTTGTCTCATTTGAATGAGAAGTTGTTGCTTCTCTCATGAGTCTTGCATTGAGAACAATTAGTGTTAGGTCCTATTAGGAAAGGTGTCTCAACCTTGCTCCTAATGTTAAGAATACAAAGATGCAATTTTCGAACACAACTTTTAGGATTGTCCAAGAACAATCTAGAATAGAGTTTGTTTTTTGCCAAAATGAATATTTCAGATTGTTTGGCATTAGTTCACAGATACATAGCACGTAGATCTCTTCGAGCTCCACAATCTAAAAAGGGGGCACAAACGACCTCCCGAATCAAAAGTTATGGCCTTGGGAAGTTGGGCCTCTTCCATTGGAAATGTAAAAACATCTAAGACACATAAAAGAGTTATAAGAGAGAGTTACACTTGTTGACCAACTTATGACGTGTATGATGACTCGTCACAAGGCATCTTTGAATGGAGATATGGAGCCTAAATGGAGCGCCCAAGTTGGTGAGTGGATTGTGACAAATCTATAACAAGTGAGTAGAATATGCTATTTTTAGCATAAGGACTCATTTTGGGATTTATGTGTTAGATTTCTAAATAGGTATTTGGGCGCTGCATTTTGAGTGGTTTTAGCTTATGGTTTCCTAATTACCATTTGATGGTTTCATGTATTGCATCTCCTATTTATTGGGTACTTGAGATGGAGGTTTTGTATGTATTGTTATGTTGCTAGAATTACTGCAAATCTCTTCTTGATGATACTCATGTAAAGGCTTAGACTCTACAAGTGTATTGTAACCTTTGATTATTGAATAATACATTGAGTTGTTTTACAATGTGAGATTTTTCTCCTAAAAGAGTTTTTCCCACATAGTCACTATGTTATGGTATATTGCTTTTGTGTTTATTTCCTTATAACTGTGTGATTAGTTTAATTTTTAGCACATATCTCATCTCGTGTAGGAAGTGTATTCCACACCTTTGCTTCCTTTCATTTGGTATCAAAGCCTGATCACCTCGTAATCTAAGTGTTAGGGACAAGGGTTTTTTTGTACTAGTCTTGAATTGAGTGGGAGCTTGCGCAAAAAAAGATCTTGATGCAAGAAAAATGGCAAGCACATCAAGGATAGAAATGGGGAAGTTCTCGTGCACAAACTTTGAGCTTTAAAAGCTCAAGATGGAGAATATGCTTGTGGATAGAGATATATGGGCTGCAATATCCGATCCAAACCTACCGCGATGAAACAAAAAAACTCAAACATATTGGATTGAAAAGCTAAGGGTCTCATTAGACTTTGTTTGGTCAATTCAATATTGTTGAATGTGCATGAAGAGACTACTGCAGCGAACCTTGAGAAGAAGCTAGGTGACATTTATCAAGCTAAATCCCTGGTAAACAAACTTTTCTTGATAAAGAAGTTATATATCCTCAGGATGGAGAATGGTGTTTTTGCAACTAAACATCTAAATGCTTTCAATATGATCGTGATCCAATTGCAATCCATTGGAGTAAAGATGGAGAAGGACAAGGATTGGTGTATAAATTTGCTATGTTCTTTGTCAGATTCATGGGACCACCTTGTTATGGATATTTGGAGCACTACCACCAAGTTGAAAATGGATGAGGTGGTAGCATCGTTACTTTCAGAAGAGATGCGAAGAAAGACTTTTGAATCAGCTAAGGAGACCCTAGCTATTCATGGAAACCCAAAGAGAAAGGCAAGAAGGACAAGAAGCAAATCAAGTCTAGATCTAAATCCCATGGGAGATCTAAATCTCCTGGTAAGTCCAAGGCTAAATGTTGGAACTATGGCAAGCACGGCCATTTCAAAAGAGACTGCAAGGAGGAGAAAAAGAATAAGAAAAGAGATTTTGATGATGAGTCCAAAAAGTCCTCCCAAAATGATGGTGATGCCTTTGTTGCAACCTTGGCTACACATGCATTAGAAAGTGTGTGGCTGATAGACTCCGATGCCTCTTTCCACATGACCTCACATCAAGGTTGGTTTGCAAAATATGAAGAATATGATGGTGAAAAGGTGTACCTTGGAAATGATTCTCATCTAAAGATTGTTGGTCGTGGAAGAGTCTTGATTCAATTCCCTAATGGACAAGTGAAGGGGATCAATGGTGTTCTACATATCCCCGGCTTGGCACGAAACCTACTTTATGCAAGTAAACTTAATGATGTGAGTGTGCAGGTTGATTTCTCGAGTGGAGGAAGCAAGATGGTGAGAGGGGCAATGGTGCCTACTAAGGGTGTCCGCATTGGCACTCTATTTCAGTTGGATGCATGCACAATTCAATGCAATAGTTCTTAAGTTCCTACAATGAAGAGATCTACAAAATCTATACCTTCACTATTGGAACCAACAACAAAGAGGAGTGTTACATCAACTTCTAATGGTCATGTTTTTTGGGTACCTAAGGGTGCTCATGCTTTGGAGACTAAGCTACCAGTAGAGAAAATAATGTATCGCAGCAAAGGATGGGTTACACAAGCGAAAAGGGTTTAAGGACCCTAAAAAATAAAAACCTTGTTGAGGGGATCAATGTTGTAACCTTGAATTTGATTTCTATGAGCATTGTGTATACGGAAAACAAAACCACATTCAGTTGTATTCAAATTCTCATAAATCTTCTAGGGTATTGGGCTTGATACATTCTGATGTTTTTGGTCCTATTAATGTTCCTTCAATTTTAAAATGTGTATATTATGTTTCTTTTATTGATGATTACAATAGAAGAACATGGATATATTTTCTTAGAAGTAAATCTAAAGTCTTCAATCGTTTTAAAGAGCTTAAGGCTATTGTAGAAAATCAAACTAGTAGAAAGATTAAGATTTTGAGGACTAATAATGGTGGTGAATTTTATTCAGCAAATTTCAACAAATTTTGTAAGGGTCATGGGATAGAAAGACATAAGACAACTCCGTACACCCCACAATAAAATGGAATTGCAAAAAGAATGAACAGATTGTTGATGGACAGGGCTAGAAGTATGCTCAGCAGAGTTGGCTTGGAACAAAAATTTTGGGTAGAAACAATTGCCACAACTTGTTACCTAGTTAACAAGTCTCCTACATCAACTCTTGTTGAAAAGACACCTATGGAGGTGTGGTCAAGCAAAAATCTCTCACTGAAACATCTTAAAGTCTTTGGTTGCAAGGTGCATGCACATGTGCCTAGGGAGAAGCAGTCAAAGTTGGAGAACAAGACTGTAAAATGTATCTTCATTGGCTATGGTGTTGGTGTGAAAGGGTACAAGCTTTAGGATCTTGTGGCCAAGAGAGTTTTGTATAGCAAAAGTGTTATCTTTAGAGAAGTCAAGCCTTCTTCCATAGTATTGCAGCCAGAAAAGAATGGAAAGAAAGATGTTGTTCAACTACCCCCAAAAGACTAAGAAAGTTGAACCAAAATCCCATGACAGATCTAAAGAGGAGGAGAGCTCAAATAGTTCAAAGAGTTCCGAAGAAGAGATAGAACCTCCAACTCATTCGTTGAGGAGGTCCACTTAGCAAAGACGGCAACTAGATAGATATACTCCTAATTGGAGATCTATTTTTGCTTTGATTACTAACACCGATGAGCCTAGGACTATGAAAGAGGCTATGGGTATAATTGATGCAGAGTCCTAGAAAGTGGCCATGGATGAGAAGATGGCTACATTGAAGAAAAATGACACGTTGGACTTAGTACCTTTGCCTAATGGATGAAAACCTATTGGATGCAAACGGTTGTTCAAAAAAAAAATAGGTTTAGATGGCAATGTTGAGAAGTACAAGGCAAGATTGGTTGCGAAGGGATATTCTCATCTTAAGGGAATTGATTATAGTGAGATTTTCTCTCTAGTTGCTAACCTAACATCCATTTGGTTATTATGATCTATTACAATAGCTTTTGACCTTGAGGTTGAGCAAATGGATGTGAAGACAACTTTCCTTCATGGTGATTTGGAGGAAGAAATTTAGATGACATAACCAGAGCACTACATTGAAAAAGGTAAAGAAAATTTGATTTGTAAGTTGGAAAAAATTTTGTATGGTCTTAAGCAATCTCCAAGGATATGGTACCAAAAGTTTGATTTTTTTGCCTTGGGATTGGAATTTCTGAGATCCAAATCTAATCATTGCATTTACTATAAAATAGACACTAATCATTTCCTTGTTATCACATTATATGTTGATGATATGTTGTTTTTCAATAATGGTAAGGGCGTGATTTGTGAATTGAAGTCTCAGCATTCAGCACAATTTGATACAAAAGACTTAGGGGCTACCAAGCTCATCTTGGTTATGGAGATCAAAAGAGATAGAGCTAACAGAAAGCTTTGGTTAGGCCAAAGCAAGTATGTGAACTCGGTGTTCGAGAGATTTAGCATGTCAACTTGCAAACCATTGTATTCCTATTTCAATGGGGACAAAGTTATCAGTAGAGCAGTGTCTGACTTCTCCTAGTGAGATGGAGGATATGGCCAAAGTACCTTGTGCTAGTGTTGTTGGGAGCTTAATGTATGCTATGGTCTATACTAGGCCAGACATCTCCCGAGCAGTGGGAGTCCTTAGCCACTTTATGGCTAATCTTGGATGAGTTCATTGGGATGTAGTGAAGAGGCTTTTCAAATATTTGTGGGGTGCCTCCGAGTACTCTATTTGCTATCATGGTGATTTTATAGGAGACCGGCACTCAATTGATATTCATGTATTTGTGGATTCAAATTGGGCAGGGGATGTTGATAGGAGGAGATCCACCAATGGATATGTTTTCACTATGTTTGGTGGTGCTATCAGTTGGATGAGTAAGCGGCAAGCTATGGTCACTTTGTCCAGTACAGAAGCAAAGTCCATGGCAACTACTCATGGTTGTAAAGAACTCATCTGGCTTAAGTGATTGTGTTCAGATGTGAGGCTAAATCCTAGAGCTATTATAGTTCTATGTGACAATCAGAGTGTCATATGTCTGGCAAAGAACCCGACCTTTCATGCAAGGACAAAGCATATTGATGTCCAAAACCATTCTATTCATGACATCCATGGGAGAGTGAGGATGGAGAAAGTTGCCACTTTGTAAAATGTTGCAAATGCATGGACAAAGCCAGTGAGAACAAAAAAGTTCAGGTGGTGCTATGAGTCTATGGCAATTAGTTCATAGTATTGGTACTCCCTTTGCTCTTGCAAGGCATTCAACAAGTGGGAGAATATTAGGAAAAGTGTTTCAACCTTGCTCCTAATATTAAGAATACAAAAATGCAGTTTTCAAACTATGAAACAAAACAAACTCAATTTTTGGGCTAGAGAGTTTATTTTTGACCAAAATAAATATTTTGGATTGTTCAACATCAATTCTCGGATGCTCGACACATAGATCTCTTCAAGCTCCACATTTTTTTTTAAGAAAAAGGGGCCAAACGGCCTCCCAAATCAAAAGTTATGGCCTCTGGAAGTTGGGCCTCCCACATTGGAAATGTAAAAACATCTAGGACACATAAAAGAGTTGTAAAAGGAAGTTACACTTGTTGACCACCTTATGATGTGTTATAACATGCAATACGGCATTTTTGAATGGAGATAATGGATCAAAATGGAGCTCCCAAATTGGTGAGTGGATTGTGACGAATTTATGACAAGTGGATGGAATATGTTATTTTTAGCCTATGGACTCATCTTGGGATTTGGGTATTGGATTTCTAACTAAGGATTTGAGTGCCACATTTTGGATGCTTTTAGCTCATGGTTTCCTAATTACCATTTGATGGTTTCATGTATTGCATTTTTATTTATTAGGTGCTTGAGATGGGGGTTTTGATAACGAGTTTTGTAACTATTGTTATGCTGCCAAAATTACTCTAAATCTTTGGTTGGTGATACTCCTATAAAGGCTTGGACTCTACAAATGTATTGTAACCTTTGATTACTATATAATACATTGAGTTGCTTTGGAGTGGGGTTTTTTTTTTGAAAGGGTTTTCCCCACATAATCCACTGTGTTATGGTATATTGTTTTGTGTTTTGGTGTATTGTTTTGTGTTTATTTCCTTGTAACTATGTGATTAGTTTAATTTTTGCACATATCTCCTCACATAGATTAGTGTAGGAAGCATATTTCGCACCTTTACGTCCTTTTAGGTCCAGAAGACACCAATACATAACCGGTCCCCACAGCAAAGGCCTTTCCTATAAGGAAGTGGTCCTGTAGTAGTTGTGTGATTTACATAAGTTTTGGAAGGAAGAGGATCCAATCATAAAAGTGGGAACTCATCTGTAGTATAATGTTTTACCATAAACTTCTGTGCACAGTTGACATTAGCTAACAAGCAAAATGCTCATTCAGTTTTAGCAAGATATGAAAAACAAGTCATTACATGTCAATAAGTTACAAGGGCAAACAAGTTTAGGGAAACCCTTCTTGCACTTGCATTCAAGCAGATTCCTTTGGGTTTATAGACATAATATTTCCACAGTCGACATTATTGAAATCACGAATGCTTCTGGATGCAACTGTGTGAGAGGACTTTACATCAATGTTTCGGATCATACTCCATGATGTAAAAAACTCACACAGTTGCATCCAGAAGCGTTCATGATTCCTCTAGGTTTGTCATTATTTCTTGTCAGCAAGTGGAAATTTAGATATAAAAACACAGAAATACAGCAAAAAAACATGCAAGAAACTGCACTGTTCATCAAGAAGCAACTGCAAGAAAAACACTGCAGGTCCAACTGATAGAATCAGGTAAATAGTCCATGGTTTTGGGAAGTAGATGTCCTCCCTTTCCTCTGGTTGGCAGGACTAAGATGCCCGAAATGTTAAGGATATCAATGATGACAAACATGGACGGTGTTTACATGGCTATTTATGAATCACAATAGAATGCACTGAAAGAACATGTACATGTTGCCTCTCCTAATGAAAACAGAATGAACATGTTTCCTTCAGGAGGCCAATTTAAACTGTTTGCTTCAAATCATGATTAATACACAATTCACTGTTTTTTCTCTTGTTAATTTCATGCACATATTGAATGTTTTCTACATTTTACTCGTAGGCTATAAAACTTTTGACCACAAAAGAATTGTATTTTCAATTTAAGGCTATAAACTAGTTTACAGTATGTTGCTTTCTTAGTGCAAATTTCAAAAAATGCATAACGAACCAGATTTTCTTGCATTCAAAAATTGATATCACTTGATATGTGGATCTCAATTGTATTTCATCGTATCCTAATTACAATCATTTTGGCTACTGCACAGGTCAATGCAGAAGCAGATGCTTATTCTTGTTTTGTGGAGTTGCTGAGTAATTTTTTGGACCATTTTTCTCAGAAATTAGACAATACTGCAGTAGGCATCCGTTCCACAATGGTACGGATGACAGAACTTTTGAAAATACATGATGAAGAGTTGTGGCGCCATCTTGATGCTACAACCAAGGTATGGATTTAATGAATCAAAAGAAAAAGAAGCCAATTTTTAATTAGGGAAGGTGAAAGTAGGTCTTACTGTGTTCAATAGTACACAGGTGTAAGTTGCACACACGAACAAGTCAAAAGTTTGGGAGGGGATTCCAAACAGTAACTATACAACAATAGGAGAGAGTTACACAGTAACTAAGGTAGCTAAAAATTCAATGACCATTTGTACACACACCTAAATATAGAGGTTGAGCAAATCAAAAAAATGCAAGGGAATGTTTTGTGATTTGTCACAGGAACAAATCCTCTGCTCAAGTTCTACTATGAAACAACATTTTTTTGTCATAGGAGATTCATATTCCATTTTTGTGTTACTTTCATTGTATTTGCTCCTTAAATTTTGTTTTGAGAAATTGGCCATATTTATCCCAAGTCAGCTTAGCCTGGGACTTGTACAGAACCTGGTTCCTTTGTTTCCTACCAGTCAGGTGGAAGAGACTGAAGCTGGAGTGTAATCCTGCTGGGTAGTATGAAACTTTTCCTAACTCACAAGTGAACGATGGCTCTGTTGACAATGTTAGAATTATTAATACTGTGTATAATAACTTTTGTGTTTGGATGCAAGTTAATGTGTCTTGAAGAGCGTAATCTTTTATCCCACAGAAGAAACCTAACTTCTCATCTCTGTTACAATATCCTTTACATGGGCAATCATTTTACATTTATCAAAAACTAATTTATGGAAAAGCAATAATGGAGTACGTTTCTTCTTGCTTGTAACGTGCAGGTAAACCCTCAGTTTTATGCATTCAGGTGGATTACTCTGCTTCTCACACAAGAGTTTAGATTCCCTGATTGTTTAAGGATTTGGGACTCACTTCTAAGCAGTCCTTATGGGCCTATGGTATGTTTCTACCTACCATCTGAAAGAGAGAATCTTTTATTTAATGGGAATTTTACAAAAAGTAAGATATTAAATACCCATACAAATATCAGAGAAGTTAGTAAACATGTGCTCTATTAATTTCTTGGGACTGAAGTAGCAGATATTGGCATATGTTAAAGCTTGAGTTGATGTTTCTGAGGCCTAGCACATTTTTTGCGCAAAGTTTTAAGCTATCTGGTGACTGGACGCTATCTACTCTGTTATTGCAGGACATGTTGCTTCGCATATGCTGTGCTATGCTAATGTGTGTAAGAAGCCGCTTATTGGCTGGTGATTTTACATCAAATCTGAAGTTACTTCAACATTATCCATTGATTGATATCAACCATCTCTTGCGTGTGGCAGATGAATTAAAAACAAAATCTTAGACTTTTTACACTTTATTGATATTTGATCATTCAAAATGTAAAGAAAATGCTCATCAATTTCAAAAAAGTTCAAGATTGCATTTATAGAGATAATAACCCAATCCAGAACAGAAATATGATAAAATAAAAAATTCTATGATTGTTTTATTAATCATTACATGTTCTGTTTTCATTAGCCAATCGGCAAATGAATTTCCTTCCTCAAATTGCATCACTGAAAAGGATCATAGGTCAGGTATTTTATTCGTCAGGGTTTCCATTTCCCATGTAGTGTGATGTATGGAAAATAGATGTACACTATCAATGTGAAGCCAAATCTAGTCCAGTGACATTAATTGAATCCTTAAGGCATGCAATAGCCATTAACATATGTGAAATATATCAAAAGTCAGTTCCAGTAGAGCCCTGGTAAAAGAAGGCAATCTACATAAGAGATTTTAGCAATTCTTTAAGTTTTCACCTGATCTAAAGTCTTATATGTATTTTCCTTCAATTTTTGGCTTTTCCCTTGATCCATATTGAGCCATTCTAAGGCAGAATAGGAGGAATATTTGATTCTGATTTTAAGCTGATGAGCCTCCAGATTTAAACACTACCCCACAAAAGACTACATATAATCATTTCTGCAAGCCTTGAGACTCAAGATAAGGCAGGCACTATCTATAGACTGTTCAATCCACAACTAACCTGCTGGTCCCAAGGATAAGGGCTGCCACAGTTTTTTTAGAAGCTACTGCAACATAAATACCAGGGCATTCTGCAGGAAAATGGTCCCGTGATACTTTAAATTTTATACTCTACTAAAACATTTTCAGAGTCTGCATTTATAACTAGCATTAAATATTTTGAAAGAAAATGGGAAAAAAAGTTTAAACTCGATACCCACAGCTCCCCACAGCTGCTCATCACTCGATACCCTCTCCTGAAGCAACTGCTGCTACAAATTTTATGGGAAAGATTCTACCACTTGCAGTTCAAGAAAAGACAGCTTGCATGTAACCAACTGGGTCAAACAATTAGCAGCGGTATCCCCCACCATGGGAACCCTGCGTAAGATTGAAGTTTGTGTTCCATTGGAAATCAGCTGGTTATTTAATTGAATTGTCACTATGAAAAATTGGCTCCTTTGACTTTTCCTGACTATATTTGAAGCCACCTTGACAAAAGACTTCTTGAACTGAGAAGCCAACATGGCATGTAGTTGCTTATGTCCAGGGGACTTGTACTATTTTGAGATGAAAGGGTATTGTACCTATTGGTGCAGATTCGTTCAAACAAATTTTGAATAAATTTAGCCATGTTGAGAGGGATAAAGTGTTGTCCTCTTCACATGATCCAAGTCAAACAAAGTAGGTTCAATAGGGATTGATTCCTCCACTAGAATGTTTGTTTGCAAGACAAGATGACCCAGAGTCCAAGGCAAAACCTGGCAGACAACACCCCAAATTGTAGGAATCCAGATGTGTTATATGCAGAACCCAGTAATGACAATGAGATGTAGCATAGAGATAATTGAAAAATCATAATTAAATGAAAAACGAACAAAAGACAAAAATATTGCAAAATAATACACAAACCACATAGAGAAGATGATATGTATATAAAATTTAAACTGAATGTGTTACATATCTCTGGTAAGAGTACATATTGTTACAACTCGCAGTATGTTGCCTAGGGTGAATATTGAGAGATTAAATAGTGTAAACAGTAAAAGTATGCAGGTGTCAGGCAATGAGCATGATTCCTTGTATGCTACATCAGGATGTGGTTCATCTTCTTATGTGAAAAGCTATGATGGCAAGTCATCTAATGATATCTCTTCTCAAGGGGATGCTATTGACTTCCCTCTATGCTATGTTTCGCTCTGCTCTACTATGCTGCCAAACTCTACCATACAAGACTTATGTCTAGCTATGTAAAAAATGAAGATGCAATGTGATGCAGCCACAAACAGAGGGTCTAATAAATGTCAATCTATTTGTGCAGCATAAACACAGAATTGAAAACCCAATGCAAGAGTACACGATAGAAGCTTAATTCTTAAGAAAAGAATGAACAAGATTTCTGATGTCCGATCTTCAATCTGCTCTACCTCCTCTTTGCCATTTTCCTTCAATTGATTTACCATCCATTTATAAGGATACTTGATGTAGCAGTTGGCACCAACCAAAGTAGGGTAAGATAAACCTCCTTAGGACCAATACTAAATTAGATGACCTTACAATTTGGCATGAAATTCAATACATTCGGCGCATAGTCTAAATGAGGCCCCTTTTACAAAAGAACACACCTCACCTTATAATAAGTGTTAAAATACAAATTGGAATGCGTGGACATGTTCAAGGTCCCCTTAATATATTATAATTACATTTTGGAGGCTTCAATAGTGTTAGGGTTAGCCGGCAGAAGATATCAATTAAATGCAAATAAAGATTAAACAGAGAAATGGAAATACACAGAAATAATAATAGCGAGAGACAATTTTAACGTGGTTCACCCAAACTCGGGCTACATCCACCAAACAGAGAGTCCAATATTATTATCTAGTAAATCAAACCGATTACAATCAGCAATCCCTGCAACTCAATACCGCTGCAAAATGCTACAATACAATATCAAAACCCTAACCCTTAGCCGCTTTTTATCAAGCTTTTTGTCGGTTACAAAATAGGGTTTTCTTATGTCGGTCAATGAAAAAATTAACTCCCGGTGCATTATAAAATAATAAAAAACCGTGTGAGGTTTCGGGGGCATTGCCCCCGAGCCCCCACGGGGGCGCTGCCCCTCGACCCCGCCCTGTATCGCGACAGGGAACGCGCCAGGGGCGCTGCCCCTTGACCCCGTCTCGGGGGCGCTGCCCCCAAACCCCCGCAAGGGGCACTGCCCCTTGACCCCGTAGGAATTTGGGGGGAAACCGCGCCGATAAAAGTGGGGTAAATATAACCTCCGAGTCTGATTAGGCTCCATATAACAACAAATAGTAACATGTGGTGCCGGATAGAATGATGACTAATTGTAGCTCTGTGTGAACAGCCATAGGACTGTGGCTAAAAAATGAATCTACGGTAAGAACAAAACATCTGTGGCAAGAAAGAAAACATGCAAAAGACAAACAAACATGAAAGAAAATATATTTGGGTGATGAAGATTGCGTGGCCCCTAAGATTTTCCTGCATTAGACACCTCAGGTAATAAAATTTTGAGCCGAGTGCCCAAAATTAAGGAAGTGAGGAAGATTGTTTTGGTCACCCAAGTCAGCCTACTTCTTCTTCAGAAATCCATGTATCCTAGTCTAGTCCCTTCCCCTTCCATCTGACCAGATATTCTTTTTATTTCTTTCTTCTGGTTCTCTTGCCTACACACACATCTAAAATATGCAATAATGCTTCTTGCTGCTTCATAGGCACTTGTTGCTTCCAATCAAGCTCTTGCTATAACAGTATGCTACTAGAAACGTCCTCAACCCCATGATATGAATACAAATCAGCAACATTGAATATCAATGAGATATCCAAACCTTCAAGAAAGTCAATCTCATAAGCATTCTCAAAAAATTTGTGAAAATTTTGCAAGGACCAATCTTCTTGGGTTTTATCTTATTACAAGTCCCTCTCAAAGATCTTTCCTTCCTTAAATGTGCCATGACTAACTCTCTTGCTGTGTAGTTCTTCAACACTAACTTTATACTTGGTGCAACTCAATTCCAAATGCTTCTTGACTTGTGCATGCACTTCCTTCATGTGTTGTGCAAAGTCTACTACGTCTACACTAACGCGTATATTATACATCGCTTTCAATAGATACATAACACCCTTAGGAGATATCCCATACATAATTTGGAAGAATGTCCTACCTGTAGACCTATTTACTCAGTTACCGAACACAAATTTAGCTTGTGCCAATATGGAATCCCACTGTGTTGGTTTGTCTCCTACCAAACTCCTTAAGAGATTACTAAGATTCCTATTGACAGCCTTAGTTTGACCATCTGTCTATAGATGGTATATAGATTTGTAATTCAACTATGTACCCAACTTCTTCAACAATGTATCCCTATATGAAGTGATACTTTATGCAACTTATGTAACCTGACTACTTCTTTGAAGAATCAATCTGTAATCCTAGATGCATCAATCAACCTTTGACAAGGAATGAAGTGCGCAAATTTTTGAACATGTGTCTACAACTATGAAGATATAATCATTACCTCTCTGAGTTTGCAGTAGTCCAAGGACAAAATCCATGGAAAGTTCTTTCCAAGGCTTCTCTAGTATTGGCAATGGCTTATAGAATCTTGTGCTTTGGGCAAGTCCTTTTACAACTTGACAAATTCTGCATCTTTCAACAAATCTTTTCACATCTCGATGCATACACAACCAATGGTATCTCTCCTCCAACATAGCTAATGTCTTGTCCACACCGAAGTGTCCTCCAAGCCCTCCACTATGCAATGCCTTGATGAGATTCTCTCTCATTGAGCTTTGTGATATACATTATTGTTTCCTTTTGAATAGATATCCTTCCTCAACAAAATAATCCTTAAATGAACCTTTACCTCCAACCCGAGGTTCCATGCATCTACAAAATCTAGATTTGCAACATACAAATCCCTCATCATATCTATTCCTACCAATTCAATTGTCATGATAAACAACACTAGTTGTCTTCTACTCAAAGCATTTACAACTTTGTTTATTATACCAGCCCTATGCTTGAGAATAAAAGAATAACCCTGCAAATATTCCACTCACCTCATATGCCTTTGGTTCAACTTTGTCTAACTATTAAAGAATATCAATGCTTGATGATCAATATATAGAACAAACCCCTTTGGCAAAAGATAACGTCTCCACTTATGCAAAGCCTGAACAATAGCATAAAATTCTTAATCATGAATTGAATACTTCTACTTAGCTTCATTCAACTTTCACTAAAATAAACAATGGGTTTACCATCTTGACTCAATATAGCACCAATGGCTTTGCCACTAGCATAACAATCAACTTGAAAAAAATTCTCAAAGTTTGGAAATACCAACACCGGCTCTTTTGTTATCTTCTTCTTCAAGAGTTCAAAACTCTTATCAGCAGCAATTGTCCACTCAAACCCTCATTTCCTCATACAATGTGTCTAAGGTGCACATATCCCATTAAAGTTTCTAATAAACTTTCTATAGAAACTTGCCAAACCATGGAAACTTCTTACCTCTGTTGCACTCTATGGTACCAGCCACTCAACAATTTCTCTAGCCTTCTTAGGGTCCATTTGTAATCCATATTGAGATATCATAAATCCCAAATAAGCTCTATATGAAAGTGCATTTTTTCAAGTTTACACACTTCTCCTTCCTCAATTGCACTAAAACCTAATGCAAGTGTACAAGATGTTGCTCTTTTGTCTTGCTAAACACCAAAATATCATCTATATAAACAACTACAAAATTACCCGATAATAGTTTCAAGACTTCATTAGTCAACTCAAATGGCATGACCAACCACTTATACACTCCATCCTTGGTTCGAAAAGTTGTCTTCCATTCATCTCTTTCACAGATTCTAATTTGATGGTAACTACTCTTGAGATCAATTTTGGAAAACTAGCATACTCCACTCAAACACTCCATCAGATCATCCATGCACAGTAATGGAAACCTGTACTTGATGGTGATCTTGCTAATAGCACGAGAGTCTATGCACATCCTCCATTCTCCTCTCTTCTTCCGCACAAGTATTGTAGGTACAACACAAGACCTCATACTTTCCCTAATCAAACCTCTTTCCAATAGTTCTTCCACTTGTTTGTTCAACTCAATAATCATTTTAAGCCTCATCCTATGTCGTGCCTTATTAGGTAAATTGGATCCTGGAGTCAAATCCATATGTGGGAAATGCTACACTTTGGTGGCAATCCTTTAAGTATTCTACTATCCATGGTGTCCTCAAATTCCTTCGGCAATGCCTCCACTTTTGGCTCCTTAGAGCCATGTGACTTGTCTTTCTCCATTGGCACAAGTTTAACTAACAATGCATAGCATTCCTACAAGTTTTCAACCTCCTTGAAAAATTTTTAGCGGTCAAGAACATGACCTTGCTTTCTACAGCTTCTTCCTTACCCTTCAACAACTACAACTCAAATTTCTTTACACCCTTGATGATGGTGAAAGTGCTCTTCCTCCCATTATGGATGGCACACACATGGTCTACTTAACGACACGTGACAAGCATCCATAAGTATCACATCACACCAAATTTCATCAAAATATCCCCCAATGTGGAATGCAATGTGGAATGCAACTAAGCATTGTTCCTTCACAATCATCTACTAACCCTTTTGCAACCATGTAACGCGATAAGGATTAAGATGTGGTACTAGTTTCAATCCCAATTTCTCTACCATTTATGTGGACACTAAGTTATTAGTGCTTCCTCCATCTATGATCATGTTCTAGCACTTCCCTCCAAATTTACATTTAGTGCGAAAAATATTCTCTACCTTTTGGGGTCATGCTCCCTGTTTCACTATCTGACTCCTCATCACCTTGGGCAATGTGCACTCTTTCCTCAATACATATTTTACAATTATTGAGAAAAATATTTTTCCTCAACCATGGTTCTTTGTCCTCCTTAGCAGGCTTGAGCAAAACTTGCGCAACAATTTAGATTCTCTCTACCTTTTGGGCTCATGCTCTTTGTTTCACTATCTGACTCCTCATCACCTTGGGCAATGTGCACTCTTTTCGCAATGCATCCTCGTTCTCACATGACATTTGGACACTCAAATGCTTGTGGCCTACTTCACATCTAAAACAAATACCATCGCAATTTTTTCCATGGCCTCCTCTACCTTTGCCTTTCTTCTTCTGGAAGCCTACTCTTCCTTGGAGCCTTGTGCATCACAACTGAACTCCATGGTCTCTCCATACACATACCCTAGCTTGTTCTGGTTTCCCTTTCCACTCTTGCCCTTAGCTTGTACTCTCTATTGCTTGTACAACAACTTCTCTTTTGCCGTCAACGTGAATTGGTAGGCATCCTCCATGGAATGAATTGGCAATCGACAGATCTCATCTTGGATTGTGGCTCACAAACCATTCAAATACTAGGGTACCTTCTCTGCATCATCCTGAACATGACCTATGTGGATGCTAAGGCAGTAAAACTCCTACTCCTCAATATACTCCTTCATAGACAATTCTCTCTGTCGATGATTATGGAACTTCTTAAACAATTCCAAACTGTAATTGGTGGGCAATAACTTACCCTTCAACTATGTCAAAATGTGATCCCATTTAGAGATCTTGAACTTGTTCTTCTTAACTCGGTCTTTCTACACATACTCCCACCCATAGTTCGCAGACTCTTTGGACTCGCCGCGGACTCTCCAAGACTCGCGAGTCCCTGAGCTCGACGAGTCGACTCCCCATGGACTCGCGAGTCCCTGAGCTCGACGAGTCGACTCCCCATGGACTCGCGAGTCCGGCCTCAAGACTAGCGCAAGTCCTGAGGTTGGACTCGTGAGTCCCATCCAGGGACTCGCACTAGCGACTGGGACATTAAAAAAAAAAAGATAAAACCCTTTTTTTTTTCTTTTTTGGCTCATTTCACAACTGCACTTTGCAAAAAACAAGTCTACACTTGAAGTAAGGTTCGAAGAAGCTGAGAAGACGAGCTAAGGAGATCATATGACGTGTAATCTTTGAATTATGACAAATTGATAATCAAATTAGGCTCTTATGTTCTCTAAATGCATTTTTTTTTAAACTACGGTTTTTTTTTGGCCGAGTCACAAGCCCTAAGGCCGGACTCGCGAGTCCCGTCCAGCGACCCGCGTTGGCGACTGGGACGTTAAAAAAAAGATAAAACCCTGTTTTTTTTGCTTTTTTGGCTCATTTCACAACTGCACTTTGCAAAAAACAGGTCTACACTTGAAGTAAGGTTCGAAGAAGCTGAGAAGACGAGCTAAGGAGATCATATGACATGTGTAATCTTTGAATTATGACAAATTGATAATCAAATTAGGCTATTATGTTCTCTAAATGCATTAATTTCTTTTTCTTTTAAACTACGTTTTTTATTTGCCGAGTCCGTGCCGAGTTTTTTCCTGAGTCCGTGCCGAGTCCCGAGTTCGAGTCCTATTTTGCGCTACCGAGTCCGCGGCGAGTCCGAGTTTTCCAACTATGCTCCCACCACAGGGCAGCATGCCCCTTCAACTTGGTGGTGGCACACTTGACTCTCTTAAGGTCTTCCACAAACTCAATTTTTAAATACTTCCCTAGATTGTTGATCCAATCCAACAGATTTTCAAGAGTTAAACTCCTTAAGTAACAAGGGAGATCAAATCTTGGCTTAATTCCTACTCTCACCAATGTCATAACAAACTTATCCTCTTGACTTGGTTCATCATTAGAACTTGAATCATCTTCAGCGTGTGCTTCATGATCCAGTCTTTCGTCATCACTGACATCTTCAACTATGATCGTTCCTTGCCTCTACACAGTCCCAAGGGCCTCAAGCCTTGCTTGTATAGCTCTCATCATGTCAACCAGTTCATTATCATGTTGTCCTCTTTGATTTCTACCACTTCTTATCTTGTGAGCCATTTCTCCTATGGATCACCTGCAATGCGACACTGTACAATACTCCTACTATGGGGTTACCGCCCACCCTTCAATGACTTAAAAACTAGACTTTGATACCATTTGATGCAATCATAGACAAAAGGTCTAATGAAAGAGAATTTATTCATGTAGCACAAACATAGAAATTGAAAACCCAATGCAACAATACACAACAGAAGCTCAATTCTTAAGAAAAGAACGAACAATAAGATGACACAGAATATCAAATTATTTATATATTTATATGACAAAAGTTACAACAGATCCATGTATAATAGGATTGTTCAAAACAAGTACATGCCAAGATTCACAAACCTTTTGATGTCCGATCTTCTATCTACTCTATCTCCCCTTTTCTCTACTTCAATTAATTTTACATCCTATTATAGGGATACTTGATGTAGCAGTTGGCACTAACCAAAGCAGGGTAATATGTACCTCCTCAGGGCTAATACTCAATTAGGTGACCTTACTATTTGGCATGAAATTCAAATACATTGACGCACAGTCTAAATGAGGCTCCTTTTTCAAAAGAATGAGCATCAACTTATAATAAGTGATAAAATACAAATTGTAACACATGGACATGTTTAAGGTCCCCTTAATATATTTTAATTACATTTTGGACGCTTCAATAATAATATGTTATACGGCACAGAATGATTACTAACTGTAGCTCAATGTGAACAGCCATAGGTCACAGCTGAAAAATGGATCTACGGTAAGAAAAAAACATCTGCAGCAATGAAGAAAACCTACAAAAGACAAAAAACATT
Source organism: Cunninghamia lanceolata (assembly GCA_027924645.1). Classification (NCBI taxonomy): domain Eukaryota; kingdom Viridiplantae; phylum Streptophyta; class Pinopsida; order Cupressales; family Cupressaceae; genus Cunninghamia; species Cunninghamia lanceolata. The sequence continues at coordinate 3,185,715 of BSBN01000752.1, read as the reverse complement.
ATAGAGTATTTATGGGTGATGCAAGATTGCACGACCCCTGAGATGCTCCTGCATCATGATGGTTTGCATTCAATGAGTGAAGGTCCATCTTCCACACGCGATTCTCTGCCTTCTAGCAGTTGTGGATGAAATACTAAGGACCCAAAAGATGTTGGCAGGTATTTCCTTGCCAGGGGCATAACTTGTTATTGCCACAATTTTCTATTATAAACCCAGTTTTTGGAATATGAGCTATGCTGTTGGTCCAGATGTTGTATCTCAGCCATCATATGGAAATGACCATCCAGACACAATTGCTTTGCTTTGTGCCACTCCCTCCACAATGAAATTCCTAACAGATTGCTCAGAAATCGCGAATTAAGATTCAGCCCTTCCTAGAGGCTAGGATACTACCCTGAGCTGTCTGTTGAAAGAAGGGAGGGAATCAAAAGAGGACTATTTCTTTCTGCCTTTCCATCTGGCCTGTTTGAAGTCTCTATTATCTACTGCCCAAGACTGGGTAGCTTGGTCCAATTCAAAGGGAAGGAAGTGCAGTGTGACCATAAGCATTACAGGTATAGCATGCTGCAATTATATAAGGAAAAATGTACTAGTACAGAACAGCACACATTTACAGCAGGTCCCGTTGAGGTGGCTCCTGTTTAAGTTCTTCAGCTCCAACTATTTGATACTAGTGGACAATCCTAAAAATGACAAAAATAGGAACTTGCTAGGAAAAATAGTAATACTAAAAAAGAGGTAAGAAAAAATTCCTGAGCTGCTACTGGAGAAAGGTGATGAAGATGCGGCAAGTGCTTTATAGCTTGATGATCTAATCAAATTTTTAATAGTTTCTCTCAGAAATATTTACTGGTACTTGTGATAGTTTCCTTTCAAAACTTCTGTGAAAGACTCTTAAACTATTCAGAAGTAGCTAAAAATTTAGGAAGCCTCCTCCATGAGATCATTAAGTTACTTTAGATATAGAGGAAAGGATCTGCACTGTTTCCAATAGTTCATTGCTCACCCTAGATGGTCTCAAGCAGCATAACACATAACATGGTATAGCTTTTAATGTAATTTCATCCCTTTATTTCCATTCACCGGTAGAAACAATTTTGTTTTTCTTTAGGCATGAGAACAAAAAAATGACCCGGAGCTATTTCCAATAACATTCAGGGCTTCCTTCCCCGAAAATCATGGGAATGCTGCTGTTTACTGTGCACTCTGAAGAGAATGATTCCGCACTTTTTTGTTGATGTTAGTTTGCTATAGGGTATTAGTTCTTTAGAAAACAAATCTAATGATGAACTTGATCCACGTGATTAGTATTTGAGTTGTTTCTTGCTAGATTCCTATAACAGCTATAGGATAGGTTTTAGCAGCAGCTGCTGGAAGGATTTATATCAGTACTTCTATTCAGAACATTTTGCAAAAATAGGTGTTGGGCATAAGCCAAATAACCCCACTACCATAGCTATTTGGGATTTTGCTTTGACGAAATCTCTGCCCGAGCTAATAGTTTGGAAAGTTTATAGATTAATATCCAAAATGTTTTGGAAAAGCTGTGTGGAGTTGAATTACTAGTAAATAGAACTTTTAGGCTCAATGATCGTACCCATTGGCTGCTTTTAAATGATCTACAGCCCTAACCTATAACTTGAGTTTTTGTATGCATAGGTCAGACCAATGATTAAAGACTGACTTGGGGTTTTGAATGCATAGGTTATACCTAAGAATAAATTGTGAGATTTCATCGATTTCATCAATTTTCGATGAATCTTGATCTGGGCTTTTTCTTGTTTAACATCAAATCTGCAAGTAGGACCATCTTTAATCTGAGAGAAGACAAAGAAATCATTATCACTTGCTTACGATTGAAGTATGTTTCAGGCTCTCAAGGGTAATCCTGAAACCACATAAAAATGCAACTGATTTGAAAATTCCATACACGGATCAAAGGTGACCACCTAATGTAAGAAATAAGATTAGGTACTTTACCAAATCAACATGCACTCCTTATACAAGTCTATAAAATTGCTTCCATCGGTCGTTTTCCAATTGAGAACGGAGAGATAATTAAGCTTTCACTATGCAGTACCCAGTGTACTAGTAGCCAAGTCATTTGGCATGAGAGCTTGTAAAGATCCAAAAAGAATAGCCGGGAAAAATATTACTCTTGTCTAAAAGATGTGTGAAACAAATTTTTGAGAAGAGAGTCGGGCTTGCTATTGGATTTCTAATTTTTAAGGGGAAGTTTAGGCCATGAGGCGGGGGCTACTTAAAATTTTTGAGCAGATGCTATTAAGGAAACTTAGGCGTCTTTTACAATTAGGTGGTCTCCCGGAGTTGAGATTTTTATAACACCATTAAAAAAAAAAAAATTGAAAATTTTAAAAAAATAATAAGGTTGTCTAAGGATTTTTTTTTTTTTTTGAACAAAAACCCTTAAATTAGTGGGGTAATTTTCAGCCCCATCCCACAAGCAATTGCTAAAAAGCTAAGGAAACGGTCCCATGGGAGGGGGCTTTCTAAATTATCTCAGTGGCGTTGCTGAGATTTTTTAGGAGCATTTTACAACTGGTGGTCCCATGAATTTTGTAGTTGCAGGGATGCTTAAAAGTTTAAGCTCTGAATTTTATGGAAGCCGGTGGTCTCATGAAGTATTTTTAACAATAGAAACTGAAAAATTCCCTCCAAATTTTTCCCTAAATTAAGTGGCGGGAATGAGAAAACTGGTAGTTAACTCCCTACGCTGGTGGAGGAAAGTTTCAGCCCCACCCCATTTGCACCTGCTAAAAAATAACCTCCTAAACATTAGCTACTCCTATTTTGGAGGAAAAGATTTTGATTTAAGCATTAGCAGATTTTTTTGAGTTCCATGGGACCCTTTGCTCCACAAAAATAGATCCTCTAGCAGCTCCATGGGACCGCTTCCTAAGAGTTAAGAATTAGGAATCTCTTATTTTACAAGATAAAATTCCAATTTATCATACAGTAGTTTTTTCTTGATCTCATGGGACATGTCACTCCATAAATATGTAATATCCCCAGAATATGCAACCAAATTTCTTTTTTTTAAATAGAACTTACTACATACCACATACAGTGACTGCACTAAAACAGGTTTGAAGATGATTGAAATACATTCATGGTCATTAGGCCTTTACAAGGAAGTTTGAATTTAAACACTTACAACCCAATTGATAATTTGCAGCAAGAATACATGACATAAATTCGTAACAGCCATAAGAGAACATGATAGAAGTTTTTAACAACAGTAGGGAATTTCCAATAATTCATTTGTTCTTCATACAACTAGTAAGACGAGGTAAGACTATTACATTTACAACCATTTATCCATCCTTCCTAACCAACAAGCCCATTTACATTTAGGCATCCTAGAAACCAAATATACATGTTTAATGCATTATCCATAAATCTCCTTTCCTATTCTCTACAGAAAGCATAATCTAAAATATGTATGATTACCCATCAATTATGCAGCAGTATTAAGGAAATGTGAATAATGAAATGTAAATAATGAACAATACTCACATGGGTGTTACCTTGATTAAGATAGTTGCAAGAAAGTGGTTGTTCACCTCGTACAATCAGTCACCCTCCAACATCTAGAATGCATGGTGAATCCCACCTTAAGGATAAGAATTCCCTATCCCAGCCCACCAATGGACTCTGGGATCCACAAAGAGAAATGATTATTCATGCCAAGGCTTTTAGAAACCACGTAACTACTGACCCACAATATCTAGCTTTCAAAAAGGCTTCCTATTACTATATTAACACAACAAGACTAGCAACCACATAGAGTAAGAAAAAACTAGAAACTGGCACTTGAAACAAACTGGTCCTTGCTTAATTTCAACTTTGCTAGAATGACTTTCCACTAATCTTAAAAGCTACATAATAGCGAATAATGGCATCCTTCACCCACATGCCATTGGCTCTAGAACCAGCATGTTGTTGGTGATAGCCATTCAAACCTGAGAAGTCCTTGGCATTCTTCACCGGTATACCTAGGTGATAGCCTACTATTTCTGGATACAACCATACTACTCTACTCATAGAGCACGCTCCCTGACTAGTGTCAAGCTAAAGCATCGATAAGCTTATCTTAATGCGAGTCATAGGATTTACAAGTTGGTGATCACCACGGAAGGAGTGGAAATACTACTTTATAGGAGTAATGCAATCCTCCTACCTATGCCCTTGTAGAGCCCATACTCCAACCATTATGTGTTGTCGTAGAGGTCAGCATCTATATCCAGCTTGGTTCTATAAGTGGACTAAGTCATCCTAGAGTTAGATAAACAAGACAAGCCATATAGTTCACCTATCTACGGTCTTGACCTATGACTTGTGGTGTCTAACTTAATATTAGGAGTGGATAACCATTTTCTTTCCATAAATAACATCTTTCTATTGGTACATAAGCTTGGAAAAGGGTTCATTCTTAGATGGCTAAAAAGATATATATACTTTTCATCATTTAGATGCTATGTGATTCAACCAGCTCTTACTTCACAAGTATCTAGCTTAATTCTCTTTGCATCACAAGGGATTGGCATGTTTTTAGCCTGCTGGTATCCATGTTAAAGAATTTAATCATTAATTATAACCCAGCTATCCCAATTTCTACCAGCATTCCTTATACAAATAAGAAGTTTAGACAGGAATGGCTAGAATACCTAACCCTTGAACCATTTACCAACAAAAGTCTCTTATTTAATGAGGATAGCGCATAGCCAAAAGTCAAATACATTAAAAGGGAAGAATCTTGAAGAGTAAAAGTGTACTTTTGGGGACAATCAATATGCAAATTTATCAAGTATTAATAGCCTAAGTCTTGACAATCTATATGCAGTCCCATCAAATACTAGCTTAGTTGAATTTAAACAATTCCAAAGCATATGACAGTATGTGTACAGCTGCACAAGCCATGAACTAGAAATAGGGTACTACATGTGCTAAGATAACCAAGAAAAAGAACCACGCCATCTATAATCTTGACAATGGAATTAAAGAATCTCTTTTGCTATGTTCATAACATACTACATAACACCCAATCAAAGTAGAAATAGCTGAGTATATAACTTATATTATTGTTGTCCTATTTGTAAAGAAGTCCAAAGGAAACATGAAGCCAAAATCTAAGAGATGTGGTTGTGTATTGACCTTTATTATTGTTGTCCACTTGTAAAATAGGACCAAGAATAGAGTGCTAACCTTTGTTTATAAAAGTCGGTCATTTGGCAGGCTACAAACCACTTCATAATCTGCGCTACCCATAATTTTAAGAGGGCTATGAAATAAACAATAGGAATTACCGCTGTAAATCTGAAGTGAGAAGTGCCATTACCCTCTTTCTACACACAAATTTAAACCCCGGTAGGCAAGGAATTAATTTATATGCTTTTAGAAGTTTCATATAACCTATGGCAACACATCATGACCTAGCATGACATTTTGTGGTCTCATTTCTTGAGGCATTTTATCAAATAATTCACCAAAACTAATCTGGTTGTCCATATTGACTAGCGGTAGCTAACTTACTAAGTACATTTTGTGGTCTCATTTTTTGAGGCATTTTGTCAAACAATTCACCAAAACTAATCAGGTTGTCCATATTGACTGGCAGTAGCTAACTTAATAAGTTAAAGGGGTTTAATTTGGTCACATAACTCCCAGACCTAGTCAAAACCTAGCCAAGAATTAGGCAGAGTATTACCACTAACCTAGAACCTTTCCTACACTGGTTTTATTTCCTAGAAAGCTCTAGTTTTCAACTTTTGGGTTGGTAAAAATTAGTGAAAGGTTTGAACTATATATATATATATATATATATATATATATATATTAAAAATCCTCTAACTCATATGACATCATGTAAATGTAGTTAAACACTAATTGCATGAAAGTGCATCACTATAAAAGGGTAATACATGTAAAAATATGCATTTGGAAACAATCGAGGTGTCTCAAACTATTGTAGCAATTTTCTAAGGGCTTAAATCACTTACATTACGCTTATTTGCTTCTTCCTTCACTAGTTTTTAGATTGACTACTCTACTGGTTAAGATATGAGGAATATTATGAATCCTATCATGGACAAATTAAAACATTTATCATTCTTATTGTTGCATAACAACAACAATATATAATTGTATGAAAAGAATAGCAGCTAAAGGAGTAAACTTGTCCCATGGGCATGGAAATCAACCCCAGCAACTGGAAAAAGTTGTAGAGACTTCAAACTCAACTCCAAACCTCCAAATTCGAGCTTTTTTCCTTACTACGCCTCTTGCTACTCACCCAAAATGAAATAAACTGGTCAAAAATGCCCTTCCCATGCCTCTTTATTTCCACTTCATGTCCTTTTTCCCAGTCTTGATTGTCAATTCTTTTTCCTGTTTGCAAGGCATGCTGGGTGCATGATTTATTGTTGAAGCATGGCGTCTAATTTTCCATTCATGAGAGTTGTCTAAGCATTCAATGTTGGTCGCTCTCCTCTCCTTTCATGGCCGTAGCATCCTGTTGCAGAAACCCTACGCCTATATACCAATAATCTCTAATTTTTGACTTCTGCGATTTCATTTCTTGTATTTTATTTTTTTCTAAGTTTCTTATATCTTTTTTTTTGGTTTTCTACTTCCATCATCGGTTACTACTGGGCTTTTATAATAATTTAAATCAACACTATAGGTAATAATAGTATTACTTATAATCATAATATGACTTATAATATTTATTTCTTTAATCATTTAATATTCAATGTATTAGAATGGGCATCAATAATAATTATCATTATTACTCTATAATTACGATTATTATAATACTTCCTTCAAAATTATATATAATCTATTTCGCAATTACAAATTTTATTACCACTATTACAAATTATCACCCCATAAGCCAAAACTCACAATATGATCCCATATTGTTATTACGGGAAAGACATGTTGAATGAAAAGTGTTTACAAACTAATATGCACAAGGTAGCAATTACCTAGCAAGTGGACTCAAACTAGGATCTTTAACTCCATAAACAATGGATGAGACTAACTGGGGATTGGTAAGAACATACCAATTTCTATTTTGGACGAGTCTCGAGATTAACCAGTGTTTCGGCAAGGTTGGCATTAAAGTCATTTTCAATTTATGGATCCGCAAAGTCCAATCCACCATGCACCTTGTTACCTGTGCACAAAACATTGTTCCTCGCAACGTTCACAATTTGGTTAGTCCAAGTTAGATGAAATATAGTCAAATATACCTATATAGAAATTAAATGAGAAACATAACTAGATTTCATATGCATACATCACTATCAGCCATTAAAAGTTCATTCACTTAGTATACACACTCACACAGGCACTCACACACACACATAGAGTTAATATTAAGTTTCAAGTCCCCACCCCTAGTCCAAATTACATCGGGACTACGGCGCCTTAGAATGGGTCCATACGGGATGTGACATCCTCCCCCTTAGGATTAAGTCAGCTCGGCTTAACTAAAATAAGTCTGGATATTCTAGTCTAATTACATTTTCATCTTCCTAGGTAGCTCCCTGCTCCCCATACTGGTCCCAAAGGGCCTTAACCTGTGGTATTTTTCTATTGTGTAGTTGTATATTGTGTCTATCTATAAGTGTGAGTGGTTAGAGGTGGATATCTTCAGCCTCTTCTACCTATAGTGCATGCCAATCAATTACATGTGTGGGGTCAACAAGATATTTCTTAAGTAGTGATACATGAAACACATTATGAATGCAATAGAGAGATGGTGGAAGAGCTAGTCTGTAAGAATGGCTAATCTTTTCAAGTATATCAAATGGTCTAGTATATTGCGGGGATAATTTGACAGCCTTGCCAAATTTTATTAAACTTTTATGAGGTTTGATGTGAAGAAACACTAAGTGTCCAACTACAAATTCTCTCGATGTTCACTTAGCATCTGCATAATTCTTTTGTCATTTTATTGCTTCCTTTGACCTCTCCCTAATGATCTTTATCTATCTATCGTATTCCTGAAGTAGTTCAGGTCTAATGGTTACACAGTTGTCCAAACTGTCCCATCCTATTAGGGTTCTACGCTTCCTTCCACAAAGTGCCTCGAAAGGGGTCATTTGAATGGAGGAATGGTAGGAGTTATTGTATGCAAACTCAATTAGGGGTAAATACTCTTCCCATTTCTTGGGTTGATCCATTACATACATTCGGAGCATATCCTCCATAACCTAATTAACTCTTTCTGTCTAGCCATCTATTTCAGGGTGGTAGGCAGTACTAAAATTGAGTTTAATACTAAGAGCGGTCATGAGGGTTGTCCAAAATTTGGAAGTAAATAGTTTATCCCTATCATATATAATCACTTTTGGCATCCCAATCAAACTGACTACCTCTTTTATGAATCTTTTTGCTAAAGTTGGAGCATCATCCTTAACATTACCCGGTATGAAGTGTGCTGCCTTGGTTAATTTATCAATTATCACCAAGATGCTATCATGTTAGTGCCGAGTTTTAGACAATCTTGTCACAAAATCCATTGAAATCACTGACCATTTGTGCCAAGGCAACTCATGGGGGTACAATATTCATGTTGGATGGCAATGTTCAACCTTGACCTGCTGGCATTCTAGGCACTTTGCAACAAAATTCGTTGCTTCACTTTTCATTCCTAGCTAGAAATAAACAGTTTTCAAATCTGCATACATCTTAGTTACTCTTAGATGTGCTTGGTAGGGTACATTATGGCTTTCCTCAAGATTTTTGTTCTAAAGTCTCTTTCTTCATGTGCATATATTCGTTATTGATAATGTAAGATACCATCATCTCCCAGATGATACTCCTATGTACCAGTCCCTTGTTGTAGTTGTAGCCTTATTTTTGAGAAAAGGGATCTTTTTCTTGCATCTGCTTAATAACTTCAAGCATGTTGAACTTTACTTGAGAGATCACGGCTAGTCTAGCCCTACGGCTTAAGGCACGGCAACCTGGTTCTCCTTACCCTTAACATATGAAATGTCTATCTCATAGTTACTTAAGAATTCTAGCCACCTTCTTTGTCTAGCATTTAAGTCAAGTTGTGTCAATAAATATTGGATCCCTTTGTGATTAGTATTCAATTTAAATGGTCTCCCCACTAAATAATGCCTCCAAACCTTCAAAGCATGCACAATCGCTGCAAGTTCCAAATCATGAGTATGATAATTGAGTTCATGATCCTTCAATTTTTGGGATTCAAAAGCGATCACTCACCCATCTTGCATTAAAACTCCACTTAGACCATCTAATGAGGTATCTGTCCATACTACGAATTCCTTTTCTGGATCAGGTACTTGCAGGATTGGAGTGCTGGTAAGTGCTTCCTTCAACTGTTGGAAGGCATTTTCACACTTTTTAGTCCACTCAAACCTCTTTTCTTTTCGTTGAAGGGATGTTATGGGGTTAGCTATTTTAGAAAAGTTCTCAACAAACCTTCTGTAGTATCCAATCAATCCCATAAAGCTCCGTACCTCTGATAAATTCTTAGGAGTATGCCAATCTACAGTTGCCTAAATTTTGGCTAGATCCACTGAAATTCCTTTAGCTAAGATAATGTGTCTAAGGTAATGTATCTTAGGCTGAAAAAAGGAACACTTGGTCAATTTCCCATACAATTTATGCTCCCTCAACCTCTGTAGTACAATTCTTAGATGCTCCTCATGCTCATGCAGATTCTTGGAGTAGATGAGAATATAATCTAAAAATACCAACAAAAATTTGTTGAGATAGTCATGAAATACATGGTGCACGAGGCTTATAAAGGTAGATGGAGCATTTGTTAAGCCAAAAGGTACCACTAAAAACTCATAGTGGCCATACCTAGTTCGGAAAGATGTCTTCAGAATATCCTCTTCCTTGATTCAGAGCTGATGGTATCCAGACCTTAGGTCTATTTTTGAAAAGGTTGTGGCTCCCTCCATTTGATCAAACAAATCATCAATTCAAGGAAGGGGGTATCTATTTCTGATGGTCACCTTGTTCAACATTCGATAATCAATGCACAATCTTAGAGTCTCGTCCTTCTTCTTGATGAACATTATCAAGGCTCCCCAAGGTGACACGCTAGGCCGTATTAACCCTTTCTCCATTAGATCCTGTAGTTGCATTTTAAGCTCCTGTAATTCAGCAGTATTCATTCTATAAGGAGCCCTTGAAATAGGCTCTGCCCCTGAAACTAGATCAATTCAAAAGTCAAATTGTTGCTTAGGGGGTAAGCCTGGGAATTCTTTAGGAAAAACGTCATGAAATTCTTGAAGAATAGGATGATCCTCAATTTTAGGAACTAGGTCTTCGCTGCCTTCTTCAATATTTACCATATATAGTTTGCTTCTCTTCCTTACAACTCTCTTGGCTTGCATGGCTGTAACAATTCTCACAACTAATGGCCTTTGAATTCCTTGGAGTACTATTGATCTTCCTTGGTCATCTAGGCATTCAATTGTTTTGTTATAACAGTCCAGTGTAGCTTGGTGTGTCCTGAACCAATCCATTCATAGGATCAAGTCATAAGACCCTAACTTTGTGACCAATAGATTAACCTTACTTTTTTGTGTTGTGTAAATCAATTTCTGCTCCTCTCAGGCTAAAATTTACCCGTTGAATCTTACCAAACCCAAACTCTACCTCCATCTCCTCTAGAATAAGATTTTTAAATCCAATATTACATTTTTTTAACACCTTAGGTGAAATAAAGCTATTAGTTGCCCCTAAGTCTGCTAGAATAGAGATGGATTGTCTATGAAAAGTACCTTGCAACTCTATGAGTGAAGCTTGGTTGTCATCTTGGTGGCTATCCACAGCTGGGTAAATTCTGGCTGGAGGCTTGGTGGATTTTTCCTGATTCCTTGGACACTCATTTTTGTAGTGGTTGCCCCCACAAGTCCAACATCCTCCCACTAGGCCAATCTTCTTACTTCCCTATCCTTAAGAAATCTAGTATGTGCTACCTGCTTAGATGGTCTCTGTCGTTTTCCTTCACTGTCCTTGGTTTCTGTTGATTTAGAACTTCTTTTGAAGCCCTGGTTCCTTTTAAACTTATCCCCTTCCTTCTTTTTTGGTGTAGTTTTCTTAAATTCCTTCCTTTTGTTGTCAGAGTGCAAAAGGAATAAGAATTTTGTTTTCACTCTTGCTTACTCTTCTGCTTCTCTTCAGTAAATAGGGCTACCTCCATTGCTTCATTTAGCCTCTAAGGTCATGATAACTTAGTCACATACATGAGGTTCTTATTCAAGCCTAGGATAAACTTGTTTATGTAGTCCTCCTCTTCCTTCATGTAATGAACATGACACAGTAAACCCATGAATTTGGTCTTATACTCAGAAATTGTCATCCCTCCTTGGTGTAGTGAATGGAATTCAGTCAATTTTTTATCCTTATGGTGGGTGGAAAGCTATTCCTCGTGGAATCATTTTATGAACTTGTCCCAAGTTAGCTAATGCAATTCATATTTTTTAATTTATAGTAGATGGTCGCACCATAAAGACGCTTCCCCTTCTAGCTAATAGATGGTGATTCAAGCCTTAGTGTTGGAATTCAAATCTAATAACCCAAAATACTTGTTCATTCCAATTAACCAAGCTTTTGCAATGTCTCTGCCACCTATTCCGTTAAACTTGGGAGCTTGCATTTTCTTTAGCTCTCTAATCCAAGGGTCCTTTCCCACCCTTCGCTGTGGCTCTCCCAATGAGAAGCTATGGGTAGTAGCTTGGGAACTATGTTTGTGATCTTGGTCCTCATCAATTCCTAGGCCAGTGTTATGATTCGTTTCTTGCTCCTTCTATCTCATTAATTCCTCAATCTGTTGCTCTTGTGAAGCTATTTTTGCTCGAAGGGCATTCAACTCAGCTTGCAATTCCTCATGTACCATTGGTTGTGAGGAGGTTGCACCTTTGTTGGCTCTAAGTATTTCAGCCAAACTTGGACTAGACCTTCTCCTGGTTGTCCTCTTCATTTTCTATGGGTATATCTCAATTGCGAGACAATTATAACAAATTCATCATTTATTTACAACCTTCATCAAATTGTTTTAAACTCACATAATGCAGGAATCTAGAAGTAACTCTTTCATTTTGAAATATTTCAAGCATCCAAGAGTCAAACTAAAGTTCCCATTTTAACAATGATAAGGTATAATTACTTCGATAGTTCTTCATTAACATAGATTAATTACATAGATGTCATTACATAGAGGTGTTGATAGATGCTATTACATAGATGCCATTACATAGAGGCATCGATAGATGCTATTACATAGATGCCATTACATAGAGGCATTGATAGACGTTATTACAAAGAGGAGGTGATATTTAATTAATACTATATCATCACTACATATAAGTTCTTAGACAATAGGAAGTTCCTCTTCCTTAGGCTCTTCCTCCTCAGAAGTTTCCATGATTGCAGATGGTTTGGGGTGCACACGCTCGAATTCAACAATCACTTCTTTTGAAAGTGTTGGTGCATTATGTCCGCAACCCAAAGGGAAATCTCTTTTAGTAGATGGTTTGGGCTTACTTACTGAAGGTGGGTTCGGCTTTGGTGGGTTTACATTCTTAGAAGGTCCAATGACTTCCTTACCCTTTTGAAGTTTTAGATGCTTAATGGTTATCGTCAGGGTCTCAGAATCAGATATCATTTCAGGTTCTATGTTAGACAATGTCATAGTAAGTTCTACAGAACCCGCTATGGTCTTAGGTTGGGGATGTGGTTTTTTGGAGGCTCCCTTCTTTTCTTTATTCTTGTGACCCATGGCTACATAATCAAAAGAAACAATTCAACACATGCAGAAAAAGTGAGCTCCATAGTCCTAGAGTTGGAAATTGGGCTTTGATACCAATGTAATATCCCTAAAATATGCAACCAATTTTTTTTATTTTTATAATAGAACTTACTACATACCACATACAATGACTGAACTAAAACAGGTTTGAAGATGATTGAAATACATTCATGGTCATTAGGCCTTCACGAGGAGGTTTGAATTTAAACACTTACAAGCTAGTTGATAATTTGCAGCAAGAATACATGGCATAAATTTGTAACAGCCATAAGAGAACATGGCAAAAATTTATAACAATAGTAGGGAATTTCCTATTAGAAATGAAGGTGCAAACCACACAATGGAAATCTGATTCAAACCTTATTATCCTCTAAACAATGTAGAATCAATGGAGATTGCAACAAAAATTAAAACCCATTACACAGAAATAACATGCATTAAGAATTGAACACATAACACGGTATGTAACGTGGAGAAAACCCTTTGAGGTAAAAAATTCCACCAAGAAAAGAGGCTCCGAGTTGTATTATCTTCAAATATGAGATTACAATACATGCACTTCCTCTATTTCTTCAGTCTTCAATCCAGCGACGCCTATTACTCTCCAATCTGATAAAAATGTAGTACAAATATCCTTATAAAAAGGGGTTGCCTTCTAAGGAAAGATAATCGACAAAATATCAACCATCAGATCAGTGACCTAGTGATAAATGGTCTAGATTCACAATGATAAAATATAAATAAAATGAGTAATTAATTAATTAGATAAAATTTACAAGGTTGATGGCACCTTAATCCTAACATTCTCCCACTTGACATCATACATTGTAAATACCCATAGGAAAACTATCAAGTAATCAAGCACTAGAAGCAAGGCCCATGGCCTCTCTGCACCAAACAAATTTCTTTGTGCTCATAGGCTTGGTCGAAGCATCTACAACATTCTCCTGAGTGTCTACCTTCTTCAACTCAATCTATCCATTTGCAACCATTTCTCAAACAAAGTAATACTATACACCAACATGCTCAATCTGAGCATGATACATAGGATTCTTGGCCAAACATATAGCACTCTAGCTATCACAACTAATCTGAATGATCCTACAATCAAATCCAATACCTGTACACAATCTCCTCATCCAAACTGCCTCCTTAGAGACATGAGTAGCAACCATATACTCTGCTTCGGTGGTGGACAAAGCAACTGTGGGTTGCCTTTTGCTCATCCAACTCACTGCTCCACCAAACAAAGTAAACACATAGCCACTAGTGGACCTTCGACTATCTAGGTCACCTACCCAATTTGCATCAACAAAACCCTGTATGCCCAACGATTTATCAGCACTATCAATACTAGAATAAACCAAACAATAATTAGGAGTACTTGCAAGATACTTAAGCACCCTCTTCGCATAATTCCAATGATGTCTACTAGGGTTAGACATAAATTTGCTCAGAACACCCACTACTTGGGCAATATCTTACCTAGTGCAAACCATTGCATACATCAAACTCCATACAACACTAGCAAATGGCACATTAGACATATCCTCAAAATCATCCTCATTCTTTGGACACATATCTAATGAAAGCTTAGTACCAATCGGTAAAGGAACTCTAATTGGGTTACAGTCCTGCATACTGAATCTCTACAAAATGGTATTCACATACTTTGTGACAACCAAAGCTTTATGTTACCTCTGTCCCTCTTGATCTCCATACCCAGAATATACCTGGCAGCTCCAAGATCCTTCATATCAAATGCACTTGAAAGTTGGGCTTTAATCTCACTGATCATACCCTTAGTATTGCTAAAAAATAACATGTCGTCAACATACAATGCAATGATCAGAATGGAATCATCAATACAATGAATGTAAACATAGTGATCCTCCTCACTTTTAAAAAAACCTAATTTCAACACAAATGAATCAAAATTTTGGTACCATATTCTGGGGGATTGTTTCAGACCATAAAGAGACCTCTTCAATCTGCAAACCCAATGTTCTTTTCCTTTTACCTCAAAACCTATAGGTTGTTGCATATAAATTTCTTCCTCAAGATCTCCATGCAAGAACGCTCTCTTAACATCCATTTGCTCAATCTCCCAATCATAAGTTGTATCAGTGGATAAGAAAAATATTGTCACATCTCATTTTATGGACTATATAATTTTTCTAGATTATTGAACATTTACTATGATTGTTTTACTTTGAGTAAGTTCCATGTGTGTGAAGGTAATTATCGTGATGTTATATTTGTGTAAATAGGAAAGTTGATTTTAATATTAAATATTATCGATATGATTATAATGTTTTGCTTCGGCTATGTTTTAGGGAACTAACCTATTGATGTCAAGTTCTGTTGTTATATGGAGTCTAATCAGACTTAGAGGTTAAATTTTCCCCACTTTTATTGGCATGATTTCCCCCCAAATTAATTAACGAGGGTTTGGGGGCAGTGCCCCTTGCGGGGTCCAGGGGCAACACCCCTAGCGCGCTCCCTGTCGTGATATAGGGCGGGGTTCGAGGGGCAACGACCCTGAAACCTCAAATGACTTTATTATTTTATAAAGGCGTCGAGAGTTATTTTTCTATTAGCTAACATAAAAAACTCATTTTTGTAACCAACATAAGTCTTGATAAAATGACTAAGGGTTAGAGTTTCTGTTGATATTATATTGTAGCATTTGCAGTAGTATTGAGTTGCAGGGATTGCTAGTTGTAATCAATTTGATTTTCTAGATAATAATATTGGACTCTCTATTGGTGGATGTGGCCCGAGTTTGGGTGAACCATGTTAAAACTTGTCTCTCACTGTTATTATTTCTGTGTATTTTCATTCCTTTGTTTAATCTTTATTTGCATTTAATTGATATCTTCTACATGCAATTCCTACAAGTGGTATCAGAGCGGGTTGTGTTCGATTATCATCTGCATGAAGGTCTCATGGTTGAATGGGAGTAATGGGGAACAAAGGTAAATTGAAGGTAGATAAATTCAATGGGCAGAACTATCAATTATGGAAGATGTAGATGGAGGATTATCTTTATCAGAAGGATTTATGGAGGTCGTTGGAAGGAATAGCCAAGAAACTGACGACAATGACTGATGAGGATTGGAAACTTCTGGATAGAAAGGCACTAAGAACCATTCGGTTGTGCCTGACACCATCTGTGACATTCAATATAACAGGAGCGAAGACAACAAATTAACTGATGAAAGCTTTGGCTAAATTGTATGAAAAACCCTCAGCCTCAAATAAGGTATTTCTCATGAAGAGTTTGTTTAATTTGAAAATGATTGAAGGTGGATCTATGACAGATCATTTAAATGAGTTTAATACAATTACCAGTCAGTTAACTTCTATAAAAGTCAAATTTGATGAAGAGGTGAGGGCTCTCTTAGTTTTATGTTCTATGCTAGAAAGCTGGAATAGCTTGGTAATGGCTGTAATTAATTGTCTCTGGTTCAAATACTTTTAAATTTGATGATGTTGTTGGTGTTATCCTTAGCGAGGAAATACAACAGAAAAGCTCAGGAGGGTCCATAGTAGGTAGTGTTTTGAATGCAGAAAGTAGGGGCAGATCAAAGGAAAGAAGAAAAGGTTCTGGAGGTCATGGGAAGTCATGAGGAAAATCAAAGGACAAAAGGTCCCAATCCAGAGGATAGAAGGATTGTTTGTATTGTGGGAAACCCAGTCATCTGAAGAAAGATTGTTGGTCTCAAAAGAATAAAGAAAGAGACAAACAAGAAGGCAATAAGGAAGAAAATGTGGTAAGTAATAAATTTGAAGATGATGCTTTGATTCTTTTCCTAGATAATGTTGATGATTCATGTGTTTTAGATTCAGGTGCCTCATTTCATGCTAAGCCCCATAGAAGTTATTTTCTTGATTATGTCCAAGGGGATTTTGGGATGGTTTATTTGGGAGATAATGACCCTGTCAGATTGTTGGAAAGAGAAGAATTAAGATTAAGTTGTAGAATGTGAATCATTGGCTACTAAAAGAGGTAAGGCACGTTCCAAGGCTAAGTAGGAATTTAATTTCAGCAGGCCGACAACTAGGTGATAAAGGTTGCACTGTTACTTTTAATGATAAAAATTGGAAGGTTTCAACAGGTGCCTTAATAGCAGCAAAAGGTGTGAAAGTAGGCACCTTGTATCTTTGTAGAGGTCATACTATTCCTTCTACTTTAGTTGTTGTAGAAAAAAATAAATAGGTTTAGGAATAGTTGTTGTGGGTTTGCAAGAAGAGACTGAAACAATTGTTGCATGTTCTAAGACAACACTGTGGCATAACAGACTTAGACATATGAGTGAAAAATGTATGAAGGTACTTCATTCTAAGAAAGTTTTACTAGGTCTGAAATGTATTAATATAGATTTCTATGAAAGTTGTGCGTATGGGAAACAAAAGAGAGTTATTTTTCTTAAGGATGGGAAGCAAAAGAAAGATGAAAAGTTGGAGCTTGTGCATACAGATGTATGGGGACTAACTCAGATATCTTATCTCGGTGGCTTTCGGTATTATGTTACATTCATAGATGATGTAACTAGGAAAGTTTGGATTTATTTCCTTATGCAGAAATTTGGTGTATTTGAAACAATTAAGAAATGGAGAAGCTTGGTTGAGAATGAGACAGGTAAAAGATTAAAATGTCTCAAATTTGATAATGGTGGTGAGTATTGCAACAAAGAATTTGAGGATTATTGTTCCTTTAATGGAATTCATAGGCAGAAAATAGTTCCAGGAACTCCACAAGAAAATGGAGTGGCTAAGCGCATGAATATGACAATAATGGAGCATGCAAGGAGCATGGGATTGCATGCTAGGCTGCCTTTAAACATGTGGGCAGAGGTTGTCAATACTGTTGTATATTTAATTAATAGTGGTCCTTTAGTTCCTTTGGGCTGTGGTATTCCAAAGGAAGTACGAACAGGTAAGAAGGTGCGTTATTCTTTTCTCAAAACCTTCAGATGTGAAGTATTTGCACATGTAGATTCTGAAAATAGAACCAAGCTGGATGTAAGATCAAAAACGTGTATCTTTGTTGGATATGGCATTGATGAATTTGGTTATAGGCTTTGGGATGTTGAAAATCTAAAAATTGTGAGAAGCAGAGATGTTGTATTCAATGAGAAGGTGTTGTACAAAGATCAGTTGCAATAGCATGAGAAGAAAGAAAAGGATTATGTGGTGATGGATGATACTCTAGATAATGATGTTCCAATGGTTCCTCATGCTCCACAACAACAACAACAAATACCACAAACTCCAGTGAATGTTAGACGGTCAACAAGGCTAAGTAGACCTCCTGAAGGTTTTATCCTTCTTTGTATTCTATTTTGTTAACAGATGCTGGTGAATTAGAAGGGCATGATGAAGCTATGCAAGTGGATACAAAGGTTCAGTGAGAGATTGCAATGAAAAAAGAAATGGACTCCTTGCTGAAAAATCAGACTTGGGAATTATGTAAGTTGTCTGCAGGTAAAAAGGCTTTACCAAACAAATGGGTTTATAAGCTGAAAGAGGAAGATGGAGGTAAGAAAAGATTTAAAGCTAGGTTAGTTGTAAAAGGATTTTCACAGAAAAAATATATTGATTTTGATGAGATTTTTTCTTCAATTGTTAAGATGATTTCTATTCGTACTATTTTAAGTATTGTGGCTATTGAAGATTTGCATTTGGAACAACTAGATGTGAAAAATGCCTTTTCTTCATGGTGATTTGGAGGAGATATATATGGAACAACCCCAAGGATTTGAGGTCAAAGGTAAGAAAAAACTGGTGTGTAGATTGAAGAAGAGTTTGTATGCCTTGAAACAAGCACCTCGGCAATGGTACTTAAAATTTGATAGTTTTATGGTTGAGCAAGGCTACAGCCGGTGTAATTCTAACCATTGTGTTAATTTTAAGAGGTTAGATAATGACAACTACATTATTTTATGTTTATATGTTGATGACATGCTTGTAGCAGGATCTAACATGGATCACATAAGAGAGTTAAAATAGTAGTTAGCACAATCATTTGCTATGAAGGATTTGGGGGCAGCAAAACAAATCCTTGGTATAAAAATTTACAGAGATAGGAAAAATAGAAAATTGACTTTATCTCAGGTTGATTATGTTGAAAAGGTGTTGCAAAGATTCCATATGGAGAATGCAAAAGCTATCAGCACACATTTGCCTAGTCATTTGAAATTGACTAAGGAGATGTGTCCAAAGACACAAGAGGAGGAAAACAAAATGTCCAAGGTACCATATGCTTCACCTATAGGAAGTTTAATGTATGCCATGGTATGCATGAGACCAGATATTGTACATGTTGGAGTCGTAAGTAGGTATATGAGTAATCCTAGATTGGAGCATTGGAATGCGGTAAAATAGATTCTTAGATATTTGAGAGGTACATCTAATAAACACTTATGTTTTGTGGGCTCTAATATTGATTTAGCAGGTTATGTAGACTTAGATTTGGCAGGGGATATTGATACCAGGCGGAGTACTATAGGTTATGTCTTTACTGTAGGTGGGACAATAGTGAGTTGGATCTCATGGTTGGAAAAGGTGGTTGCCTTATCCACCATGGAGGTAGAGTATGTAGTTGCAACAGAGGCAAGCAAGGAAATGATATGGCTGCAATCTTTCATGAAAGAATTGGGCAAACAACAGACT
Source organism: Cunninghamia lanceolata (assembly GCA_027924645.1). Classification (NCBI taxonomy): domain Eukaryota; kingdom Viridiplantae; phylum Streptophyta; class Pinopsida; order Cupressales; family Cupressaceae; genus Cunninghamia; species Cunninghamia lanceolata. Next base: position 3,166,211 of record BSBN01000752.1, on the reverse strand, counting down.
AGCAATTATTTGTTTACAAACAGTCAGAGTGCCATACATCTTGCAAAGAATTCTGCCTTGCATTCAAAGACCAAACACATACAGCTAAGGTATCACTTCATCCGGTCGGTGTTGGATGATGGATAGTTATAGTTGGAAAAGATACATACAGATGAAAATCCAGCAGATATGTTTACGAAGGCAGTGACAAGGAAGAAGCTGAGCTTCTCTTCAGCTTCGGTTGGTCTTTAAGACTAAAAATAATAAACTCAGAACAACAGAGTCCAGGGTGTTTATTTCCAGTGGGAGCTATAGGGTCAGCAATGTTATGATCAATCTCCAAGTGGGAGATGATATGTTGTGGAGTCTGATTAGTCTCCAAGTGGGAGATTGTTGTTATATGGAGCCTAATCAGACTCAGAGGTTAAATTTTTCCCACTTTTATCAGTGCAGTTTCCCCCCAGATTATTTAACGGAGGTTTGGGGGCAGCGCCCCCAAGACGGGGTCAAGGGGTAGCACCCCTTGCAGGGTCTAAGGGCAGTGCCCTTGGTGCACTCCCTGTCGCGATATAGGGCGAGGTCGAGGGGTAGCACCCCTGCGGGGGCTCGGGAGCAATGCCCTCGAAACCTCAAACAACTTTTATTATTTTTTAAAGGTGTCAGGAGTTATTTTTCTATTGGCCGACATAGAAAAACCCTATTTTGTAACCGTGATAAGTCTTGATAAAATGGCTAAGGGTTAGGGTTTTTGTTGATATTATATTGTAGCATTTGTCGCAGTATTGAGTTGCAAGGATTGCTAGTTGTAATCAGTTTGATTTGCTAGATAATAATATTGGTCTCTCTATTGGTGGATGTAGCCCGCGTTTGGGTGAACCATGTTAAAACTTGTCTCTCGATGTTATTATTTCTGTGTATTTTCATTCCTTTATTTAATCTTTATTTGCATTTAATTGATATCTTCTACATGCAGGTTGAGTGCGAATGAATGCAGGTACTTGTCGAAGACGAGAACATTGTTGAGGTAGAGGTGTTCTAGCCACTTGGTAAGAACTGTTTAGGATGGTTAAACCTGATGCACTCACACACTCACACACTCACGTAGTCTCATATTGCATTATTTTGAATGGTTTAATATGCATTATTGTGTGGATAATAAATGTCATTGATGGTTAGATGCTTAGAAAATATTGTGTTTATAATTATTATAAAAATTATTTTTGAATGCATGATTTAATTGTAAATATTAAAAGTTATTTTGATTAATATTAAAGGGTGTATTGTGTTTTAAATGGTGAATATATATGGTTGTATTTTATATTATTTAATAATAAATAATAAACTTTCCTATTTATAAAATATGGATGTTTGGAAGACAATATCTAATTTAGACTTAAAATAATTGTGATGTAATGGATAGATATTATTATTATTATTATCATTATTATTATTATTATCACATCTTGAGTTGATTTAGAGTAATTATATTTTTTTGATCCGTAATTTGGAGTGATTATGTTTATTTAAAATAGATAAATAGTATTAATAATAGTATTATTATATTTAGAAAGTTAAAGTAAAGAGAATTAAATAAATTACTATCATGCAAGTGATAGAAAGATAATTAAGCTATTTTTATTCTAATTTAAATAAAAATTAAGTCTAATTTTAAATGCAATATCATGCAAACAGACGTAAACTTTAGTTATCAAAAACAAAGGAATCCTAAAAATAAGAAAAATGCCAAGTTTAGGAGGGATTTCGAATAGAGTGTTGTCACCTAGATTTGCACCCAATGTTGAAGGCTTTTAGGGCTCCAACAATCTAGTGAAACATTGAGACAACTTCTAGGTGTGGGACCCTACAGAGAGGTCGAATCTCCAAAGAGAGGCTAGTTCCTTTATTGAATGAGAGATTCAGCTAACCTAAGACTAAACCTAATCTATCCACCTGATAGGAAAAGAGGAAGAGGGAGTAAAACTAAATTAAAGGGAGGTGATACACCAGGTTTGAATAAAGAACATTCACAGAGCTAAGAGGCACCAATAAAGAAATACAACTGATAAACTTACATAGATCATGAAGAGCTTAATAGAGACAAAGAATGGATTTCTAGGAATTTAAACATTCACAAACAGTGACCAATTCTAAAGCTACACAGAGTTAAAAGCATGAAAAAGTAAAACACCATATGTATTGATTAAGAGGCACAGTTATAGCAGAGGAAAGTTTTGTTTGGAATATAGAAGCATAAGACTAACTATTTTCCAACCTTTTTTACATCTTACATTCATGCATATATAGCATCTGATTCCAAATGACCTAATTAGGTTACAATAAATTGCCACATGGGCTTTGTTAGAAAATATCTTTGCCAAAAGGAATGTCAGCCTGTGAGAATTCATTGCAGAAAATATCTAGATCCATCGAGCAGCTGGAAGATATTTTGGGCCATCAATGCAAGCTGTTAAATTGCTCATCTGCAACAATTAATGCAAAATATTTGCATTTGAGAAACTTCTACAACACTTCAATTCGGCTCTAGATGTGTCTTGTTGGCCGAGTCTACATATCCTTCTTCAGTCGGCAGCCATCCTGATATCCAGAGGCGTATCCAGATCATAGGATTTGGATCATATTTTCAAAGTGAGAATATCCCTTTAAAAGCCTGCCAAATGAAAGAGGAGGAAATTCTAAGCACTTTTGCCTTTTGGATCACATAGAAATTTCTCAGGATGAGGGAGATATTTGCGGTCAAAGTTGCGGTCAACTGGCATATGGATATCCACGTGTCATCATTTCATAGCCGCACATAAGGAATATGACGTCATCTTCGACAATCTGTGGGCTATACGATATCCAGATGCACCCATCAAATTACCGTCGCAGCAATATGGAGAAACCATCATCTACATGGATATTAATCTTTAATATCTGGGTGCCAACTTAATATCTGGACGCCTTTGAATATCCTGATGATGTCATCGGCATGAGGAACTTCTTTGAAGGGAGGATCTGGATGATGTCATCAAGATATTAGCACTAGGGAGGATATACCAGAGGCAGAATGTCTGGATGACATCATCATCATATGCATTTCTTTGAAGAGGGGGTCTGGATGATGTCATCAGGACATTCGCAAGGAACCCGAATATTAAAAGGGATCCAAACATTAGTTAAAATCTGGATGTTTAGAAAACATTCAGACATTAGTTAAAATTTGGATGTTTAGAAAACATCTGGATATTAACTAAGGTCCGCATATTGGGAAGCTCCGGATATTAGGAAATATCTAGATGACATCATCAGGATATCCATACAAAAATGACTAAGTAAAAGATGGAAAATCCCTACGAAGAAAGGCATTGAAGCCAAAAGATTTCTGGTTTTTTCAGGGCCTTTTTCAAGGATTCTCCAAATGGATTTTTAGGATTTTTGCAAGGCAGAGCACTAGGATTGAAAGATTTAAGCCCTGTAGGGCCATATTCCAAGGGATATCCAAACATTAGGAAGGTGAACCATTTTAGTCTGGGTAGAGGAAAATGGGTGAACATAGAAAAAGAGAGAAAATCTCTAGTGGTTAAAAGAAGTTAAAAACTAAAAACTTTGGACACCAAGATGGGAGAAGAATTTTGAATAAAAAAAGCAAGGTGTTTTCAGAGAAAAAAAAACCCAGTCAAGAACAGTCATCAAAAAATGGTGATAACTTTGTCATACCAGAACAAAATTTAAAATCATAAACTATTTTGGAAATCTAAGGAAGAGCAAAACAAAACCCAGAAAGGCTTTGAAGATTTTCGCATTATTTAGTGTAGCTAGCAAAAGAAGGGGACTTGATTTTATTTCTGGGCAGCAACTGGATAAAAGAGAAGAAGAACAACAACAAGTATTCAACTCTTTTGAAAGAGAGTGTAACCAGGTACTTTTCTTGTTTTTAATTGCAATAATTTAATATGGTAATTGACTGTTAAAACCATAGATATTTTGCCTGTGAAACTATTCTTTCTGGCCTACGTTTTTTATTGGATCGACCTCCTCTTGACTGGCATTGGCCTATCTTTCCTTGGCCGCCTAATCTCCTGGTGTGGGTTGACTTTCTCCTTTATTTCTGCCACAATTTGCCCTATTTTTCAGTGCTTCTATGAAGTTGGTGCCTGTGCTTTTATTTTGCCGCCTACCAAGTTCCTTTCCTTGTATTCATGGTATAGTGATTAGTAAATCGACCTTGCAAACCTATTTCACTTCCCTGCAGATGATGTTACTGTTGCAGTCTAGTATTACTATTTTAGAGGTTTCTATAGTTGTGAATGGAATACCCACTCACCATTTCTTTAATGCTGATTTATAACTACTTTTAAGATTACTGTCATAGCAAGTTTTTAACCTTCTATATTAGATTTAAAGTTCCAATTATAGCTAAGATTATTTATTTAAATGTTGTTTCAGACCTAATTTTTTAAAGTTGTTATCTTTATTGTTAGCTGTTAATAATCAATCATTTGTTAGAAATTGACCTTTACTTATGGATCAAACGATGTGAAAATAAACTCTTAAACTTAGATGTTAGGATTAGATTTCTGTAGCAGCCTTATAGGCATCAAAGGTTTCTTTGCAAGATGTCCTCTTATTTATTTTAGTGTTGTTTCAGATATAATTTTGTTACTGTCGTTAGTGTGACAATAAGTCTGTTATGAGTTCTATAGCTTTATTTTTCTGCCACAATTCTTGTCGTAGTTGTGACAGTAAGACTGTTTCTTGTTTCTTTAACTTCTTATCGTAGTTGTGACAAGGAGGTCTTTAAAATGATTTAGAAAACCTATTACTTTGCGAATATTTGAATGAAATAGATTACAAGTTAAAATTATCTTTTCCTTATATGTTATTGTAATGGAGTAAATTCTGATGTGTGGATATCATTTTCTTGATAAAAATTTCTTGAAGATAATTGCTATACTTGATTCGAATGATTTAGAAAACTTATTATAATATGAATATTGAATGGAATAGTTCCTGTCATAAATGTGACAGTAAGATTATTGAGTGACTTAGAATAATTATCACGTTATGAACCTTTAAGTGGATTATGGACTTGGAAATTAAATCAATTTAGTAGTATATAAGATGCATGTTGTGTAATCGAATGATGAGTTACTTACTTGAAAAGTGTGTCTTCATGTTTGAAATTTTGGAAAGGGAATTAGAGATGGACTATAGGAGAGTATGGATTGTTTTATTTTATTATTTATTTTACTTGTTTATTGGGGAAAGAAAGTAGATTTTTATCTAGGAATGTTATTGGGTTGCTTTTGGGCCAGGATGTTGAATATGGATTATTAGAGATGGCTTTTCCTCTTTTTGGGAATTGACCGGTTACTATGTTTTAAAGGTTTAGATCTAAACAAGCTATCATTGAAAAAGATGAATATTTTGTCTAGCAAACTTATTCATATATATCTCTGCCACATCTTGTTGTGAGAGAATCTACATTTCATTATTTAGAATTGCACATTAGCCATAAGCTTGCATCAGGTGTTCCACCTGCCAGTTGTTCTAGGTAGCTAGATAATTTGTGCAGGGTTGGGTTTCCTTCATGTCATGAAGGTATCCAAGGAAGTGTAATTGCTTCACGGTTGGGCGGAAAAGCACCTGAGCCATGTTCCCATCTCTTGGCTCGTAGGAGAACCACTTGGTTTGTGGTGATTGGAGAGTGTGTTGATTTATTTATACTTGTAATTGGATGTATTATGGCATGAATGCCAATGGACTTTGTATATTATTTTATAGGGCTTTCACCTGGATTGAGCATGTGACTTTTGTAAGATTTAATGACTTTTATTAAATCATATTTATGAGATTATATTTTTACTTGTGATATTGTAATTAAGCCAATTAATTACATCATTTTACTTTCGTTACTTGATGGGTTGTATTTAAGTGGATTATTTACTTCATTTTACTTTTGTGATGGTTTGAGGGTTTTTACAAATCTAATAGAAGTTAATTTAGCAATAGGAGAGAAAATTTCACCGAAATCAACTCCCTCTCTCTGGGAGTAGCCCTTGGCTACTAGTTTAGCCTTGTACTTCTCTAATGAACCGTCTACTCCAAACTTCTTCTTGAAGACCCACTTACAACTTATAGCCTTTCTTTCTTTGGGAAAATGAACAAGATCCCAGGTGTTGCAAGATTCTAAAGCCATCATCTCCTTCTGCATGGTTAACTGCCAAGACTCACTATCATCTGCATGAATAGCTTCCTTGTAGGATCTACGCTCATCGTCAATACTCAATAAAGCAAATACACAACAGAAATTTGGTGGGCTATACCTGTCAACTAGGTTTCGTTGTCTTGTGGATCTTCTCAGAGGTGGAGTAATAAAGTCTTCAAGTTCTTCTACATGCTCATATGTACCAGCTTCTTCTATCACAACAGATTCTTCCTCATCAGAAATTTCACTCAAGTCTCCTTCTACTCCTTCACCTTCCAATCCATCATTATGTTCTTCCTGAGGTGCATCTCCATGCTCTAATTCAAAATGCACTCTCTTCACCTTTTCTTATTTTTCCTTTGGTTGTTCAAGTTTTGAAATAACACTAAGTTCCCTGAAAATAACATCTCTAGAATAGATAATCTTGCGAGTTAGAGGATTCCAAAGCTTACAACCTTTTGCATTATCACCATATCCAATGAAAGCACACTTTTCATCTTTTGGATCCAACTTAGTTCATTTTTCTTTAGGCACATGAACATAAGCCTCACAGCCAAATACCCTTAAATGTGAAATAAGAGGTTTCTTACCTGCCCACATTTCATAAGGAGTTGAAACAAAAGCCTTACACAGATTTGTTAATCAAGTAGTTTGCAATACATATAGACTTTGTCCAAAATCATTTATCTAACTGTGAATCACTCAACATACTTTTGACTCTTTCCATTACTGTCCGATTCATCCTTTCTGCCACTCAATTATGTTGTGGAGTATACGAGGTAGTTTTCTATCTAACAATACCTGCATGCTTACAAAATTCATCAAATTCCTTAGAATAATATTCCCCTCCATTATTAGATCTCAAAACCTTTATCTTATAATCTGATTTCTTTTCAACTAAGGCTTTAAATTCCTTAAACTGAGTGAAAACTTCAGATTTGTGACGCATAAAATAAATCCAGGCAAACCTTGAGACATCATCAATGAAGGAAACAAAATATCTAGATTTTCCAATTGATTCAATATCCACTGGACCAAAATCATACGAATGAATAAATTCTAATTTATCATTAGATTTATTATTGCCTAAAGGAAATGGAGATCTATTCTATTTTCCAAACACACAATGTTTACAAATTTTGAAACTCTCATCAGAATAGGATAAACTGTTTGACAATTTTTTATTTAAAATAGTCTTTAAACCAGACCGACTTATGTGGCCCAATCTACGGTGCCACAACATACATGTATTTTTAGTATTAGCCTCAAATGAATAAGAGGCATTACAAACTGTAGTGGCTTCAAGCTTAAATAAGGTTCTCAATCTCTTCCCCTTCGCTACCACCAAGTTCCCTCTCACCAATCTGTAGCCATGCTTGTCAAATGTTACATGCATTCCCAAATCATTTAACTTCAAAACTAAAATTAGATTTCTAGCTAATCTAGGAACATGCAAAACACCAGGGAGGGTTTTAATCCTCCCATCACTGAAACACAACAATACCTTGCATTTCCCAGTTATCAAATATGCAAAATTGTCCCCAAGGTACACATTACCTCCATCAAATTCTTCATATGTGGAAAACCATTCCTTATGCGAGGTCATATGAAATGAGTATCCTGAGTCAACCAACCAATGATCATTAGAAACAACATTACATGCAGAAAGTAAAACATCTTCACCTGCATTAGAGGACTTATTCGAAGCACTCTCCCACTCTTTCTTTGGGTTTATGCACTCCTTTACATGTCCCCTTTTACCGCAGTTCCAACACTTAACTCTATTCTTCTTCCCAGGAGTCTTAGATCGACCCTTAGACTTATCTTTAGCCCCTTTTTTATCTCCTTTTGGTCCTCTTTCCATAGACCTTCCCCTGACACTAAGAGCATCCCCTGAACTATCTGAACTTTTCTTTCTTAATTCATGTGACAATAGAACTGAAATAAGAGCATCCAACTTCAGATATGTGAGGTTAGTAGTGATAGCCAAAACAACATTCTCCCATGACTTAGGTAAAGAATAGAGAAGCAAAATATATTTATCTTCCTCATTCACCTCAACATCTATAGATGCTAGTTGACTCAATAACAAATTAAATGAATTCAAATGCTTTGCAACCAATTCACCCTCTCTCATTTTCATGAAAAATAACTTACGCTTTAAATAAATCTTATTTACCATACTCTTAGCTTGGCAGATGTCACCCAGACACTTCCACAAGCTATGTGCAAACTTCTCACTTGCAACATTCAGTAGAATAGAATCTGCAAGACACAGTCGGATTGTACCTCGTGCCTTTTTATCCAGTCTTTCCCACCCATCAAGAGCAACATAATCGAGTTTCTTCTCTTTTATAATAGACAACCATTGGTTTCTTTCTTCTAGCAAATCCTCCATTTTTAGCTTCCATAATTTGTACCTCGTGCCATTAAAATTTTCAATGTCCAACCGAGAGGTAGAAGCAACAGTGGATGAAGCCATGATATCTACAAAATATTTGCAAACAAACAACTACCAAATCTCCCACTGCAGCTACAAAACCTTCACACTACCACCCAAGAATCAAAATTGGCTAGGCTCTGATACCAAATGTTAGAAATGAAGGTGCAAACCACACAATAGAAATCTGATTCAAACCTTATTATCCTCTAAACAATGTAGAATCAATGGAGATTGCAATAGAAATTAAAACCCATTACATAGAAATAACATGCATTAAGAACTAAACACGTAATATAGTATGTAACATGGAGAAAACCCTTTCAGGTAAAAAACTCCAAGAAAAGAGGCTCCAATTTGTATTATCTTCAAATATGAGATTACAATACACACTTCCTCTGTTTCTTCAGTCTTCAATCTAGCGGCGCCTATTACTCTCCAATCTGATAAAAATGTAATACAAATATCCTTATAAAAGGGGGTTGCCTTCTAGGGCAAGATAACTGACAAAATATCAACCATCATATTTGTGACCTAATGATGAACAATCCAGATTCATAATGATAAAATATAAATAAAATGAGGTTTCAGGGGCGCTGCCCCTAAACCCTCACCAGGGCGTGTAGCCCCTGGACCCCCGCCGGGGGGATGATCCCACCGGATCCCTCGCAAGGGAAACCCATCTGTGACCCCCCTTCGCAGACAAATGAGCATCATGTACCATATATAAACATACGGCTGAAACAAGATCACTGTTGGTGAAACATTTCATCCCTTATGGATGATTTACAAACAATATTAGGAGTAATTAATTACATAGGATTTACAAGGTTGATGTCACCTTGATCCTAACATTTCCAATAATTCATTCGTTCTTCATACAACTAGTAAGAGGAGGTAAGACTATTTCATTTACAACCATTTATCCATCCTTCCTAACCAACAAGCACATTTACATTCAAGCATCCTGGAAACCAAGTATACATGTTTAATGCATTATCCATAAATCTCCTTTCTTATTCTCCATAGAAAGCATAATCTGAAATATGTATGATTACCCATCAATTATGCAGCAATATAAAAGAAATGTGAATAATGAAATGCAAATAATGAACAATACTCACATGGGCGTTACCTTGATTAAGATAGCTGCAAGAAAGTGGTTGTTCACCTCGTATGATCAATCACCCTCCAGCATCTAGAGTGCATAGTGAATCCCACCTTAAGGATAAGAATTCCCTATCCCAACCCACCAATGGACTATAGGATCAACAAAGAGAGATGATTATTCATTCCAAGGCTTTTAGAAACCACATAACTATTGACCCATGATATCTAGCTTTCAAAAAGGCTTCCTATTAGTATATTAACACAACTAGACCAACAACCACAAAGAGTAAGAAAAAACTAGAAACTAGCACTTGAAACAAACTGGTCCGTGCTTAATTTCAACTTCACTAGAATGACTTTCCACTAATCTTAAAAGCTACATAATAGTGAATAATGGCATCCTTCATCCGCATGCCACTGGTTCTAGAACCTGCATGCTATTGGTGATAGTCATTCAAGCTTGAGAAGTCCCCGGCATTCTTCACCGGTATACCTGGGTGATAGCCTACTATCTCTAGATATAGATGTACCACTCTACTCACAGAGCACACTCCCTGACTACTGTCAAGATGGAGCATCGATAAGCTTATCTTAAAGCGGGTCATAGGATTTACAAGTTGGTGATCACCACGGAAGGAGTGAAACTACTACATTATAAGAGTAATGCAATCCTTCTACTTATGCCCTCATAGAATCCATACTCCAACCATTATGTGTTGTTGTAGAGGTCAACATTTGTATCTGGCCTGGTTCTGTAAGTGGACTAAGTAACCCTAGAGTTAGATAAATGAGATAAGCCAAATAGTTCACCTATCTATACTCTTGACCTATCACTTGTGGTGTCTAGCTTAATATTAGAAGTAGATAACCATTTTCTTTTCATAAATAACATCTTTCTATTGATACGCAATCTTGGAAAAGGGTTCATTCTTAGATGGCTAAAAAGATATATATAATTTTCATCATTTAGATGCTACGTGATTTGACCAACTCTTACTTCATAAGTATCTAACTGAATTCTCTTTGCATCACAAGGGATTGGCATGTTTTTAGCTTGCTGGTATCCATGTTAAAGAATTTAATCATTAATTATAACTCAGTTATCCCAATTTCTACCAGCATTCCTTATACAAATAAGAAGTTTAGATAGGAATGGCTAGAATACCTAACCCTTCAACCATTTACTAACAAAAGTCTCTTATTTAATGAGGACAACTCATAGCCAAAAGTCAAATACATTAAAAGGGAAGAATCTTGAAGAGTAAAACTGTACTTTTAGGGACAGTCAATATGCAAATTTATCAAGTATTAACAGCCTAAGTCTTGACAATTTATATGTAGTTCTATCAAATACTAGCTTAGTTGAATTTAAACAATTCCAAAGCATATGCCAATATGTGTACAGTTGCACAAGCCACAAACTAGAAATAGGGTACTACATGTGCTAAGATAACCAAGAAAAAAACCACACCATCTATAATCTTGTCAATGGGATTAAAGAATCTCTGTTGCTATGTTCATAACATACTACATAACACCCAATCAAAGTAGAAATAGCTATGTATATAACTTTTATTACTGTTATCTTGTTTGTAAAGAAGTCCAAAGGAAACATGGAGCTAAAATCTACGAGATGTGGTTGCATATTGACCTTTATTATTGCTGTCCACTTGTAAAACAGGACCAAGAACAAAGCTAACCTTTTTTTTTATAAAAGTTGGTCATTTGGTAGGCTACAAACCACTTCATAGAATGCTACCCATAATTTTAAGAGGGCTATGAAATAAACAATAGGAATTACCACTGTAAATCTAAATCTACATACAAATTTAAACCCCGGTAGGCAAGGAATTAATTTATATGCTTTTAGAAGTTTCATATAACCTATGGCAATACATTATGACCTAGCATGACATTTTGTGGTCTCATTTCCTTGAGGCATTTTTTCAAATAATTCACCAAAACCAATCTGGTTGTCCATATTGACTGGCAGTAGCTAACTTACTAAGTTAAAGGAGTTTAATTTGGTCACGTAACTCCCAAACCTAGTCAAAACCTACCCAAGGATTAGGCAAAGTATTACCACTAACCTAGAACCTTTCCTACACTGGTTTTTATTTCCTAGAAGGCTCTAGTTTTCAACTTCTAGGCTGGTAAAAATTAGTGAAAGGTTTGAACAATATATATATATATATATATATATCTATCTACAACCATTAAAAATCCTCTAACTCATATGCCATTATGTAAATGCAGTTAAAACACTAATTGCGTGAAGGTGCAGCACTATAAAAGGGTAATACATGTAAAAATATGCATTTGGAAACAGCCGAGCTGTCTCAAACTATTGTAGCAGTTCTCTAATGGCTTAAATCACTTACATTACACTTATTTGCTTCTTCCTTAACTAGTTTTAGGATTGACTACTCTACTGGTTAAGATCTAAAGAATATTATGAACCCCATCATGGATAAAATAAAACATTTATCATTCTTATTGTTGCATAATAACAGCAATATATAATTGTATGAAAAGAACAACTAAAGGAGTAAACCTATCCCCTGGGCATAGAAATCAACCCCAACAGCTAGAAAAAGTTACAGAGACTTCAAAATCAGCTCCAGACCTCCAAATTCGAGCCTTTTTCCTCACCACTCCTCCTACTACTCACCCAAAATGAAAGAAACTGGTAAAAAATGCCCTTCCCATGCCTCTTTATTTCCAATTCCCGTCCTTTTTCATAGTCTTATCCATCAATTTTTTTTCCTGTTTGCAAGGCGTGTTGGGTGTAGGATTTATTGTTGAAGCATGACATCCAATTTTCCATTCATGAGGGTTGACCAAGCATTCAATGTTGGCCGCCCTCCTCTCCGTTCATGGCCATAGCATCCTGCTATAGAAACCCTACGCCTATATACCAATAATCTCTAATTTTTGACTTATGTGATTTCATTTCCTCTATTTTATTTTTTCTAAGTTTCTTATATCTTTTTTTTGTTTTTCTACTTCCATCATCGGTTACTATTGGGTCTTTATAATAATTTAAATCAACACTATAGGTAATAATAATATTACTTATAATCATACTATGACTTATAATAATTTATTGCTTTAATCATTTAATATTCAATGTATTAGAATGGACATCAATAATAATTATCATTATTACTCTATAATTATAATTATTATAATACTTCCTTCAAAATTATATATATAATCTATTTCACAATTACAAATTTTATTACCACTATTACGAACTATCACCCCATAAGATGAAACTCAAAATGTGATCCCAGATTGTTATTACGGGAAAGACATGTTGAACGAAAAGTGTTTAGAAACTAATATGCACGAGGTAGTAGTTACCTAGCAAGTGGAATCAAACTAGGACCTTTAACTCCTCAAGCAATGGATGAGACTAACTAGGGATTGGTAAGAACATACCAATTTCTATTTTGGACGAGTCTCAGGATCAACTAGTGCTTTTACAAGGTTGGCATTAAAGTCATTTTCAATTTATGGATCTACATAGTCCACTCCACCATGTACCCTGTCACCTACGCACAAAACATTGTTCCTCGCAACATTCACAATTTAGTTAGTCTAGGTTAGATGAAATATGGTCAAATATATCTATATAGAAATTAAATGAGAAACATAACTAGATTTCATATCAACCATTAAAAGTTCATTCACTTAAGTATACACACTCACACAGGCACTTGCACACACATAGAGTTAATATTAAGTTTCAAGTCCCCATCCCTAGTCCAAATTATATCAGGACTACGGGGCCTAATAATGGGTTCATACGGGATGTGACAAAATATAGATCGTGAAGCCCCTTGTATGAGACTTGTTATCACTTGGAATTGTACCCTACTTGAAGTTTGTTCAAGCATTCCAATGACACAGTGGGACTGATCTCAAGGTGTGGGACCTTGCAGATGAGATCAGGTCTCTAGAGAAGGTTGGTTCCTCTTTCTGGACTTAAGGTCAAAAGAAAATAACTAAACCTATGCTACTGATCATCGAGGAAAAGGGAGAGAAGGGAAAATTGGAATTAAAAGGTAATGCACCAAGAATTAAGGTGTTTAACTGCAAATGACCTAGCACAATAATGATCTCAAATGTTGAAGGGAACTCACATAGACTCATGTAGGTTCAAACAAAGGTTAAGGCAGAGAGATGAAAGTATGCAAGGGACTATTTTATCCACAATACACAACTTACATCTATTAAATAAATAGAAAATAGAACAACTGCATTCCTCATTGATTTAACAAATAAAGACTACAATTTATAGAGATTACAAACTCATAACAAATTCCTACAAAAGTGGATCTACACTTGACACCTAACTCAACTAATTGACAACACACTAACAACTATTGACACAACTACAACATCTAATTGCTCATACACCTACATCTAACAAATTGTTAACAACACATATAGACAAGCTGTCTACATGCACAACAGCTCACTGTTACATTTATTAATGTTGGAACATATATTCCAATACCCCCTCTTAATGCTACAACATTAAACTGACTAATAACATAAAACAATAGGAAATACATTATGCAGAAGTTGTTCTTTGAAAAATAGTTCTAGAACTAGTAAGACTTCTTCAAGCTACTCCCAGGTATAGTCTCCTAGCTATAATCCAAGTTCCCAACATCATTGGACACCATTTGCACATGAAGTGTCTCATCACCCTCATAAAGGTATGATGTTAAACTTCCAAATTTCAGATCTCCCTTGAACTATTGGACATTAATCCTCACATGCATGTCTCATAACCCCAATGAGGTATAGCTTCTCTGATCCACAAGCATCTCAGACTTTTGAACATCTATCTATCCTCTACTGCATCCTTCCCTGCAAAAAAATTTAAAAATACAAGCATCCACACACCACTCACAGCCCTCTTACTTACCTAGGCACTCCTATGAGGGAGTCATGCCTGTCTAGCTTTGATACCAAAATAGAAAATAGAATAGCTGCATTCCTCATTGATTTAACAAATAAAGGTTAGAACTTATAGAGATTACAAACTCATAACAAAGTCCTACAAAAGTGGATCTACACTTGACACCCAACTCAACTAATTGACAACACACTAACAACTATTGACACAACTACAACATCTAATTGTTCATACACCTACATCTAACAAATTGTTAACAACACATATAGAGAAGTTGTCTACATGCACAACATCTCACTGTTACATTTATTAATGTTGGAGCATATATTCCAACAAAATAAACATAGTGTGAGAACAATAAGAGGGGCAAAACATCATTTTATATTGATCATAGAGGCTAAATAGCCATTACAAAGAGAAGATAAACTCATTGTAGGTGGAATGTCTTAGAATTCTCAAGATCAACTAAATGAATGCAAATATCAAATTGAAGTAGATTGATTAGGCAAATAGTTGAGTACATATAGCCTTGAGTAGAAGCAATCCTAGGAGGAATTGTGGTGAGAGAGGCAGTGAAACAGAGAGTACTAACTGTTGTTGCATGAATCGTATTAGTTAGCTTATGCATGAATAGATCTCTCGTTATTTACGGAGAGAAAACTAACACTAACACCCCCCCTTAAGTCTAACTAAGGAGGCAGAAGCTAATATAGCCAACAAAGATGGGTCCTGGCATCAAGGCCATTTTAGGTACCCATGTACATAAAAAATTCTCATAAGTGGAGAAAGGTAGAAAACCCAATGGGAAAAAAAACTACCCCCCAAAAGAGAAAAACAAGAAAGTGTACTAGACACAGTACAAAATACCTGAAGGTGATAAATCTGCTGTGAAGAATCTCTGGAAGCCTTAGATGTGAAGCAACTCTGAACTCTGATGTAGCAACAGGTGATGATGGTAGTGATGTCAGGTTCTAGAATCAGGAATCCATGTTCTAGATTTAGAGACTGCAGATGCAAAAAGAGCATGACCCCTAAATGTTTCTGGTGTTGACGATGACTATTGATTAGATTCAGGATCCTTTATATTATGCTTTTCATGAAGATTGGTCAGATGATTGATCTTCTTCTTCAAACATTTTTGCTCAGTATGCCCAATTTTATTGAAATATGTACGCTTAGCTTTTTCTTTGCCTTGATCTGAAAAGCTTTAAGTGTTTGATTTTGAAGACTCAGCTTTCTTATCTTTCTTGATTTCTTTGTCCTTTTGTTTTCCTCCTTTGTTATTTTCCCAATTTCTAGCAATAAGAGCATGTGGTTTGTAATTCTTTATGGCACCCATTTGTATCAATTTATCCTGCTCCCTTGTTAAGTCAACAATGAATTCATCCAAAGTAGGCATTTCCCATGAAGCACCAAAAGCCCTTTTGGCAGTATAAAAAGAAGATACAAAGATAGAATATTTAGGACCTAATTTGGAAAGCATAGAAAGTATGAGTTGATCTTCCTTTTTATCTATCCCACATTCTTTTAACTACAATTTCAATGATCTGAACTTTGTGAAATAATCTTCTAAGGTATCAAAATCTCTAGGGCTCAAACTGAGGAGCTCATTTTCTAACTCATGACTTTTTAATTCATCAACCTCCCCAAAGAGTTTTTCTAAGGTTTTCCATACCTCATTGGGTGTTTTCAAGGTTTCAACATGGAATAAAAGTTCAGGAGCTAGATTTAGACATAAGAACCCGAAGGCCTGATCACACTTATTAAACCATTTTTCTTTATCTTTGATAGCATTTGGCTCTTTTTCTAAGCCCATAGTCACTCTATATAACCCTTTATCCTTTAGCATAAGTTGAATACTAAGTTTCCAATCATGATAGTTGAAGGGTGTTAGAGGTTTGATTGGATGATTTGGCTCCATGCTTTACTTAGATTGTTTGCAGATTTGTTTTGAGACGTGGAAAGAAATAATGAGGGAGAAATGGAAGTGCACACAAGACACAACTCTAGATACCCCCTATGAATTTTGGCACTTTATAATTCAGTGCATGTTTAAACCCTTGGTTAATTTCCCCCCTTAAATGCGGCACTTTATATTGCATAGTGCATTTTAGACAAATAAAATGTCTATTCTAACACCAAATACAAAAAATTAAATGCTTTGCTTTTAGGGCAAATATTTTGCCTTGTCAATTTTTAATAAGAAAACACATAGTGTTTTGCAAATTAAAAAAAAGCTCATGCCAAAAAGGAAGGGTTGAAAGGTCAAAGCCCAAACTAGGGCACAATAAGATTTTACAAATGCCCAAATTAGGGCACGCTGCTTGCAGGGGTGGCCAAGATGGTAATGGTGGCCAGATCTATGAGCAGATTGCGTAGGTTCATCTATTGTATGAGATGGGCATTGCTTCCTTCCCATTGTCCTTGTGAGAGATTGAGGCGTCCAACTCAGATGTCGATTCCTGCTAGGAGCAAGAGTTTGGGGTGTGCTTCTGGGAGCAAGAGCCACGCAGGCCTGAGGGTGCCAGAGCTTCGCTGTGTGAACATGAGGCCGGCTCTCTCCTTTTTCTTTAACGTTGGCCCCTCTCCCTTTGGTTTTGCTGCTTCTTCAACAGATCGATCCTCCTTTCAAAAAAAATAGTCACATAAAAACCTAAGCCTGCCATTACAAAAATAGATCACCTTTGTAACTGGACAAGATTTTACAATTTCTAGGTGAATTTGCCTTCAATGTCAGGTTGCCCTACATGGGTCACAGCTACTTTCAAATGGATTCCTTTGCTGCAGAAAATGTCCTTTCTCTGTATTTACAAGGCTCCTCCCTTCCTCTCTGAAGTCTCCCACACAAAGAAAAACTAGACAAGCCTCTGATCAATCTCCAATTTCTAGCATAAAGAAAGAACCAATAGTAGCAAGAACCTCCAAAGCAATCAATTCAAACCCCACACGTGATGGAGAAACTAGACTTCCAATGAGCTCAAGTTTGACACCTTGACCACGAACTTCAAAGAGCCTGCAAACAATTTCAGATTTGCGCTAATACCATCTTAGAATTCTCAAGATCAACTGAATGAATGCAAATATCAAATTGAAGTAGATTGATTAGGCAAATAGTTGAGCACATATAGCCTTGAGTAGAAGCAATCCTAGGAGGAATTGCGGTGAGAGAGGCAGTGAAATAGAGAGAGTACTAACTGTTGTTGCATGAATCACATTAGTTAGCTTATGCATGAATAGATCTCCCATTATTTACGGAGAGAAAATTAACACTAATAGAATGTACACAAAATGATAGGATCTCCTTCATTGTTAAACTAATACAGAGACGTAAGAGGCTCAGAAATGAACACGGTCCATCAAATCCGCTCAGTTCTAGAGAAAACCACAAGGTCTGAACTTGTAAATAAATCCTCTGTTTATGAAAATAATCTAGAGCAACTGACCCCTAAAAAATACATCTTAACATGCTTATATAACTTTTACAAATCACTATGCAGCCTTGAGTGTTGAAACTCAGTCAACACATTATGCTCAGTCACCCATGCTACATTGAATTCATCCCAGAGGCCCTGTCAGAAAATCCACAGATTGGAAGAATGTCCATGCCCTAGCGTGTTGAAGAATCTACAGTTTGGATGGCCGTCCATACCCTGTGGTATGTTGAATTGGCCTTGGAAGGACTTGCAAAAGGATTTTGTTGCTGAGGCACTTCATCCTTACATTAAATACAGGTACTTTTGCATTAAATCTTTCCATAGTTTCAGCTACCTGTGTGACATCAACCTGCAACAATGGCATCACTTGGGGAAGTATGTTTTTAGGACACTAAAAAAATCACGCTTTTTAAAAGTTTTTACAACACTTTAAAAGTGTTTCATATTTTGAATTCTTCCTTTGGTGCCTTTTGATTTTCTTCTTTATTGGTGAATTCACCCTCTCAAGAACTCCCCTTTCTTCCTCCTTATCCACTTTGCTCTTTGATGCTTCCTCTATCGGTAAATCGCCTTATCGGTGAACTTGAGAAATCTTAAACTGATTGACGAGTTTAGGATTTCACTAATCCACTAATTTGTCCTTGTCTTTTCCTGTCGTTGCCTTTAGTCGATGAAATCTCATTTTTGTGAACCACTTTCCTTTCGCCCTTGGTCTCTTTTCTCCTTCTCTTCTTCTTTGTCGGCAAAAGTCTCTGTCAGAAAACCACTCAGTCAGCGAACAGATAGGTTTGCGAATCAAGCAATTTGCCGACAAGGGTCTATTTTGCATCCTTTTGCCTTAGAAGAACTTTTATGTCTTCATTCTTGCCTTTGAAGAAAATCCTCTCACTTTATTGGCAAACTGACATGTCGACGAATTAGCAGGTTGGTGAACCAAGAGGTTTGTGAACCACATATTTTGCCAATAAAGTGCCTCAACTTGGCCTCCGTTCTTTGCCTTTAGAGAATTTTTGCCTTCCTGCTATCTCTTTAGTCAGTGATTTTGTTGATTGTCAAACTTACCGATCAACGAACTTTAGGTTCACCAAACTCAAATTTTGCTGACTAAGGTAAAAGACAAAAGAAAAATAAGAATTTTTGGGATTTTTGAAGGGAGACTTTCTTCCACTTAAGCTTTCTTGTATTAGATACTTCTTATGGAAGAAAGGTAGGACTTTTTAGGCTTATTTTGGGGTATTTTGGCCTAGGCAAAAATATGACAACAAGACCACTCCCTTAGCAATTGTAAGAATTATTTTCTTGGAAACTCTTATGTCATATCATATTAAACATATAACTTAAAAAGTAAAATTAGAAGGTTTGTAATGGAAAAGGTGGTTAATTGGCATGCACGACCCAAAACATCAAACAAGATCAAAACACTTAATCTAAAGTCCATAACAAAGACAACAATAAGAGAGTTGTTAGAGGGAGTTACACATGTTGACCAAGAATATTCACCAACTTATGACATGTCATTATGACTATCATAAAGCATCTTTGGAAGGTTTGACTAAGAAAAAATAGAGCATCCAAGTTGGGAGGATAACTATGACATGTTATGACCAATTCTTATGATAGGTGTACAAAATATGCTATATTTAGCATGAGGACTCTTTTTGGGATTTGGGCATTAGAATTTGACTTTTTGGGCACTAATTTTGGATGGTATTAGTTCATGATTTTATAATTCCCATTTAGTGGGTTCTTGTATTTGTTTCTCTATTTATTGGGTGCTTGGGGTGGAGCTTTGGCTAGTGTATTTTGTAAGTATTGTTATTGATGCAGTCATGAGTGGGGGATCTAATGAAGGATTGCCCAACCATGTAGCAATACTCAAAACATGCAACACTTATAGTAAACCCAATGAAACAATGACATGATATTTAATGGATTCAAAGTCTAGAATGATTACAATCTACCGCAATGGGCTTCCTACATACTAGGCCAAAGTTGTTTAATTACTAAAATGGAAATTCAATGAAATAGATTATGTGACATTTGCATCCTTATTATCAAAATCCATCTTGAACCTTCATCCTTTATGTTTGCACTCGAACCTTTAACTCTATACTAAATTCCCCTGAACTCTCCTTGATGATTTCAAATGATTATGAGTAACATATATATATCAATCTTGAACCTTCAAAACGGTTTGCATCAACTTCAAGGTGGCACAAAGCTCTAGGCTACATGGAATATGTAGTTGGCCATTGTAAACAAGTCCTTCGATTAATGTGGTGGTAATGGAATGGGGAATCTATGTGTGATAGTCAATGTGCATCATCCTAGGACCAATGAATCTTCACATGTATTCCTTTGTTGGCACAAGCACTAAAAAACTTGGTGCAAGTGAGAGTAGATGAAACTGTGTAAATTTGATAGCCCAATAAACGTTCACAATCCAAGTTATACCCTTCTAGGGTCAAACTCTTTTGAAACATGAATATGACGTGGATGTATCATTACAAAAACATAACCTCAAAAACCATGAGGCCATATATAAACTTTCAATAAAGTGTGGTGGCTTCTTCTATAACTAATTGGTAAATGAAAACCTACAAACAAAGAAATAAAGTGAAAGCAAATATTTTTGGTTGATGCAAGATTGTTCTTGTTCCCTAGGATTCTCCTACATTAGACACCTGGGTTATTTAAAAATTAAATCCCTCACTTTCGAATGACAAGAGGGAAATTAAGATGGTCTACCTCAACCATGGGAATATAGCTTGAGTCTTCTTCTAGCCTTCCTCTCTGTTTCACCAAATTCTCCTCACATTACTTAGTCCTAGTCCTCCTTCCAATTCTACTATCCAATATATCTTTGATCTCTTTTTTTGGCTGTGACATGTGGCTTTGCCATTGTTATTCTATACTTTTGTTTGTTAAGTCTTCCTCATGATACTAGTATACATCTGCAATGTTGAAAACTAGAGATATACCCAATCCACCAAGTGCACAAAGGGTAAATCCATGGCTTGTGTAACATAACATCATGAAT
Source organism: Cunninghamia lanceolata (assembly GCA_027924645.1). Lineage (NCBI taxonomy): Eukaryota > Viridiplantae > Streptophyta > Pinopsida > Cupressales > Cupressaceae > Cunninghamia > Cunninghamia lanceolata. Next base: position 3,145,067 of record BSBN01000752.1, on the reverse strand, counting down.
AAGATCCTAAATTTGCAAGATAGAAGTAAATCAAAAGTAGCAAGCTAGAATTTTTGTTTCAAAGATGGCCATAAGGTCGAGTCTCTAAAAGAGATAAGATCCTATATGGTATGTGTGCCTTTGTAAAATAGTCTAAGAGCTTTAATCCTAAGAGTCTTTGCTAGAGGTAAATTAGAAGTGTTGATAATGGGGGACCACCACAAGTTATGGTCATTAAAGGATATACCATTTCTAAAAAGGCAATATCATAGTTCCATTGCCAACCCTTCCACCAAGTGCAGATAGTCTAAAGCCATGGCTTGTGTAATATAACATCATGAATAAGATCCTAAATTTGCAAGATAGAAGTAAATCAAAAGTATCAAGCTAGAATTTTTGTTTCAAATATGGTCATAGGGTCCATTCTCTAAAAGAGACAAGATCCTATATGGTATGTGTGCCTTTGCAAAATAGTCTAAGAGCTTTAATCCTAAGAGTCTTTGCTAGAGGTAAACTAGAACTGCTGATAATGGGAGACAACCATAAGTTACGGTCATTGTGATAGGTAAAAAATCAGGTTAATAAGATCAAGCATAGCCATGAAAACCTAACCCTACCATCATCAAAGAATCTAATCCAAATGAAATCAAAAGCATGCAATTCAAGAACAATATCACCTAGATTGTATGATTCCTTGTTTATGATGTGGATTGCTTCTTCAACAATGAACAATTATGAAGATAAAAGCTACCATGATGGATGGATGATGAAGCTAATATGCTAGATGGATGCTAAAGTACTCAATATGCTTAGGATGATAATGTAGGCGCTATATGAATGTTGGATATCTGTAGTATGGAATGAGAGGGTGTTTATATATAACTCAACCAAAATCAATCAATGGTGGAGATTCGGTGGCTATGTGAATGGCTAAGATTGAATGATAGACATAAGTGAATGTGAAGATGACAAGTGGAGAGAAGATAAGGCTTATGTGTGACTGTGTACATAAAAAGTACTACATGTGAAAGATATTAAATAAAAGATGTACCACTTATCTTTTTTTAAATGAAAAAGGCACACATGTTGGCTCATGAGATAAATGATAAAAGAAATTAATTAAATAAATAAAATTTATTTAATTAATTGGAAAGTGGGTTTATGAAAGGAATTTTTTTAATTAAATAAATAAAATTTATTTAATTAAAATAGAAGAATGAAGATAATTAAATAATTAAAGATTGTTTAATTATAGCTTAGATGAAATAGAAGAAATAGCTAATGAATTAATTAAATAAATATAAATTTATTTAATTAATAGAAGAAAATAGATGTGTTAGGGAAATTGCTCAAGTGTGTTAGACAAATGCAGATGATGGATAATGCGATGTTTGAATGCTAGTGATAATGAGTCAATTTTGGGTGTCTACAGTCATTAAAGGATATACCATTTCTAAATCCACCATTGTAATGTCCCCTTGTTACAAATCAAAATTTCTCAATCTTGTTCACAAATTTCAACTTGCAAAAAGAGAACATTAGTACACTAAACCCTCATTGATGTTCAACTATTTGCAATAGATGTAAGAAGTATTCAAATCATATAGTAACATTGCTCTTATAATCTTATGATTAACAACAAATATACATTTCACATCTTTATCAATAATCTTATGATCACTACATATTTCTATTACTAATCTTATAACCATTATCATTATATATTTCACATGTTCCCTCAATAACCTTAAGTTCACTATCAATATATATTTCATATTCTCTATCATTAAATGTCATTATCACTATCAATTCACATTTCACAGTCTCTAACATTATCCATGCATTAATCATTAATTTTCATATGAGAGGAGTGATGTAATGTCTTTTCCATTTACCATCACGGGTCCACTATTTTTATCCTTTGACTTGAGGAGTACCTTTTGTACCTACTGAGTCAAGGCCACTATGATAATCCTTAGTACGAGGGATGCCTTTTGCACCAACTGTAGCCAATGCCTCTATATCATAATCCTTTGCACAAGGGGTACCTTTTGTACCAACTGTGACAAAGGCCACTATATAATAATCCTTTCCACAAGGGGTACCTTTTGTACCAACTGTGACAAAGGCCACTGATTACCCATGGTTGGCTAAATGAACATCTCATACTCACCCTCTCCTATGAAGTTAATGCATTAATTTTATTGCTCAAAATGCTTCACAACTGTTATGTCTTATTTCATGTAATATCTAGCTTTCTATTATGAGAATTCCACTCATCTATGTTCAACATATCATTGAATTAGACATTAAACAATATAATGCAGCAAAAGAGACACTGAATGTAAATGACATACCTTGTTAAGGTCGATAAGACTTTGTGGCTGAATAGATGTGGTTCGGCCTACAGAAATAACGATAATATTTGTATATATATGCTATTACAATGATCAAAAATTATTTGACTTCTGATTATAAAGGATGGCCGAATGTATGGTAGGGCACTTTCTCTAGATGATATGGATGCTAGAACTTATACTTGTTATCTATTGTAACGATGAGTAACAATGGTATCCACTGATTTAGGGATTGTTGCTTTCTCTTGGTGATCAATCTCTTATGATTCAATGCTTGTTATTGATGTGTTATTGCATTTCCAATCTAAATGCCTTTGCCATCCATTCGACCCCCTTTATATAATGGATATCACTTGAGATGACGTGTTGTTTCATAATGATCACCTCTTTTGGTTAATTTTAATCAATCATTAGTTATCATAATATGGGTCGATTCTTGTCTCTTTCTTATCATTTAACATTAACCATTCGTGGGTTATTTAAAATGCTTTATGATGTGATTTGTTGCCAATTTCACTATCAACTTTGCTTATGAAGATGGATAATCTTTTACTCTTGTCCTCATTTGAGATGTTCTTTAATCTTGAAAGCAACAGGTTATGACAATTACCAACCAACTTAAGGAAGGTTTTCACAATTTCAAAAGCTTTCTGAATGCTTTGAGCAATGAATGAACCTAGATCTTGATGGAGCATGGTGATGAGAAGAGAATTGAACCTAAGCCCCTTCCACCATTGTTTATCATAAGGAGCACTAACTTCAATGCACTATATAGGGATAATTTTCCAAGCTTCTAAGCCATCAATGACACAAAACACTCCACTTAGCACACATAGCAATGCTTTGTCTATAAACATCACTAATCCCCATGCCACCTTTATCTTAAGGGATATAACAAATATCCAAAGCAACCCTATGGAAACCACGTGACTATTTCCCATTAATCCATTTAAAATCTCTTAGGATATTCACCAACCTATTATAGATCACTTTGAAAGGAGTTCAACAAGAAGAATAGTATGTTAAGAAAAGTGTCTCAACCTTGCATCTTAGTGTCAAGAACACAAAATAATTTATGGACTATAGAGGTCATTTTTAGCCTTGAAAATTATTAAAATGGGTTTTAACTAGCCAAAGCTATTTATGGTGACATGGAGCTCTCCAAGATCTTCATTTAAAAAAAACAAGCTCAATTGGCTTCCCAAGTTAAAAGTTATGGCTTCTAGAAGTTAGGCCTCCCAAATCAGAAATGTAAGAGCATCTATGATGCATAAGAGAGTTGTTAAAGGGAGTTACACATGTTGACCAAGAATATTCACCAACTTATGGCATGCCAATATCACTTTCATAAAGCATCTTTGGAAGGTTTAACTAAGACAAATTAGAGCACCCAAGTTTGGAGAATAACTATGACATGTTATGAGCAATTCTTATAATAGGTGTACAAAATATGCTATATTTAGCATGAGGACTCTTTTTGGGATTTGTGCATTGGAATTTGACTAGGGGATTTGGGCACCACTTTTGGATGGTATTAGCTCATGGTTTTACAATTCCCATTTAGTGGTTTCATGTATTTGTTTCTCTATTTATTAGGTTCTTGGGGTGGAGCTTTGGCTAGTGTATTTTCTAGGTATTGTTATTGATGTAGTCATGAGCAAAGGACCCAATGAAGGATTTTCCAACCATGCAGTGACACTCAAAACATGTGATACTTACAACAAACCTAATGAAATAATGACATGTTCTTTATTGGATTCAAAGTCTAGAATGGTTACAATCTACCACAATGGGCTTCCTACATGGTAGGCCACAATAATTTAATTATTAACATGGAAATTCAATGAAATACATTATGTGACATTTGCATTCTTATTATCAAATTCCATCTTGAACCTTCATCCTTTATGTTTGCACTTGAACCTCTGACTGTCTATTAAATCCCCCTAACTCTCCTTGATGATTTTTCAAATGATTATGCATGACATATATATAGCAATCTTGAACCTTCAAAAATATTTGTATCAATCAAGGTGGTGTAAAGCTCTATTCTACATGGAACATGTAGTTGGCCATTATAAACAAGTCCTTCGATAGATGTGGTGGTAACAAAATGGGGAATCTATGTGTGATTCTCAACGTACATCCTCTTAGGACCAATGAATCTTCACATGCATTCCTTTGTTGGCACAAACTCTAAAAAACTTGGCACAAGTGAGAATAGATGAAATTGTGTAAATTTGTTAGCCCAATAAATGTTCATGATCCAAGTTATGCCCTTCTAGTGGTCTAATGATGTGGATGTATCATTACAAAAACATAACCTCAAAACCATGAGACCACATATAAACTTGCAATAAAGTGTGATGGTTTCATCTATAACTAATTGGTAAATGAAAACCTACAAACAAAAAAATAAAGTGAAAGCAAATATTTTTGGTTGATGCAAGATTGTTCTTGTTCCCTGGGATAATCCTACATCAGTCACCCAAGTTATTTAAAAATTGAGTCCCTCACTTTCTAGCAACTAGAGGGAAACTAAGATGGTCTACATCAGCCACAAAAATCTAGCTTGAGTCTTCTTCCAACCTTCGTCTTCATTTCACCAAATTCTCCTCACATTACTTATTCCTAGTCCTCCTTCCAATTCTTCTATCCAATATCTCTTCGATCTCTTCTTTTATCTATGGAGATATGTGGCTTTGCCATTATTATTTTGTGCTTTTATCTGTTGAGTCTCACTCATGATACTAGTATACATACGCAATGTTAAAAACTAGAGATATGCCCAATCCTTCTAGTAGCTCTACTTCATATGCATTTCTTGAATCAAATATCCTTACAATTATACAAGGGCCAAATTTCCTCATTTTCAATTTATTGTGTGTTCCAACTAGAAATCTTTCCTTTTAGAGGTATACAATTACTTCATCTCCAACTACAAAATCTCTGTGTCTTCTTGTCTTGTCATCCTCTTGATTGCATCTATCATTCATCTTCTCCAAGTGACTCCTTACTTCTACATGCACTTTCTTCATGTGCATGCACTTTATTCATGTGTTTTGTGAATTCTTTTGCCTTCACACTCCTTTTTTCTTCCTTATTGATGTCCCTCAATTCTAATACATTCCTTGGACTACTTCCACTCACAATATGAAAGGGTGCTTTTTTTCTTATACTTCTATTTCCTGAGTTGTTATATGCAAACATTTCCTAAGGTAATTTCCTACCTTCTCTCCAACTAGACATCTAAGTTTCCCAAGCTCTTATTCACAACTTATGTTTGTCCATCAATCTGAGAGTGACATGTTGAATTGAACTTCAAACCTATCCTCATCTTTTTCCACAAGGTCCTCCAAAAGTATCCAACAACTTTATTATATGTGTCTAAAACTATGCTTCTTCGTAAACCATGCAATATTACAACCTAGATCTAAAAAATAGATCAGATACGTGTACCACATCATTACTCTTCTTCCATGGAATGAAATGTTCCATCTTAGAAAACATTTCCACCACTATTAATGTTAAATCATTCCCCCTTTGTGTCCTTGGCAATCCCAATACAAAATCCATAGTTATGTCCACCCAAGCTTTCTCTAGTATTGATAATGACTGATACAATCCAACATTCTAACCATTTCCTTTGGCAACTTGGCAAATTCTTCAAACTTGAAAAAATTTCCTTACATCCTTGTATATTTGTGGCCAAAAATAGTTTTCACTAAGGCATCTATCTTGTCTACCTCAAAATGTCTACCTAAACTACCACAATGTTTTTCTTTGATCATATTTTCCCTCATGGAGCTCCTTGGTATACATAATTGGTTTCCTTTGAATAACTTCTCATTTTGAATCAAATTGTCCAACCATCTACTCCTATCCATGCTTACTACCTCTTTACATGCTTTTCGTGCCCTCACAAAATCAAGATCAACTTCATACAAATGTTTTAGCTCTTCAAAACTAACTACCTCTACTCTCATTTCTATTAGCAAATTATGTCTTCTACTCAAGGAATTAGCAATCTTGTTTGACTTTCCACTCCTATGTTCCAACATCAAAGTGTGACTTTACATGAATTCAACCCACCACATGTCTTTGATTTGGCTTACCTTGGATATTCAAGTATTGTAATACCTCCATTTCTTTAGCACTTGAACTATGGCATAAAATTATTGGTCACAAACTTAATATCTCTTTCTAGCATCATTCAACTTTTCATCGAAGTAGGCTACTAGTTTTCCCTCCTAGCTTAGTACCATTCTAACTGCATTTCCACTTGTATCACAATCAATTTGAAGTATCTTATTGAAACCTGGTAAAGTGAGCACAAGTTGTTCTATTACCTTCTTCTTTAGAAACTCAAAGCTCTTATCTACTCTAGTAGTCCACTTGAATTTTTTCTTATCCCCCCTCATTGTCTGAGTTAGTGGCACATAAAGAATACTAAAATTTCTAATGAACTCTCTATAGAAACTTTCCAACCCATGAAAATATCTTACCTACCCAACATTTTCTAGTGTAGGGCATTCCATAATGGCTTTGAATTTCTTTGGATCCATCTTCAAGCCTTCAGTTGAGACCACAAATCCTAAATACACCAATTCTTCTTTCATGAAGCTACACTTCCCAAATTGATCAACAATTTTTCTTCCCTCAATCTCTATTGTACTAACCTAATATACTCTAAGGATTCTTCCTTGATCTTACTAAAAATCAAAATATCATCCAAGTAAACAATCGCAAACTTACCCAAAAACTTCCTTAGTACCTCATTCATCAACCTCATAAATGTACTTAGTGCATTAGTCAATTCAAAAGGCATAACCAACCACTCATACAATCCTTCATTAGTCTTGAATGTTGTCTTCCACTCATCTCCTTCCCTTATTATGATCTAATGATAACCGCTCTTCAAATTAATCTTGGTAAAGTACCTTGCTTCAATTAAACAGTCCATTATTTCATCCATCCTTAGTAATATGAATCTATACCTCAGTGTGATCTTATTGATTGATATAGAATCACTACACATCCTCCACTTATTATCCTTCTTGGGTAATAGTACCGCAGGTATCACACATGGGATTAAACTCTTCCTAATCAGACCTTTCCTTAGCAACTCTTGCACTTGCTTGTTCAAATTCTTCATTTTCTACTAGTGTCATCCTATGCGATGCCTTATTTGGAAAACTAGCTCCAAAAATTAGGTCCATGTGATGACTGATACTCCTCACTAGTGGCAATCCATCTGGCATGTTGTTTGATATGATGTCCTTATATTCAATCAACAAATTTGAAATCTCCTGTGATTCCTCCTCATCACTTTTGGCGGTGTTCCCTACATTTGCGATGTTGCATATCTTAGGAATCGATGAAAAATGAACATTCTCATGTCTTAATTCATCCAAGAACCTCATTCCATCCACTAAGCATGTTCTACCATTGCTACAAACTTGATCTTCTATGTCTTCTATGTGATGATGTCATATCATGATGGTTTTGAAGCCTTCTTCTTGTGTATTCATGCCTAGAAATGTTGTGGTCTTGTATCCTAACATATTAAGTGTGTGAGATTGTATTGTAACAAGAATTTTTTAAATAGTTTGTTCTTGAACTATTAATGTCCTTAGTGTAAACTTGGGGAATTACATATGGTATAAGAGTGACTAGGTTGAAAGGAGCTTTGAGTTGTTTGTTTATGTATATATGTATGTATGCCATGTTGATCTAATGTGTGTTCTAGCCTTTGCTTCTTGATTTTGAAGGACGATGCCTTATAAGTCTTATTGTACTCATCATGTTGGTCATGAAGACCTTGGTAGAGAGTCTCCAGAGATCTAGAGTGAGGGATCTCCTATTACGAGATAAGCTCTAATTGATGACATGGGTGGTTTTGGGCCATAAGTAGTGGGGTTATTATAGGAGTTGTTATCGAGGTTTCCCCTAGGTAGGAGGAGACTCAAGCAACTAGTTTGAAACCCTTGTAGGAGGAGGTCACCTAGTCTATTGAGAGAGAGTGTTCTAAGAGCCCTTGTAGGTCTAGAGAGGAGAAAGACCATCCTAGTCAGAAGTAGTCAAAGGAGGAGCAACCTTGTCATGAGGTTAGGTGTGAGGTTGGTAGTCTCAATGTGTTAATTGGGCACATGAGGGATATTCTTCACTTGCATTTGCTAACATTTGAGGGTTTTACAACAAGAACAATGGTAGAAGCATAGATTTTGTTCTTTGATAGGTTTTTGGGACATAGTTATATGATCGCAATCTAAAGGATCACTTTTCTATCTTGTAGTTGCATGGTTTTGGTTGTTGTTAAACAAGGTGAAGAAATCTTGTAATGAAAACTTTTACAAAGTGATGCAAATATAAAATTAATCTCTTAATAGTGGTCTACCCATTATAGATTAAATTTGGAAGCATAAATCAACATTATGAATAAAATCGTCAACCCTTAATAACACACATAACACCAGATTTATGTGGAGAAGTTACCCTTTCAAGAAAAAATCCACCATTAAAGAGAGCACAAAAAATGTATTAATCTTCAACAATCATATACATATGAAACACTCTTTCTCTCCTCAATTTGACAACATTTTGACAATACTTGTCTACCTATAAATTAATATAATGAAACTACTATCTCATGTCTTTAACTTATAGACAAATGGGAGAGGAATACCACAAATGGTTTCCCAAAATAATGTACCATCAAACCATGGTAAAATGCAAAAAATCCCACAGTCCAAAATGAAGAGGCTCTTTTGAGAATAGTAAAAGTAACTCCCAATGAGTCATGAATAATAAAATAACCTTAGTACTAGTAATAGATATAATCTTGACTTATAACTCCTCCACAATGGCCCATATCCCAAGGTAGGCATCCAAATTCATAACCCAACTCATATGGGAGCCACCAACAACATGCAAGATGCTCCACTACTCAATTCTCACACCCAAGTTGAGAAATTTGCTAAAAATAGCTTTGTAGCTACCACTACCAACTCCACCTCCTTTATAAATTCCATTACAACTAATATTCTAGGTCATGAGAAAATAATAATACAATAATAACAATAACTCTCAACAACATGGGTGTCCATGCACCCATTCCAAGATTGTTGGAGATGCATAAAAATAATACATTAAGACTATAACTAAATATCACACTATCCTAACATTCTCCTACATGATATTATACATTACAATGAAATCCAAAGGAACAATAAATTATATCAAGTATAGGATCCAAGGCTCATGGCCTTCCTACACCAAGAGAACTTCTCCATACCCACTAGCTTCATGAGGGAATTTACAACATTATGATGTAAATGTCAACCTTCTAAAACAAGACCTTACCATTCTCTACCATCTCATGCACAAAGTGATACTAAACATCAACGTGCTTAGTATGAACATGGTACATGGGATTTTTGTCCAAATAGATAACATTTTGATGGTCACAACTAATTCTCACAACCCTAAAATCAAAACCAATACTTACACAAAGTGTTTGTAACCATACCCCCTCCTTAGAGGCATGTGTAGTTTCCATGTACTCTACTTCAGAAGTAGAAAAAGAAAACCATCATGGTCTAACTTTTAATTATCCAACTCACTATACTGCCAAACTAAGAAAACACCTAACCACTAGTGGACCTTTGACTGTCCAAGTCACCTGCCCAATCTGCATCAACAAAGCCCTATGTGTCCAATGACTTATCTAAATTATTAATACCATGATAACACAAATAGTAATCAAAAGTCCCTCATAAATATATAAAAACCCCTCTTAGCATTTAAGTCTAATGCTCCTTAATAGGGTTAGACATAAAGTTGCTCAAAACTCCCACTACTTGGATAATATTTCATCTAGTGCAAACCATTACATACAATAGGATACCAACAACACTAGCACAAGGCACGCTAGACATAAACTTAAAATCATCACCTAATTTGGAACACATATCTAAATAAATCTTAGTGCCAATAGGAAATGGAATACTCACTAGTTTACAATCATGCATACTATACCACTGCAAAATGGTAGCAATATATTTTCTCTGACTTAACCAAATCTTTACATGTACTTAATCCCTATTGATATGCATACCAAGAATGTAGTTTTAAGCTCCTAAATCCTTCATATCAAATGCACTAGAAAGCTAAGTTTTGAGTTCCCTAATCATCACCTTATTGTTACCAATAAACATGTCATCCCCATACAAGATAATAATTAGAGTTTGGTCATCAATAATCTTAACATAAGAAGAATGATCCTTCTTGCTCCTAACAAAACCAAAAATTAATGCAAAGACAAAATTTATGGTACCACATCTTGGGTGACTATTTTAGAACATGAAATGACCATTTCAACTTGAAAACCAAATGTTCCTTCCCCTTCATAACAAAACCATTAGGCTACTACATACAAATCTCTTCCTCAAGATCCCCATGCAAGAAAGTAGTCTTAACATCCATCTTCTCAATCTCAAAATCACAAGTTACAGTAAAAGAGAATAGGAATCTAATAGAAGTTAAATTAGGAACATGAGAGAAAATTTCACCAAAATTGACTTCCTCCCTCTGGGAGTAGCCCTTGGCCACTAGTCTAGGCTTGTACTATTCTAACCGTCCATCTAATCTAATTTTATTTTTATACACCCACTTGCAACCAATGGGCTTTCTTAGCTCAAGCAAACTCACAAGATCTTAGGTGTCACAACTATCTAAGGCTATCATCTCCTCCTACATGGCTTACACCCAAGACTCACTATCCTCTAAAGAGAGAGCTTCCCTAAAAGATCTAGGTTCATCATCAATACTCAATAAAGTAAATACACAACAGAGGTCTGGTAGGCTATACCTATCAACTGGATTCTATTATCTAATGGATCTCCTCAAGATATGAGTAAGGGGCTCTACCTATTCTTCTATATACTCATCTTGCACATCCTCATCTTAGCCCTCTTCTTCCTCTTCATCCTGTAATCTAGCTATCTATTCTTCCACATGTGCATCTTCCTGCTTCTTGACTTAGTCTCAAAATGCACTATTTTATGTCCTTTTTCCTTTGGTTGTTCAAGACATGAAAAAGATCTAAATTCCTTGAAAATCACATCTCTAGAATAAATCATTTTATATGTTAGAGGATTTCAAAGCTTATAACCTTTTATATCCTCACTATATCCCACGAAGATGCATTTATGAGATTTTAGATCTAGTTTAGATCACTTTTCTCAAGGCACATGAACATAAGCCTCACAACCAAAAAACCTTAAATGTGAAACATAAGGCTTCTTACCTATCCACATTTCATAAGGTGTTTTGTCAAAAAAAGCCAAACATGGAGATCTATTAATCAAATAACAAGCAGTAATTACAACCTCTGCCCAAAAGTATCAATCCAATTGCATACCACTCGACATATTTCTGGCTTTTTTTGTTAGAGTTTGGTTCATTCTCTCAGAAACCCCATTTTATTTGAGGTGTATATAGTGTAGTCTTCCGTTGAACAATAATTACATGCTTACAGAACTCATCAGATTCCCTAGAGAAAAATACTCACCACCATTGTCAACATCTTTATTTTATAATCTATTTGCTTTTCAACTAAGGCATTAAATTCCTTAAACTTAGTGAAAAATTCATATTTATCATGCATAAAATAAATCCAAGTGTATCTAGAGGCATCATCCATGAATGAAACATAAAACCAATATTTTCCCATAGAACCCACATCCATTGGATCAAAGACATCTGAATGAATGATTTCCAATAATATCTTTACTCTATAGCTTCCAAAAGGAAATGAAGACCTATTCTATTTACCAAACACACAGTGCTCATACAAATCATTTTTATCAATAGAGTAATTAGAAAAGTTGTCAACCATTTTTATTAATAATGGTCCTAATATATTTTTCACTTATGTGAACCAAATGTTGGTGCCACAACATACATGTATTTCCAAATTTTCTATTTACATTGGTAGAGTTATAAAATATGGAGGCATTCAACCTAAACAAGGTCTCAACATGACATCCTATAGCTACCACCAAACTCCCTCTCACCAACATGCAACCAGACTTGTCAAATGTCACATGCATTCTAGAATCATTCAACTTGGATACAAAATGTAAGTTTCTCACAAGTCTTGGAATGTGCAAAACACTATCAAGGGAGTTAATCCTCCCATCACTAAAACATAACTATACCTTTCCTTTACCAATAATTCGATGGGTAGTGATTGTAGACACCTAAAAAGATATGTCCCCACAAGCTACTTTTCTGCATCCTCACATCACTAATTTACCCTTTACCAATTAATTAAATAAAATCAATTTATTTAATTAATTTATCCTAAACCATTTATCCCTAACCATTCATCTTATTCATCCCTTGTAATGAATTAATTCAATTAATTTGTTACTATACCTTAGAACATCATCATCCAATTGATTAAATAAATATCCTAATATTTATTTGATTAATTTCCCCCATCCCCTAATCTAGATTAATTAAATAAAACATACTTATATAATTAACCCCCTTAGCCTATGACCTAAACCTAGCCTAATTGAATAAATGACAATTATTTAATTAGCTACCCTAGCCTACATAGCCCCTAGACCTAAATTAATTAAATAAATCATTATTTAATTAATTTTAACCCTTGATTAGCCCACTCACTAATTAACTACAACCACATTAATTAAGTTAATCACTTGATTAACTTGGTCAAACCATCATTAACCCTTATCCCCACACACTTTGAATAAAAAGTATTTTTTATTCAAAGGGGTTGCAAGACCCTTGGGTAAAAGCACGAAGTTGAGTCCACTTCTCGTGGAAGTTTCAGACTTAGCCAAAAACTTGAAATCGGGCAAACCAAAATGGGATCCTATTTCAGAAAAAGTATTAAATTTTGTAGAAAATGCCTGTGAGCTCATTTCTCAGCAACAACCACAGGTTCCAGAATGGGATCCCGAGTATCAAAGGAGCATTTTCAGCCATCTCAAACTCTAGGTGAGTGGATTTTTCCACTTTTTTTTCATTTTTTGTAATTTGTAATTTTGATTTCAAGTTTATTTTCTGTATTATTCTACATTAGGTTTAAATTTGGTTTCAATCTTCTCAAAACTGTATAAACCCTCATATGAAAGAAAACTAAAAACAATTACCCTACACAAAAAAAATTTGAATTGAAACCTAAAAACAATTACCCTACACACAAAAAGAAAACCCTAAACTGAATTGAAACAAAACCCTAAAGTCTTAATGATTCAAACGAATTCATTAAATGGTATTTCATTGATAGTAATAGGATAAATGCAAAATTTTATATTTTAATGGCAATCAACCCCTTAATGATGGTCAATTGCTTAAGGAGGTAGATGAAGGAATGTTTTAGACATGGGAATGATTCTAGATATGAATAAGTAGATTATGGGGGAATAGAAATAAAGGATAAAATCAATAGCATTGAAGGACCTCTATGTGGCAAGGTATGCTAGAGTATAGGGAAAGAATTGAGAAACTTGAGTAGGAATTTAAAATGTGGCCCTACAACCAATAATTAACCTACAACAATAGTTCATCAAAATGTAGCCCTACAAAACTAGATTTCACATCACATTAACAATTTTTTTTTTCAAAGGTAGATAAACCACATGTCCTTGTCAAGGGATGATCATAAAATCCCCTTAAGCCACTAATAATAGCACTAACCCCCTTGAAATCTACTCATTTTTCAAGGGATGATCTAAGAGGATATATCCATGACCTACAACTTGAAATCTACTCATTAATCCCCTTAAGCCACTAATAATAGTTGAAAATTGATCATTCACATTTGATCAATTTGTATAATGTTAGATGCTTGAAGTTTTTACAAACTTGTTTAAAAAGATTAATATATTAAACTTGGTCAACTTAAGACAAAATCATTCCATTAGCATGGTTTATGGACCTAGGAAAGATCACATGGATTAAGGGGATTTAATAGAATTGATTAAGACCTGTCCTAAGAGGATGTATGCGGTTAAGGATTTAGGGTTTAGGGTTAAGGGTTAAATGTTTATGGTTTAGGGTTGATAATTTAGGGTTTAATTATGTCCTAAATACATTTTAAAAAATAGGATATAGGTGACCTAAGAGGATGTAGATGACCTACAACTTGAAATCTACTCATTAATCCCCTTAAGCTACTAATAATAGTTGAAAATTGATCATTCACATTTGATCAGTTTGTATAATGTTAGATGCTTGAAGTTTTTACAAACTTGTTTAAAAAGATAAATATATTAAACTTGGTTAACTTAAGACAAAATCATTCCATTAGCATGGTTTATGGACCTAGGAAAGATGGCATGGATTAAGGGGATTTAAGAAAATTGCTTAAGACCCGTCTTAAGAGGATGTATATGGTTAAGGATTTAGGGTTAAAGGTTTAGGGTTTAGGGTTTAGGATTAAGGGTTAAGAGTTTAGGGTTTAGGGTTTAGGGATTAGGGATTAGAGTTTAGGGTTTAGGGTTAAATGTTTAGGATTTAGGGGTAAGGGTTAAGGGTTTAGAGTTTAATTATGTCTTAAATGCATTTTCAAAAATAGGATATAGATGACCAAAGAGAATGTAGATGACCTAAGAGGATGTGCAATTTTACAAACTTGTTTAGAAAGATAAATATATTAAACTTGGTCAACTTAAGACAAGATCATTCCATTAGCATGGTTTATGGACCTAGGAAAGATGACATGGATTAAGGGGATTTAAGAAATTTGCTTAAGACTCATCCTAAGAGGATGTATATAGTTAAGGATTTATAATTTAAGGTTTAGGGAACTTAGGGTTAAGGGTTTAGGGTTGAGGGTTAAGGGTGTAAGTTTTAAGATTGAGGGTTTAGGGTTATGGGTTTAGGGTTTACAGTTAACAATTTAGGGTTAAGGGTTAAAAGTTTAGGGTTTAGGGTTAAGGGTTTAGGGTTTAGGGTTAAGGGTTTAGGGTTAAGGGTCTATGGTTTAGGGTTTAGGGTTAAAAGGGTTTAAGGTTAAGGGTCTAGGGTTAAGGGTTAAGGGTTTAGGGTTTAGATTTGAATGTTTAGGGTTTAGGGTTAAAAGGGTTTAAGGTTAAGGGTCTAGGGTTAAGGGTTTAGGGTTTAACATTAAGGGTTTAGGGTTTAGAGTTGAATGTTTAGGGTTTAGGTTTAAGGGTTAAGGGTTTATGGTTTATGGTTAAGGGTTAAGGGTTGAGGGTTTATAGTTAAGGGTTAAGGGTTTAGAGTTTAGGGTTAAGGGTTTAGGATTAAGGGTATAGGGTTAAGGGTGTAAGGTTTAGGGTTAAAAGGGTTTAAGGTTAAGGGTTAAGGGTTAAGGGTTTGGGGTTTGGGGTTAAGGGTTAAATGTTTAGTGTTTAGGGTTAAGGGTTTAGGGTTTACAGTTAAGGGTTAAGGGTTTAGTGTTAAGGGTTTAGGGTTGACAGTTTAGGGTTTAGGATTTAATTAAATACAATTTAAATAATAGGATATGTAAAATGAAAAGTATACTATCAATTAATTATAGGTAGGGGTTGAAACAACCAATAATTAACCTACAACAATAGTTCATCAAAATGTGACCCTAGAAAACTAGATTTCACATCACATTAACAATTATTTGTTTTTCAAAGGTAGACAAACCACATGTCATTGTCAAGTGATGATCATAAAATCCCCTTAAGTCATTAATAATAGCACTAATGGACCCTTTAAATTGACTCATTGTCAAGGGATGATCTAAGAGGATGTAGATGATCAACTTGAAATCTACTCATTAATCCCCTTAAGCCACTAATAATAGTTAAAAATTGATCATTCACATTTGATCTTGATTTGTATAATGTTAGATGAGCTTGAATATTTTACAAACTTGTTTAAGTTATATAAATTAAACTTGGCAACTATGGACAAAATCATTCCTTTAGCATGGTTTATGGACCTAGAAAAGATGACATGTGGATTAAGGGGATTTAATAAATTAGAATTTAAGGGGAAACTTCACTATTCCTTGTAAACACTTTAAAGTATGTATTTAAAGCCACAAAATTTACCTTTTTAAAAAAAAAAATTCATAAGAGGATTTTTGTATAATCAACATAAGAAATAAGAACATCAAGGCCAAATAGGCCAAGAATATGAAGAAGAGGGGAAAAGAAGAGAAGCAAGACAAGGAGAGAATAACCTAAGAAGACTAAGAAGAGGAAGAAATAGACATCTTTCTAGAAGGAACAAGGAAACCAAAAAGCAAAGTCCACAGGGCAATCACCCAAGCTCAAAGAGAATCTAGGATTTTAGCCCATGCTGTGAAAGGAGGGCCTCCATAGTCGACTGGGAGCCTCCTTCCACCACCTCCATTCCTTCCATACGGAGCTTCTCCACATCACTTTTCTAACCTTTTTTCCTAGCTATCTCGCAATCTAGTTTAGTTTTACTACTATCTTGTTGAGCAATCCAGAGCTTTAGAGGAGGAGCCACGATGAAGTCAGGTTTGAAGAGCTTGTAGTTCTCTTCCAAGTCCTCCAAAAAAGGGTAAGTGACCTCTGAATTTGATCCTACATCCTCTGGGACAGTTAAAGGTAGGTGCTCGTCATCAAAATTGTTCGTCGGAGCAGCAAGAGGGGAGGAAGTGGGCGCCATCGAAGACTCAGGCACACAACGAGAGGAAAAGAACTTTCCATGATTCTGCCAGATGAAATCAACATCAGAGCCGCCATCTTTTTTGATCCATTTTTTGAGACTAATGCATCTCGCGCCATGAAGTCACTGAGCAGTGCAAGATTCAACTTTGTGGCCCAAGCTGTTGCAGCGGAAGCATCTGAAGGGAAGCTCTTCAAAGTTCATAAATTGAGTCCAATTACCTTTGGAAGAATGGATTTGAATGGAGTGTGGGAGAGGAAGGGAAATGTCCACCAGCACACAGACCTTGGTAAATCTGTGAGAGGTAGCACTCCCAACCAAATCAATCTTGATAAAAACACCCACTCGATTAATCAAATTTTTGATTAGATCCGTAGACTACATGACAAGAGGCAGGTTATAAAGCCTAATCCACATGGGAATTTCTGTGACCTTGGTAGTGGCTGGGTTAAAAAAGGGGTCCAGGGAGAAAGAAAGACTCTAGAATTCTTGAAGAACCAAGGGTCATTATGCAACACAAAATTACAGTCATCAGCTGAATTGAAAGAAAACAGAAAAAACCAAAATCTAGAAGTTCAACCTTTGGAGTGGGGATGTTGTTCTAAGAAGACTTAACCCACTCAAGAACCAAATGAATGGATAATCATCGGCACATAAATCTCAAGATCAAAGACCGTGCACCAATGTCTAAAGCAACCTCATTGATACAATCATCCGAGATTAGGAGGTCCACTGGTTCGTTGGAGAAGACAACCTCAGTATCGCCGAAAGAAAAAGAGGAGCCCACATAATGCTGAACTTGAACCGTATCAGGAGGGTTAGCAGGAGGAGGAGCGGGAGACGGAGGCAATTGAGGAGGTGGCGGGTTAGGGTTTTGCCACCAAATCTGCTCCAAGCAAAAAACACTGCATTCATGAAAAGGGTTTGCCATGTTTTTACACTTTTCCAAGGAGATCGAAGTCAGATCCGAAGAAGAAGTTGACAAAAGAAACCCGTTTGCACCAGAGCGAGCACTAAGGGGAACATGGCTACGAACGGGAGGCTGGGAGGAAGGGGAATCCATAGGTTTTTGAGAGACTGTGGAGTGGAGGGTGTACCATGACTTCTCATCTGCCACAGTGCCGCTGCCTTGCTTCTTCCTGTGAACCACAACCTTCTTTCCCTTAGACAGATCAGAATCCTACACCCTTGGCTTCTGGGTTTTTCCACCCACATTTGGAGGCTCATCCTCGCACTGATTTTTGACGCCTTCCTACATTATTCTCAATAATATTAACTTAATATTAAAAATATATTAATATTTAGATTTACAAAATTTACCTTTTTTTGATAGGTAAGACATAATAGATTATATTAAACTTTCAAAAAAAAGTACACTGTGAGAGTCACCATGGCTGTTTTAAAATTCAAAAACCCTGCCTATACTTGGATAACTATTTGATGACCACGTAGGGCCTAATGATAAATCTGCATAGGGCCAAAAACTATTCAAATAACTCTGATATTATGCATAGAACAAGGTAGACATAACTCCCAACTTAGACACCATGACTGTAGAAGATATACAAAAAGAAACCCCTACACGAGAAGACTTACTACTGAGACACGACCCTGGTGGGCCTGCAAACCCTATCGGATGACATTTAAAAAATATAAGCATATAAACAGAAAAACTTAAGCGTTAAACATCACTGACCACCAACTGCCCACCAGCTGAAGATGCTCATATTTTGCCCTCCTTGAACATGTAATCACAGAACTCCCTTATCCACTCGAAGCCTTCGGTTGGAGTCATGTTGAACATTTCTTCAAGAAATCTCTTCCTCTGCACACTCTGCTTCTATGAGCCTCTAGTTCTATACCTCTGATGTTGAGAATACACAGGAAGAATTCTACCACTGCCCCAGGTTGGCTGGCCTTGTGCAAGTCTTTCGGTCTTAGTAACCCTCCTCTCTCAACCACCGCTAGGACCTTGTCGAGTCCTCCCAGAAAGATAGGTTGCACCAGATCCTTCACCTCTTCCTTGGGTGTTGAGACATCTAACAACACTGCCACCACCTTGGAGGAAATGTCTAAATCCACACGATATCTTTCACCTCCATTGACAAAATTCTTCCCTAAAATGAGCTTCATCACCTTTACTATAAAGGCGTCATACTGCTTGAGGACCCTTCTGAGTCTTTGATCTATTATTTCCCCCTTAAAAGTCATCTACCTTACCTACGCAGTTAGGCAAATTGGAGATTCCATACCACCACACTCAAAGAAATGCACAGGGAGGAGATGGATAATTATCAGAGGAGGGGGAATTGCCATTCAAAGCTTCTGTAAAAAACTAGAGACTGGGCTCTATAAAATGGCAACCTGCCCTAACCTCTAATAATTAAGAAGGCATGTGGAATAATTGCCTATCTTGTTGCCAACTCACTGCTACTCCCTGCCTAAGCTCTGGGAAACGAAGTTGTCCTATTTTCTATCCAATCCCACGCTTGCAAACCTATCTCTTGTCCTTGCTCTGATGCTCCCAATCACCCCCATCAAGAAGCTGTCAAATCTGTCCTCGAGCTGCTGCCAATGGTGTGCAGTGATGATTGCTCTGGCTGAAGGATTTTCGCCTGCGACTGGGCTAAAAAAGCCTCCGTGTCTAGGGAGGAGCTAATGTGTCACCCATTGGCCTCCGAGCCCCAGTCCTTCCACTAGCAAGAGAGTGGAAGGACTCCTGCCCAACCACCCACACAAAATTTACCTTTTTTATCTACATGTTTTCAGTTTATTTTTTAGTATATGTACACATGTATTAAAATTTCATAGAACTAGAATCTCTTAAATTTTAAAATTTGTATGTATGCTCAATTTGAATGATAATATCTAGTTTAATTTAAATATTTCTTGTAATTTCTCAACATGTATAATATCTAGTTTTTGATAGATGTTTATTTATTAAATATATGGATTCTTCAAAGTTAATTTTGTACTTGTTTGTATATTTATGTATATATGTAGGTTCATCTAGTTTTTATATCATGGATATTCACTTTGATGTTGAGGATTTCCTTAATGCGCCACCTTTATGGTCCCCATCACCTGAACACCATGATCCACCTCCATCTCCACCTCAAAATCTCCCACCTCCACCCCCACCTCAACTCCCATCTAGATCAGATGAGGCTTGCTTGTGAGTCAAAATTAACAAAAATATCACATCCATTGAAGAAAAAATCAATGCCATTCAAAGTGACCAATTCATGCCACCTCACTTCATGTGTTTTGTATCTTTGATGCAAAACACTGTAGATTTTGTTAGGTCCATTGATGTGGACTTGTACACTTTTTGATTATGGAGAGAGGAGAGGCACCAGTTTTATACTGATGGCTTCTCTTATAGGCATATCTTGGATTTAAAAATCACAAAAGTTGATTTAGCTCAATATTTTAGTCACCCCATCACCAATGAACGAAAATCACCAAACAAGAAAAGAATATCAATTAGGTGGTGTAGACATGCAACGATGTTTGCCAATTTTTTAGATAGGTAGAGGATGGTATTTGATTATCCACCTCATGCTAATTGTGAGGTTCCTCTATATTTTTTGAGAAAATTATATGTAGAGTTTGTTTTGAATAGGAAACCCAATTATTTTGATTTCAGATCATTCTAGGGTATTGGTGGTGACATGCCAAAATAGAGGTTAGGGGCATGGGTTGATCCCCAATGACCCATGCCTGCTCAACCTCTTGTTGACCCTCTTACTACCATTCATGTACCCATCTAGCATTGTGTGGTGGTATCCACACTAGGAGCATTGAGTGCGCTCTCGGGTAGACTCAATGAGCAAACTTCTATGATGGTAGCTGAGGTTCGAGACTGTGGAGGAGCATATGGCGGAGCTGGTCCTAGTACCTCTCCACATGTGTTGATGCCTCATATGTGTATGAGTTGCAATCAACTATGTTATGGACCTGATCAGGTAGCACCCACTTCAGTTGCACGTGCAACATTTGATGATATGGGTTCATTTGTTGATTTTCTAATTGCTGAGGATCACCCCAATGATCATTCAACACAGGTATATATAGGTACACATGTTGAATTTATAACAATTTTAAGCACGTGATTTTAATGAACATATAGATCAATTAAATTGTAATATTTTAACAATCAAATTGTTTGGTGTAGATGATGGAAACAGGCACAATGAGTACTTTTGATCAATTTTTTTTTCATCGACACCTATTCATCTCGGACACCCATTTGAGGTATTACATGATTTTTTAAAAATATATATTAAATAATTTTAATAAGTTGATTTTAATTTATAATTCGGTCCTGAACATGTACATTAAATATTTATGCTGGTTTAGGGAAGTAATCTGACTTCTACATTGGATCCTCCAAAGGGTGTCTCGAGTGCTCCTTTGTCGTTGGGTGTCTCACATGAGCCATTTATATATATAGTCTTAAAAAACTATACTTCGATTTTCATATTTTGAATTTACTATATCAAACTGCATGTACTTATATATATTAAAAATATATGTCTATGTAGGTTGACACAATGATAAGGATGGGTATTGTAGCACACCTGGATGATCCAATTCAATTTCAAGAGCTGGCTGCATTTTGGGTTGTTGAAAAAATTATCTATGTGTACATGTAATTTATGTCTAGGTCTTGTAAATAGATTAAAACAAAAACTAGGTACACAAGTGAATATATATGTTTTAACCTAATTTGTACACATGTGCTTTATAAATGACCTTGTAGGACCTTGTCAGTGACACGTTTCGTCCTATTGATGCCATACCACCTACAACAACACATGCTGAGTAGGACGATAAAGGAGATGAGTAGCCTCATACGACATAATTTAAAATTTTGATTATATAATTTAAAGTCAATTATAATATACATTGTGAACTTAAAGTAAATTTCAATAGAATATATGTTGACACGTGTTAAATTCTTTTCTTTTATAGCATGAGACATGTCATGTAGCAGAGCATGTAGAGCAGGTCGTCACATGAGATGAGCAGCCTGATACAGTATTTTTTATGATTTTATAAATTAAAATGAATTAAATTATCATTTCTAAACATTTTAAATTTGATTTCAAGTAAATCTTTGTCTTGTTCGGACTGATTCAGATCATCCTAGTCAGCATAGAGTGAAGAGGTCTCTTGATTATAAGGATGATAGGAGTTAGACACATATATGTTTTAGTACATTTCATGGACTCTATATATGTTTCAGTACATGTTGCATACATACTCTTTATACATGTTTCGATATTTCAGTATTTCATGGACTAGATCTATATATGTTTCAGTATTTCATGGACTCTATATGTACACGTTTC
Organism: Cunninghamia lanceolata; assembly: GCA_027924645.1. NCBI lineage: Eukaryota > Viridiplantae > Streptophyta > Pinopsida > Cupressales > Cupressaceae > Cunninghamia > Cunninghamia lanceolata. Next base: position 3,122,701 of record BSBN01000752.1, on the reverse strand, counting down.
TGTGTTTTAGTATTTCACATATGGACTAGATCTATATATATGTTTCAGTATTTTTATGGACTTTATATATTGTTTCATAGAATTTATATATTGTTTCATGGATTTTATTAATTTCAGCATTTTATGGACTATTGTTGTACATTTACACATATAGTTAGATTTATGAAATTTAATTACTTGTAGTATTGATAACAATAATAAAATTTAATTCACAAGTTAGCGAAAACATATACATTTCAAATATTTTTACTTTACAAATTTGATTCATGTAGTCAAAACATTCAATAGCATTATAATAGGAATATGTAATTATACAAATGTGAAACACATGTTATATATTATTACTTTAGATGCTATACATGTATTACTTTGATGTTATTCAAGTTCATGAAAATCAACAATATACAAGAATTCAAAATTGTTAGAATCTGAAAAGATTATTAACCCAGAAAACTAGTGCAAAGAATAGATATCTAAACTATGAATGCAAATGATACGAAATCAAAATAGCAACACAGAGTTAGTCTCCAAGAGAGTAATGCAAATGCTAGAAGCAAAATAGCATTAAGAGGATGCAAAAGTAAAAGATGCAAAATACAAGCCAGGTAGCATGCTTATATAGACTAGGAAGAGAGAGGAGGTGGCAACACCGACCAATGAGGAGCAACCATCTATCGGACTAAAGATAGCAAAGTATCTTCCCAAGATAGCTAATGGATGCTCACATGTAGGAAGGTGACACCTCACAACCACTCACCTAATAAGACATGCTTTATTAACCTAAGCGAGATTAATAGAAGTGTAGGAAAAACCTAGGAATATAGGAAAAATAAATAACCCATCTAGGAAATAAAAACCTACACTAACAAAAATATGCTTAAGGGGATCAACAAATTCAAAATTTTCTTAAGGGGATCAAAGAATTTAAAGTATGTCTCATGTTTAATCACAATTGATATAATTAATTTGGATATATATGAATTAAGGGGTCCTAGAAGAAATGATGGCTTAAGGGGTCCTAATAGGATGGCTTAAGGGGTTCTAATCGGATGTCTTAATGGGATCAAAGAATTCAAGGTATGTCCCATGTTCAATCACAATTGATATAATTAATTAGGATATATATGAATTAATTTGGCGAAGTTGCCCAAGACATCCAAATTTAACAGTAATATACATGACAAAGTGATTATGAGAAATGATGGCTTAAGAGGTCCTCGTAGGATGTCTTAAGGGGTCCTAATAGGATGTCTTAAGGGGATCAAAGAATTCAAAGTATGTCTCATGTTCAATCACAATTGATATAATTAATTAGGATATATATGAATTAATTTAGTGAAGTTGCCCAAGGCAACCAAATTTAACAGTAATATACATGACAAAGTGATTATGAGAAATGATGGCTTAAGTGGTCCTCGTAGGATGTCTTAAGGGGTCCTAATAGGATGTCTTAGGGGGTCCTAATAGGATGTCTTTAGGGGATCAAAGAATTCAAAGTATGTCTCATGTTCAATCACAATTGATATAATTAATTAGAATATATATAAATTTGGTGAAGTTGCCCAAGGCAACCAAATTAAACAGTAATATACATGACAAATTGATTATACATTCATATTTTAATAAGTTTCAAAGTAAGAAAACATGCACATAACGAACAAAATATATCAAATATTGATTTTTATATATAAAAGTGTAGAGTAATTGTGTATGCACATATACAAATTTGGCATATATGCCAAAAATAATATTTACAAAATGTGGCTATGCCATCTCAAGGAAATCCAAAACTTGTGGCGGATCATGAAATTCTAGCCTCTTCACACCACCTGATATCAAAATGACAATAAAACAATTTTAACTATGTATATAAGCAATATCAATATATCATCAAAACATGTATTTAAATATGTGTAAAACTATATATATACTTACCTGTATTTACAAGTATTCCATGTTGTAGGTTGAATCTGCATCCTCTCTTTTTTGTCTCAAAGTATGTGATGAATGTGATGATGGCTTAAGGATACAAAATGACAATAAATAAATTTTAACTGTGTATATAAGCATAAAATACATGAGTCGATACAAAATTCAAGAAAAAGGGAATAATATAGAAGGTGAAATGAGAATGAAAGAATATATCAAAAAAACATAAAACATTGATGCAATATGTAACTAGATAACATGTGATATGAAAGATATGAGTATATATTTATAATTACCTAATGCATTCACTTTAAGCTGAAGACTACAAATTTGATCTAACAAATTTGTATGGTCAAAACTTGTAGTGACAATCATGCAAAAATCTACTTGTAGGGCACACCTACAAAATAATTAATGTAAGTAAATAAACTATATATACATGATTCGATACAAATTTTAAGATAAAGAGAATAATTTATAGAAGGTCAAATGAGAATGAAAGAATATACAAATGTTCATCAATACAATCATGCAAGATCTCTAGACTTGTAGGGGACCTACAAAAATAATGAATGTAAGGGGAGGTAAGAGGATGTATTAAGGGGAGCTAATACGATGACTTAAGGGGATGTAAGAGGATGGCTTAAGGGGATGTAAGCTCGGATGACTTAAGGGGATGTAACTGAGGGGGTGTAAGGGAAGAAAATTATGTGTCATGTGAGAAAATTAGTTCTATATTTATAAAAAATTGATTAAGGGTAGGTAAGAGGATGGCTTAAGGGGAGATAAGGGGATGACTTAATACAACTATATTAACTATTGATTAAATATATACAACTATATACATACTTGAAAATTTATTCCATTGTACCATCTGCATCCTCTCTTTTTTGTAATACATCTATGATTGTCTCATGCTCTTCCATAGAAATTGTCCATAGCTCTTTATTAGTAGGTCTTCCATGATAGCTCACTAGTTTTATATTTGTTTCCACCACCAAATGCGAGTAGTGTATAATCTTCTTATGTGTTTCATAATCTTCGAATGTAGGCAAACCATTCTTCCTTGTTATCTATTTTCGTAGCCAAGTGCCAACAACCACCATCGAACTTGTTGGATAATGAAAGTCATCATCATCTTCTCAAGGTGCTATTAACTTATGTTTAATCTCCACACATCGAGCCAACCAATATTTTGTTTCCTCAAGTCATTCTCCTCAGGGGCAACAACAACATACACATGTCATGCAAACAAAATTTTAATTCAATAACTTGGGTGACATATAATTTGACCAATTTCTACACACATGCATCCATATGTAATTAAATATATTACAAAATAGTAATAAAACTTGAAATAAAACAAAATAAAATGAAATAAATTGAATTAAATTACCCTTTTGTACAAGGTTTGACACACAGTCACAGTCATCTGATGCAAACACTTGATCATGATCTTCAATTGTTGTTTCATATTGATCATGTGTTTGTTCAGGTGTCAACAATTTTTGCTTCCACTCTTCAACCCATTTTGTATTCTCACATGTTTCCCAATCTCCTGAATTACAAAACTAACAAAAACATGCAAGCTCCCTTGTCCATATAGTCCATTTACTTGCATTCGAACTCTTAAATGAATGTCATTTAGTAGATCCACTGATTGTCTCACAATCAAGTCTAGGTAGAATATTTTCTTCTTCAACCAAACAAAAGAATTATCAAACTATAGAATACTTGCTTGATCCTATAGATAATGTTGTATTGCACCAATCCACAATTGCACGTGCATCTTTAAATTTTACTACATCCTCAAATTTCAATTGCTGTCTAGCAAGAATTCTTTTAACACATGCACCGGCTCCATCATGTTCTCCTTTACCATGTCCAGCTTCATAAAAACTCCACATACTTTGGACATTATTTTCCTTGTGAACCCTACTTAACCAATAAAACATTCGAGCATTCTTGAACTGTCCCGTACAATTATCTAACCATATAAGATGTTCTATCATCTGGATTCTTTTTTCTCTTAAATTTGTATAAAATTAATTGAAACAATATTGAACAAACTTTGACAACTGTAATTGATTGTCGCTCAAATAGAAATGATATTTCCTTAAATTTTTTTATCATCCTTTGTACTATCATTTGCATGCATGTATACAATATGAACAAACATAGCCACCTAGACTGAATTGTAATATTGTGATTGGATTTCCTCTTGTGGAGAAAGAGTATAGTTTTCTAAAAAATCAACCACTGATAGTATAGTTCCAACTGAAAATGTGTTTCTACATGTGCAAAATTGTCCATCAAGCCATCGAACATGTTGAGAGTGCTTGACATATTTTGGTACAATCTTACTCTTAAATTCTAATATGAATGCATGTACACTAATTTTTTCTGTGATTAAATTGCAATGCTTTCCTAATTTTCCATCATTTAAAGAATACTCAACATTCTTAAATCTTTTAACATCCACTAATTGTTGTCCAAAATCATTTTCAACACTTTCATGCATATAAACTCCTAAGAATGAAAAATTACCACAACTAGTGCATTGTCCAGAAATACATGAACTTAAATAAAATAAATTCCCATTAGATCTTTCACAAAACAAACCTACTATAAACTCCTTGATTGTTTCAGGTGGCATATTAATACCACACTCTTGCATAATCATGTTAGTATGTAAAGTACAACGTATATATCAAAAAAATTCATAATAATAACAAAGTTGCACATGCATTTTACAACAACAAGAGATTCATTGCTTATTAATTTTGATATACCAAGGTTTACATTTTTCAAATGATCTTTGACTTATGGTAATATTTCCAAGTAACACAGAATCATCCAAAAATTTTCTATAAAATTTGGTTTGAGTTGTGTCTAATAGGTGTTTTGGATGAAGATCGCGAATTTTAGACCCCACTCTTAATTTCAAAACATCTCTAGCATTAGATGATACCCTAGTATTATCATGCCAATATTTTTCAACCAAAGATTTGATTTCAATATTTAATTTCATGTCAAACCTTAGGAGTCGACCACTAAAACTCCAACATTGGCTGACTGGATCATTTTCTATACTTTCTCTTCTCTTTGTCACTCTTACCAATGTTTTAGGATGTATGTTTAGAATTTCACTAATGTTTCTTAACATTTTTTATCCAAAGTTATTTTATTAACTATAGCAGTTGTTATAGCTCCTCATGCCGCATTCTTATCTTTAGATTGACTCTTCTTTCCAATAGACTCAATGACACTAGCAACAATACATATAACATGTTTAAGTGATTCATCTTTTCTTTTTGGTTTCAAAAAAATGCCTAACTTTTTCATTACTTTTCTCATTTTCCACATTCTCATCAATTGCATCATGAGTTGACATTGAAATGATAGTCTTTTTTGATAAAAAAATTGTTTGTATAATCTATTGGCATGCATTCTTATTTGTCTCCAAGAAATCTTACAGGAAGATTATCCAAAACAATACTTTCAATTTTTTTAAAAATATTTTTCGTTTTCAACAACACAAGGATTTTAATTTTCAACAACAAAAGGATTTTCATTTTCACTTTTCATTTTCAACAATACAAGGATTTTCATTTTCAACAACAAAAGGATTTTCATTTTCACCTTGAACACAAGGATTTTCATTTTCAACAACAAAAATATTTTCATGTTCAACAACAAAAGGATTTTCATTTTGACCAACACAAGGGATTTCTTTTTCAATATTCATTTCTACAACTTGTCTACGAATTAAATCTATCTCAACATTATTATATCTAACTTCTTTTAAATGATCAATACAAATATAATCTATAATCACATTTTCCATATCATTCAAAGGTGGATTTGAAGATGTACTTGGATTCATGCCTAGTATTGTCACATTCTCCATAGCATTGAAAGGTGGATTTGAAGACATACCAAGATAAGTTTCTATAATCTAATTATCTTCCACATTCACCTCTTGGAAATTTGTATCATCTACATCCATAGTCTCTTCAATGTTTTTATCTTCAATAGTCTTGGAATCGGATGCTTCAACATTATTCATTGCTTAAATCCTCATTCTTCTATCTCTTTGTCACTTCGCCTCCTTCTCTCTATTTGCTTGAATTTGTTCAAGGGTCAATACCTACCTATCTTTCCTCTTTTGATGTTGTCGTGATCCCATGATTACAAAATTTTGAAGTACAAATGAATTTCAATAGTAAAAGTCTCTTTTTTATTCCCCATCAAATGAGTAGAAAATGAACACAATTCCACTTCAAAATTGTCCCAATGTTGTCTCCTTCCAAATTTCAAATGTCCCTGCAAGTTCAAGAGCATGTAGAAGACAAGATTTGATAAAAAATTGCAGGAAACGTTGCTATTAGCTGTATAGAGTCATTTAAGATGCAAGTTGAAGACTTGATAGTACTTTTTCATCAGTAAATTAAAAAAATGGTAAAAAATGAAACCAAATCTCATTTAGGATATGGGATCCTGTAGCAAATAGGATCCCATATCCTAAACGGGATCCCATTTTGCTTTGCATTGTTGGGAATTAATAAAAAAAGCAAATGGGATCCTGTTTCGTGAAATTTCAAATGTAGATGTGGTAATGGGTTTCGGGCTGGGAAAAGGCTTGGGAACCTGACCCTTGGCTTTGGACTTGTTTTGACTTGCAACTTGAAGGTCATGTCAGTGTCACTGGAAAAGAGTGACTTTGGACATATATTTGAAGACATTTTTTATAAAATTTTTGATGAAATTAAAACCCATTATAGATGAGATTATGTAGATTCCAAATATGTAATTTTTTTCACAATTTGATTTTTTTTTCTAGTTTTTAAATAATTTTTGATGAAATTGGTCCATAAATTTGAAACATCAAGTTTTCTTATTAATTTAATAACTTTTTATTAATTTAAAGAAAAATAAAAATTATACCTCATCAATCTTTAGATAATTCTTTTCAATTTGAAAAAAAATAAAAAAATGATAAGTTTAGGTCTTCTTATGCGTGATGTGCATGAGGGATTTTCAAAACAACAATTATGACCAATAAAAAATTAACTAAAAAAAATTACAAAAAAATATCCTCATCAATCTTCAGTGTGTTACAGATCTTTTCCCAAAAGGATTCATAAAAATACAATTATTTAGGTCAAAATATGGTTGACGTACACGTGCATGGTACGGTAAAAAAAGTGACATTTAAACAATAGTTTTTAGACATGCCTATTGAAAATTAATTTGTATCATCTGGGTATTAAAAAAATTACATATTTGGAAACTAGACTTTGAGTACTACATTTCATATTACTGACTTTTTTCAAGATTCTATCTTTAAGTGATTCAAATTTTTAGGTCAACTATGACAAATTCTAAAAATCAGGGAAAACACTTCTATTTTTTGGCCAAAAAGTGGACTCAACTTCTTGCACACACCCCCTTCCACCTCACCTTTCCTTTTCCATGTAAGATCTCTTTTTAATGCAAAGAGATCACATGTGTTTTCCAAAAAGATACGTGTCACATGTCCTCACACTCACCAATAAACCTTAATTTTTTATTCACACCATCCCCCACAAAAATAAAATTTTAATTCATTGACAAGTCCTAATCATCCTCACACTTATAAAAAAAGTCCTAATCATCCTCACACTCTCCCATGGAAATACATTTTTTATTCATTCCTCATCCTTCCCAATGTGAATTTAAAATCCACAAATAATGGGAACCATCCATTATTGTTGATCACATCTCCACCCTTGATCTCATCTCTTCATCTCCACCATTGATCTCAACTTTGAATATCTACCGGAGGATTCAAATCCCTCCAAAAATGCCTATAAATACAACCCTCCTCTAAGCCATTTTCATCTCATCCTTTTGGAATCATCACTATGCCAAAATCTCTCCAACATCTTCTCATCTCATCTTCACCATGCCAAAATTATAAGCCATCTCTCATCTTATTTCATACCTCATCTCAATCCTTAGCCTAAATCCTTATCTAGAGCAATCCACATACACACTATTTCAACTTTGGGTAAAGCTAGGAGCTAAGTTTGGGTGCAAGCTCCTCCACCTTATCAAGGAGTGAAGAATACTTGAAGGCTTGTGAAGGTATAATCCTCTTTATTTTGAGTTTCTTTCATGCATTTTCTGTCTTCAAGCTTTCCTCATCTTCAGTGATATCACCAAGAAAAACCTCTCCTTCATCATAAGCCTTGTAAGACAAAAACCACTCCTTGTGAGGAGTCGTATGGTAGGAGCAACCTAAATCAATGAGACAAGAATTATCACTAATAGTGTTAGCAAAAACAAATAAAGTATCGCTATCATTGTCATCAGAAGATTTTTCTGTGGAGCAATCTGAAGATTTCTTTTTGATCTTGCATTCCTTCTTCACATGCCCTCTCTTCCCATAGTTCCAACACTTAACTCTACTCTTCTATAGAGTTTTGACCATCCTTTTGATTTAGATATTTCTTTTTAATATCCCCTTTTGACCCATCTTTATACTTGGGCCTTCCCTGAACACATGGCGCATCCTTCAAGCCATTGTTCATGGATTTTCATCTCATCTCCTTTGAAAGAAAAGTATCATTGATACTATCCATTTTATCTCTACACCACCACCACTAATGGGAACAATTAAATTTCTCAAGATTCATGTAAAGAACAAAGTAATAAGATGCATTTAGCTTCTTCTTACAACTTAACATTTACATTTATATAAGTTGTCTCAAAATCAAATTAAAAGCATTCAAATGATCTGCATCTCAATCACCATCTATCCTTTTCAAAGAATATAACCATCTTTTGAGATAGAGTTTATTTGTTAGACTTTTATTTTTATAAACATCACTTATCCTCTTCCATAGCTTGTATGTAGTGGTATCCTTGGAGACATTCAAGAGGACATTATCCACAAGGCACAACCAAATGGTTTCTCATGCCTTCTTGTCCAATTTTAACCAATCTTCATCAGACATTCTAAATGGCTTTGTATCTTTCTCAACAAATTTCCCCTGATCTCTTTCTTCTAGGAGATCTTCCATCTTTAGCTTCCATAACTCATATCTAGTGCCATTGAATTTCTCAATCTCTTAACAAGAGGTAGGAGCCATGGTTTCCAATCCGTCATAGATATGTAAAACCTACTTACAACAAAAGCTCCCATTGCAGCAAAAAAACATTGAACACTTCTAGAAAGGCATCCCCCTCTATACAAAACCAAGCTCTGATACCAAATGTTGTTAAACAAGGTGAAATCTTGCAATAGAAACTTTTACAAAGTGATGCAAATTTGAAATAAATCTCTTAACAATGGATTACCCATTGTAGGTTAAATGTGGAAGCATAAAACAATGATATGAATAAAATCACCAAACCATAATAAAACACATAATGTTAGATTTATGTGGAGAAACTCTTTCAGGAAAAAACTCTACCATTAAAGAGAGCAAAAAGAATGTATTAATCTTCAACAATCATGTACACATGAAACATTGTTTCTCTCCTCAATCTGATAACATTTGGACAACAGCTCTATACCTATAAATTAACATAATGAAATTATTATCTCATGCCTTCAATTTATAGAGAAATGAGAGAGGAATACCACAAATGGTTTCTCAAAACAATGTACCATCAAACCATGGTAAAATTCAAGAACTTCGATGTCCAAAATGAAGAACTCTTTCAAAAATAGTAAAAGTAACTCTCTATGAGCCATGAATAGCAAAAATAACCTTCAAGTACTAATAATAGACAACATCTTTGATTTGTAACTCCTTCATAATGGCCCATATCCCAAGGTAGGTGTCAAATTCACTACCTAACTCATATGGGACCCAACAACAACATGCAAGATGCTCCACTACTTAGTTCTCACTTTGAGTTGAATTTTTTTCTAAAAATAACTTTTGTAACTATCACTACTAACTCCATTACAACTAATATTCCAAGTCATGAAAATAATAATAAAATATCTCTCAACAACATGAGGTCCAAGCACCTATTCCAAGATTGTTGGAGATGCATAAAAAATAATGCATTAGGATTACAATTAAATATTACATTATATCCTAACACTACTTTCACCTAGTGGTACCAAGAGGAGTAGAAATATAACCTTACCCTTACAATGATCACATATGAAATCTTCTTGGAGAGGTTTCATGCATGGTATCTTTTAGAGAATTTTAAGCAACATAGATTGATGAATTCCATGCCCTGTGATAATTAGGAATGATAGTCTCTCAGTATGAGAACTATTTTCATGACCATGTTATACTTGTGGTCAAGAGGGACATATTGTGAGATTTTTTTGAAGAATCTAGTGGTGGATGGTGGTTAGGGTGTTGTGATGTCAAAGTAAAAAGTGGGGTATGTTGGTAGATCTCATTGAGTACTTATAGTGGTTGATAGTTGCCAGACTAAACATAAGGATATAGTGATGGAGACCATACATATGTTTAAGGGTGTTCATGTTTCTATTCTCTTTACTTTAGGATCTTTTCACTCTTTCATTTCTCCATCATTGGTTGAGCATTATAGGATAGTGGTAGCAAGCCAAGAAAGTAGTTGGCAAGTAGAGTTGGCCACAAGTTCTAAGGTGGTAGTGGACTCTCTTGTTCATAGTTATGTGCTAGAAGTTGGAGTACTCACCACCATAGTAGATTTGTGCATCCTACCTTTAGGATTTTATGAGATTATCTTTGGTATGAATTGGTTCAATGCTCATTAGGCTAGTATCAATTGTCACCATATGGTGGTAAACGATGTGGATGATCATGGCAATCATGTTGTGATAGATGGAGTTCAAAGACCCATCTTTTTTTATATGATTTTTGTCATGTAGCTAAAGTAGAGTACGTAGATGATCTTTCAGAGAGTGCATGTCATCAGGTCTCTTTTGATTATCACCACTTTTGATAGAGTTTGTTGATGTTTTTCCTAGTGTCATTCTTGGTATATTGTCAAAGTGGAATTTGAATTTCCATATTGATCTCATCCCTAGAGCATAACCCATCTCTCATGTGTCTACATGATTAATTTATAGGAGATTACTTAGAAGAATTGTTGAAGAAGGGGCATATTCATTTGAGTGTATCTCCTTGAGGAACACTTGTCATCTTTGTGAAGAAGGACAAATCTCTTCACTTGTGTATTTGTTATCAGTAGTTGAACAAGGTGATGGTGAAGAACTATTATCCCTTGCTAAGGATTCATGGTTTGTTTGAATAGATGAAGGGAGCTAGAGAGTTCTCTAAAATTAATTTAAAGTTATACTATCATCTTCACATTTAGGAGGTAGATATTTGTTAGACTGCATTTTAGATTTGATATGGACACTACAATTCATTAAGGTTCTATTTGGGTTAACAAATGATCAATTAGTGTTCATGAGTCTCATGAATGGCATGTTTTGCACCTATCTTAACTAATTTATTCTTATGTTCTTGGATGAAATTTTGGTCTATTCAAGGATAGTGGAGGAGCAAGAGATCCACTTGTGTTAGGTTCATAGTGTTTGAGAGATAACCAATTCTTTGACAACTTGGATTTGAGTGCAACTTCTCCTAGACAAAGGTGAATTATATTGGTCATATCATATTTGGCAAGGGTATCTCTATGGACCACTCAAAGATTTAGGCTATTGTAAATTGGCTCATGCCCACTACTATTTCAAACATTCATAGTTTCATGGGATTGATGAGTTATTATTTATAATTCATTATGAATTTTTGAGAACGATAAATCTCATCACTTCTCTTTAGCATAAAGGGAAGAAGTTTATTTGGTCTTTGTAGTGTGAGATAGCCTTATAGATTCTCAAGGATTGGTTGATGAGTGCACCTATACTTATAATTTGCCCAATCTTGCAAAAAGTTTTATTGTATGCAATAATGCTTCATTAGATGGTTTGGGGGCTATCCTTATGCTTATTGACCACATGAATACCTATGAACTACAAAATCTCAAGGACCATGAGCTTAACTACCCTACCCATGATCTAGAGTTGACAATTGTCATCCATGCACTTGTGTGATGGAGGCATTTTCTTTTGGGCCATTAATTCGAGTTGTTTACTAATTGTCAGTCTTAGTAAGAAAAATTGAATGTATGTCAGTGATGTTGGATGGAATTCCTTTGTAATTATCTTTGATGTGTAGTACATTAAAGGGATGGAAAATATTGTTACAAATGCTTTGAGAAGAAGTCAACATGAGGTTTTGGTTTTGTCCCTAAGCATAGATTTGAGAGGCCACATTTTGGACCAACTTACATAGGATCCTTGGTATTAGGAGTTTTGGGTAGAGGTTGAGTATTAGATGGCCCTTGTGGAAAAGTTTTATAGCTATTCCCTTAAGTTTGATGGACTATTATGACACCACATGGTTGTATATATGTTCTAGCTTCTAGAGATCTTCACACTCTTATGTTGTCTAAGGCACTTCATGCACCTTATGTAGTACATCATGGTGTGAAGAAGATGTATGCTAATCTTTGATAGTTGTATTAGTAGGTAGGGATGAGACATAATATTATATATTTTGTTGCTAGATACCTTAAGTGTTAGCGAGTGAATAAAGAGCATCAACATCCTATAGGTCTTTTGTACCCACATGACATTACTGAGTGGTTTCATGTAACACTATTTCTATATACTTTATCATTGTTTTGCCCATGTCTTCCTTTCATAATGATGCTATCATGGTGATGGTGGACAAACTAACCAAAGTTACAATTTTTCACCCATGTGGACATCTTGTAATGTTGCATTAACTTGGCATGTGTTTTTTATTGAAGATGTCATTTTATTGCATGGACTGCTTCACATGATCATTTAAAATCATGATCCCATGTTCATGTCTTTGATTTAGACATCACTACAACATGCATTGGGAACTCAACTCAATTTTAGCTTAGCGTATCATCTAGAAACAATGGTCAAACGAAGTAGGTGAATCAAGTACTAGAGGATAGACTCCACATATATGTGATGGACCAATGATCCAAGTTGGGGGACTACAGACATATCTCATTGAGTTCACTTATAATAATGGCTACCTTAGTTCCCTTAGCATGGCACCATACTAAGGTTTATATGGTCATCCTTGTCAAACTCCATTGAGATGGGATAAGATCGAGGATTGATTTGTCATTGGTCTTAAGATGCTTTGGGATATGGAAGGGTAAGTGCATGAAGATGGGGGGCCAAAAGGGGGTCAAGAGCAGCCACTTTTTTTCTTGAAATAAAAAATTGATCTTCAACATGTAATTCAAGGTGCCCATGCTCAAAATTTCATGATGTAACAAGAGCAAGACTAGTAGTGCTTAGAATCTAGTTTCTAAACTACTATTTTTTTTAAATGGTGGAGATTAAGAGGGTCAAATAGGGGGAGCAAATAAAGTGGCCTTGTTTTTGTCAAAAAAATATAATATAGCATCAGGGGTGTTTCACCTAAAGATTTTGTTTTTTAGTATTTCGCAAATTCTTTTAGTGGAAAGTTAGTTAACATCATATATGTTATGCAAGATTTTTCTACTAATTTTTTAATGAGTATATGATTTTTTATTAATTTTCAAAGTGGTTACAACTTGAAAAATTTAAAACTAAGCGTGCTCCCCCCTTAATTTTGAGAAAACTAATCGAAAATCATTTTTAAAAAAAAAAATTGTATAGAACAAAGTCTAGAATATAAAAATATAATTTGAAACATAAAAATATAATTTGTTTCAAATTTCAATGAAGAGATAAAAAATGACACCAAAATACTATACATAAATTTTTTGCGAAAGTACAAGCAAAAGTAATTGAAGATCAAAACCTTAAGAATGTATATATACTCTCGGGTACAATATTTGTTCAACTTTAAGCAATTATAATTTGTTCAACTTAGGCAATTATAATTTAAACTGCTTTTAAAGGACATTAAATTAAATGTTTTGATATATATACATATGTCAACGTTTTTTACTTGTTCCATATGTTGAAATTGTCATTGCAAGGAGTCACGCGCTGGTTCTTTCGACCTTCCCCTGGTTTAATCCATTAAAAGCATTATATATTTCTGTAGGTGTTATCGTTGAAAAGGAATATCACCATTTTTTTGAAGGAGAGTAAATATCTTATAGTTCGTAGACAAATTCAACTTCATTTTTTTATGGTATTCAGTTTTTGAATTCAACAAAATTTGGTTCTTCAAGTTCTTCAAGTGCATTCTCACCAGACTAACGAATACTTGACATTGATTCCAATAATAAAAATGTGTAAACTGACCATTCAGTGTGGAGGTTGAGACTGCAGTAGATGCCGCTTCATTAGTATTCAACTTTAATGTCACATTCTCTGGAACTAGACCGGTATCATCCGTGTTAATTATAATCATCATTAATACTTGCATAAGCAGGTTATGTGATTTGCAAAACATAGTTGTTGCCTCTTAGGTTCCTCAGGCTATTCTTAAATATCATCCACAAAGGTTAATTTGGACCAATAAAAATAGGACAAATATCTACCACTTTTTGTTATGTGATTTGCAAAACATAGTTGTTGCCTCTTAGGTTCCTCGGGCTATTCTTAAATATCATCCACAAAAGTTAATTTGGACCAATAAAAATAGGACAAATATCTACCACTTTTTGTTGTGAATGAGGTGTAAAATTGTTATTGAGTGTTTGACCATTGAAGTGGATGATATTTAAGTAGAGTGCTCTGTACCAACCATCCATTTTCTTGACTGAAAGAACATGGAGATGAGGAAGATGATGTTCTCTGCATTGAGAATTTTGGCCTTTCTAGCCCTGATTATAGGCTTCAAAGCAGCAAAAGCAGGTAATAATAATCTCCTGTTGATTTCTCATAATTCTCGATTGAAGGGAGTGAATGGGTATGTTTGTTATTTTCATAAATGGGGTGTATATTGGAACAGAGGAGTTTGATTACAACGGTGCAAGGGGACCTTCTCACTGGGGGGATCTCAAGGAAGAGTGGAAGACATGTGGTCATGGTCAACAACAATCTCCAATTGATGTGTTGAACAGAAATACAAAGATATGTCCCAATCTAGGAGAGTTACATAAGAGCTATAAAGCAGCCAATGCATCTCTCAAGAATAGAGGCCATGACATTATGGTATTTACATTTGGTTGTAGATTCTTTTCTCTCTGTTTGAAAACATTAATACTAGTCACAGTATGGAAATAGACTTTGTCATACTTATGGTGCAGGTGAGATGGGCAGAAGGGGCAGGCACTATTCATGTCGATGGAGCTAACTTTACTCTCCAACAGTGCCATTGGCATTCTCCTGCCGAGCACCATATCGGTGGCACAAGGTAAATCTATTATCCTTTGCCAAACTGGTTTCTAACACCTTTTAAGGTAGATTTACTATCTTGGGCCTGTTATATTCTGTTTAGCTTAGTCTGTTATATATAAGCAATATATTATTTTGGTATATAAAACTTTTTATAAAATTTTATGAAGAGATTATTCTTTCAAATAATATTTTGTTGTTAATATATATGTGTATTTGTATATATGTATGATGACAATAAAATTGTATAGTAGAAAAGTTAAATTTGAATAAATCTATATATCCATTTGCAAAGGTATTATTATCTTATTTTTAAAGTTTATATTTGTTCTTCATATAATATAAGTTTAATGACCCAAGAACTAAAAAAAAACCCCTATAATCATAATTTATTGTTCTTCATAAAGTATAAATTTAATGACTTTAGAATTAAAAAAGATCCCTTATAATCACAATTTATGGATCTTACCCTAATATTATGAGCATTATGGCTTATTATGCACCTATTTGTATGATTTACTTGACCCTTAATTTGTGTCTAGACATTACAAAAATAAATCACTCAATAATTTTGGTGAAAATATTTACGAAATTATCAATTATTAGTTATCTATTTATATGATTTTCTTGAGCCTTAATTTGTGTTTAAATATTAAAAAAAAGTTTCACTTAATGTTTTGGTGAAAATACATACAAAATTATATCATTTTGGATCAATATTATTTGATGTAGTGATAATAAATATCTACATGTTTTGTTCATGCATGGTAGACAAAATTCCTTGCTAGTTGGATTATACTTTTGTTATCATGATATAATATTGAAGGTTCATTTCGTGGGAAATACAAATCACTAGGTATCTTTCTCAACTACATTACTTCACATGCTGTTGTATATGCTACTATATATTCTACCTCTATTGATTCTAGTATAATTGTAGCTTGGTTTTTGTTGCACCATGCAATAACACCCAATCCTATATTGAATGCATAATTTGTAGCAGACTTGTGATCATCAACACAACCAACCAGTTTAAAATTTGTAAACCCTATTAAATTCATATCACCACATGCCAAATATTCTACCCAAAAATTTGATGTTCCTTTAATATATCTCATAATCATAATTATTATACTTGTATTCCAATCAAGAGTTTTGAGAGATGACGTAAAACTTAAAACTAATTTAATTGTAAATAGATAAGACTCCCACTAAATATCTAAATGATATGCCATTTATATTTTTTTGAATGATTAGATGTAGATAATTTTATTCCCACTTAAGTTGGTGTAGTAGCAACTTTGTATTTTACCATCTTAAAATTTACCAAGTAGTTATGAGCATATTTGAATTGAAAAAATAATATCCTATCATCTTTTTCTATAAGATTGTATACAAGACAATAATGAAGTAACTCTAGATTTGTTATCTCAAACACTCTCCTTGGTTTTCTCTTTATTTCACCAATAAACTTGACAAAACTAATTATGATTTTTATGTCATTTACATGAAAAATAATAGCTACGAGTCTATGATCACAAGTTTTCACATATAGATTAGAGTTAGAAAACTATTTTTTACCAAACTTGCATGTTTGAAGTACTCATCAATCTTCGTAACCATGCCCTTGGTGCTTGCTTCAGTCCATATAAATCCTTGTTTAACATCAAAAGAAAAACTCTTGGACTAGTTCCATTAATCCCTTTAGTTGTTCCATATAAATCTCTTCTTCTAAAGTTCACTAATGAGAAATCCATTCTCAATATTCATTTGATGAAGCTGCCATTTAAAATTAGTATCTAGTACAATAACAAGCCTAATTGCATTCATTTTTCAATAGAAGCAAATGTCTCACTAAAATTAATTCCTTATTTTTGAGAGTATCCTTTTAATAGAATTTTTGGTTTAATTGTATTTTTATTATTTAGTTATACTCTTCTTGCATTGCATATTCTCATTCTATCTTACCTTTAGCTTCTTCAAAGGATTGGGGATCACATACATTAATTATTCATGTCATCAAGGCATAGTTAACATAACAATTCTTATCTTCAATTTTCTTATTCTTTTGATAAATTTCTTGAAGGATTTTTTGTTTTCATTGAGGGGCTTTCTTCGTTATCTCTAGTTTCTTCCCTTTCTACATCTTCAACTTGAATTCAAATATTTCAAGAGTATAACATTGTAGATTTCTAATAGAGATCTTTATCAAATACAACATCCCTACTAATAATAATCTTCTTAATTTGTAGATCATATAACCTACACATCCCTTAGATAATTCATTATAAGAAATGCAATGCATTTTTTCTTTTCTTATCCATTTTATTTCTTAACTAATCAAGTACATGAACATAAGAATCACAACCCAACACAATTATTTGACAAATTATGGCTTACTACTACACTATGCTTTATGAGGTGTAATAATTCTTATAGTTTTCATGAGGGACGTATTTAGTATATAGGCTATAATATTTAATTTTTGGAAAAGGAGTTAGACAAATTATTACTCAATAAGATCATACCTTTCTATTTCTTCTAAAGTTCTATTTTCTTTCTATAACCCCATTTCATTGATGTGCATATTTACTAGAACTTTACTTTTCTTATAATAGTTCTTTGTCATAAAGGTTTTGAAATTAATTTGTAATATATTCTTTTTCTATTGTTGGTTATAAGAATTTTAATCTTTCTGGACCACTCTTATTTTATCGACGTGTATATTTAATATTCACTTGTCTTGTAATAGCTTCTTTGTCATAAAGGTTTTGAAATTACTCTGTGATATATTCTTTTTCTATTCTTGGTCCTAAGAATTTTAATCTTTCTCCCACTCTCATTTTATTAATATGCATATTTAATATTTACTTGTCTTGTAATAGCTTCTTTGTCATAAAGGTTTTGAAATTAATTTGTGATATATTCTTTTTCTATTGTTGGTTCTAAGAATTTTAATCTTTCTCCCACTCTCATTTTTAAAGTTAGGTCTTTAAATATCATACAATTTTTTAAGAACCATACTTTTCTGTTGAATAAAATAAAACAAAATTTTGATTAAAAAATTCTAGTTATACATATCTCATACTTGCAAAATAAGGGATATGGAATGACCTAATGATATCACTATGTACTAACTAAATCTTCTTTCTTATTTTTTGTACTCCTCCATTCTCAAAGCTATCCTTATGTTGTCTTCTCAAAGCTATCCTTATGTTGTCTTCCATATAAATAGGCTTCACATAAATTTGTATTTGACTTGATTCTAAGAAGTTCATAAAATATATCTAATTTGACAATTAAAGAGAGACTATGGTAATTATGATGCCCAAACCTTAAATACCACAATACAATTATATTATTATTAGTTGGCACAAGAGATTTTTTACATGTACCTCTTGCATCAAATTTGTATATTATGGCTCCTTCTAAGGTACCTAAATCCATTACTCTATTTCTATTTGAAACATATTTAGTTAAATAATTATCTTTGCAAAATTCAATTTTGTAGCCTTGCTTTGTAGTTTGACTAATTGAGAGAAGATTATTCTTACATAAAGAGATATATTTCACATTATTATCTCACCATTTTTCGTCTTAATAGATACATCAGCATATCCTTCTATACTAAAGTAGAATCATCATGGAGCAATATCATTTCATTTTTACAATCTTCATATGTTTTAATAGAATTAAAAATTTCTCTCTTTTAATCTACATGTTAATTAATTGAGAGAAGATTATTCTTACATAAAAATACATATTTCAAATTATTATCTCACCATTTTTCATTTTAATAGCTACATCACCATATCCTTTTATACTATAAGTAAAATCATCACCCAACCATATCATTTTATTTTTACACTCTTTATATATTTTAATTGAAAAATTTCTCTCTTATAATCCACATGCTAACTTACTCCTAAATCTATACACCAAACATCATTTGAAATACTTTGTATTAAAAAAAGTCATAAAAAAATTAGTTACATTTTATGTATTAGTTACCATATTTTTGGTTTACCTATTTTGCATCTAACTTTTTTTAATTGCACTCCCATTATAATTGCCCTTTCTTTAAGTGATTTCATTTACCATAAACATTCATAATAACAAATATTTAATTATGACAAATCTTTAATTATTATTATTATATTGGATTGAATTTCTAGGTTCAGTAGACATTTCTATCTTTTCTCAGAAATACATTTTTAATCATATGAAAAGTTCTTTCTATTTAATTAATTTTTTTGTTATATATAAATTTAAAAAAAAAATCATTTTACAATTTAACAATTTTAAATTGCCAAACACAATATTTGTAGTCACCACACCTACACTTCCAAACTTTAGCTCTTAAATATTTTTAAAACAATATTTTACCATTTTTCTTTCCCATAAACTTATCTAAATTCATAATCTTCTAAGTAATGTATATCTAATATATGCATAAAGAAATCACTTAGACTGCGCAAACTCATATTTTCATGCAAGAACAAATGGATGCTGGCAGCTTTAACAACTATTCTTAAAGATCATCGGATGCGGCCTTCAAACTCGGTTCTCTCGCCTTTGCTCTTACCTCCGTGAGGCCCACTAGCTCTAATGCAACCATATGATGGTAGATTTGCCCATTGCGGAGCGCTTCGTGAGTGCTAGTTGTTTCAGATATAGTTACATTCTTAGTAATATGAATGGGCCCGGTTTGCTGAGTCCACAAGCTTCCTCACCCTCCCTTGGAATGGGGCCGGTCCCCCCGTGTTCAGTAAGGCCTTTATCCTTGAGCATGAGTACCCCTTTGGGGTTTCCTCAATGCATATGCTATTTGCTTTTCTCCATAAGAATGGAGGAAGCCTAGCCTATACAGAACACTGGGTCTCATCATCTGTATCCCTTCTTTAGTAGGTATGGTTGAGTTGAGGCGAGTTGTCTTAGGTGATAACCGATAACCCCCCCATCGTTACTATTCAGAGCGATGGGCTGCTACGTGAGATGGCCGCCATAGGACTATCCTGGGGTGGGTGTTTCCACAACCAGGGGTCAACTCAAAAATATTGGCGCCCCGAATGTTGATAAAGGCTAAAGATTCCCAGGGAATCGAACCCTAACTCCTTTCTAAAAGGAGGCAACCAGCTAATCTACCTGACTAATATTTGTAGTTCATGTATTACTAACGTAATTCAACCACCTACCCTCGGCCCAGAAGGTAGGTCCGTATAAAGAATCTTTGTTCTCTGACCTGTGCCCGGGTGACCTGCTTATTCGTAATCATAAGAGTTGTAATCCTGTACCCACCACCCAGTGCCTGTGACCTGGGGACCTGCTACTTAGAGATCCTAATAATTCTAACTCTGTCCTCACTCGGCAATTAATCTACCCCGACTATAACTGTTGCCTCGATGAGAGATCGATTTGAGCATATCGAGAGATCGATTCGACCCTCCCATCGACTATCGTAGGGTTCTCCTCCCACCAACTATAATAGTAGTTTCCTCCTTCCAATATTCCTCCCAGCCTACTTTATCGACCAACCTTATCACCGAATCATCATCGATCAAACTCTACTTGCTTGGTGGAATCACCCTATCTACTTTCTATAACAAGATTGTGCCACTGTACCTATTATCTCTATAGCTTTGATAGTTAGTAGTCTATCTCCTCCGATCCATGCTAGAGAGAGTTGGCGTTCTACTAACTCACATTGGGTGTATGAATGTGCTTCCATCGAGTGTGTTACTTCTCGATTTGAGGGAGGCATCCAGGTGGTTATCGTTGTACCCAGTGGAGGTAAGTTGGGTTGTTCCCTGGGCAGATACCACATGGGTATTCATAAACGGTAGGAAGGGGCCTCCTCCCCCATTCCCGTACGGGTTCCCATGTAAATCATCCCCGTAGCAGTTACGCCTTAATCTCCACCCCCTGAAACTGTCCATGGCCTAATCATCTTGCCAGCCTTGGTGCCCGACTACCAAAGTGCACATTAGCCATCGCCTGGGGCTTGACGACTCTTGAACGGAGGTGCCCTTTATTCAAGCTTCCAGACCGACTGGCAAGTAACAAGACACCCTCGCACCAAGGTAGGGGTTTTCGCTAGTAGACTAACAACTATTAGAACTCCTCGAAGAGGCATGCAATCCCGTGGCTCAACAACTTGAGTTCCCCTCCCTCAAGCATCACATTGGAGCTCACCGAACTCTTCGTCTCCCCGAGTAGGGAGGCTCGAGGATACACACTAATGATTAGCTGGCCGCTCTTCCTCATCCCCAACTTTGGAAGTGATTGCTCTTCTCATCTTCGCCCACAATTATGTACCCTAACTTCCACTAGAGAATGTAGTTCTATCCCCTCACGAGGACTAATAGTTAGTTGGGTAGTTTGCCACGCGAAGAATCGGAGGAGAAGAGTTGAACGCGCATTGTCTTGCCCCAACCTGGCCCAATGGCACCACCTTCATGCCCCTCATAGAGAGGCCCACATTAACGGAAGGGACTTCTAGTCGATAGAGGGGTAGAATCCAGTGGTGTTAAGTTGGGTGTTGGTGGTATGATCAGGATGCCCCCATGGATGCACATTCTTAGATATCCACCCTCGATAAGACAACACCTACCAAGGCCCAATGCTTGCTACAAGATGGACACTATACTACTGCCCCATTCACCCTTTTCGCCTCACCCCCACGTGACTTCTTAGGGCCACCCTGGGAACGATCCAAAGACTCCGAGATAGGCCCCGGTAGTAGTTATCACCGATGTTCATGTGCTCCTAGAGCTACCCAAGTGTCCTATATAGTTGTTCCTATCTGAGAAGTTGGTATACAATCTCGCCACACAACTGGTTGGGTTCCCCTCCCTCGACCACATTGGAAGACTGACATTCAACTCCCCAATCTTGCGAGCCACTAGCTATTGAGGGTTAATAGTTGGGGGTATACTTCCAATGTTGTGAATGGCTCTGCCTTCTTGCTACCCAAGAAGGGAGTGATTATACTACCAATAGTCCTATCCCAATGAGACGCTCCTCAGCTTAGTTGAGTTGGTGATGCTGCTATAGGTAGATGCATCACATATCTACGTCACATCCCTATCCCCAACCTGGATAGGTAGGTAGGGGGCCTACCCCCATCCCCACTAATCCTACCCCCAGGCCCTGACCCTACCACCCTGTTATAGTTGTGGGGGGAATCCCCCGTTACTGATTTTGCCCGGTCATGGCTACTTCTGATGCCCAGTAATGGCGGCTAATAGGAGATGCCCAGTAATGACTAATAGGAGGAGGGCCTTAAGGCCTAATATGGATGGGTGGGAATCCCCCGTTATTGATTTAGCCCGCAAATGGCTACTTTTGATGCCTGGTCATGGCTAATAGGAGGAGGGCCGGAATATGGATGGGTGGGAATCCCCCGTTACTGATTTTGCCCGGTCATGGCTAATAGGAGGAGGCCCGGAATATTAATATGGTAGTTGGTAGGGGAATGAATCCTGTGTTAATTGATTTAGCAACTACCTGTTAATGGCTAATAGGAGATGCCCGTTAATGGCTAGTAGGAGGCCCTAAGGAATATTAATATGGGTGGGCGACCCGGTTGTTAGCCGAAGCTGCCCCTTATTAGTTGGAGGTATATATAGGGAGGGGGGAGGTAGGTAGGCATGTGACATATACGAGCAGCTCCTACTGATTCCTCCCACCTTTCATCATTAGGCCTCCGGAGGAGAATGTTGTAAATTAATCTACCCCTTTGCTGTTTTGTCAATTAACCTACCTCGACTAGAACTGCTCCCTATAATTAGGCCTTGGGGTTCTAGCCATTTATGCTCCAGGGATCTAGCCGAACCCCAGCGAATCTGCCGTTCGTTCCGCTGAGCCCGTTCCCCGGGCACCTTCTATGGAACACCCAACTAAACTAATCTTCCGAGCCCCCTCTATCTCCCACCCACTCACCCCAATCATCGTTAGACTAGTCGTGGGGGGGTGGGTGCCTTCGCCCTCTATTTCTTATGGCCGAACCCCCCCTCCCGCGGTCCCCTTCGACTATCGTAGATTATTGTGGGTGGGTGGGTGCCCTCGCCCTCTATTTGTTATGGCTACATTGGGGCCCGTAACCTGCCAACTAGAATTGCCTATACTAGCAGCCAGGGCTAGCAAGCTGATTAATTAAGGCTTGGGTGGATAGCCAGATAACCCGCCAGGGGCTGCAGGGTGGGAGACTTTTCTAGCGGGGGGAGGGCAGTCAAAACTTAATATTGGCCAATAAAAATAGGACAGATATTTACCACTTTTTGTTGTGAATGAGGTATAAAATTGCTATCTGACAGTTTGACCATTGAAATAAATGATGTTTAAATAGAGTGAGCTTAAACACCTTAATACTATTTTTAGCCTTAAAAAAATGAAGCCTTTGGCTTTCAACAAATCAACGTCCTCACTGCTTTTGTACACTCGTTCATAAATTTCTACTCACTAAATATCCTTCAATTTGCCAGTCTCGGCTTAAGAATCATCCACAATCACAGAAATTGAATTGATCTAAACTTAACTGCTCCTTTGAGGGGATTAGATTCATATTCATCGAAAAAAATAGCAATACATGACAGATAGCACACATGAAAAACAATGGTTTGTAGTGGTCGGTGGTGGACTGTGATGGTAGGTATGGTCTGTGTGGTCTCTATTGCTGTAGCAGCAGACAAATTTATATCTTTGTTTATTTCTAACACCTTATAAATGGGTAAATGTGATGAATTTAGATCAGAGTTAATGGCTATCTAAATCATATCTTTATTTCTTTTATAAATATAAATGCTCAGGTTTCTATAAGATCTGGTTGTAATTAAGTTGTGTGTGTTGCAGATATCCTTTGGAAATACATATGGTGCACCAAACAGAAGATAACAGAACAGTGGTTATTGGAATTTTGTACAAGTATGGAAGACATGATAATTTCCTTGCAGAGGTACTTACAATTATTTGGTCTTTATTTCTATTGTTTATTTTTTTTAAAGATTAGAAAGGATATAGCATCTTTTAATCAAAACCCATCTGTTATTTTGTACAGTTGACGAATCAAATAATAACTCTTAGTCACAACACGGAACCAGAAGCAGAGGAAACCTTGGGAATCATAGATCCCAAACATATAAAGTTGGGGACTAGGAAGTACTATAGATACACTGGCTCTCTCACAACTCCTCCATGTACAGAAGGAGTCATCTGGATCATTGTAGATAAGGTAATTTTTAATGGTTAATAATTATTATGAATGAATAAATGTCTGGTTACTTACTTATAAGCTGACAAAGTGGAAGTTAATGCAGGTGAGAACTCTCTCAAGGGATCAAGTGAGAAATTTAATAGTAGCAGTGCATGATGTACGTCATGTTGCCTTCTTTCCTTACCAAGTAAAGATAGCTTCCAATAATTAGAGAAAAACTATAGATAAGGTTGTACTCTTTTTATTTAATTAATGATGATAAGGTAATGGTGATTTCACAGGGTTTTGGAAAGAACTCACGACCAACTCAATCTGAAAATGGACGAATTATAGAACTGTATAACCCCCGGGATGGAACCTCCAAACATATTTGAGCTTATAAATCCATTACATCGGCAACTAGTGGGGACTTATGTTCTTTTGGTTCTCTTACTCGCAATACAGTTTGTCTAATTTGAAAATAAGGCGGAGAAGAATATCTTCATTTCTGGCTTCTCTTAAGAATCAGAAGGTTTGAAGGAGATTTTTTTTTTCATTTTAAAATAAGGTGATTATCTATATTTTTTTATTGTGTTATTGTTTTATATAGTATAATATAAAAATAAAATCTTCGAAGGAAGATTATGTGATATCATCATGATATATACTTCAAATGTCTTTTCTTTAATCTTATTCTCATATAAATTTTATTAAAAATAGATCTCTACTTAAATAAAGTAAAAATAGATCTCTACTTAAATAAAGTATGGAATTAGACTTAGAAAATTGTTGTTTGTTTGTTTGTTTGTATAAAGTCACATTATGCTAAATCATAACATTGTATAAAAATAAACAATATTTTTTGTGAGATAAGAAAAATGGAACTCCCGCTCGTTGGAGATTCGAAAGCATGAAGCGTTGTCCATCTGCCGACTTTGGAAGACCTTCCACCCCCTGCCTCTGTCAGCCAGTCTTTGGGTCAATCTCCAGAGTTGGAGGTTTTGTTACGGGAGTTGAGCCTATTGCTCTTGGGCCGACGGTGCCTGTGGTCCAAGCTGTAGTGTTCGCTATGGCTACGACCTCTCTAGGCGCCCTGTCTGCTCCTCATGGGTTCAGGGCTCCTTCAGGTGTGCGAGGCTCCTTTAGGGCCCTATTCTCAGAAGTCTATGATCCAATTTCTCCTAGGTGTCTTCCTGTCTCTCCCCCATAGAAGTTACATCCTCTGTCCTCTACACATCCTCCCTCGGTTGTGGTGTGCAAGCAAGATGTTCAGGAGAATGAGGAGTTCTATTAGAGAAATGGGGTTGTATGCAGATTCAACAGCTTGTGGCCATCCCTGCCTGACCTCCATAATTGGGTCTTGGAGTCTTGGAAACCCTTGGTGGTGGGCAAGATTGAGCTCTTCCCCTGTGCCAAGGGTTTCTTTGTGGTGACCTTTGCTTCCTAGGAGGAGTGAGATATAGTGCTAAACAGTTGGGTTTGGTTGTGGGGAGTGCATTCTCTCTCCATTAAGCCTTGGTCTTGCTCTTTCAACCCACTTTCTGAGCCTCTCAACATCAGGCCAACCTGGGTTAGGATTTCGAATCTCCCGCTCTAGTGTTGGGAGAACTCTTGCTATGAGGACATCAAAAATGCTAGTGGTCGTTTCTTAATGGTTGACTCCACAACCTCTTTCATGGGGCACTCTACATTTGCACATATTTTGGTTGACATTGAGATCTCCAAACCCCTGCATAGGGAGGTTGTTCTTAAGGTTAGGGATTGATTGTGGATGCAACATCTTGATTATGAGGGCTTCCCATTTCGATGTAGATGTTGTTTTGCCATTGGTCACCTAGCCTCTATTTGTCCCCTCTCTCGTCGTAAGGGGTGGCCACTTGGTGGAAGAATGCCTCAAATGACCACTTGACCATTAGTGCTTTTGACTCTTTGACGGATGCTCCCTCATAGGATGAAGTGCCCTCTCAGGATGTTGTTTCCTCTTCGCCCATTTCACCTACGTCTGTGGGCATAATGGCAGATGAGGTTGTTGTGTGCCCCCACTACCACCAAATACTTCTCTTCATGACTTGGCTCTTATATTTGTAGCCCCTTTATTGGGTAGTGAGGAGCTCCCTACTCCAGTTGTGTCTTTAGTTTCTTGCTCAAGGGCTTTCCCCTCCTTATGGGATCTTTAATTGGTTACAGAGTTAGTTGAGGATTCCCCTCTCTCCTAGTTCTGAGGATTTAGACTCTAGATGTTATTGGACTATTGTTCAAAGAAAAAAGAAAGAACTCCCTAGGTCTGTTTCTGATTTGCACCCTTGGGTCAAAGGTGTTCGTCCAACTAGGTCAGGCTCTAGTGTCGTCTAGCTCTTCACATTTTGTCTTTTTGTTCATAGCGGGCTTGTCGTCTTTGTGTTTTTTGCCCTTTTCTTTTGGGACCGGTTCTGTCTTCCTTTTTAGCTATGTTGTAAAAGGGTTAGGGCCCTTTCAAAAACCTATCTTTCTTAGTTTCACTGCTTGTGAAACTCTCTTTGTTCACCTTGGT
The DNA here is from genome assembly GCA_027924645.1 of Cunninghamia lanceolata. Taxonomy (NCBI): domain Eukaryota; kingdom Viridiplantae; phylum Streptophyta; class Pinopsida; order Cupressales; family Cupressaceae; genus Cunninghamia; species Cunninghamia lanceolata. The sequence goes on along the minus strand of BSBN01000752.1, from coordinate 3,095,716 downwards.
GGCTTCTGTGTATGGGTTCGGGCCCTTCTCGTTACTTTAATCAAAACATTGTATAAAAACACAAATCATATATAAATATAAATATATGATTATTGTGCCATTATTTTATATAATATAATATAAAAATAAAATCTTGGAGGGGAAATTACTGTCTTCATCTTATTGCCACATAAATTTTATTAAAAATAGAGATATATATTTAAACATTTCTAGTTACATAAAACATGCAATTAGACTTAGCAAATTGTTTTTTTTGTATAAAGTCACAACTTTATGTTAAGTCATAATATTACATAAGTCACAACTCATGTATAAATATAAATATATGATTATTGTGCCATTATTTTATATAATATAATATAAAATCAAAATTGTGAAATGAAGATTAGGTGATATCAAGATGAGATATGCTTCTAATGTTTTTAGTCTCATCTTATTGCCACATACATTTAATTAAAGATAGATATCTATTTAAAGATCTCTAGTTACATAAAGTATGCAATTAAAGACTTAGAAAATTGGTTTTTGTATAAAGTCACAACTTTATGTTAAGTCATAGCATTTCATAAATTCACAACTCATGTATACATACAAATATATGAAAAATACAAGCAAGTTTTTATATATTATATACTTTGAGAATAAAAGCAAGATTGAGTAATTGGCTAATTACTTTTTTATTTTATATATAGTATAAGCTCCAAATCTACTCCATAGGTCTCATTTTTTATTAAAAAGCATCCTTGTAAGATTCTAAAGCTATAAGGACAAAGAAATGGAATTAGATAACATTGGAGAATCACAAAAGCTTATAGAGAAATTCAATGGCAAAGAGTTTAATCTCTGGAAGTTTAGATAGAAGATATTTTTACTAAACAAGGACCTATTTGGGTTAGTTGATGGAAAAGAAGTCAAGCCTACACAAAATATAGATGCCAATTAAGAGGTGCCAATACTAGATTATATATCATGTTGGAGTCGCAAAGTATTGCAAAATATATATGAGTCAATTTTAGTCTCTCAAAAATAGTTGGCAACATCTGGGTCAACACATTTAGAAGAAGTAGTTATGATGCTTCTTGGGAGCTTGTTAGAATCCTATTCAAGATTGGTAGTAGCTCTTAGCACTCAAGCCAATCTAAAATTATAGAATGTAACAACCCTACTACAAGAAGAAGTAAGAAGGAAGGATGAATGATTGTATGTTGAGAGTTCTATAACATTATTCTCATTTAGGATATAGGGGAAAGGAAAAGAAGAAGACATAAAATAAATCTCAAAGTTACTATAAGAATAGTCAAGGAATAGAGGTGGAGAAAAAGAAACCTAAAAAATGCTTCCATTGTGATGCTTAAGGAATTTTAAAAAGAAATGCAAGAAATGGCTAGCATGGGTTGAAGAGATAAAAAAAGAAAAGAAAAGGGAGAAAAAGATAATGTAACTGCATATAGTGAGGAAGAGAAATTATTTGCAATCACTACACCTAGAAAACTCATACTCTACAAAATGTTAATATTTGGATTTAAGAGCAACACAACATATGATAACAAAAAATATTAGTTCATAAAGTATAATGACATTCCCAAAGGCAAGAATATTATTCTTGGTGATAACAATAGGCATGGAATAGTTGGATTATAAAATATCTCATTAAAATGCTTGATGAAGAGTATAAAAAAATCATAATGTATGACATGTTCTTGCATTAGCTAAGAATCTTCTAGCAATTAGTAAGATTACTAATGTAGGAATATCAACATAATTTGATAGCAATAGTAGTGTTCGAAACAATAGAAAGGGAAGGGTCATTACAAAGGGCATTCAAGAGGGAAATTTGTACAAGATATGTGTAGCAAATTTTGAAGTAGAAATGATGGAAATAGGTGATGATTCTAAAGACAATTTAGTAGATTATAGATTTAGACATGTAAATACATACTCGCTTGAAGTTTTGAGCAAAAAGAAAATTGTAGAATATTTGGATCTTTAAATGCCAGTCAAGTTGGGAGTATGTGAAGGTTGTCACTTAGGTAAGTAACACAAACTTCCATTCTCAAAGAGGGCAATAGGAGCAAAGGAGCTATTGGACTTAGAGCATTTAAACATATGTGGGCTAATGCAAACTACATCACATAAGAGAGAAAGATAGTTGGAGAGGCTATTAAAGAAACTAAGGTGTGATAATGGGGTAAATATGGTTGTAATGCTATCAACAATCTATATGCAAAAGAAGGGGTCAAGCTAGAGTATATTGTCCCTTACTCCCCACAACAAAATGACATAGCAAAAAGGAGGAATCAAACTCTTGTTGAGAGTGCAAGATGCATGATTAAGAGTAGTGGATTGCCAAATTATTTTTGGAATGATGTAATTTCTATATCATATATCTAAAATGAATTATCCATTGTTGCATTTCATAAGAAGAATTCTTATGAATTTTCTAGCACGGGATCAAGCCAAGTGTAGAACACTTGAGAGTTTCTGGTTATAAAGCATATGCACACATATCCTAGAAAAAAAACAAATAAGTTTAAGATGAGTGATTGCAATATAGTGGGTACTCAAATAGAAGATGGTAAAAAGTTATCACTGGAAATGTGTTTGAAGATGTAAGAAGAATATTACATGAAATTAATTCCTTATCAAAATATCAGAGGAAGCCTTATTCATATAATGGTTTGTAGATGGATTGATATGACACATGGAGTAAACATTGTAAGTCAATTTTAAAGCAACCTTGGACTACAACATTGGACAACAATAAAAAGACTTTTCAGATATTTGCGAGGAACTATTAAGCTTGGAATCACATTTAGTCTGAGTTTCAAAAAAATCCTTGGAGGTTATAGGATATTGTGATGTAGATTGGATAGGGTATGTAAATGATCATAGATTAACATCAAGTTACTATTTTATTTTGAGTGGTGGCATAGTTTCTTGGATGAATAAGAAATAACTGACAATTTCACTTTCTAGTGCTAAAACATTATACTAGCTTATCAAGCCATAAAAAGTAATTTGGTTAATGAAACTATTGAAGGATAATGAGATCACTCAAATCCAATTCACAATTCTAAAATGTGATAGTCATAGTTGCATGGAAATGACAAAGAACTCAAAATTTTATGGCAGAACAAAACATATTGAAGTTTAGTATCATTTTCTTTGTGAACAATTTGAGAAGAACACAATAAAGATAGAATACTATGTAAAAGAGTTAATGGTATGTAGATGTGCTAATAAAGACATTACCAAAAGATGAGTTCAAGTTATGTACGAGAGGATTTAAATGCCAACACATTAATTAAGAGATATTTGTCTAAGTGAGAGTACTAAAAATAGATATAGTCAAAGATCTCTAGTTACATAGAACATGCAATTAACATGTAATTAGAATTATAAAATAGGGTTTTACATAAAATCAAAACTTTAAGTAAAGTCATAACTTTACATAAAGTTACAGCAATAGAAACATGTTTTTATATATTATATACCTTAAGAATAATAATAATATTGAGTAATTTGTTAATTACTTTTTCATTTTATATATTATGTGAGTTCCAAATTTGTTTAATATTTTAATAAATTTGATTTTGTAGTAGGACTAATTCTTGATCATAACTTATTTATGTCTTTGTTATTCTTGAATTTTTATTGATCAAATTATTTTAGAAAATTGTAAATTCAATTATTTAAAAATAATAATAATTTATACCTAACTAAAATAAAGATAAATTCAATTAGTTATAATTATATATTTGTTAGTTTACAACTTTGTCACTTAACTCTATATTCTCATGCCCACACAATGACAACTACACTAACAGTTGAGTTCGGTTGCAATGATATTTGCAACAACTCTCTGTGTTGTTTTACAAGGCGCAACTACCTTTGAAAGATTTTAGATGAATGAAAACTATGTGTGCTTTTAACTAGAAAGCAGGAAAGGTGGTGAATCTCAAAGAATAGCTAAAGAATTAATAAGCACAAAGAATTCATGTAGAATTAATCATAAACTAATATTTTTCATGACATAATCACTACTGCAATCATTCATTGAAAGAGAAAAAATCCACAATAATGAGCTTTAATAGAGATTTCCAAATTTTCTAATATAAAATTGCAATTCAAAAAGTTGATAGATATTCAACATAAGAAGAATATACATTCATCCACCATAACACAAAGTTTATGATAGCTAAATTCAACTTCTCAAACTTCCTTCATATATTGAAAATAACTGAAAGATAGAATAACATAGACAATGACCTATCAACAACACAAAGTTTGCCAAAAGATCCTCAAAGCATCAACATGCTTTGTATATATAGCCTTGTCTTAAAATATTTATCTTTAAACAATAACGACTTCTTGAAGATAGTCGATTTAAAGTATAAATAATAATAAGTCTTTTCAAATAACAGTTTTCAGAGCACTTTTAAAGAAATAGCATAAAAATAAGAAATGTCATCACATGGCAACATTTTGATCCTCCTCTCAAACTACTTCACCTCCTTTGTCTTGTTCTCCAGCACTCATTGAGTCCATCTATCATCTGAGCCCTGCTTTGTAACACTTATACTTGGAAATGATGGGAGTTAAGATTTTGCCACTTGGAATTAGAGTGATGTGCACTCGAAGTCTCCATTTGCTCATCGTCCTCTCCACATCCACCAATCTCCTATTGATATCATCGACTTGCATTCTAAAGGTTTTGAGATAAATTGCAATATGACCAAGCTTGCTTAGTGAAGCGCCATTGACAGTATCAACACCAACAATCTCCTCATTAAGTGATTTCTTGAAGCATTGCTTTACCTCTTTCACATCCAACAAATTTTCTCCACCTTCATCCAGAATCTCCATTTCAAGGCTAGTACAATTTTTCTTGAGGTCTTTGAGGTCAGTACGGTATTGATTTAGGATTCCTCTAATTTCACGAATAAATTTCCCAACATAGACATTTTTCATTCAATCGCATTTAACTAGGAAACATAATCATTATCTGTAATGTCCCCTTTTTTGTTCACAATGTTAGTCTATCATTGGGTTCCTGTAGACTGACAATTTGGCTAGGGAACCATTGTGGTTTGGTCTTGGATGTGTCATTCAGAGGTGTAGGTGTGGTTTGGATTTAGCTGGAAACAGTTGGTAGTGTCTTGTGGTGGCTTGGCTCGTTTAGTGGCCATACTTGCTATTTATAGTAAGTTTGGGATTGGTGTCATTTCAAGATTGTCATAGTGGGATTGGATTTGTCTCGTCGAGACCCTTCCGGTGAGCTATAGATCAATAGAATTCGACATCATCTTGATATTTATTTTAAGGTCTAAAGTTATATCATATTTATTTGATGAGACTTTATAAATATTAAGCTAAGTGACTTTATGAAAAGGAAATATTTAAAACTCACTAAAGGTGAGCTTGGGCACCCATCCCTAGGGGAAAGTAAAGCAATTTTAAAACATAACAATTCCCCCCAAAAAAGCCAATACCCTCTTGGAGAAGAAATATAAGGTGGAAAGAGTGAGTTCATTCTTTATGCTTGAATATATGATATTGTTGGCTATTTGCTCAGCTAGGGTTTTTCTGAGAGAGTTTGAAGAGGATTCAAACCAGAGGCTATTGGGAACGAAAACTCCCTTTAGTAACAACATTCTACAGGCGTGAAGACCGTCCAAAGGTGCTTGAATGACAAATACACAGTGTTTGCATATGGGCTTCAATGGAGTTTGAAATATAGAGGGTTTGATGAAGAATATGATACTTTCTTGCATATTTGTGGAGTTCTTCTTGAGCAATATTTGAGGACAATGAAATACATCTTTGTGTGACTGATTTTAGTGGATATTGAGCAGCAAATTTGTGGACGGTATTTCCTACCTTGCTGGCCGTACTTCTCTCAGGCAGGCCATACCACATTTGAGGGGTTTATGGTGAAGTTTAGTGTTGGTTTCTCTTCCTTACCTAGTCGCCTAGCTTCATCTTAGAGTGCAGATCAGAAATAGAGACATTTTAAGGAGATTCAATGTTGTTTGCTGCTGTTGTGGATTGCTAGCTTGTCCATACACTACCTGGAGGGACATGGGGGTCTAATAGGACTCATCCTTCATTGATTGTTGTTATATATATGCTCATTCTGAGGTGTCTAGGGCCTCTATGCCTATTGTAATCCTTTTCATGCTCAATACAAACATCTCTTGGTGATTTTGGAGGATTTTGGTGATACCCAGTTGCTGGTCTAGTCTCAGCATATGTACAAAGTTACAAACATGAATATGGGTATGTAATAATAATTAATATTTGGCCATTTTACCATTTGGGTCTTTAATATTTTCTTCATATTTGTTGTATATTTTTTGGGTTTGAAATATATGATCAATATTGTATTGTTCTGGCAACACACATTGCAAGAAAACTGAAACCCCTTTTGCATCTTCTCTCTAGTCTAAAAGAATACAAATAAAAAATAAAATAACACTAAAAAGATCTTAAAAAGAACTAATAGGTGAGGCACATTACAGTGGTATCAGAGCACAACTCTTCCTGCCATCCTATGAGGTCAGATTCAGACATGTAGATGAAAAGATGAGACAGGCAGTCAGGTACAAGTAGATATTATCTCAGACAGAATAGGCCACGAACATATTTATAGGTTCCTTAGATAAATCCATTTGATATAGATACAGATGTGGTAGCCGCAGAGGAACAACCAGTAGTGATTTATAGAAAAGAAGATCTTGAAGTACCACAAACATATCCTTTTTCAGGAGTGATTGGAGTACAAGTTGAGGAGAGGGTGATAGAGACAACAAAGAACCTAGCATGTGGGAGATCTTGAATTCATTAGCTAGGGGATAGTTGAATATAGAAAGGATATTGCAAGAGTCACAAGCAGAATTGACTCACATCCTTACCCAGTTGATACCCTGTGAGGGTAGAAATAACTGAGATCACAACAATAATAACAACAGTAGAAACATGAACAATTTTAAGGATAGAGACAGAGTTAATTTTGGAGGTGACAGGCATATGGGTGACAAGAATAATGGAGATAGGTAGAATGGTGATAGGCATAGAGATAGAGATGGTGATGGTGAAGCTTCAGTCACCAACATAAGGGCTATCCAGTTGACAGCCAGTGATATGCCTGGCATAGCCATATTTGCACCTAGGAACAATGTTCCTGAATAGGTGCCACATAGCTAGAGTTCCAAGACAAGATTCTGAGAGATTGGAGGGCATCCAGTGAGGAGTTTAGGGCTGAGATGATATTTGGAGAGTACTCAGATCTCAGGATGAGGCATAGACCTCAAAGAGGAAACAAACAACAAAATCAAGAACTTCAGAAGAAAACGAGCAAAATGACTTTGCCTTATTTTGATGGGTCAGGTAAAACCTCTACAAGAGCTTGAGTCTAGAAGTTGGATAGCTACCTCCAGATTAGCCCCATGGCTGAGATCGACACCATTACATATGCAGCCTTACATTTAGAGGGCAGTGCACATAAATGGTGGAGCAACGACAAGGTTACCTTGGGACATGACCATATCACTTCATACGTTGAGTTCACGGCCAGGTTAATAGATTAATTTGACAAGAAGGACCCTAAGATGCAGTTTAAGGAGTTGGCACAATTAAAACAGGTGGGCTCAATGGATTCGTACATATCAGAGTTCCAAGACCTATTAGTTATGGTCTCAGACATTTCAGATCGCAGATTGATCATGCTCTTCATTGATGGGTTGACAGATCCCTTACGTGGTTGGGTTAAGGGTTTGGACCCTTCATCATTACAGGAAGCCGTGAAAAAGGCTCGTGATATGGAGTCTTCTGTTTGGAGAAGTAAGTTTCAGTCTAAGGGTTTTCAGCATAGGAGAGACAAGGAGAAGGACAGAAGACACTTTCAGAAGATTTCAGGACAACAACATAAGAGTTCTTCCAGGTTGGATAGTGATTAGTTGAATGACCTTAGAAGGAAGAATCTTTATTTCATTGTCGAGAACCTTGGGATCCTAAGCACAAGTGTGCTGCCCAAAGAAAAGCAAAACAGTTGGAATATTTTTTAGCTAATGAGTTTGTTGAGTCAGAGCCACATTCAGAGTAGCAATCCGAAGCTAATGACTCAAGTACAGATGGTGCTTCTGAAGCATCTGATATAGAGGAGCAAACGACCCTATCGACAACACATCTCTCTAGCATTCAGAAAAAGGGGTTGTTTAGGATGAGAGGAGTACTTGGTGGGTAGCGAGTGATTACTCTACTAGACACAAGTGCTACTCATAATTTCATAGATGAGGGCTTGGTTACTAAGAGAGGGCTTAAGACTAAATAATTCAAAGGGTTTAAGGTGAGGGTAGCAGATGGATAAATTGTACTCACCTGTACCAGGAGGATACCCAATCTCACCATCCTGTTGAATAATTACACCTACCAGTCAAATTCTTATGTGGTTAGTATGGGTGAGATGGATGTTGTGTTAGGCATACGATGGCTGCATGACATTGGAGAGTTCACACTCAACTTGCGAACTATGGAAATGAAGTTTGAGGTGAATGGGATACAACATGTGCTTATGGGAATTTCAGATGGTGGATTGAGAGTGGTTTTACTCAAGAGGATGGAGCATTTGATACGACATGATCAGGTACAGTGGGCAATAAAGGTGATGGTGATGCCTGTAGCTACAGATCAGCAGAAGCATGCATATCCTCCTGACATTCAGTCTTTTCTTACTAAACACACCAAAGTGTTTAGTGATATTCCACCAAGTAGACCCCCTAATAGGGGTATTAAGCATGTTATTGAGCTAGAGGAGGGTGCTAAGCCTGTGATTACCACACCTTACAAGCACTTGAAAAGATATAAGGATGAAATTGAGAAAACTATCAAAGAGCTTCATGAGATGGGGTACATTAGGCCTAGCAAAAGTCCATTTGCTTCATCAGTGGTCTTAGTGAAGAAAAAAGATGGGACTCTCAGAATATATGTGCATTGATTACAAAGAGATTAATAAGAAGACCATTAAGAACATATACCCCATACCCCACATTGATGAGCTGATAGATGAGTTGCACGGGGCATGTTACTTCTCCAAAATAGATTTGAGATCCAGATATCACCAGATATGGGTTAGGGATGAAGATGTGGAGAAGACAACTTTTAGGTGCCATTATGGGCACTTTGAGTTCCTGGTCATGCCTTTTGGTTTGACCAATGTACCAGCCACCTTCCAATCTTGTATGAACATGGTGTTTAGGGAATAGTTGCGGAGATTTGTATTGATATTTTTTGATGACATATTGATATACAACAGGACTTGGGAGGAGCATTTGAAACACATTGACATTGTATTGAGAATTCTTGAGCGGGAGTCATTATATGCCAAAATGTCAAAGTATGAGTTTGGGATGACCGAGTTGTTGTACTTGTGTCATATTATCAGTGTTGGTAGTGTGAAGGTGGACCCAGAGAAGATTTAGGCAATCATTGATTGCCTGCCACCAAAGAATCTCTTTTAGCTCAAGGGATTCCTTGGTCTTTGTGGGTATTACCACAAATTTGTGAGGGGTTTTCTCAGTCAGCTTCCCCCTTACAGACTTGACTCGGAAGGATGCTTTCAGTTGGTCAGGTGGTGCATAGGAGTGTTTTGACAGGTTCAAGGAGTTGATGAGTACCTATCCTATATTAGCCATTCCAGATTTTAGTAGGTAATGTAGGTCAAGGTTCAGGGATCTTATCAGATAGCTAAACCAAGCAACAAATATCAAACAACATAATAGTAGAACAGAACAAACAGTAATTCTTTATTAATCTGCAGGAGAAAGATTATAGCAGGAATGCAGTCTGAATTAAAAATGTACCATACATGCATCGGCCTTAGCCTTTACAACATTCAAGAATGCAGATCAAACTAATCATGCAAGCTGGAGGAATTTCTAGAAGACTCCCAAAAATGTACTATGGAGTAGAAGTCCCTCAAAAAGATCAATTCCTATGAATTTATAGACTTCTATGGTGGCCACCGACCATCATTAATGATCTAAACACGTGTCACATCATGATTTGGCCTTGGAACGGCTGTACATGCTATCAAAGTTGACTTTTGTCTTTTTTGGTTTTCTGGCGGGAAGTTTGATCGACTAGATTTCAGCGCAACAGGAGAAAGCGCTAGATTTAGCCTCTGTCGACCTTCATAGTGAAAAGTGTGAAAAATGACCTTGTCTGACTTACACAATGGAAAATGCTGATTTTGCCTCTAGCTGACTAGCACAGGTTTAGGCCTTGTTCGACTCGGTCGGTGCATCTATGTTTTGGCACAAAGTCGGAGCACATGCTTTTTAGTACTGAACCGTTCTGTGCTAAATTTCATTATGACAGCCTTGCGCGGATTTGGACATCATCAGACTTTGGTGGTTGAACTCACTTCTAGCGTAAGTCAAAGGTGATGACTTTTAGTGCAGACCTTATGAAAATCACCCGGCAGAGAAAGGTGTCGTCACTGACTTGACGTGGAATCTAAAGGCAATGGACTTGGTCAGCAAGAACTATTTTGAGAGCAAGGTCAGACCCTTGCCTTTTAGCACAAATTTTTAGTGCAGATTTCTAGGGTGTCAGACCTTTGGGAATTTAGCGCCAGGTCGGTTGGACTGGTTTTTAGCGCCAAGTCAAAGGGTATAAAATATTACGCTAGAGCATAACTTCACCAATTTTGACCATCTCTTCACCAAAATTCAGGTACAGATACCCATTTGGGCCTTCTTCAAGATCAACCCCTTACTTGGTCAACTTCCTTAGGAAAATTCTCCAAATTTGATCAATTCATCCTTAAGGTAACTCCTGCAGACAAAAACAAACAACAAAAAGTAAAAACAAATCTTTTTGGTTGATGAGGATTGCACGTGAACCCGGATGCTCCTACATCAGACATGCTAGGTAATTGAAATGTTCCATGAGTTGTGTTAGTGGATAGATTTGTCCTTTGAGAATAAATGCAAAAAATGACTCAAACACCTAGGAAGAAGAACAAACAATACTAACAGTTGGAGAAGTTGTCATTGGATTGACAACTTTCCTCTAAATTTTAGAGGTACAACTCCCTCTTAAGATATGCAACGAATAAAAATATGGGGTGTGCTTTTAACCAGAATGTAGAAAAGGTGTATTAACATCTACCCATGACCATGAAATAGATGTGCATGACTGATTACGGAAAGAAATGAATGTAGATAAACGATACACAACCCACTTATCCAACATTCATAAACAAGGATAAATTGTTTGAGAGATACAGTTATATTCCGCCTTAACACATGCCAACATAAAAGAAGCAATATTGAAGACAGATTACAAATTGACACAAGAATAATTGCAATCATAGAAGACACTTGGAGACACAAAGTTCTGTAAGTAATTCTTCATTTTTTCAATATAACCAAAACTCAAAGTTTCTGTAATGCCTCTATACATAAGTTGAGATAAGAAAAATATAACTGGAAAGTAAAATAGAATAAACTTGCTCTCCTTCCCCCTGTCCACAGACAGTCAAAAAAAGATCCCTTCCCTTTAAAAGTCCTTCCCCCTTTATAGTTTTTCAAAATCTCCCCCAAAAATTATAACTGCTCGAAATGGTCTTTTTAAGTAACCATTATCAAGAAAGTGACCTTAAAATGGTTACAGCTACATTATATCAAAAATGTAATTATCATCACTAAGAATTTCATACATGCAAGACAAGTGGCACTAAACTACCCCCAATTCTAGGCGTATTTCCATAAAAAGTTGGCATAACTTAGCACGTTCCTCTTCTTCCTCTAGGATAAAAATTGCTTCGTGGTATTCAGCATAACTGGTTTTCTCCTTCTAGGCAACTGTGTGCAACTGAGAGATGATATCAATCTGTTCCTCCTTAGAGAGCATCGTCACCTTTCTCTAGGATAAAAATTGCTTCGTGGTATTCAGCATAACTGGTTTTCTCCTTCTAGGCAACTGTGTGCAACTGAGAGATGATATCAATCTGTTCCTCCTTAGAGAGCAAATTAGGTTGTAGAACAGGCATAGGCTCATCATCCCAAATTTCATTATTCACAGGAAGTCCCATTCTAAAAGATGACTTGGTCGACAAGAAAGACCGAACTTAGAGAGCATCGTCACCTTTCTCTATAGTCAGGTTTATTCAATTACGCCATCAAGTAATGATGGTTTATAAACCTGTTAATGCCGTGCTACCACCTTAGCAAGCTCTGTTACACTTGTCATTTAAGAGGTAATTAATGCATCATTGATTAGCTCGCATTTCATAACTCCTGAAAAGACATTCTCATTACATACCACACGAGTAATTAGATGAGCTGGTAATACCTTAAAAATTGGGAAAATCCACTGGGAACTGTGAAGATGCTGGTTAGTCGGGAGTCGGAGCAGATTTTGAACCTTGAACCTTAAGACAGAGTTATCAAAATTTGAAAACTCTCAACAATGAGTGAGGTTGGGGTGTTAGAGTTCTTACGATCCTTCAAACTGTTTAGAGTGACGTTCAAAAACTTTGAACTTCCCCGACACAAAGGAGGAGTCGGGAAGTCGGTCATTTCTCGCACTTAAGAACATAAGTCAGGGAAACAAAAGTTTCAAGAACTTGAAGAATGCCCGACGACAAAGACTCGTACAAATGCTTTCAAGACTTAAAACTTTTGGGATGAAAAATGACCGGACCAAGACAAAGCAATGATTGCACTAAAATTTGAAAATTTTTGGGTTTAAAATTTTGGGGTAACAACAGGCTCTTGTTGGGGACGAGGACTGCAAAGGATGAATCAAGGAACCCAAAATCACAAGTACAGACTAGTGCCTTATCCATTGGGCAATAGATTCAAACAAAACAAGGGGCAAAGGAGCCAGAACAAGCCAAAAACATGGCAAATAGGAAAGGAAACTAGACTACTAGCACAACAAAAACTCCTAATATATACATGGCAGGAAGATCCTACCTCCAAATGACTTCAGAGTAGTAATGCAAATCCATTAAGTGGCTAGGAGAAATAGATGCCTGTGCGGAACAATGTCGGATGCACAAAAAGCCCACAAGCAACCAGTTGCAAACTTGTGACCACCATAATCAAACTAATAAAAATGACTTCAGATAAAAAATCTCTGGATATGACTTGATGCCTGAGAAGCCATTCTTCATTGTACACTCCTCTAATTTGACAGCTCACATCAATATCGCCCAACATATGATTACCAACTTCTGATTGAAAAACACCAGTTGTAACCTCATGATGCACTTGATTTGACAAGCCAAGAGAAATCAATCCTTGAATTGGACATCCCACACACAAGCCTTGAGATAAAAAAATTTCTTTATTGTTGTATGTAGGAATGACTACATCATCTAAAAATTTTGAATTCTGACTTGCCACATATGTCTCATCCTATTCCCGTATGTAATTAACTTTTTCGACAGTAGATAGAGAATCATTCAAATCATTAGAGGACCAATCATCAACCTTATGCAAAATTGGAAGTGAGTCAGACTGAAACTCTGTATTGCAAACAAGAATTTCATGAGGATGAAAATCATCCTCAACCGAAACAATCTCCTCATTAAAAAATTGTTCACTGGCTGCATTTTCAGCAGCAGGGCATTCTTCTTCAACACATGGTATAGGAGAGAGCATAGCATCTTCTTCACAAAGAAGGTCACCATCCAGAGCTTCTAAAATTTTTTGAGGCTGCAAACCTTCAACAACTTGACTACTCTTTTTCTCCTTAGATTTTGAAAAATCATTGCAAATATTTCCAACACAAGCTTCATTTGATGAATCATTCTCAAAAGACATAATTGCATCTTCAAAGTAAAATGTCTCAAAGATGAATTCTTCACTCACCCTTGGCTGCAATATTTTTCCTTTATCATCTTCTTTCTGAAACTTGAAAGTCATATATTTAGCTTGCATACAATTCAGAGAATGAATATTCAACACCTCATCTTTATGTTGTGCTTCCTCTAATTGTTCTTCATCAGCAAAAGTGAATGATTCCATTTCTGCATCATCTACACTACAATTTGCACCATGGGGGATCATTTTTCTTCTACGCTGTATGGGGGGCTTACATGTTCAACATTATCTTCTCCGTAATGGAAATAGAAAGTTTCCATTCTTCCATCAACATGAGGCTTACTCTTTACATTGATTACCTCTTTTCTACAAAAGTGCTTTGGATAAAAAACAGTGAGATTAAGACATTCAACAGGAGGGGATTGAGCATTATGGAAATATGTAGGCTGAAAATCCTGTCTGTACATAATATGCTTGTTCACAGGTTTGCTAATTAGATTCCATAGACCACTCAATATCAAGTCATCCTCAATTTTCATAGCCTCTTGTTGAGCAACTTTTATGTCATTTACTTTACTCCTTTTCAACTCAAACTGGACCTCTGGATGCAATGCAAAATAAAAGTACATAGCTGGAGTTGTTTACCTAGTTGACTAGAAGTAGGAATCTTTTTGAGCAGCCAGTTGAATCTATCCACAAAATATCTAATGGATTCACCTTCTTGCTTTTGAATGTGGAAGAATTGATACAACATGGCAGCTTCATCAACCGGACCCTTATATCTTGCTAAAAACTTCTTCTTCAATGAATCCCAATTGGTAATACATTTTTCTTCTAAATGATGAAACCATTCTGTTGCAGGCCCAATAAGAGATTCGATAAATAGTCGAATAAAAATATCTTGTTTACTTACCCCCAAAACTCTGCATGCAATGGTGAATGCAGGAAATGATTTTCAGCATCTTGAGAGTCTTCTCCACTAAACTTTGGAAAATGCTTTCTTGATCCTTCAGGCAACGGTGAATATTGAGACAAAGAAAGAGACCCAAAGTGATTTCCCCATGGATGAGGGGAAACTAATGCCATCATACAAATCTGAAGAATAAATCAGCAACAGGTCTTTGCTGGAATATAATATTTCTGAGTACATTTCATCAAATAGTGCCACCAGCCTCCATCCTTGGGAAGGCACCTTCAATTTTTCTGGGAACACTGGTCTTTCACTTTCGAATCCGCAGTAGAGTGGCCAAAAATCTGTTAGTGGATAGATCTGTCCTTCGACAATAAATGCAGAAAATGACTCAAGATGCCTAGGAAGAACAAATAGTACCTCTAAAATTCAGAGGAAAGTTGTTGATCCAATGACAACTTCTCCAGCTGTTAGTACTGTTTGTTCTTCTTCCTGGGCGTCTTGAGTTATTTTCTGCATTTATTCTCGAAGGACAAATCTGTCCACTAACAAGTTGAAAACTCAAGAACATTTTGGCAAGTCTAGAACTAGAATCCCAAACTTGACAACTTCTGCAGCAGTCAAACAAGAAGCTTCATTTGTAGCCCTATTCTTCCATCTGACTAGATACTCCATGTAATCCTTTCCTCTAGTCTTCTTAGCCACTCGTGAGTCAATTACCTTATTGACTTCCTCCATCTTCTTTTTAGGCAATTGATCGATCCATCCTTGTGAATGTGAATGTATCCCTCCTTGTGAACTTGACTCTCCTTCATAGAACTTATATAGATCAGCAACATTGAAAATAGGTGAGATATCTATCCATGTTGGCAACTCAATCTCATAGGCATTAGATGAGAACTTCTTCAATACCTTGCACGGACCTATCTTTTTGAATTTAAATTTATGATATGTTCCTTGTGGAAACTCACACTTTTATAAAGGAAACAACCAACGCTGATCCAACTTTTAAACTTGAATCACTAAAAAGTGACATATATGTTTTGAATTTTGAAATGATGTAAACTACTAAATATTTATTTTTTAGTATATTTTATGTTTTTATTTTTTGAAAAAATTTAAAAAACTATTTGAACATAGCTTTTAATAAATTGACACTATAATTTAGTTGCTGATAAAATGCTAAAAAATGAAGTTACATGAGACGCCAATTTTTATATAGTAAAGTTTATTTTATTTTCTTCAATTTTTTTGTGTATTTATAACTTGAAACTTTAGTGCATGGATATATATTTTTTCTAATTTTGATAATTATATATTTTTAAATAAATAATAAAATGTGTGTGTATTAACACGTAGTTGTTTCCATTCGACGTCAACTTTCATATTAACTATTTATCTAAAATAGAAAAAAAATTATACCATCTTAATATAGATTCTTTTATCTAGTGCATCATATTTTTTTCAATTTTTTTAATAAGTTTTACTATTTTTCCTTGACATGGTAATCGACCTAATGTTTTGTGTTGATAACCTACTTTTAGTAAAAATAGAAAGGAAAATATAAATAATAATTAAACTATTAAACTATATATATTTTTGAAAACTAAACTTATAAATCTACAAAAGGGTATTTTTTATATTTTTAAAAAAATGTTATTTACATGAGTAGAAGTTGTTGAAATATCAAGTTTTTCAAATAGTTTTATTTTTTTGGTAAATTGGCCTCATAGTGGTGCTACATATATATTTAGCCAATAATTTTAGTTGGAAAAGTTGTGGACATATCTAACTTAGCTAGAATGAATCTTATAAGATCATATGTTTGACTAAAATTGATTTTTAGTTAGAAATGCTTAAATTCACTTGTGTTGATAAGTTAGCTGAAAGTGTGACAGAGCTTTGTACTTTTGCTCCCTTTCCTTCCTCAAATATGCCAAAATTAAGTCTCCTACCTGAAACTCTTGTTCCCTCCGATGCACATCAGCATGCTCCTTGTATTTTCTAGCACTTTTCTCCAACTATTCCCTCACTTCCTTATGAACCTCATGAAGGTATTTTGCAAAATCTTTTGCAACAACACTCTTCCTATTCAAATCTGCACTATCACAAAGTTCATCAACACCTCGTGCACTATACCCATAAACTATTTGAAAGGGACTCCTTCCCGCACTTCTATTCACTGAATTATTATAAGAAAATTATGCCTGTGTTAGGATAAGATCCCATTGATGTGGTTTATCTCCACCAAACATCTCAATAGATTTCCCAAACTCCTATTCACAACTTCAGTTTGTCCATCAGTTTGTGGATGATAAGATAAACTGAATCCTAATTCAGTGCCCATTCTCTTCCATAACGTATGCCAAAAATGACCAACAAACTTCGTGTCCTAGTTTGAAACTATGCTCTTAGGCAACCCATGCAACCTAACTACCTCTCTGAAAAATAGTGTAGCTATGTGGGATGCATTACTAGTCTTCTAACATGGTATAAAATGAACCATCTTTGAAAATCTTTCCACAACAACAAAAATAGAATCATGACCTCTCTGTGTCCGAGGCAATCCCAAAACAAAATCCATACTTATATGCTCCCATGGTCTGTCAGGTATAGGCAATGGCTGATACAGCCCTGTATTATGTCATGCTCCCTTTGCAAATTGGCAAATTCTACAGCCTTGTACCAGTTTCTTCACATCTGCGCCCATCCCTAGCCAAAATAACTTTTAGTCAGCTATGCCACTATCTTATCCACTCCAAAATGTCCACTGAAGCCTCCACTGTGCTTTTCTCTGATTAGATTCTCTCTCATGGAGCTTCTAGAAATGCATAACTTCTGTCCTTTGAACAATAAACCATCTTCGATAAAATATTCCAACCATGGTGTCCTATCTCCCACCACTGGACTCTTACTAACAGCCCATGCTTCCTTAAAATTAGGATCATCTGGATACAAATCCTTTAATACATCAAAGCCAACAACATTAATCCATAACTCATTCATCAACAAACATCTTCTACTAAGTGCATCTGCTACTTGATTTGACTTACCACTTTGATGTTTCAAAACAAATGAATAACTTTGCAAGAACTCCACCCATTTCATATGTCTTTGGTTTAACTTACCTTGACTATTGATATACTGTAGGGCATGATGATTAGTATACAACACAAACTCATTGGACAACAAATAATGCCTCCACTTCTTTAAGGCCTGCATTATATCATAGAATTCTTCGTCATAAACTGAGTATTTCCTTTTTGCTTCATTAAGTTTCTCACTGAAGTAGGCAATGGGTCTACCTTCTTGACTTAACACTCCTCCAATTGCACTACCACTAGCATCACAATCCACTTGGAAAACTTTGTTACTAGCAACACCAATACTGGCTATTCTGTCACCTTCTTCTTCAAAATTTGAAAACTATTTTCTACTATAGCTGTCCATTGGAACTCTTTCCTAACACCCTTCATTGTTTCGGTGATTGGTGCACATATTCCACTAAAGTTTTTGATGAACTTCTGATAGAAGCTCACTAAGCCATGTAAACTTCTGGGCTCAAACAAGCTTCTAGGTGAAGGCCAATCCAGTATTGCCTTAACCTTCTCCGGATCCATCTTCAGTCCCTCTTCAGACACTACAAAACCCAAATATACTAGTTCCTTTTGCATAAAAATGCACTTCTCCACATTCACCAACAACTTCTCTTCTTGTAACCTCTGTAGGACTGTTCTAAGATGCAGTAGGTGCTCCTCTTTTGTTTTGCTAAAAACCAAAATGTCATCCAAATAAACTATGACAAACTTTCCAAGGAATGACTTCATTACCTCATTCATCAGTCTCATAAAAGTGTTGGGTGCATTTGTCAACCCAAATGGCATCACTAACCACTCATATAATCCATCCTTGGTTTTGAAGGCTGTCTTCCATTCATCCCCTTCTCTAATTCTGATTTGGTGGTATCCTCTCTTCAAATCAATCTTGCTGAAATACTTTGCTCCGCTCAAGCAATCCATCAAGTCATCAATATGAGGCAATGGAAACCTGTACTTAATGGTTATCTTGTTTATAGCTCTTGAATCAGTGCACATTCACCATTTTCCATCCTTTTTAGGTGCCAATACTACAAGTACAGTACATGGACTGAGACTTTTCCTAATCAGTCCTTTATCCAATAGCTCCTGCACTTGTCTATTTACCTCTTCATTTTCCATTGGTGTCATCCTATATGGTGCCTTATTTGGTAGGCTCGCTCCTGGTATCAGATCCATGCAGTGACTTATGCTTCTAACTGGAGGTAATCCATCTAGTAAGTCCTTCATTAGTATGTCATCAAACTCACTCAGAATTTCTTGGACCTCTGTGGGAACTGCCGCCCCATTCACAACTGTCATAGCTTCTACAATTTGAGGTAGGAAGGCATAACATACCTTCTCCTTTCTGATTTCCTTTAGGAATTGTTTTCCACTTACTAGACAAACCCTATTATTCCTCTCATCATCCACATCCTTATCCTTTAAAGGAATCAACACATACTCAACCCCATCCTTCTTGAGTGTTATGCAGTTACTCTTGCCATCATGAATGGCCTGCCTGTCATATTGCCAAGGTCTGCCCAACAACAAGTGGCATGCATCCATTGGCATAACATCACACAATATCTCATCTATATAATTCCTAATATGAAATTTGATAGGGGATTGCTCACTTACCAGTAATTGATGTCCCTTTTGTAGCCAAGAGACCTTATAAGGAGTGGGGTGCTTCAATCTTTTCAGATTTAGTTTTTGCACCATTTCTTCTAATACTAAATTGTCAGTGTTGCCGCTATCCATAATGACCTTGCAGCATTTTCCTCCAGTCTTACATCTGGTTCTAAATAGGATTCTTCACTATTCTAGTTCCTCTCATACCTCTTTGGGGCTAGAAGAACTTTCCTCATCATCAAGGATTCTCCATCCTCAGCTTCTTCTCCATGCTTCGGTGAGGCTGCACTAGCCACACTCTCCTCCTCAGCTTGTGCCATATGGGCTCTAATCTCCTTTCCTTTGCCACTGCTCTGTTGTACCTAAGGACATTCAAATGATCTATATCTAGCCTGTCCACACTAGAAACACACTCCATTGAACCCTCGTCCTCTTCCAGAATTTCCTTTACCTCGGGAATAATCACCTCTTCCTCGACCTCCTTGGGTATTGGAAGAACTTGCTTCACCTTGTTTATCCTAAGATCCACATCTCAGATTTGACTGTCCTCTTCCTTTAGAGGATTTGCCTCTCTCTAGAGCTATTTTTCCTTCTGGAGATCTTTTCTTCTGCCTTCAATGCAAATTGATAGGCTTCTTCTATGTTGGTTATTCTGACCATGCTAATTTCATATTGGATCGAATAATGCAGCCCATTCACATACTTGGATATCTTCTCAACATCATCTTCAATGTGACCAGCCTTAATATTCAATCTGTAAAATTCTTCAGTGTAATCTTGTACACTCTTCTCCCTCTGCTTGAGGTTCTGCAACATCTTGAACATGGTGATTTGATGATCAGAAGGTAGAAATTTTACCTTTAACTTGGTTAACATCCTCTCCCAGGTTTTAATCTTTTCCTTCTCTTTTCTTTGTCTCTCAACTTGCACATGATCCCACCATGGAGATGCATGTACTTTTAGCTTTGAAGCTGTAAGTTTAACCCTTTTTGGATCTTCAACAGATTTCAACTCAAAAAACTTTTCCATTTCTAAAATCTAGTCTATTAGCTCATCTAGTTTCAAACTACCGTTATAACTGGGTAGCTCAACACGGGGTCTATTGGCAATCTTTGTCATTGCATGCAGAAATATCCCTCAAATCCATCTTCTCCTTCTTCTACTTCCTCTTCACTGACTTTTGCTACAAGTACTCCTCTGCGCTGCGTTCTCTCCATTGCATCCAACCTATCTGTGATACCCCTCAGCATTTCTGCCAACACTGCGTCTCCAATCCTTGGAGGTGGTCCTATCCTTCTTTTATCTTGGTGCACCATGTCTACAGATCCTCTGTAGCAATCCCACGACCTCAAGGAGTACAAAACCTCGCTCTGATACCACTTAATGCAGGTCAAGGTTCATGAATCTTATCAGATAGCTAAACCAAGCAACAAATATCAAACAATAGAATAGTAGAACAGAACAAACAATAATTCTTTATTAATCTGCAGGAGAAAGATTACAGCAGGAATGCAGTCTGTATTACAAATGTACCATACATGCATCGGCCTTAGCTTTTACAACATTCAAGATTGCAGATCAAACTGATCATGCAAGTTGGAGGAATTTCCAAAAGACTCCCAAAAACATACTACTGAGTAGAAGTCCCTCAAAAAGATCAATTCTTGTGAATTTATAGACTTCTATGGCTGCCACTGACCATCATTAAAGATCTAAACACATGTCACATCATGATTTGGCCTTTGAATGGCTGTACAGGCTGTCAAAGTTGACTTTTTGTCTTTTTTGGTTTTCTGATGGGAGAGATGGACCGACTAGATTTCAGCGCAATAGAAGAAAGCGCTAGATTTAGCCTCTGTCGACCTTCACAGTGAAAAGTGCAGAAAATGACCTTGTCTGACTTACACAGTAGAAAATGTTGATTTTGCCACTATCCAACTAGCATGGGTTTTGGCCTTGTCCGACTCGGTCGGTGCAGCTACGTTTTGGCGCAAAGTTAGAGTGCATGCTTTTTAGAGTTGAACCATTCTATGCAGAATTTTATTCTAACCGCCTTGCGCGGATTTGGACATCGTCAAACTTTGGCGGTTGAACTCACTTCTAGTGCAAGTCAGAGGTGACGACTTTTAGCGCAAACCTTATGAAAATCACCCAATAGAGAAAGGTGTTGTCACTGACCCGATGGGGAATCTAAAGGCAGTGGACTTGGTTAGAAAGAACTATTTTGAATGCAAGGTCAGACCCTTGCCTTTTTAGCACAAATTTTCAGCGTGGATTTCTAGGGTGTTAGACCTTTGGGAATTTAGCGCCAGGTCAGTTGGACTGGTTTTTAGCACCAGGTCGAAGGGTACAAAAAATCATGCTAGAGCATAACTTCACCAATTTTGACCATCTCTTCACCAAAATTTAGGTACGGATACCCATTTGGGCCTTCTTTAAGATCAACCCCTTACTTGGTCAACTTCCTTAGGAAAATTCTCCAAATTTCACTAATTCATCCCTGAGGTAACTCATGTAGACAAAAACAGACAACAAAAAGTAAAAACAAATCTTTTTTGGTTGATGAGGATTGCACGTGAACTTGGATGCTCTTGCATTAGTAGGCCTTTTGAGTTAAAATGTGATGCCTCAGGGGAAGGCATCAATGCGGTCTTAATGCAGGATAAACACCCTATAGCATTTGAGAGAAAAAAATTGAGGGGTGTGGAAAATAGCTACAACATTTACGACAAGGAGATGTTAGCCATCATGCATGCATTGGTTAAGTTTAGACAGTACTTGGTTGGAAGTAAGTTTGTGGTTAAAACTGATCACAACAGTTTGAAACATTTCCTTGGACAAAAGGACCTCAATGCAAGGCAACAAAAGTGGGTCAGCAAGCTACAAGCTTATGACTTTGACATTGTCTATGTCAAGGGCTGAAGAACATAGTTGTTGATGCCTTATCTAGGAGACACCATTTGTGTGCACTGGGTGCTATTTCAAAGGATTGGAGAGAGCTGATATCTACAAAATATGCTAAGGACAAATGGGCTATTGGGATTCTAGATGGCACTATCAGAGATGATAGATATATGATGGTAAATGACTTGATCATTTACAAAGACAAGATTTTCCTAGTGCCAAGATTGGAGATGAAACAAAAGGTTTTGAGAGCATTCCATGACTTGCCTATGGCTAGACATCTTGGTTACTTCAAAACATATAGGCAGGTGAGAGAGCATTTCACATGGAAAGGCCTCAAAACTGAAGTGCTAAAATATGTGAGAGAGTGCCTGACATGTTAGCAGAATAAGCAGGAGCGCTCTTTCCCAGATGGATTACTACAACCCGTGCCCATTCATGAGAGGAAGTGGGATAGTATCTCTATGGACTTTATTATTGGTTTACCAAAAGTCCAAGGTAGGGATTGTATCTTTGTGGTGGTGGACAGATTGAAGAAGTTTGCACACTTCTTTTCTATTCCTACCACCTGTACTGCAGTACAGGTTGTAGAGTTGTTCTTTAGAGAGGTATTCCGACTTCACGGGCTGGCATGGAGCATTGTCAATGATAGGGACAATAGGTTCCTCAACAATTTTTGGCAGGAGCTCTTCAGGTTGACAGGGACAGAGCTCACCCCCAGCACCAGCTACCACCCACAAACAGATGGCCAGATCAAGATTGTTAATAAATGGGTGGAAGGATACCTCCGTAATTATGTTGCAAGTTAACAAAGGGCATGGATGAAGTGGTTTCACATGGGTGAATATTGTTACAACACTTCTTTTCACATGTTCATCTAGATGCCACCATTTAAATGGCACTATATGGGTATGATGCACCGAGCTTTGTGGATTTATTGTTTGGTGATAGCCGAGTGCCTAAGGTCAAAGACCTTCTACAAGAGAGTCAAGATATCATCAAGTCTTTGAAGGAGAATATTCAGAAGGCTCAGAATCAACAAAAGTAGTATGCAGATTAGTAGAGGATTGAGCATTTATTTGAGGTAGGTGACATGGTGTATTTGATGTTGCAGCCTAACAGGCAGTCCACTCTCTAGAAGAGTGGAGTAGAGAACCTTAAGCCATGCTACTATGGACCTTTCAAGATCTCCAAGAAAGTTGGGAAAGTGGCTTATGAGTTAGAGTTGCCAGCTTAGGTAGCAGGGTACACAATGTGTTTCATGTATCTCACCTCAAGAAGGCGTTGGGGCATAATGTGACACTTTCAGTAGAGTTAACTCCTCTTGATGAAGAGGGGAAATTCATTTTGGTACCTGAGGCTATAATTGATACCAAGGAACGCACTTTGAGGAGGAGAACCATTAGGGAATATTTGGTAAAATGGAGAAACCTACCAGTGGAGGATGCTACTTGGGAGAGCAAGTAGATATTAGAGCATCCTACTCTGAGATTGCTTGAGGCAAGCAATCTTAGGGAGGGCGGACTGTAATGTCCCCTTTCTGTTCACAGTGTTAGTCTATCATTAGGTTCCTGTAGACTGACAATTTGGTTAGGTAACCATTGTGGTTTGGCCTTGGATGTGTCATTCAGAGGTGTAGATGTGGTTTGGATTCAGTTGGAACCAGTTGGCAGTGTCTTGTGGTGGCTTGGCTCATTTTGTGGCCATACTTGCTATTTATAGTAAGTTCAAGATTGGTGTCATTTCAGGATTGTCATAGTGGGATTGGATTCATCTCATCGAGACCTTTTTGGTGAGCTATAGATCAATGAAATTTGAGATCATCTTGATATTTATTTTAAAGTCTGAATATATATCATATTTATTTGACGAAACTTTATAAATATTAAGCTAAGTGACTTTATGAAAAGGAAATATTTAAAAGTCACTAAAGGTGAGCTTGGGCACCCATCCCTAATGGAAAATAAAGCAATTTTAAAACATAACAATTCCCCCCAAAAAAACCAATGCCCTCTTGGAGAAGAAATATAAGGTGGAAAAAGTGAGTTCTTTCTTTATGCTTGAATATATGATATTGTTGGCTATTTTCTCTGCTAGGGTTTTTCTAAGAGGGTTTGAAGAGGATTCGAACTAGAGGCTATTGGGAACGAAAACTCCCTCTAGTAACAACATTCTACAGGCATGAAAGACCGTCTAAAGGTGTTTGAATTGGCAAATACACACATTATTTGCATATGGGCTTCAATGGAGTTTGAAATATTGAGGGTTTGATGAAGAATATGAGACTTTCTTGCAGATTTATGGAGTTCTTCTTGAGCAGTATTTGAGGACAACAAAATACATCTTTGTGTGACTAATCTTAATGGATATTGAGTAGTGAATTTGTGGATGGTATTTCCTACCTAACTGATTGTACTTGTTGTTATATGGAGCCTAATCAGACTCGGAGGTTATATTTACCCCACTTTTATCGGCGCAGTTTCCCCACAAATTCCTATGGGGTCAAGGGGCAGCGCCCCTTGCGGGGGTTTGGGGGCAGCGCCCCCACCGGAAGTTAATTTTTTCATTGACTGACATAAGAAAACCTTATTTTGTAACCGACAAAAAGCTTGATAAAAAGCGGCTAAGGGTTAGGGTTTTGATATTGTATTGTAGTATTTTGCAGCGGTATTGAGTTGCAGGGATTGCTGATTGTAGTCAGTTTGATTTACTAGATAATAATATTGGACTCTCTGTTTGGTGGATGTAGCCTGAGTTTGGGTGAACCACGTTAAAACTTGTCTCTCGCTATTATTATTTCTGTGTATTTCCATTTCTCTGTTTAATCTTTATTTGCATTTAATTGATATCTTCTGCCGGCTAACCCTAACAAGTGGTATTAGAGCGGGTTGTGTTCGATTATCATCTGCAGGAAAGTCTCACGGTTGAGTGGGAGCAATGGCGGATAAGGGTAAAATGAAGGTTGATAAATTCAATGGGCAGAACTATCAGTTATAGAAGATGCAGATGGAGGATTACCTCTATCAAAAAGATTTATGGAGGCCGTTGGAAGGAGTAGCCAAGAAACCGGCAACAATGTCTGATGAGGATTGGAATCTTCTTGACAGAAAGGCACTAGGAACCATTCGGTTGTGCCTGGCACCGTTGGTGGCATTCAATATAATGGAAGCGAAGATAACAAATGGTCTGATGAAAGCTTTGGCAAAATTGTATGAAAAACCCTCAGCCTCAAATAAGGTATTTCTCATGAAGCAGTTGTTTAATTTGAAAATGGTTGAAGGTGGATCTGTGATAGGTCATTTAAATGAATTTAATACAATTGTCAGTCAATTGACTTCTGTAAATGTAAAATTTGATGAAGAAGTTAGAGCTCTCTTGATATTATGTTCATTGCCTGAAAGCTGGGATAGTTTGGTAATGGCGGTTAGTAACTCTGTTTCTGGTTCAAATACCCTAAAATTTGATGATGTTGTTGGTGTTATTCTGAGTGAGAAAATTCGTAAGAAAATCTCAGGTGGATCCAAATCAGGCAGTGTTTTGAATGCAGAAAGCAGGGGCAGATCAAAGGAGAGAGGAAAAGGTTATGGAGGTCATGGGAAGTCATGAGGAAAATCAAAGAACAAAAGATCCCAAACCAGAGGACAGAAGGATTGCTGGTACTGTGGAAAACCAGGTCGTCTGAAGAAAGATTGCTGGTCTCAGAAGAACAAAGAAGGAGACAAACAAGAAGGTAATAAGGAAGCAAATGTGGTAAGCAATAAGTCTGAAGATGATGCTTTGATTCTTTCCCTAGATAATGCTAATGATTCATGGGTTTTAGATTCAGGGGCCTCATTTCATGCTACGCCCCATAGAAGTTATTTCCTTGATTATGTCCAAGGGGATTTTGGGCTGGTTTATTTAGGAGATAACGAACCCTGTCAGATTGTTGGAAAGGGAAGAATCAAGATTAAGTTGCAGAATGGGAATCATTGGCTACTACAAGAGGTAAGGCATGTTCCAAGGCTCAGTAGGAATTTAATTTCAGCAGGGCAGCTAACTGAACAAGGTTGCACTGTTACATTTACTGATAAAAATTAGAAGGTTTCAAAAGGTGCCTTAGTAGTAGCAAAAGGTGTGAAAGTAGGCACCTTATATCTTTGTACAGGTCATACTATTCCTTCTACTTTAGCTGTTACAGAGAAAAAACAAACAGGTTCAGGAACAGTTGCTGCAGGTTTGCAGGAAGAGACTGGAAAAGTTGCTGCAGATTCTGAGTCAACACTGTGGCATAACAGACTTGGGCATATGAGTGAAAAAGGTATGAAGGTACTTCATTCTAAGAAAGTTTTACCAGGTCTGAAATATATTAATATGGATTTCTATGAAAGTTGTGTGTATGGAAAATAAAAGAGAGTCAGTTTTCTCAAGGATGGGAAGCAAAAGAAAAATGAAAAGTTGGAGCTTGTGCATACATATGTATGGGGACCAGCTCAGGTATCTTCTCTCGGTGGCTCTCGGTATTATGTTACATTCATAGATGATGCAACTAGGAAGGTCTGGATTTATTTCCTTAGACAGAAATCTGATGTATTTGAAACATTTAAGAAATGGAGAAGCTTGGTTGAGAATGAGACGGGTAAAAGATTAAATGGTCTCAAATCTGATAATGGCGGTGAGTATTGCAGCAAAGAATTTGAAGATTATTGTTCCCTTAATGGAATTCGTAGGCAGAAAATGGTTCTAGGGACTCCATAGGAAAATGGAGTGGCTAAACGCATGAATAGGACAATAATGGAGTGTGCAAGGACCATGAGATTGCATGCTGGGCTGCCTTTAAACATGTGGGTAGAGGCTGTCAACACTGCTGTATATTTAATTAACAGAGGTCCTTCAGTTCCTTTGGGCTGTGGTATTCCAGAGGAAGCATGGACAGACAAGAAGGTGAGTTATTCTTTTCTGAAAACCTTCGGCTGTGAAGCATTTGCACATATAGATTCTGAAAATAGAACCAAGCTGGATGCAAAATCAAAAAAATGTACCTTCATTGGATATGGCATTGATGAATTTCGTTATAGGCTTTGGGATTTTAAAAATCAAAAAATTGTGAGAAGCAGGGATGTTATATTCAATGAGAAGGTGTTGTACAAAGATCAGTTGCAGCAGCATGAGAAGAAAGAAAAGGATTATGTTGTGCTGGACGATACTCCAAATAGTGATGTTCCAGTGGTTCCTCATGCTCCGCAACAGCAACCAGAAATACCACAAACTCCAATGAATGTTAGACAGTCAACAAGGATCAGTAGACCTCCTGAAAGGTTTTCTTCCTCTTTGTATTCTATTTTGTTAACAGATGCTGGTGAACCAGAAGGGTATGATGAAGCTATGCAGGTGGATACACAGGTTCAGTGGGAGCTTGCAATGAAAGAAGAAATGGACTCCTTGCTGAAAAATCAGACTTGGGAATTATGTAAGTTACCTGCAGGTAAAAAGGCTTTACCAAATAAATGGGTTTACAGGCTAAAAGAGGAAGATGGAGGTAAGAAAAGATTTAAGGCCAGGTTAGTTGTAAAAGGATTTGCACAGAAAAAGGGCATTGATTTTGATGAGATATTTTCTCCGGTTGTCAAGATGACTTCTATTCGTACTGTTTTAAGTATTGTGGCTACTGAAGATTTACATTTGGAACAGCTAGATGTTAAAACTGCCTTTCTCCATGGTGATTTAGAGGAGGAGATCTATATGGAACAACCACAAGGATTTGAGGTCAAAGGTAAGGAGAAACTAGTGTGCAGATTGAAGAAGAGTTTGTATGGCCTGAAAGAAGCACCTCGGCAATGGTATTTAAAATTTGACAGTTTTATGGCTGAGCAAGGCTACAACAGGTGTAATTCTGACCATTGTGTTTATTTTAAGAGGTTAGATAATGACAGCTACATTATTTTATGTTTATATGTTGATGACATGCTTGTAGCTGGGTCTAACATGGATCACATAAGAGAGTTAAAACAGCAGTTGGCACAATCATTTGATATGAAGGATTTGGGGGCAGCAAAACAAATCCTTGGTATGAAAATTTGTAGAGATAGGCAGAACAGAAATTTAACTCTATCTCAGGCTGCTTATGTTGAAAAGGTGTTGCAGAGATTCCACATGGAGAATGCAAAAGCTGTCAGCACACCTTTGCCTAGTCATTTGAAATTGACTAAGGACATGTGTCCTAAGACACAAGAGGAGGAAGAGAAAATGTCCAAGGTACCATATGCTTCAGCTGTAGGCAGTTTAATGTATGCCATGGTATGCACACGACCAGATATTGCACATGCTGTAGGAGTCGTTAGCCGGTATATGAGTCATCCCGGATTAGAGCATTAGAATGCAGTAAAATGGATTCTCAGGTATTTGAGAGGTACATCCACTAAACACTTATGTTTTGGGGGCTCTAATACTATTTTAGCAGGCTATGTAGACTCAGATTTGGCAGGAGATATTGATACCAGGCGGAGTACTACAGGTTATGTCTTTACTGTAGGTGGAACAACAGTGAGTTAGATTTCTAGGTTGCAAAAGGTGGTTGCTTTATCCACCACAGAGGCAGAATATGTAGCTGCAACAGAGGCAAGCAAGGAGATGATATGGCTGCAATCTTTCATGAATGAATTGGGCACACAACAGGTTAATAGTTATTTGTTTACGGATAGCCAGAGTGCCATACATCTTGCAAAGAATTCTGCCTTGCATTCAAAGACCAAACATATACAGTTGAGGTATCACTTCATTCGGTCGGTGTTGGATGATGGACAGTTACAGCTGGCAAAGATACATACAGATGACAATCCAGCAGATATGTTTACAAAGGCAGTGACAAGGGAGAAGCTGAGCTCCTCTTCAACTTCGGTTGGTCTTCTAGACTGAAAACAACCAAAAACAGAACAGCAGAGTCCTAGGTGCTTATTTCCAGTGGGAGCTACAGGGTCAGTGGTGTTATGATCAGTCTCCAAGTGGGAGATGATATGGTGTGGAGTCTAATCAGTCTCCAAGTGGGAGATTGTTGTTATATGGAGCCTAATCAGACTCGGAGGTTATATTTACCCCACTTTTATCGGCGCGGTTTCCCCCCAAATTCCTACGGGGTCAAGGGGCAGCGCCCCTTGCGGGGGTTTGGGGGCAGCGCCCCCACCGAAAGTTAATTTTTTCATTGACCGACATAAGAAAACCCTATTTTGTAACCGACAAAAAACTTGATAAAAAGCAGCTAAGGGTTAGGGTTTTGATATTGTATTGTAGCATTTTGCAGCGGTATTGAGTTGCAGGGATTGCTGATTGTAGTCAGTTTGATTTACTAGATAATAATATTGGACTCTCTGTTTGGTGGATGTAGCCCGAGTTTGGGTGAACCACGTTAAAACTTGTCTCTCGCTATTATTATTTCTGTGTATTTCCATTTCTCTATTTAATCTTTATTTGCATTTAATTGATATCTTCTGCCAGCTAACCCTAACAGTACTTCTCTTAGGTAGGCCATACTACATTTGAAAGGTTTATGGTGAAGTTTAGTGTTGGTTTCTCTTCCTTACCTGGTTGCCTAGCTTCATCTTGTTGGAACCATATTAAATTTTTCACAGGTTCTAATATTTTTCCTCAAGCTTGTGTCATTAGGTTGATGGATTTCCATACTTAGGGTTCTTTGCATACTTGAGAAAACACTAAACCCTAAATCCCTATGCCAAAATAAAATGTAAGGGTCAAAATCATTATATTTCTTCAATGACCGCTTGTCTCCCGTTACCTATATTTTAAGTTACTCTTGATGTCCCCCTTAAAACGTTGTCTAACTGGCCCCTCGCCAAGTAATTACCTTTTCCAGCCCGCACCCTAAATTTTTTTTATTTTTTAGACGCCAAGGTTCGGTCCTACTAACTCTTTTTACAGGTGGCAGTGTGTGGTTTTATTTCCACCATTCCGCTAGCAATAAAATATTGACAAAATCAGTGCCTGCAGAAGTGAGGAAGGAGTGACAGCTGGTTGGTAACTATCGAGGATGACAAGATGGTAGGCTCAAAACAAATGCAAAAAGGTTGCCTTCTATTTCTGCCATTTTGCCATACTTCATCAAGAGGACTTTCTGAATGATCACAGAATTGTGGGATAAAGTGCCAAATCATGAAAAATTGTTTTCGATTATTGCAAAGGTAATGGTGGTGGGTCCTGTTCGGAGTAAAAGCAATTTTAAATGTTTCTGCCATTTCGCCAAGCTTTATTCACAGTCCTGGCTAGTATTTGTGAAATGGTAGAAAATCTTGACACATGGCATTCTGAAAGGCTGGGACTAGTGCATTAAATAAAGCAAGAACATGATGTGTCATTATCCTACGGATGTGGCCACTTGTTGGAGAGTTGTCCTGAATTACGTGTAGCTTATCCAATTGTCGTCCGCCATTCCGCCAAGATCATATCTTTGGCCTTATCCCTCACTTGCAAAATTGCGGAGTATGGTCTTAACTATACTATAGGGGATATATTTTCTCAAGATTGTGGTTGGGAGAGCAATCCAGGTGGCAAGTCATCATTAGGAAAAGCAAGCATTACTCTCCTACCTCATAAAGTACCAAATTAGCGCCGTTCAAACCAAGCCAGCTAAGATCAAGATCAATGGCCAAAATTTAAGTGTGATAGGGAGATATGTTGGTGCTAATCTGATAGTGCTTCATTACAAGCATTAACTGCTCAGGCGTGTGCAGAGTCTCCATCGCTGCCACTACAAAGGAATTTATTAACAGAAAGATTTGGCTTATACAGGCTCGACCTTTGGAAATATGTGCTTCTACCAGGATTGACATTTCATCTGCTGTGTGATGAAATTTGACATAATGATAGTGCTAAATTGAGGAAACCAAGACATCTGACTTGGCATGATTCAGTACGAGAAGTGATGTTCTCAGTTATGCAGAATTATGAAATCCAATATTTCTATTCATTTGTGGTAATCTTCTCAAGATTTCCATTTATGATTGAAATGCCTTGAAATGACTGGAATTAATTAGACCAAAGATGTGTGGATGTATACTGCATCCTGAAATTTCTATAAATAGACAAGTGTTGATGTTACCCTGTATACTGTTTGAAATGTGCTGACAGTATGGCTTTCCCCTGTTCCTGTGTGTTCTGTTTGCTCGCCTGTTCTATTGGATTTTCTTCCTTGTTCTCATGGCTATCAACTTGTCCTTACAAAATTAGGAGACTTGGAGTTTTCTTCCTTTGGAATAGGTGGTGCAGGGAAAATCTGGAAGCAATAGCAACATTTTACAAATCTCTATGAGCATTTCTTCTTCTTGTTGTTTTTTCTGAATTGAGGCCTCAGATTCTAATCTCCTGATTCCATTTATTTCTTATATCTATGATTAGGCAGATTAGTATCAGATGTAAAAGGAAATCATTTCTCTCTTTACCTTCATCCCTCTTCTACTTTTCTTAACAAAGCATCAACTCTAGTAGTAGGGATGATTCCTCTGTGGATGTAACATATGAAGACTGGATGCTCCCATTTTGTTGTTATTGCTGCCCCCTTTGCTGGATAAAGGGCGTTGCCATATCTAGCCTGATGTGATTTCATCTGGTTTTTGTCTGGTTGAGTTGGTTGGTGACCACTCAATTATGAAAGAGGAATTACATCCTTGCAAACAACAATGGGCATAAAGCAAAGAACTCCAGTTAATGGGGTTTTCTTCTAATAGTGTCGCTTGTAGTCATTCTTAATTGAGGTAGGTAATCTAGGTGGTGAATGCTCTTATTGAACAAAAAGGTAGCATATGATGTGTATGTGAGCTCTAACAACATTTATCAAACAGTTTCCCATCAACATCATTGCCTATTTTCCCTCTTAACTTGAGAGGACACACAGTTGGAAAGCAGGTACCTCAGCATGTAACATGGAAGCTGAACATACAGTTGTGAAGCGGTTACACCAGTCTCTTCTCACAACTACATCTTTTGGTTACTAAAAATTTGTAACTTCTTTTAACTTAAGCCTGAAGCTTGTCTGCTCCCTTATCTCTATAAAAGGGAATTCAAGGCTTGTGAAAATCATTGGTTCAAGATCATGTCTTCAGACTTAGTCTGAAATATGGGATCAATTTGATTAAGGAGGAATTGTAAATAGTTTGTTTTCTACAATAATTTAGTCATCCATTTCTAAGTTTTCATTATGAGTTTTAAGATATCTTTATAGAGCTGCTAAAGCTGTGTTATAATTTGCTAAGTAGTTTATTTTACAAATTCTGTTGAGTCTTCAGTGTATACTATCTCCTACTTCATGTATACAGTTTTACATTTATGAATATACTTGATTAAGGATCAGGTTTATTTATCACCACAGTCTTTCCTGTGTTGTATATTTTTCTTGTAGCATTCGCTCAAGTAGTGAAATAATTGGTTACCAGAGAATATAGAATGTATTTCGGGTTTACAGGGATAACTAAGTATGGTATACTTCAAGATTAGTAAAGTGTTTTAATGTAAGGCATTATTACATCTTTACAGTAAACTAAGTTTTATTATATCACAATCCTTTTAGTTTTTTCTATAAGTTTCTTGACTCTATGGCCCTTAGATAGGCACTGGTCTATTCTCGAATACTATGCTGAACTTACATCCTTTTAATCACCCTCATCATTATTGAAAGGAAGCTAGGTGTGCGGAAAACGCTTCCTACACTAATCTAATGAGGAGAGGGCTATGCAAATTCAACTTTATCCTAACTATTACAACAATGTTAAACCATTAACATGAGATATTGCAGCAAAACACAAGAACTAGAAAGAAGACAGAAGAAGAGAGACAAGATATACGTGGGGAAAACCCTTGCAGGTGAAAAACCCCACACTCCAAAACACAACTCAAATGTATTACAGTAAACAATAACAGATTACAATACAGTTTCAGAGCCAATGCTCTTTCAGGAGTCTTCGAATATCAAATTTGGAGATATTCTGACAGCATAACAGTACTTGTACCAAAGTTATCTATCTCCCATCCAAGCACCTGTTTATATAAAGTTTACAAGGCAAATATGGAACCTTCTAGAGATGGGTGTCCATCTTGGACTCATGCCCCAAAACCCACGCCTAAGGACACTTGTCTAACATCCCATCCCAAAGTGGCCCCCAAATCCCCGTTAAATATTCAAGGGGGAAACCACGGCTGCTAAAGTCACCAAAATTTATCCTCCTGCATATACACAATGTGTTGACTATGCCAACTCAACATGGGATAAATAAATACAACATTAGGAATTTCTAAAGGTTGAGACACCTTAATTCCCAACATTCTCCCACTTGTCAAACACTTTGCAAGGGCCAACAACAATGACAAGATTTAACTGCTAGGGGCCAAGAGGCCCATAGACTCCAAACACCATCTGAATATCTCTGTGCCCACTGGTTTCGTCAATGCATCTGCAACATTCTTCAAAGTATCTACCTTCTCCAAATTTACCTTTCCATCCTCAACCATGTCTCGCACGAAGTGAAACTGAACATCAATGTGCTTTGTTCTAGCATGGAAAGTTGGATTCTTTGCAAGGCAAATTACACTCTGACTGTCACAACTAATCGTGATCTATCCTGCATCAACACCAATATTTGAACACAATCTCTTAAGCCAAATGGCTTCCTTACAAGTATGAGTTGCTACCATATACTCAGCTTCTGTCGTGGACAAAGCAACAACAGGTTATCGCTTACTCATCCAACTAATAGCACCACCAAATAGTGTAAAAACATAAGCGCTGGTGGATCTCCTGCTGTCAATGTCACCTACCCAATCTGAATCCACAAATCCATGAATATCAATAGAATGTGGAGGTCCTGAAACATTACCATGATAGCAAATGGAATACTCAGAAGTACCCCTCAAATATCTGAACACTCGCTTAACTGCATCCCAATGAACCTGTCTAGGATTAGCCATAAATTGACTAAGGACTCCCACTACTTGGGCAATGTCTGGTCTTGTGCAGACCATAGCATACATCAAACTGCCAACATCACTAGCATAAGGTACTCTGCTCATGTCCTCCACCTCACTAGGAGATTTTGGACAATCCTCAATAGACAACTTTGTCCCCAAAGAAACAGGAACACACAATGGTCTACAATCTGCCATGCTGAATCTGTCCAACATGAACTTCACATACTTACTTTGGCTTAACCAAAGTTTTCTGTTAGTTCTATCTCTTCTGATTTCCATTTCTAGAATGTACTTGGCTGCCCCTAAATCTTTCATTTCAAACCGAGCTGACAACTGAGATTTAAAATCAGAAATCATATTTTTACCCTTCCCAATGAGCAACATATCATCAACATATAGTGCAACAATGAGAATACGATCACCATCAAATTTATAATACAGACAATGATCTGATTTTGATCTCACAAATCTAATTGACAACACAAATGCATCAAACTTCAAGTACCATCTCCTAGGGGATTGCTTCAAACCATACAAAGACTTCTTAAGTTTGCAAATCAAATTTTCTTTACCTTTCACCATGTAATGCTTTGGCTGTGACATGTAGATCTCTTCCTCCAAGTCACCATGAAGGAAAGCTATCTTCACATCCATCTGTTCTACCTCCAAGTCATAAGCTGCTGCGAGTGACAACAGGAATCAAATAGATGTCAGCTTTGCAACGGGAGAGAAGATCTCACCATAATCTATACTCTCCACTTGTGAATACCCCTTCGCAACCAATCTAGCCTTATACTTCTCAATACTGCCATCTGCACCAATCTTCTTCTTGAACATCCATTTGCATCCAATGGGTTTTCATCCAGGAGGCAAAGGCACCAAGTCCCAAGTCTAATTCTTTTCCAAAGAAGTCATTTCTTCTTCCATGGCCTCCTTCTAGGAACTTGCATCCTTTATATCCAAAGCCTCTGATACAGTTCTAGGTTCATCACTGTTAGTGATTAAAGCATAAGCACAACTAGAATCAAGCAATGTAAAACTAAACCTTTCAGGTTGCTTTCTTATCCGTGTAGACCTCCTCAAGAGCTGAGGTTGAGGTTCAGCTTCTTCCTCTAAGCTTTCAGAGCTGCTAGAGCTCTCCTCATCATCAGGTCCAACATTGTCTTTCTATTTAGTCTTCTCAAGGGTGAGAGGAAATTGAACAACATCCTCCTTCTTTTCTTTTTCTTCTAGCTACAAAACAATGGAAGAAGGTGTAAGCTCTCTAAAGATGACACTTCTTCTATACAACACTTTTTCAGACATGGGGTCCCAAAGCTTGTATCCTTTCACACCAACACCATAGCCGATGAAGATACACTTAATAGCTTTGTTCTCCAACTTTGACCTCTTCTCCCTGGGCACATGTGCATATGCCTCACAACTAAAAGCATGAAGATGCCTTATTGAAGGCTTTCTACCAGACCACACCTCCATGGGTGTCTTTCCAACAAGAGCTGATGTAGGAGATCTGTTTACCAGATAGCAAGTAGTGGCAATAGCTTTAGCCCAAAACTTTTGTTCTAGACCAGCTCCACTAAGCATACTCCTAGCCTTCTCCATCAGTGTCCTGTTCATCCTCTCTGCAACTCCATTTTGCTACGGTGTGTATGGAGTTGTCTTATGTCTTTCAATCCCAAGTTCCTTGCAATACTTATCGAATTCTATAGAACAAAACTCACCACCGTTGTTAGTTCTCAAACATTTAATCTTTTTGTCAGTCTAATTTTTAGTAAAGGCTTTAAACTCCTTAAACTTGCTATAGACTTCAGATTTGCTTCTGAGAAAATAAATCCATGTCCTTCTACTATAATCATCTATAAAAGATACAAAGTATACAGATTTTGATAATGAAGGAACATTAACAGGACCAAACACATTAGAATGAATGAGGTCCAACACACAAGAAGACTTATGAGAACTCAAGTAAAACTGAACACGGTTTTGTTTTCCATAAATGTAATGTTCGCAAAAGTCAAACTCAAGATTACAATCATCTAACCCCTCAACGAGGTTCTTTTTTTTTCAAGGTACGCAGACCCTTCTCACCAATGTGGCCAAATCTCTTATGCCATAACATTGTCTTTTCTACAGGAAGTTTAACTTCCAATGCACAATTACAACCATCAAGATTAGAAACTACATATTTCTTCACTACTCGTTCAGATGGTGGGGATGAAGTGACTGCTGCCCTCTTCCTTGAGTCAGAAGAACTATTGCATTGTGCAATGCATGCTTCCAGCTAAAACAGAGTACCTCTCTGAGTACCCTTAGCAAGCACCATAGATCCTCTAGTCATCTTGCATCCATCTTTCGAAAAGACAACCTGCACACCTGCATCATTCAACATACTTACAGAAAGCAGGTTCTATGCTAAGCCTGGGATGTGCATAACCCCAGTGATCCCCTTCACTCGACCATCAGGGAATCGGATAGAGACTCTTCCACGAACAACGATCTTCAGATGAGAGTCATCACCCAGATACACGTTTCCACCATCAAACTCCTCATACTTAGTGAACCAGTCTTGATGCAAGGTCATGTGGAATGATGCACTAGAGTCGATTAGCCACACATCATCAGATGCATGGGTTGCCAGGACTACGATGAAGATCACCGTCATCTTGTGATTTGTCAAAATCTGAATCAGGAGCTTTCTTCTTTTTCTTCTTCTCCTCTTTGCATTCCTTTCAAAAATGCCCGGTCTTGCCATAGTTCCAACAAAGAGCCTTGGACTTTCCAAGAGATTTGGATCTCCCATCGGATTTGGATTTACCCTTCTCAGCTTTCTTGTCCTTCTTCTTCCCTTTCTCCTTGGGTCTTCCACGAACTGCAAGGGCTTCTTTGGCTGCCTCAGAAGACTTTCTCCGCATCTCTTTAGATAACAGCGAAGAGACCACCTCTTCCATTTTG
This sequence comes from Cunninghamia lanceolata, assembly GCA_027924645.1. NCBI lineage: Eukaryota > Viridiplantae > Streptophyta > Pinopsida > Cupressales > Cupressaceae > Cunninghamia > Cunninghamia lanceolata. Next base: position 3,058,460 of record BSBN01000752.1, on the reverse strand, counting down.
AATGTGGATGTGGTGCTTCCGATTTCCATGACAAGATGATCCCATGAGTCCGACAGAGAACAAAGTAGGGTCATACACCGATCCTCCTCCTCCATCTTTACATTGATAGATGTCAATTATGCAACCGGCATGTTAAAGGCATTCATATGCTTAACCACAGATCCTCCATCCTCCATTCGAAGAGAATACAACTTCTTTCTCAGGAAAAGTTTATTGACAAGGGATTTGGCTTGATACACATCCCCCAACTTCTTCCAAAGGAGTGTTGCAGTAGCCTCCTCATGGACATTTAACAACACGGAATCAGAAAGACTAAGTCTTATGAGACCCTTAGCCTTCCAATCCTTGAGATCCTAGTCAACTTGTGACATTGTAGCTGGTTTAGTTCCATTCACACTTTCCCAAAGGTCTCGGTTAACTAACATGTCTTCCATCTTGAGCTTCCATATCTCAAAATTACTGCTATTGAACTTCTATACTTAAAACCTTCCTGATGTGCTTGCCATCTCCTTGCTGTAATAAGATAGAGAATGCTCTGCACAGACTCCCACTCAACCTAAGATTAGCTCAAAAAACCCCTACCCTACAACTAGGACCAAAGGTGATCAAGCTCTGATACCAATTGAAAGGAAGCTAGGTGTGCGGAAAATACTTCCTACACTAATCTAATGAGGAGATGGCTATGCAAATTCAACTTTATCCTAACTATTACAACAATGTTAAACCATTAACATGAGATATTGCAGCAAAACACAAGAACCAGAAAGAAGACAGAAGAAGAGAGACGAGATATACGTGGGGAAAACCCTTACGGATGAAAAACCCCACACTCCAAAACACAACTCAAATGTATAACAGTAAACAATAACAGATTACAATACAGTTTCAGAGCCAATGCTCTTTCAGGAGTCTTCGAATATCAAATCTGGAGATATTCCGGCAGTATAACAGCACTTGTACCAAAGTTATCTATCTCCCATCCAAGCACCTGTTTATATAGAGTTTACAAGGAAAATATGGAACCTTCTAGAGATGGGTGTCCATCTTGGACTCATGCCCCAAAACCCACGCCTAAGGACGCTTGTCCAACATCCCATCCCAAAGTGGGTGCTTGGTCCCAAGATAGGTTACGACAGATGCTCTTACGCACCTTACAGCTGTAAGAGAAACTGTCATACACTGACTAAAAATATCATATTCCTCTTACATGTCATAACCTCCCTTGACTGCCCAAAGATGCCTTTCTCTGGTGCAAAGATACTCACCGACAATTGTCATTAATTAAAAGTCATTTGAGGTTTCGGGGGCGTTGCCCCTGAGCCCCCACGAGGGCGCTGCCCCTCGACCCTGCCCTGTACTGCGATAGGGAGCATGCTAGGGGCATTGCCCCTGGACCCCACAAGGGGCTACACCCCTTGACCCCGTCTTGGGGGTGCTGCCCCCAAACCCCTGTTAAATATTCAAGGGAAAAATTATAGCTGCCAAAGTCACCAAAATTTATCCTCCTGCATATACACAAGGTGTTGACTATGCCAACTCAACATGGGATAAATAAATACAACATTAGGAATTTGCAAAGGTTGAGACACCTTAATTCCCAACAATTATATTAAAGAAATCAACACATTTTCCCTTCCAACAATAGGTGTTAGGAGTTAAGATTATTTTACATGTTCCTCTGCAAAGAAACAAAATAAAAGCTTAAGAAACTAGTCCATCTCTTTACTTTATCAGACATTCTTTAAGTAGTGTTATTGAGCAAATATCTCATGAACCCCCATCCATTTGAATAGAACACTGTCTTCCCCATTAGGGAAGGATATCCAAAGAATAGGAATGCCCTCCATGGTTTCACAGAGCCTAAAGTGTAGAGGAAAGAGGGATTGAAAACCCCTATTTCCTGTTCGTTGGCCAATCCCTTAAGGCATGTCAGTTATTAGAGAATGGCTATCCTATAGATCTGTTTTCCTTGAGATTAGGTTGGGAATTTAAAACAACCAACACATCTTAGAGTGCAGATCAGCAACAGAGACATTTTAAAGAGATTCAATGGTGTTTGTTGTTCATGTGGACTACTAGCTTGGTCGTACACCACCTGGAGGGACGTGGGGGTCTAACAAGACTCATTATTCATTGATTGTTGTTATATATATGCTCATTCTGAGGTGTCTAGGGACTCTATGCCTATTGTAATCCTTTGCATGCTCAATACAAACATCTCTTGGTGATTTTGGAGGATTTCGGTAATGCTCAGTTGCTGGTCTAGTCTCAGCATATGTACAAAGTTGCAAATCTAAATATGGGTATGTGATAGTAATTAATATTTGACCATTTTACCATCTAGGTCTTTAATATTTTCTTCATATCTATTGTATATTTTCTAGGTTTGAAATATATGATCAATATTATATTGTTCTGACAACACACATTGCAAGAAAACTGAAACCCCTTCTGTTGGCAAGAGACACTGCTAGGCATGTCAGGTGTTGTCATTGATGGCAACTGAATCTATCTTACATATCCGCATTGTATTATTTGATCATACCGGAAGTCAGATTATAGATTTGTTTAAGTCCAGATAGACAAGAACAGAGCACATGATAGGGTCCAGCATTTTGGTCTGCATTTCTCTACAGGTAATCATATTGTGATGCGGATCTGAGGGAATGTTAAGGGATATAAGGACTACCTAAATCCAGAGATTTAGCCTCTGGTGATGAAGGGATTGAAAGTTATAGGCATCTGAGTATTGGGTTTTGGTCAGACAGTTCAGTTCGATGAAGAACAGTCTGACTTGGTGTTTGATCCTTGTGCGGATTAAGAGAAGTGGTTGGTTGAGTCATTTATGAGATCTAGTGGTATTGGCGGACATGTGTGGTGACTTGAATTCATAAGTTGTGGTCTGCATTGATGTTTGTGCATGGATTTAGTTGACAGAATAGGGATCTTGAAAAAGCTTCTAAGTTCTCTTGAGGCCGACTGCAGTTGATGAAATTTCATAAAGTGGATATATATAATCGATGGGTGCAAGTGTTTGGTGATATGGGTGTGCGAATATGAGATGAGAGGTGCGAAGTGTGGCAGTATCAAGTGTGAAGAAGAGATCTGAAGCTTGGATCATGACAGAACAGTAAAACAGGGCAGTGAGAGATGAAGTGTGTGAAGTCAGTATATTGATCCTAACCAGAACTGTAATCTTGCATTGTTAGATGCTATTCTTTAGTTCAAGTATTCCTGTGAACTCTTTGTAATCAATCTTGTAGGTAGTGAGCCTCCTTTGAGTAGTGAGCTCTGGGCAGCATGCCTTCCCATTTTGTAATACTTTTAACAGAGTATAAAATCTTGTGGCTTAACCCCCACCGTGGTTTTTCCCTTAACCGAGTTTCCATGTAAAAATTTTGGTGTTCATGTGTAATGATCTTGTTGTTGCTGTTTCTAAGTTCATGCTTTTTTCTTTTGAATGTATGTGGTAAATTGATAAAGGAACATAATAATAAGTTTTGCAGAACACTAATTCACCCCCCCTCTCAGTGTTCCTTAATTCCAACACCTTCTGCATCTTCTCTCTAGTTTGAAAGAACACAAATAAAAAATAAAATAACACTAAAAAGATCTTAAAAAGAACCAACAGGTGTGGCACATTACATTCTCTTTAGGATCATTTAGAATCTTCTCGGCCATAAGAATATTAGTATCAATCTTTATAATTTCCTATATTTCCTTAGACACCATGAGAAAATTACTCTCATCTTTTTTTATGGTTTACAGTTCCGCAACTAATCCTTTTCTCTTATTAGAAATGAAAGCATATAATTTCATAGCCTCTTCAATGTACAACAGACTATCAATAGTAACACTCTATATAAACACAGTATCTATTGAAAGTTGCCAACATATGTTGTAACCTCAAACCACCAGAGAACTCATTTTTCACCAGAAAAAGAGTTCAATTTGACATTTTTATGCCAAACGGAGACCACTAAGCTCATTCCAAAGTGCCTCAAGTAGGCCTTTTTTCATTTTGCAACAACTTTCACCCATAGAGACCGTTTTTCACAAAATTATAGTCAACAGAAAGGTGTTTCCATGCACTTCACTATGGTGAAGTCAAATTAAAATTTTCTTGCCCTTTTGACTAGCATTTTAAACCCTGAAACTCATTGTAATCGCAATTTTTGACAAGGCATAACTTTTGTTCACGATATAAAAAATTATCAATTTTTAAAAAGTGTTTAGATTTTTGCAAAGAATTCAAATTTGTAAACAAATTTAAGATTTGGATTGCCAATTTTGTAAAATTCACCATGCAGTATAAACAGTTGATTTGGCATCCAATCTTAACACAAGTAATTTTTTCTTGCACATTTTCTGGGGAAGTTTCTATACCAGTCATAATCATTTTAGAGGGGGGAACTTTCATTACTGCTTGGATAGTGCTTAAAATTTGATCATGTATATTGTTGTGGATGTCACACATAATCCCTTTCATTTGGTGTCCAATCTTAACACAAGTTGTAATTTTTTCTTGCACATTTTCTGGGGAGGCTTCTATACCAGTCATAATCATTTTGGAGGGGGGCGCTTTCATTGTTGCTTGGATAGTGCTTAAAATTTGATCATGTATATTGTTGTGGATGTCACACATAATCCCTTTCATTTGAGCATTCTTAATAAACCTCGTAATAAATGGAAAATCAAATGTGGATATTATGGGATAAAATGACATACAACAGAAGAATGTCATCATCATAAAATTGATGAACTAAAACAACAGTTTCTTTGTGTTTATCAAATTTCTATAGATCATTATAAAGCACTTGCAAAAACATCATCTAGTTTCACTCAACCAACTTGTGAGACACTGTCTTTTAGGGGCGAACAATCTAGTCAGTTGACTTGCATTAAGATCTCATCTCCACCATCAGCACCTATTGCTACATTTGAATCTAGAGTTGATATCTCCATGACTTCTAGTGATTTTATGCATAAGGACATTGTTATTGTTATTCCAAATCCACCACATTGGGATACATATCTACCTGACATATCGTGTTTGTTCGTAGAGTCCCACATTATAGATTTGGGAGACACCATTGAGGACATTCATCTTCTATTCGATGACAACTTCGATGAAGTTGCATCACCATTGTCTTCTTTGGATATGATTGTTCTTTCTATGCGTACATCATCTTCCATAGTGATAGATTTTGCAGATACTTATGAGTCAACATATTCAACTTAGTCATCCTTGATTTTGACATCCTCTACAGAAGTATCAGATTCTCATTGGTCTAGTTACCACCATACATCTATGGTCCCTGTTCTTGAAATTTTTATGGTACCTTTGTCACACACCAACATTGGCTTCCAGAGATACGTAAGAATCCTTCAAAGAAATCATGGGCATCATCTACATCTTTGGATCATGTGCATAATTCAGAGACCTTCATTCTTCTTCCTGCATGTTCCTATCAAGAATGGGAAGATCACTTGCACACTTCTGTGGTTCTATTTCTTCCTAAGGGGAGAAATGTGGTTCAATGTTCATGGATTTGTTTCAACATCTAGTGTCGAGCTACTACACACACTATAGGAGGTATTTTAAGGGGAGGTTGCATGGTTAGTCTTCTCATATCAGTATTTGTTAGATCCATCCCTTTGCATGGAGTTCATCCCTTCTCATTTTTTGGGGGTCACATCGACCTTCTCATCTTTTCTCTCCTATGGGGAGAACATTTCATGAACTTTTGTGATAGAAGTAGTCCTTGGGGGGTCATGTTTAGTCCTCCTATCTTCTTCTTCTTCACTTATATATTTTTTCATGTATTATTTCTCTTTTTGGATAGGAGTTTTTTTCTCACAATGCGTTGGCGTTTCAATTCGCACCTCTGGTATGCGATTTGGAAATGGACAGCTATGCACAGATAAACTGCTCTCCTATTGGAAGGGGGAGTTCCCTTTCTTGCTTATGTTCGCTGAAAAGATAGCTTGAATGAAACTTCACCTATCTTCTTTTTGATTCTCAGCTGCGAGCACAAGGTTATAAAACTCTAAACGCTGCAGAAGAGGTTTTTTCCTTTTTATAAAACTTCTACTACAACTAGCATAGACTAATGACGCTTTCAACCTCCTGAGTAAATTCAGAGCAAAGGAAGTTGAAAGTGAACAAGGAATGTTTGTTAACACAAAACTCAAGCAGTTTTTCCTCTAGACTTACACCACAAGACTAAAAGTACTTTAATGATGAAAGCTGAAAATAAAAGCTACAGAAGCTACACATCTAACGACGATAACTTAATGAATCAATATAGAATATCAGAGCAAAGTAGGCATGAGACTTCTATTCAATATCACAAAGTTTAATACAACTCCAGGACAACAATACTACAGCAAAAGGTAGGCATACAGTAAGCGATCAAACACTGGAGAACAATGAACACAAAGTGAACAAACACCTGGAATAACAATGTTTGCAGGCTAAAATAGGCACAACAAATTTGCTATCACAAAAGTCATTACAAACAATGGGCAAGGATGCACTTATTTATACTAAAATCAAAGGAGTAGGGAACCCTAAAATCTCCTTGATTAACCCTAACTTGCCAACTCGCAAGCTTTATTACTATTCTAAGACAAAGATACAATAAACAAATGCTTTAAAGCAATCTGCTTTAAAGCAAAGAAGATTACATCTATCACAAGGTGATTTCTTTCTAAATATAGAATGTATGAGCTTAGGATGAAAGCACATGCTTTAAAACAAAAAGCATATGTTTTAAAGCTGCTTTCTTTTGAAATGTATCCACATTCACATTCTTGCTTTTTGGTGATGTCATCCATTGATATTTTTGCTGATTTCTTCTAAAAAAAGCTGATTCCAAGGGAAAAAAGCTGGCACATGGGTTTTGTAGGTAATTCTATTTCGAAGCAACCTAGATTGTCAGATTTTGAAAAAGTAGAGATTTTCTCGAAAAAGCAAGAAAAAAGCAATTCCCTGAAAAAAAAGCACAACTCCCAATCTTCAAGAGGATGATAATCTGGATGGACCCATCTTAATGAAAACTGAAAAAGCTCTGGTTAGATTTCTAGAAAATGATCCCCTTGAAACAAGGACCCTGAAAAAGCAAGCCTCTCTTCTTCCTCAACCCGAATCTCTAAAGAACACTGAAAAAGCACCTGGTTTGGGTCTTCGAATCTTCATTGAAAGAAAAATAAAATCTTTTCTTTGGATGCAACCTGCAAAAGATAATGAAATAAAGAAGCCAAAAGCTTGTCTTTATAAATCTTTTGGTCGAAAAAAAAGCTTTATTTGTGTGAGAAGAAAACTTCACCCTCATCCATGAAGAAAGCATCTTCTAAAGCATAAATCCAAGTGGATGTCTTCGAATAGGAAGAATCCCTATTTTGTAGGAGTCTATGGCTTCATGTGCAAGATGATGAAAAATATCTTCTTTGATGATGTCATCGAACACGCGAGTTGAAAGAAGTGCTAACAAAACTTTCTTCATTTTCGACACTTCAACACTCGTTTTGACTTAAATATGGCCTATCTCTGACTTCAACAAGGTGGAAAAATGTCATCATTGACTGAAAAAGCTGACTGATCCTGACATTTTGGAGATTGATTAACTAAGATTCCATCCGCTGCGTCCGTTCGACGATCTGACATAGTTTGACCAAGTTTGACCTCTCGGAAACTGCCAACGGGTGAAGATTGGTAACAAAGCATGTCAGAAAACACTGAAAACATGAAACTATTATAACACTACTCAAGTTGGGCGCCCCAAGCCTCCTGGGGCGCTTGGTCTCCCAACACTTAGCTATTTTTTTAGTTTTTTCAACTTTTTCAATTTCTTGGTTTGCGTGCACGTTTCGGAGGCACAGGACCCCTGTTTGGCTGTTGATTTCTATCAAATGGGATGAAAATGAGTCTGATTATTTGGAAAATATGCAAGCTTGATGAAAATTAAGTTGATTGTACCTTTTGTTTGCCTCGAAAAACACGCCAAACTGATCAATTCTGACTCGGACAGGGCTGACGGAAGGAGATTCACATTTTTTGAGAAAAACTTCAAAAATAAACTAAATCTGATGAGTTTGGGCAACCCAAGCCTCCTAGGGCAGCTATCTTTCCATGCCTTAGAATTTTTTTGAATTTTTCAATTTCTGCTGCAAATCTTGAATTTCACCAAAATTTGAAGGTCTTGCCTGAAGTATATTTCAAAATATATTTAAGTATATACTTTAAATATTTTGAAATATACTTTCAGGATGTTTGAGATAGGTCTCAGATCCATGGGATTTGACATGTAGATTCTAGATTCTTGAGGATCCACCAGATTTCAGACTTAGTCAATTTTTCAGGATTTCAGGACATCAGACTTAGCCAATTTCAGGATTCCATGGACAGGCATCAGGATGAGGGTAGATTGGATAGCCTGAGCATATCTGAGATGAATCTCTTGCTTTTATGGGCCTTTTGACTGAGTTTAACAAAGCTTTACCAACTGGGAACGAGCTGATGAAAGCATTTTCGATGTTTCTCAAAAAATGTGAAAAAAAATAACACATGAGAGGATGGGCGCTCCAAGCCACCTGGGGCACCTAGTTTCACCAGACTTAGTCAAATTTATGATTTTCCAACATTTCATTTCACCTTGGATCCATCTTGCATCGTTTTGCGTGTATCGTCGAGTCGACAGCCGTTTGTCAGTTTTGCGTCGTTGAAACAGCGTTGGAAACTCGTCAGAAAGTTCTGGTAGGTGAACTTTTTTTGTGTTGATGACTTTCGAGCTCATGCTTCACCTTGTGAAAAAACAAAAATGACCCTGTAGAGAAAACTTGGTCGTTTGAAGATTCCGTCTGAACCGCACCGATCGTGAAGCAAAATCGACCAATGAGAATCGAGCGTGACACCTGATTTGGAGATTCTATTTTTAGAAAATTCTATTTTTAGAAAGTTTTGCCAGCATCCATATCTCAAGAAACCCAGAAAACCTAACTCGACGTCTATTTTTAGAAATTTTGCTTTTTTGACTTTTTGACAAAAAATTTTCTAGACTTGTTTCAAAATGCCTTAATGAAGCAAAAAATTTGGTTGGGTACAACAATTGGCTCTATTTGGGGACCATGGCAGATACTTACAGCATAGGAGAACCAAGAATCTCTGGACTTTCACAAGTTGGACCAGTGCCTTATCCATTGGGCAATAGAGTCAGGTTACATTCCTAATCACCTAGAATAAGACTTTTTCCTACATCACCTAAGACCGGACTTCCTAAAATCACCTAGGGAGATGGAACTTCAGAACACAACAGGAACACAACTGTCACATTATGGAAAGGGAAAAAATATTACGACATAACGGTCACATCACAGAAAGGGGAAACACATCACGAGAACAAAAAGTGTTTCATGTTCTCTTTTTCTTGAGCGAGGATGAGAAGAGATTTAGGACTATCACATAAAACCATCAATCGACTCAGAAAAGTAAGAACCATCTCTCTTTAGCTGTGAAGATTGCCTTGGTAGCATAAAAATTTTCTTTCTCTGCAACATCCCCTCAAAGAGCCATGATTCAGCAGGGTATTCACATTCAGGCCATGAGAAGTTTCTGAGAAACTGACTCATATGCCAGGGATCAGGTGGAGCATCTTCCTCCAATGCAAGCAACCTCTATAATAGGTGAAGATACAAAACTTCCTACTGAAGATATACAGGAAAGTCTTGTGGTCAAAGTACATCTGTTGGAATGGTCATCACCACATATTGAATATGAGTTTCATTTATATCTTGTACACACACAACTTTGTATTCAGTCAATGCATCATCTTCAGGAAAAGGTGCAAGCTGCTCATACACAACTCTCATTACCGATTCTTGGCTTATAGGATCCACAACTGTCCTTGCCCATTTTTCAAGTGCTACAGGGGCTTCTTCATCGGTTGTGTTTTTGTCCATCCACGCTTTAAAATCTGATGAATTATCAAGATCTGAATGCTCAAAGTCTTGAACATCTTCACCTGACATCTCACTTTCCCATTCATTACCTGGAATCTCGTCATCCTCTGTAGAGTACTCTTCCTCAATGCGGATATCCATCATCACTTCTTCAGCATTCATGTATCATTCTTCTTTAGTAAAAGGAGTAGAATCAAATACAGCTTCATCTGAGTCATATGGTTCCTCTTCTTCTTCTTGATCAATCTCACACACGGCGTATCTCACAAGGCATTTTTCAAGAATCTCTGATTTTTCAATATCATCCTCTTTAGTGACCAAGATTGAATATTCCATGAACTCCTCTTCCCCATCAACCTCTTCATATGTTGCATTCCACACTGGTTGTATAGTATCAATAAAGTCTTTTCCTTGTAGAGGTTCATAGATGGATTCAACATCGTCCTCTTCACTAGTATGTATGAAAGATTCTCGAGATGCAGGTGAAGATGGGCTAGACTATAAAAGAAAATTTACAGTATCCTCTACTGAAGAATCACTCTCCAAGTGATGTAGAAAACTGTCGAGATCCAATTATGAATCTTCCATATGATCTCCATTTTTGAGAAATTCCTCCAATGATGAATCATCTTCAAAATGAAGAAGATCTTGTTCTTGCTCCAATTGCAATGTTTCTTTGGTCTCTTCTTTGGATATATCTGACACAGATTCTTCAAACCAACCTTCAAAAGATGAGAAGAACAAATCAGATTCTTCATTGGTCTCTGCAACATATTTGATCTCTTCCTTGTAATTTTGCTCTTGAGAAGATTGTTGCACTTCTTCTTCAAAGAAAGTTTACAAATTGCACATTTCTTCGGATACTTCCTCTGATTCGTCAACCACATAGACAACCTCTTGATTCTTTTTAGTTATATCAGACAACATAACATATGTACCAGAATCCGTATCTTGATATAACACTTGTGCTTGAGGATCCTGAGATTTCACGACCGCGAACCATGACTTGGTTTCTGGTTCCAATTTGAAATTACCTTTCTTTAAAGGAATGGTCGCAAATGACCAATCCAATTGTATTTCTCCTCCAAGATCTTTGCAGAAACTTCTACTTAGCAGCATCCCATAGCTGGCTGGAATGTCAGCTACCAAGATAGTCATCATTATTTTCTTCCTTGGGCAAGCCGCTAATCGTACTTGAGCATCCTTCAATTGTCCAACCAATGGCACTGATTTAGACTCAAGCGAATAACACTTGTCATGTGTTTTGTGCATGAGAGTCCCAAAGCATTCATTACCTGTAAAGGCATGATGTTGTATGAGGCTGCCGAATCAATGATACAATTGCTCAATTTATAACCTCCTATATACAGAGAAATATAGAAGAGCTTTGGCTTCTCTCCTGCCGGAACATAAGATTCTAGCAATGTGGGCTGCACGACAGTATCTTTCTTGACATACTTGACTATTCTATCTAGCTGATCTGGATAGTCTTGAAGATATTCCAACTGAGAAATCTGCACCTTTGTCTTCATCATGGAATCTACTATATCAAAATTTGTTGAAGATGAAATTTGAGCAGTCTGAACATTTTCATGTGATGGCTAAGCATTAGAAGTGGAAGCCACTTCCTTCTCCTTTTCTTTTGGTCTTTTTCTATCCTCTCCTTCCTTCTGTGCTTTAAAATGCTGAGTACGTGTAAACACAAGAGTCGAAATATTTTCATGATTCATTGCAAGAGAATATTGACGAAAATCTTCTTGTTCTTCCTTCATTATAACGGGTTAGTTCTGGAAGTATCCCGTGGTAGAGTCGCCATCGAAGTTGTCCATCTATGGTAAGACAACATTCGTACTTGGGGAAGGAACAATGTTTGAAATAGGTGCAGCATCAGCATATCCCATGATTTGATTCATCCTTAAATTTTCAGGACATGTAGCTCCAGTATGCGCATCAGTTTCATGAAAGGAACAAAACACTGCATTTTGGGCAGCATCAACTGCTTGCCTTGGTGGTGGTGCTGGCAACCTAGGCCTATAGTTATTGAAAGGCTGAAAATTATTCCTCTTAGGCTGATATGGTTGCTGAGGTTGGTACTGTTGTTGTGGTTGGTATTGCTATTGCGATGACTGATACGGCTATTGCGCAGGTTGCCCCTGAGTAGGCAACTGTCTCTTCATGATAGTCACTTCGTTTGCTACCTTATGTAGCAGTGGATCTGCAGAACCTTGAACTAGAGGCCTGATTGAATCCATTTTCATCTTGCCAGAGGTAATCATGTCATCCTCTAACTTGATGGCATTTTCTTGTGCATTGGATAATTCTATTTCATTAGCCGATCTCAAAAAGAAGGCTATCTCAGAAGGAAGAGTGTTAATGAAACTGCTCAATAGAATTTGTGGAGATGGATTAAGAGTATGAGAAAGACATGTAACTAGGTGATTAATCCTTGCCACAAACTCCCTCATTGGTTCATTGTTTTCCATCTTTGAATTTGAGAGTTGGGCGAACAATCTGTGACCATCTTCGGCAGGCTTGAACCTTGCCAAGAATTTCTCGCTCATAGTTTCCCAACTTGTAATGATTCCTCGTTCTAGATGATTGAACCAATCGGCAGCATTTCCTGCGAGAGTCTCAACGAAGAGACACACGGCAACATCTTCATGTGATACATGCAAAACATCACTGGCTGTTGTGAATGTAGAGATGTGTTCATCAGGATGTTGAGTTCCATCGCCATGGAACCGAGGAAAGTGCTTCCTTGACCCCTTTGGTAAATCATGATGTGCTTGTAGGGCCAAAGGTCCAATGTTATTATCCCAAGGCAATGGTGGCGGTCGCCTTTGATTTGGATCATTGTGATAGTTGTTATTTGCATCACCCATTGCTCTAGGCTGGATTACTGGTTCTTGTAATTCTTCTTGCTTGACTTCAGGAACTATCTGAATTTCTCAAACTATGTTGGATGCTTCTCCAACTTTTGCAGAATCAAGATCTTGAAAGAAAGGATCCGTAGCACCGCCTTTTCCCTTTCTTGAATAAACCCTGTGAGTCAGGATTATCTATTGCCACGCGGGAGGTGGTAGTACTGGTCTTCCTGCTGCAAGATCTGCTTTGTGTTCTTCTTTGTCAAGGATAGCAGCCGCGTTTCTCAACTGATCAGGACTTTCCTTTTGCGCAAATATGAAACTGCTAAGGTTGCTAATGATGTCCGTTTGCTCTCCTTCCACACGTACAAGATTTGGTTGAATAACAGGTCGTGTAAGATTTGGTTGTTGAACTGGAGCAGAAGGACACCAGAGAGTCATTACTGTGTCATAAGCCTAAGCTTGCTTGAAGTTTTATGCCTCGTGCCCCAAGGTGGGTGCCAGAAAACTGTTGGCGTTTTGATTTGCACCTCTGGTATGCGATTTGGAAACAGACAGCTATGCACAGATAAACTGCTCTCCTATTGGAAGGGAGAGTTCCCTTTCTTGCTGATGTTCGTTGAAAAGATAACTTGAATGAAACTTCGCCTATCTTCTTTTTGATTCTCAGCTGCGAGCACAAGGTTATAAAACTCTAAACGCTGCAGAAGAGGTTTTTTCCTTTTTATAAAACTGCTACTACAACTAGCATAGACTAATGACGCTTTCAACCTCCTGAGTAAATTCAGAGGAAAGGAAGTTGAAAGTGAACAAGGAATGATTGTTAACACAAAAATCAAGCAGTTTTTCCTCCAGATTTACACCACAAGACTAAAAGTACTTTAATGATGAAATCTGAAAATAAAAGCTACAGAAGCTACACATCTAATGATGATAACTTAATGAATCAATATAGAATATCAGAGCAAAGTAGGCATGAGACTTCTATTCAATATCACAAAGTTTAATACAACTCCAGGACAGCAATACTGCAACAAAAGGTAGGCATACAGTAAGCGATCAAACACTGGTGAACAATGAACACAAAGTGAACAAACACCTGGAATAACAATGTTTGTAGGCTAGAATAGGACAACAAATTTGCTATCACAAAAGTCATTACAAACAATGGGCAAGGATGCCCTTATTTTAACTAAAATCAAAGGAGTAGGGAATGCTAAAATCTCCTTGATTAACCCTAACTTGCCAACTCGCAAGCTTTATTACTATTCTAAGACAAAGATACAATAAACAAATGCTTTAAAGCAATCTGCTTTAAAGCAAAGAAGATTACATCTATCACAAGGTGATTTCTTTCTAAATATAGAATGGATGAGCTTAGGATGAAAGCACATGCTTAAAACAAAAAGCATATGTTTTAAAGCTGCTTTCTTTTGAAATGTATCCACATTCACATTCTTACTTTTTGGTGATGTCATCCATTGATATTTTTGCTGATTTCTTCTAAAAAAAGCTGATTCTAAGGGAAAAAAGCTGGCACATGGGTTTTGTAGGCAATTCTATTTCGAAGCAACCCAGATTGTCAGATTTTGAAAAAGCAGAGATTTTCTCGAAAAAGCAGGAAAAAAGTAGTTTCCTGAAAAAAAAGCACAACTCCCAATCTTCAAGAGGATGATAATTTGGATGGACCCATCTCGATGAAAACTGAAAAAGCTCTGGTTGGATTTCTGAAAAATGATCCCCTTGAAACAAGGACCTTGAAAAAGCAAGCCTCTCTTCTTCCTCAACCCGAATCTCTGAAGAACACTGAAAAAGCACCTGGTTTGGGTCTTCAAATCTTCGTTGAAAGAAAAATAAAATCTTTCCTCTGGATGCAACCTGCAAAAGATAATGAAATAAAGAAGCCAAAAGCTTGTCTTTATAAATCTTTTGGTCGAAAAAATAGCTTTATTTGTGTGAGAAGAAAACTTCACCCTCAACCATGAAGAAAGCATCTTTTAAAGCATAAATCCAAGTGGATGTCTTTGAATAGGAAGAATCCTTATTTTGTAGGAGCCTATGGCTTCATGTGCAAGATGACGAAAAATATCTTCTTTGATGATGTCATCGAACACGCGAGTTGAAAGAAGTGCTAACAAAAATTTCTTCATTTTTGACACTTCAACACTCGTTTTGACTTAAATATGGCCTGTCTCCAACTTCAACAAGGTAGAAAAATGTCATCATTGACTGAAAAAGCTGACTGATCCTGGCATTTTGGAGATTGATCAACTGAGATTCCATCCCCTGCCTCTGTTCGACGATCTGACATCGTTTGACCAAGTTTGACCTCCCAGAAACTGCCAATGGGCGAAAATTGGTAACCAAGCATGTCAGAAAACACTGAAAACATGAAAATATTCTAACACTGCTCAAGTTGGGCGCCCCAAGCCTCCTAGGGCGCCTGGTTTCCCAACACTTAGCTATTTTTTTAGTTTTTTCAACCTTTTCAATTTCTTGGTTTATGTGCGCGTTCCGGAGGCACAAGACCCCTGTTTGGCTATCGATTTCTATCAAATGGGATGAAAATGAGTCTGATTATTTGGAAAATATGCAAGCTTGATGAAAATTGAGCTGATTGTACCTTCTGTTTGCCTCGAAAAACATGCCAAACTGATTAATTCTGACTCGGACAGGGCTGACGGAAGGAGATTCACATTTTTTGAGAAAAACTTCAAAAATAAACTAACTCTGATGAGTTTGGGTGCCCCAAGCCTCCTAGGGCGCCTATCTTTCCATGCCTTAGAATTTTTTTGAATTTTTCAATTTCTGCTGCAAATCTTGAATTTCACCAAAATTTGAAGGTCCTGCCTGACGTATATTTCAAAATATATTTAAGTATATGTTTAGATATTGAATTTCCTATACTTTAAATATTTTGAAATATACTTTTAGGATGTTTGAGATAGGTCTCAGATCCATGGGATTTGACATGCAGATTCTAGATTCTTGAGGATTCACCAGATTTCTGACTTAGTCAAATTTTTAGGATTTCAGGACATTAGACTTAGCCAATTTCAGGATTCCACGGATAGGCATCAGGATGAGGGTAGATTGGATAGCCTGAGCATATCTGAGATGAATCTCTTGCTTTTATGGGCCTTTTGACTGAGTTTAACCAAGCTTGACCAACCGGGAACGAGTTGACAGAAGCATTTTCGACGTTTCTTAAAAAACGTGAAAAAAAAACTAACACATGAGAGGATGGGCGCTCCAAGCCACCTAGGGCGCCTGGTTTCACCAGACTTAGTCAAATTTATGATTTTCCAACATTTCATTTCACCTTGGATCCATCTTGCATCGTTTTGCGTGTATCGTCGAGTCGATGGCCGTTTGTCAGTTTTGCGTCGTTAAAACAGCGTTGGAAACTCGTCGGAGAGTTTTGGCAGGTGAACTTTTTTGTGTTGATGACTTTTGACCTCATGCTTCGCCTTGTGAAAAAGCAAAAATGACCCTGTAGAGAAAACTTGGTCGTTTGAAGATTCTATCTGAACCGCGCCGATCGTGAAGCAAAATCGACTAATGAGAATCGAGCGCGACACCTGATTTGGAGATTCTATTTTTAGAAACTTTCTATTTTTAGAAAGTTTTGCCAGCATCCATATCTCAAGAAACCCAGAAAACCTAACTCGACGTCTATTTTTAGAAATTTCTATTTTTAGAAATTTTTCATTTTTGACTTTTTGACGAAATTTTTTTTAGACTTGTTTCAAAATGCCTTAATGAAGCATAACATTTGGTTGGGTACAACAATTGGCTCTGTCTGGGGACCATGGTGGATACTTACGGCATAGGAGAACCAAGAATCTCTAGACTTTCACAAGTTGGACCAGTGCCTTATCCATTGGGCAATAGAGTCAGGTTACATTCCTAATCACCTAGAACAAGACTTTTTCCTACATCACCTAAGACCAGACTTCCTAAAATCACCTAGGGAGTTGGAACTTCAGAACACAACAGGAACACAACTGTCACGTTACGGAAAGGGGAAAAACATTACGACATAACGGTCACATCACAGAAAGGGGAAACACATCACGAGAACAAAAAGTGTTTCACGCGCTCTTTTTCCTGAGCGAGGATGAGAAGAGATTTAGGACTGTCACATAAAACCATCAATTGACTCAGAAAAGTAAGAACCATCTCTCTTTAGCTGTGAAGATTGCCTTGGTAGCACAAAACTTTTCTTTCTCTGCAACATCCTCTCAAAGAGCCATGATTCAGGAGGGTATTCACATTCAGGCCATGAGAAGTTTCTGAGAAACTGATTGATATGCCAAGGATCAGGTGGAGCATCTTCCTCCAATGCAAGCAACTTCTGTAATAGGTGAAGATACAGAGCTTCCCTCTGAAGATATAGAGGAAAGTCTTGTGGCCAAAGTACATCTGTTGGAATGGTCATCACCACATATTGAATATGAGTTTCATTTATATCTTATACACACGCAACTTTGTATTCAGTCAATGCATCATCTTCAGGAAAAGGTGCACGCTGCTCATACACAACTCTCATTACTGATTCTTGGTTTATAGGATCCACAACTATCCTTGCCCATTTTTCAAGTGCTATAGGGGCTTCTTCATCGGTTGTGTTTTTGTCCATCCACGCTTTAAAATCTGATGAATTATCAAGATCTGAATGCTCAAACTCTTGAACATCTTCACCTGACATCTCACTTTCCCATTCATTACCTGGAATCTCGTCATCCTCTGTAGAGTACTCTTCCTCAATGTGGATATCCATCATCACTTCTTCAGTATTCATGTATCTTTCTTCTTTAGTAAAAGGAGTGGAATCGAATACAGCTTCATCTGAGTCATATGGTTCCTCTTCTTCTTCTTGATCAATCTCACACACGACGTATCTCACAAGGCCTTTGTCAAGAATCTCTGATTTTTCAATATCATCCTCTTTAGTGACCAAGACTGAATATTCCATGAAATCCTCTTCCCCATCAACCTCTTCATATGTTGCATTCCACACTGGTTGTATAGTATCAATAAAGTCTTTTCCTTATACAGGTTCATAGATGAATTCAACATCGTCCTCTTCACTAGTATGTATGAAAGATTCTCGAGATGCAGGTGAAGATGGGCTAAACTGTAAAAGAAAATTTATAGTATCCTCTACTAAAGAATCACTCTCCAAGTGATGTAGAAAACTGTCGAGATCCAATGATGAATCTTCCATATGATCTCCATTTTTGAGAAATTCCTCCAATGATGAATCATCTTCAAAATGAAGAAGATCTTGTTCTTGCTCCAATTGCAATGTTTCTTTGGTCTCTTCTTTGGATATATCTGACACAGGTTCTTCAAACCAACCTTCAAAAGATGAGAAGAACAAATCAGATTCTTCATTGGTCTCTGCAACATATTTGATCTCTTCCTTGTAATTTTTCTCTTGAGAAGATTGTTGCACTTCTTCTTCAAAGAAAGTTTACAAATTGCACATTTCTTCGGATACTTCCTCTGATTCGTCAACCACATAGACAACCTCTTGATTCTTTTTAGTTATATCAGACAACATAACATATGTACCAGAATCCGTTTCTTGATATAACACTTGTGCTTGAGGATCCTGAGATTTCACCACCGCAAACCATGACTTGGTTTCTGGTTCCAATTTAAAATTACCTTTCTTTAAAGGAATGGTCACAGATGACCAATCCAATTGTATTTCTCCTCCAAGATCTTTGCAGAAACTTCTACTTAGCAGCATCCCATAGCTGGCTAGAATGTCTGCTACCAAGATAGTCATCATTATTTTCTTCTCTGGGCAAGCCCCTAATCGTACTTGAGCATCCTTCAATTGTCCAACCAATGGCACTGATTTAGACTCAAGCGAATAACACTTGTCATGTGTTTTGGTGCACAAGAGTCCCAAAGCATTCATTACCTGTAAAGGCATGACGTTGTCTGAGGCTCCTGAATCAATGATACAATTGCTCAATTTATAACCTCCTATATATAGAGAAATATAGAAGGGCTTTGGCTTCTCTCCTGCCAGAATAGAAGATTCTAGCAATGTGGGCTGCACGACAGTATCTTTCTTGACATACTTGACTATTCTATCCAGCTGATCTGGATGGTCTTGAAGATATTCCAGCTGAGAAATCTGCACCTTTGTCTTCATCATGGAATCTACTATATCAAAATTTGTTGAAGATGAAATTTGAGCAGTCTAAACATTTTCACGTGATGGTTGAGCATTGTAAGTGGAAGCAACTTCCTTCTCCTTTTCTTTTGGTCTTTTTCTATCCTCTCCTTCCTTCTGTGCTTTAAAATGCTGAGTACGTGTAAACACAGGAGTCGAAAGATTTTCATGATTCACTGCAAGAGAATATTGATGAAAATCGTCTTGTTCTTCCTTCATTATAACGGGTTCGTTCTGGAAGTATCCCGTGGTAGAGTTGCCATTGAAGTTGTCCATCTGTGGTAAGACAACATTCGCACTTGGGGAAGGAACAATGTTTGAAATAGGTGCAACATCAGCATATCCCATGATTTGATTCATCCTTAAATTTTTAGGACATGTAGCTCCAGTATGCGCATCAGTTTCATGAAAGGAACAAAACACTACATTTTGGGCAGCATCAACTGCTTGCCTTGGTGGTGGTGCTGGCAACCTAGGCCTATAGTTATTGAAAGGCTGAAAATTATTCCTCTTAGGCTGATATGGTTGCTGAGGTTGGTACTGTTGCTATGGTTGGTATTACTGTTGCGATGACTGATACGGCTGTTGCGCTGGTTGCCCCTGAGTAGGCAACTGTCTCTTCATGATAGTCACTTCATTTGCTACCTTATGTAGCAGTGGATCTATAGAACCTTGAACTAGAGGCCTAATTGAATCAGTTTTCATCTTGCCAGAGGTAATCATGTCATCCTCTAACTTGATGGCATTTTCTTGTGCATTGGATAATTCTATTTCATTAGCCGATCTCAAAAAGAATGCTATCTCAGAAGGAAGAGCGTTAATGAAACTGCTCAACAGAATTTGCAGAGATGGATTAAGAGTATGAGAAAGACGTGTAACTAGGTGATTAAACCTTGCCACAAACTCCCTCATTGGTTCATTGTTTTCCATCTTTGAATTTGAGAGTTGGGCGAACAATCTGTGACCATCTTCGGTAGGCTTGAACCTTGCCAAGAATTTCTCGCTCATAGTTGCCCAACTTGTAATGATTCCTCGTTCCAGATGATTGAACCAATCGGTAGCATTTCCCACGAGAGTCTCAACGAAGAGACGCATGGCAACATCTTCATGTGATACATGCAAAACAATGCAAGCTATTGTGAATGCAGAGATGTGTTCATCAGGATGTTGAGTTCCATCGCCATGGAACCGAGGAAAGTGCTTCCTTGACCCCTTTGCTAAATCATGATGTTCTTGTAGGGCCAAAGGTCCAATGTTATTACCCCAAGGCAATGGTGGCGGTCGCCTTTGATTTGGATCATTGTGATAGTTGTTATTTGCATCACCCATTGCTCTAGGCTGGATTACTGGTTCTTCTTGTAATTCTTCCTGCTTGACTTTAGGAACTATCTGAATTTCTCGAACTATGTTGGATGCTTCTCCAACTTTTGTAGAATCAAGATCTTGAAAGAAAGGATCCGTAGCACCGCCTTTTCCCTTTCTTGAATAAACCCTGTGAGCCAGGATTATCTATTGCCAGGCGGGAGGTGGTAGTACTGGTCTTCCTGCTGCAAGATCTGCTTTGTGTTCTTCTTTGTCAAGGATAGCAGCCGTGTTTCTCCACTGATCAGGACTTTCCTTTTGCACAAATATGAAACTTCTAAGGTTGCTAATGATGTTCATTTGCTCTCCTTCCACTCATACAAGATTTGGTTGAATAACAGGTTGTGTAAGATTTGGTTGTTGAACTGGAGTAGAAGGACGCTAGAGAGTCATTACCGTGTCATAAGCCTAAGCTTGCTTGAAGTTTTATGCCTCGTGCCCCACAGTGGGCGCCAGAAAACTGTTGGCGTTTCAATTTGCACCTCTGGTATGCGATTTGGAAACGGACAGCTATGCACAGATAAACTGCTCTCCTATTGGAAGGGGGAGTTCCCTTTCTTGCTGATGTTCACTGAAAAGATAACTTGAATGAAACTTCACCTATCTTCTTTTTGATTCTCAGCTGCAAGCACAAGGTTATAAAACTCTAAACGCTGCAGAAGAGGTTTTTTCCTTTTTATAAAACTTCTACTACAACTAGCATAGACTAATGATGCTTTCAACCTCCTGAGTAAATTCAGAGCAAAGGAAGTTGAAAGTGAACAAGGAATGATTGTTAACACAAAACTCAAGTAGTTTTTCCTCCAGATTTACACCACAAGACTAAAAGTACTTTAATGATGAAAGCTGAAAATAAAAGCTACAGAAGCTACACATCTGACGATGATAACTTAATGAATCGATATAGAATATTAGAGCAAAGTAGGCATGAGACTTCTATTCAATATCACAAAGTTTAATACAACTCCAGGACAGCAATACTGCAACAAAAGGTAGGCATACAGTAAGTGATCAAACACTGGAGAACAATGAACACAAAGTGAACGAACACCTAGAATAACAATGTTTGCAGGCTAGAATAGGCACAGCAAATTTGCTATCACAAAAGTCATTACAAACAATGGGCAAGGATGCCCTTATTTATACTAAAATCAAAGGAGTAGGGAACCCTAAAATCCCCTTGATTAACCCTAATTTGCCAACTCGCAAGCTTTATTACTATTCTAAGACAAAGATACAATAAACAAATGCTTTAAAGCAATCTGCTTTAAAGCAAAGAAGATTACATCTATCACAAGGTGATTTCTTTCTAAATATAGAATGGATGAGCTTAGGATGAAAGCACATGCTTAAAACAAAAAGCATATGTTTTAAAGCTGCTTTCTTTTGAAATGTATCCACATTCACATTCTTACTTTTTGGTGATGTCATCCATTGATATTTTTGTTGATTTCTTCTAAAAAAAGCTGATTCTGAGGGAAAAAAGATGGCACATGGGTTTTGTAGGCAATTTTGTTTCGAAGCAACCCAGATTGTCAGATTTTAAAAAAGTAGAGATTTTCTCGAAAAAGCAGGAAAAAAGTAGTTTCCCGAAAAAAAACCACACTCCCAATCTTCAAGAGGATGATAATCTGGATGGACCCATCTCGACGAAAACTGAAAAAGCTCTGGTCAGATTTCTGAAAAATGATCCCCTTGAAACAAGGACCCTGAAAAAGCAAGCCTCTCTTCTTCCTCAACCCGAATCTCTAAAGAACACTGAAAAAGCACCTAGTTTGGGTCTTCGAATCTTCATTGAAAGAAAAATAAAATCTTTCCTCTGGATGCAACCTACAAAAGATAATGAAATAAAGAAGCCAAAAGCTTGTCTTTATAAATCTTTTGGTCGAAAAAGCAGCTTTATTTGTGTGAGAAGAAAACTTCACCCTCATCCATGAAGAAAGCATCTTTCAAAGCATAAATCCAAGTGGATTTCTTCGAATAGGAAGAATCCCTATTTTGTAGGAGCCTATGGCTTCATGTGCAAGATGACGAAAAATATCTTCTTTGATGATGTCATCGAACACGTGAGTTGAAAGAAGTGCTAACAAAAATTTCTTCATTTTTGACACTTCAACACTCGTTTTGACTTAAATATGGCCTGTCTCCGACTTCAGCAAGGCAGAAAAATGTCATCATTGACTGAAAAAGCTGACTGATCCTGACATTTTGGAGATTGATCAATTGAGATTCCATCCCCTGCCTCCGTTCGATGATCTGACTTCGTTTGACCAAGTTTGACCTCCCGGAAACTGCCAACGGGCGAAGATTGGTAACAAAACATGTCAGAAAACATTGAAAACATGAAAATATTCTAACACTACTCAAGTTGGGCACCCCAAGCCTCCTGGGGCACCTGGTTTCCCAACACTTAGCCATTTTTTCAGTGTTTTCAACTTTTTCAATTTCTTGGTTTGCGTGCACATTCCGGAGGCACAGGACCCTTGTTTGGCTGTCGATTTCTATCAGATGGGATGAAAATGAGTCTAATTATTTGGAAAATATGCAAGCTTGATGAAAATTGAGCTGATTGTACCTTCTGTTTGCCTCGAAAAACATGCCAAACTGATCAATTTTGACCCGGACAGGGCTGACGGAAGGAGATTCACATTTTTTGAGAAAAACTTCAAAAATAAACTAACTCTGATGAGTTTGGGCGCCCCAAGCCTCCTGGGGCGCCTATCTTTCCATGCCTTAGAAATTTTTTGAATTTTTCAATTTCTGCTGCAAATCTTGAATTTCACCAAAATTTGAAGGTCCTACCTGACGTATATTTCAAAATATATTTAAGTATATGTTTAGATATTGAATTTACTATACTTAAATATTTTGAAATATACTTTCAGGATGTTTGAGATAGGTCTCAGATCCATGGGATTTGACATGCAGATTCTAGATTCTTGAGGATCCACTAGATTTCAGACTTAGTTAATTTTTCAAGATTTTAGGACATTAGACTTAGCCAATTTCAGGATTCCATGGACAGACATCAAGATGAGGGTAGATTGGATAGACTGAGCATATCTAAGATGAATCTCTTGCTTTTATGGGCCTTTTGACTGAGTTTAACCAAGCTTGACCAACCGGGAACGAGTTGACGGTTCGACGTTTCTCAAAAAACGTGAAAAAAAACTAACACATGAGAGGATGGGCACCCCAAGCCACCTGGGGCACCTGGTTTCACCAGACTTAGTCAAATTTATGATTTTCTAACATTTTATTTCACCTTGGATCCATCTTGCATCATTTTGCGTGCATCGTCGAGTCGACGGCCGTTTGTCAGTTTTGCATCGTTGAAACAACGTTGGAAACTCGTCGAAGAGTTCTGGCAGGTGAACTTTTTTGTGTTGATGACTTTTGAGCTCATGCTTCACCTTGTAAAAAAGCAAAAATGACCCAGTAGAGAAAACTTGGTCGTTTGAAGATTCCGTCTGAACCGCACCGATCGTGAAGCAAAATCGACCAATGAGAATTGAGTGCGACACCTGATTTGGAGATTCTATTTTTAGAAAGTTTTGCCAGCATCCATATCTCAAGAAACCTAGAAAACCTAACTCGACGTCTATTTTTAGAAATTTCTATTTTTATAAATTTTACTTTTTTGACTTTTTGACGAAAAATTTTCTAGACTTGTTTCAAAATGCCTTAATGAAACAAAAAATTTGGTTGGGTACAACACAATGTATTCTCCTTTACCCCGCCTTTGAGAAATTGTTTATACATTGGTACCTAACATGGCCTAGTAGCCGGGACCCATCATCTTTGTATCGCTTCTCCCTAAGTTGCACTTAAGGGGGTGTTAGTGTAAATAAGGTCTTTATGTATCTAGTTAGGATATCACCTTTACTAGGATTGACCTATTCACACTTAGCTTAAGTTTACTTAGGCTTTTTGGACTTTGTCTCACCTCATGTGGTGAAGACATGTGTCCTTGTACATTTGAGACACCTATTGCATGCAAACTTATCACTTGCTCAAACACATCACTTGAACTAGACAAGTACATTGCACCTTTGAGGGGTTAGTCAGTCATTGTATTTGATCTTCCTACCTCCTCTACCTTTCCTATATATGCAAGGCTCTATGTACATTCTATTTATCTTTTGGCAATATCAATTAGGCTTATTTTTTGTGCACATAGCTTGTGGAAGTATCTTTAGGTTGTTGCTTACTGATCTTGGTTAATTCCAACACAAGGATGTCTTTATCTTTGCATTCCCCAAACTCAACAATATTCTTAAACTTGACTAAATTATCTTTGGGTCCAAAATTAATCAACATAAACCTATTTAACATAGAAACAAATTTAGCCTTTGAAGGAGATGTTGCATGTCATGTGACCTATAAACCACAGTTTAAATTTGGATAGAAGTCTAGTGACATGATTCCAAGGAGACAAAGGAAGAGAAAAGGATTTCTAGCCAGGCATCAACTAAACATAATTGGGTTACTTGGCATCTAAGTAAACATTCCAATTAGATATAACCTAGACCCAGACAATTTAAGGTTGAATGTGTGAAATTGTCTATAGGTTCAATCATTAGGAGATTAGTCTTTAAATTGATATAATTTGTTTTTATAAAATTGAGTCATGACTTAGGTAGACTCAAGCATGATTCATTGAGGTGTCCCACAAATTTGATTTCCTTATTTTACTTTAGAATTGAAATGTGCTCTATTTATTCTTTTATCCTTCTTGATCCTAATGATTGATATACTTTGGATTAACCTAAAGTAATCTCAAGTCACCTAGTAATGATGTGTGGAGATAAATTGGTCATCTCGAGGTAGTAAGTCAATGAATGCAAATTGTTACCAATGAAGATGAATAAATAGTGAATATATGAGAATACATATTAACATAAAATAATAATAAATATTGAGGACAAAACTAAATAGGAAATGACATGGGAATGCTGATTTCACTGTTACACATGCATATCATAGCCAAAGAATACACAATATCTTTGTCATAGTATAACCATAACCATAGAGAAAAAGAGAATATATATAATAGTAATGGAAGGAATTGAGAGGGATAAATACTTACATTTGTCATTTATTATAGTCCCCAACCAGAATATTGCACAAATTTCCCGTAAGAAAAATTGTACATGAAGGTGTACATGCACTGTGAGCTCTATGGAATGCACTCCAAGCTCTTTGGATTGAATCTGCAGTGTCCCATTTAGAAACTTCCAGAATTGTGATAAATCATATGTGAATGTGGGTGTGGAAGTGAGTGGCCTATGGCCAGCCCACTCCACAACGGCTCGAAGATAATACTATCCTCTCCTATCGTGGCACACAATAGATGACAGAGCAAGGAAGGAAGATGTATATAAGAGGGAGAGATGCCGGAAAGAGAAAGAGAAAGAGTAAGAGTGTGTGAAGGAGAGAGTAATCTAAGTAGTAGGTATGGAGATGAAGAGATGGAGATCATTGATAATGGTATTAATGATATCTTTAGCAATGAGGCGAGTTGTAGCAGAAAGCATTGTAATTTAATGGGGACAGAATGGTAATGAAGGCAACTTAAGAAGCACTTGCTTGATAGGTAACTACGAGATTGTAATCCTGGCATTTCTGGCTACTTTCGGTAATGTATAGAAACTTGTGATTAATCTAGCGAGACACTACGACCCGTACACGCAAGGGAGATGTAGTGGGATGAGTAGAGATATCAAGGCATGCCAACGTAGAGGAGTGAAGGTGCTTCTATCATTGGGTGGAGGAGCATGTAGCTACTACTTGAGCAGTGATGCAGATGCCCAGAACGTGGCATCTTATCTGTGGGACAACTACTTGGGGGGGCATTCCAACTCTAGGCCCCTCGGAGATGTCGTTCTTGACAGGATTGACTTGGACATTGAGGGGGCCACCACCGAGCATTGGGGAAGTCTGGCCAAGTATGTCAAGGGTTATGGAGGAGGTAAGAAAGTGTATGTCACCATGGCTTCTTAATGCCCATTCCCCAACACATACTTGGGGATTGCTCTCATGACAGGCCTTTTCGACTATGTGTGGGTGCAATTCTATAACAACCCTCCTTATCAATATGGTGGGGACTTTGTCGATGCCTAGAAGTAGTGGACCTCTTCTCTTCCCTCTTTTGCCTAGATATACCTCAGTCTTCCTGCATCCTCTGCAGCTACCGACAATGGCTACGTTCCTCCTGCCACCCTCATCTCCAATGTGCTCCCTCAAATCCGCACCTCTTCCAACTACGATGGAGTCATGCTCTTGTCTAGATACTATGACCTCCAAAACAGTTATAGCTCAGCCATCAAGAATTATGTCTATTCCTTCTCCTTGCCCTTGTCCTACTCCCTTACTATTACCATACTACTCTTACCTACCTAATATCATGTACAAGCTTCTTCTTCTTCTTTTTTATAAATAAATATCAGCAATTTGCATCTTATTATTTGGACAAGAAATATTGTTAT
The DNA here is from genome assembly GCA_027924645.1 of Cunninghamia lanceolata. Classification (NCBI taxonomy): domain Eukaryota; kingdom Viridiplantae; phylum Streptophyta; class Pinopsida; order Cupressales; family Cupressaceae; genus Cunninghamia; species Cunninghamia lanceolata. Next base: position 3,031,590 of record BSBN01000752.1, on the reverse strand, counting down.
AATATTTGTGACACAAGTTTCCTCTTATAACATTTGTAGCTAAAATAATAATTTACATCTTTTCTTGTTCAAACAGAAAGATTATATTATTAAGGATGTTTTAAATGTTTAAAAAATCCATTTTATGTTAATGTTGTTGTAACACTATTAAAAAGGATATATGAAATTAGTTAGTTGAAAAAATTGATTTTGATATTCCTCTACCACCTAAGATAATTGTGAGAGAGATGTAACTAGACATGATGCCGATGATATTGTCAAAGATTTTGATGCTTGAATTTATTCAATGACTAAATTATAAGGTATACAAATAAACTATATATCCACAAGTTCACGAATTCTCTATTTTTATATCCAAAGCTTCAAGGAAACCACATTGTGGTATTGTGCATATGAATGATACGTTGCCAAAAAGTAGAGAAATGATTCAGAGAGAATACAAGAATAATTGATTAACTTTACGTAAATATAATACCAAATCATTTTAGGCAAATTCAAAGCAACAATCTAAGAGATGGGATGTATCAGACACAATACCTCTTGATTTGGAGAACTATTTAATGCTTTGATATCTATAGAGTATATTAATATTTAAGAGAGAGTGATTAAGATCTATGTGATCCATAAACACTTGTTCTAAAACCTTAGTGAACACCAGCAAAATGATTCCTCGGGTCCAAACCCTTTAAGAATTATATAATACATAAGAACAAATGGAAAAATAGTACATCATGCTCAAAATCATCAAAACATCATGGAAACATTAAAGCAAAGAAACACATGCATTCCAAGAATAGATAAACAACATATATAGCTAGACAAAACCCTTGAATAGTTGGAAAACTTGATGAAGTGTGTGCTTTAGCACCTCACTCACTAAACCATGTATGAAATACAACTATAACACCACCCTTAGTCTAATTGGAGCCTTTATAACGCTTGAAAATAGACCCTTTTACCCTACAAGTTCCATTTGCAACTATGCAAACTCTATCTCTATCCAATAGATCATACGAAAATGAGCATCATTAAAGTTTCTATGAAGATTCAACCCCCAAAACATAATTATTTCAATAGATATAGCATCCTCCTATCCCTCATTGGCTACAAATAAGAAACTAGACAAACTCAAAAATATTAGACAAGAACAGATGGACAACATATCGGTAAGTGCAAGAAGATGAGTTTACTTTTTGTCCAAAAAGTGGAAGTGTTTTCCCTATTTTTCAAATTTTGTCGTACTTGGAGTGACAATTTGAAGCACTTACACATAACATATTAAGATGATGTAAAAATAAGAAATGTAGGATTTTGTTTCTAGTTTTCAAATATGTAATTTTTTTTAATACCCAGATGATGCAAGTTAGGTTTTTATTGGATGTACAAAAAGTGGTTTTTTAAAAGTCCCCTATTTTTTGCAAAAGCATGCATGTGTACGACCAACATAATTTGACCTAAATTAATGTATTTTCTAATTCCTTTTGTGGAAAGATTCTTAGGATGTTGAATTTTGGTTAGGATATTTTTTTGTAATTTTTTGATTAATATTTTTTTATTAATTTTTTAATGAGCCTAATTAGTGTTTTTAAAACCCCTTGTGTATGGCCAACATAATTTGAGCTAAACTAATCAATTCAGTAATTTTTTTTTTCATCATGTAGAGAATGATGTCTAGTTTGGTCAGACATAATTTTTTTTCAAGAAACTTCCAAAATCAAAAGTTATTAAAAAAATAGTAAGCTATGTTATTTCAATTTTATGAGTTAGTTTGTTTAAAAAAATTAATAAATAGAAAACTATGTTCAATAGTAAAAAAAATTACATATTTGAAAACTAGACTTTCAGATCTATAATGGGTTTTAATTTTGTTAAAATATTCTAAAAAAAAGTCATCAGCCATAGTGGTGAAACTAGTTTTTTCTCCCATTATTTTCATGGCTTCTTAGTTGCAGGTCCAAGGCTTAGGCTTGGGTTTCCAAGCCTTTACCAATCCTAAAACCAAGGCAAATTGGTGGGTGTCACATTTGAAAAAATAAGAAATGGGTACCCGTTTGTAAACAGGTACCTGCTCATAACGGGTGCCCATTACAAACAGGTACCCATTTTATTTTCCTTTTCACAAAACGGGTACCTGTTTCTTCTTTTTTAGAACGGGTACCCATTTTAAAACGGTCACCTATTTCTATTTTAGATGTTATTTTTTTTTCATAAATTCGTAGTACGACTTGAAACCTGCAATATTCCCTTTTACTAGTACAACGAACAGTGACATATTCTGTGATTTTTTATGTGCAAAGTGTCGATTTGAGCTTTCAATGGGGCATATCTTATGCAATTTTTATAGGGATTCAGTCATAAGGAGAATTTTCAGATGGAATGAAGTAGAAAATTTATTTTTTACAGGCATTCAACTTCTTGGAGAGACATTCATTTTTACCAATACACCGACAACGACAAATTCTGCGATTTTTTTATATGCAAAGTGTTAATTTGAGCTCTTAAGAAGACATATTTTATGTAATTTTTATAAGGATTCAATCATTAAGAGAATTTTCAGATGTGATGAAGTAGGAAATCCATTTTTTAGAAGGATTCAATTTCTTGGAGAGATCAAACAAATATCAAGCATCTATCATATTGAACAAAGGATCTATTTCTACTTGTATTTCATACATTTTTTAAGAAGAGATCCAACACATTTTGATAATCATGGGATCAAATAAACGTCAACAAAAAAAGAAGAGGAAGGTTATGACAGTTGAAGAAATTGAAGCACATCAAGAGAAAGAGACAAAATGACAAAGAGATAGGAGAGAGGATTAAAAAAATGAAGAATGATGTAGCATCGAGTTCGATGACTATTGAAGAGGAGAACATTGAAGAGGAGACCAATTTGAATGAAATAAATGTTAAGTATGCAAATGTGGAAGAGGTCAAGAACATGGAAAATGCAAATATAAGAACGAATCCAGGTATGTCTTCAAATTTGTTGAATGATAATGAGATTAAAGATTTAAAGCAAGTTGGATATAATGTTGATGAGATAAATGCTTCTACTACAAACAAGACAATAAAAAATGAAAATGAAAACCCTTGTATGCATGAAAATGAAAATATTTTTTTTAAAATTGAAAGTAATGTTTTGAAGGATCTTTGTGGTAAGATATCTTGGAGACAAATTTGAACACATGCAAATAGATTGTACAAACAATTTTTTTATAGAAAAATTCTTGGATTTTAATGTCAACTTGTATTACAATTGATGAGAATGACAAAAATGAGAAAAGTAATGAAAAAATTAGGCATTTTTGTAAAACCTAAAAAGATGGATGGATCAATGGAACAAGTTATGTCTAGTGTTGCTAATGCTATTGGTTCTATAGGAAAAAATAGTCAATCTAAGGATAAGAATGCAACACGTAGAGCAATAACAACTGCTTTAGTTAATAAATCAGTTGTGAGAAAAAGAATGATACGTAAAACAAGTGGATATTTAAATGTGCATGCTATAACTTTAAGAAGAGAAGAAAAGAGAAGACTAAGTATTGAAGAGGATCCAGTCATCCAATGTTGGATTTTTAGTGGTAGACTCCCAAGGTTTGACATGAAATTAAACAATGAAATTAGGTCTTTGATTGAAAAATATTGGCATGATAATACAAGGGTTTCATCAAATGCTTGAGATGTTTTGAAATTAAGGGTGGGGTCAAAAAATCGTGATCCTCTTCCAAAACATCTTTTAGACATGACTCAAACAAAATTATATAGAAAATTTCTAGATGAATCAGTTATAGAAAATTTTAGTATAAGTCAAAGATCATTTGAGAAATGTAAACCTTGGTATGTCAAGATTAATAAGCAACAAATCTCTTGTTATTGTAAAACTCGTGCAATTTCATTATTTTATGATGTTTTTTGAAATATACGTTGTACTTTGCATACTAACCAAATTATGCAGGAATGTGGTATTAATATGCCACCTACAATAGTTAAGGATTTTATAACAAGTATACTTTGTGAAACAACTGAGGGGCAATTCTATTTTTCAAAACCATGTGTTTCTAGACAATGCAATAGATGTGGTAACCTTTCGTTGTTAGGAGAATGCATGCATGAAAGTAGTTCACATGATTTTGGACAACAGTTAGTGGAGGTGAAGAGGTTCACTAATGTTCAATATCCATTAAAGGATGGAAAAACTGGAAAGCGTTGTGAGTTAGTCACAGAGCAAAGTACTGTACATGCATTCATCATAGAGTTCAGGAATAAGATTATTTATAAATATGTCAAACATTCTCAATATGCTTGATGGCTTGATGAACAATTCCGTAGATGTAAGAACACATTTCCTATTGGAACTATACTTTCAGTGGTTGACTTTGCAGAAAACTATAAACTTACTCCACAAGAGGAGATTCAATCACAATATTATAACTTAGTACATGTGGGCATATTTGTTCATATTGTATACAGACATGCAGTTGACAGTACAAAAGATGACAGGAAAATTTTGAGAGAGTACTATTTCTATGTGAGTGATAAATGATTACATTCATCAAAGTTTGTGCAGTATTATTTCAAAGTATTTTACAACTTGAAAAAAAGACAAATCTAGATGAACAACATGTCATATGGTCAGACAATTGTACAGGACAATTCAAAAATTCTTGAATGTTTTTGTGGTTGAGTAGGGTCCATAAAGAAAATAATATCCAACATATTTGGAGTTTCTTTAAAGCTGGACATGGTAAAGGAGAACATGATGGAGCTGGAGCATGTGTGAAAATGGCTCTTTCTAGGGAGCAACTAAAATTTCATGATGTAGCAAATTTTCAAGATGCACGTGTAATTCTGGATTGGTGTAATGCAAAATTGACTACAGGATCAAGTGAGAACTCTAAAGTTCAACAATTTTTTTGGTTGGTTGAAGAAGAAAACATTCCTCCCTGATTTGATTGTGATACAATTAGTGGATTGGCAAAATGACATTCATTTAAGAGTTCAAATGCAAGCACATGGGCTCTATGGACTAGGGAGCTAGCATGTTTTTGTCAGTTTTGTATCGCAGGTGAGTGGGAAGCATGTGAAAATACATATTGGGTTGAAGAATGACAACAAAAGTCCTTAACACCTCTATAAACACATGATCAAAATGAGATAAAATTTGAGGAGGACAATTATTTGCAAGCATCAGATGACTATGACCGTATTTTAGACCTCGTATAAGAAGGTACAAATTCATTCAATATTTCTTTTTGATACATTTTTTAGAAATATATATTTAATTGTACATATGTATGTATGTATATTTTTGTGATTTATTGAATTTGAAATGTTTTTGTAGGACATGTGTATGTTGTTGTTGCACTCGAGGGTAATGAAGAGGAAACAGAGTATTGGTTGGCTTGGTGTGTTGAGGCAAAACAGAAGTTGTTATAATCTAGAGTAGATGATGATAACTTTGAGTGTCCAACAGGTTCTGTAGTTGTTACTGGCACTTGACTACGTAAATATTTGATAAGGAGGAATGGTATACCTGCATTTGAAGATTATGAAAGACATAAGAAAATTTTGCACTACTCGCATATGATTGTGGCAACAAATATACAATTAGTGAGATATAAAGGGAGACCTATCACAAAAGAATTATGGACAATTAATATGGAAGAGCATGAGGCAATCATAGATGCAATACAAAAAAGAGAGGATGTAGATGGTACAATGGAGTAAATGTTTTAAATGATTAACAGGTATGTAGAAATTTTTAAACTTTTAATCTTTGTCTAGGATGTGAGTTTAGGATTTAATATGATTGATAACTTAACTAATTGATTGCATCTCCCCTTAAGCCATTCTCTTAAGTCCCTTTAAGACATCCCTTAGTTATGTTCCATAAGTTAGGTAAGTCATATCCCCTAATTGATTGCATTTCCCCTTAAGTCATCCCCTAGCTAAATGATATAAGTTAGTGTAGGCACCCTTACCAAAAATACTATAGTTGATTGGACCATATCCCCTTAATACATTCTCTTAACTCCCCTTAAGCCATCCCCTAGCTAAATGATATAAGTTAGTGCATGTACCCTTACCAAACATACTATAGTTGATTGGACCATCTCCCCTTAAGACATCCTCTTAACTCCCCTTAAGCTGTCCCCTAGCTAAATGATATATGTTAGTGCATGTACCCTTACCATTTAAATACTACAGTTGATTCCATCTCCCCTTAATCTGTCCTCTTAACTCCCATTTTAATCCATCCTCTTAACTCTCCTTAAGCCATCCCCTAGCTATGTTCCGTAAGTTAGGTAAACTGTCATTTCCCTAATTGATTGCATCTCCCCTTAATCCATCCTCTTAACTCCCCTTAAGCCTTAATATTAATATTCCTAATTCTTTTAAAGATCATTACATATTCTAACTTTTTTACAATACATTACATGGTGCAGGAGATGTTTTTTGCAGTCATAATAGAGGTTGGAAACATAGAACCTGTGTTAAATTTCACTTACACTTTATTTTAGGTATTCACTAGACCTATACTATTAATTATTTTAATTTATGCTTAAATAATCTCTAGAGACCTTCTAAATTTTTATATATGTTTCATCGTGGCCTGACCTCTATATTTGTTTTTGCAATTTTTCACATGTAGTGTTGAAAGGATTCAAATATATTGTTTCTTGTTGCACATGTATGATCTCTACACATGTTTCATATCTAGAGTCTTCAGCTTCTAGGTGTCAAGTATAAAATCTTAGATGATCTAGACTTAGAGAATAACATTGTATAAAATCTAGGTGTCTCTAGGTATCTTGGGTTCTAACTATATAATACCTGTGTCTTAGGTATTATATATGTCAACTAGGTAGATAAAGACTAGAAAAAAGGCATTTAATCTAATTTAGGTGTCTTAGGTGGATACTATATATCAACTACTTGTCTAGAGATATAATATGGAATCTAGGCACGTCTTAGGTAGATACTATATATATCAACTACTTGTCTAGAGACTAGAATAAGGTTTTAATTTAATCTAGGTGGCTTAGGTAGATACTAGATATGTCAACTAGGTCTACCATGTAATAGGTGTCTAGAGCCTATGCCTTAGGTAGAAAGTGATATATTATAGGTGTCTATACAATATGTGTCTTAGGTGTCCTACATAGAACTAGAATAAATGTGTCTTAGGTCTTAGGTGAGGCCACATGAGCTTCCACCTTCACGTGGTTGGCCTTGTCAGTATAGAATATTTATATTTCTTGAAGCTAAGGGGAGCTCTTTTTATTGTACATAGAAGTTATGAAAAACTAACTAATGCAAATTGATTAAGTTATTATTTAGTGCATATTGATGAAATTACATATAAAATGCTAATTTTTGAGTTTGTTACTTTCTTTGACATGAATAAGCTGGTTAAAAGTATGATTAGATAATTCCCTAGTGTCAAATAGGACCCAAATAAGTTAGTGGCCCATTTCATATAACTAGGTGGAGACTGATGCTTTACTCTTCAACTAGTGTGCCACACATGGACCATATGGATATTTATGATCTTTTCTTGCATGCCCTAAATAGGGACACACAAGAGGAGGTTCAAAATCTCCCATATAAATCCTACAAGAAATCTTTTGAGTGCATTTTGAGAATTGATGGACGTATAATCATCAAAAGAAAAACATTTGACTCATGTAAACCCAAATATATTCATTCTAGTTCAACAACTTGTTAATTTTCATTTTATTTTTAAAATTTATTTAGGGAAGGTACATTGAGTCTATAAACTATCCAACCCAGAGTCTGTATCTAATAAATGTTTAATAAATTAAATCAATTGAAAATTTTCTCTTATCTAATTAGAATTAGTAAATTTACAATTTTATGTAATTAAACATGTGATTTAATTTGAAGTGTTAAATATGAGATATATGAAATTAAAGTTTGAATATAGATGTATATAGTGGAAATTCAATAAATAGCAAAATCTAATCTAGATGAAATAGTCTACGAGATATAAATACTGACATAATAACGGTCCATGTAAAAATAGTGAAATACTCACAAAACATATACATGTCTAGTCAATGCTGAAATAGTCATGTGAAATAGTCAATACTGAAATAGTCATAAACAATATAATACATCATGTCATCATCGCCATCCATCATCCATCCATCAATCTAAAACATGTGTGCACACTAAGTTTGATCATCATCCATTTCAAGCCGCCTTTTGGTCCCATGTGGCTGAGAGGGCAACTTATGCTGTGTACAAGAAAAAGAAGCTTCAAATCAATTTTAATGTCAAAACTGCATCCTAAATAAATTTAAATCAAATATTTAAAACCAAACCATCAAATTAATTTTTTAAATCTAAACTTCAAAATGTCTAAGCATACCACAATAGGCTCATCATCTCTCCTACCATGCTCTTGTGCAACAAATGGTGCCGATTCAGATGATAGATTGAATGTCTGTGTCGCTAATTCCTGTATTTCAATAAAACACTTGAAAGAACTAGTTAGGCTTTAGAGTATAGATACAAAATGCACGGTTGAATGATACAAAAACTTTGAAATCACATAGGATTTAACTATAGGACCTGAAATATGAGAGATGACTCGTGCACCTGTGTAGGATCATCAAGATATGATGAATTAAGCCTGCACCTAAACTAATCTCATCCTACATATATATGTGTACATGTATATATAAATTCAACTTTAAAGACATGAATTTAATAAAATCATGAAATTACACTGGAAATTCAAATTTAAACTAAAAATGGACAATTTTAAGATACAAACCATGACATATGAAGTAGGCTCCTCTATAGATGATGTTGCCACTGGTCCTGGATGACTAGGCCAGTTTGACACAAGAGTGTTAGGACCTCTCATCTTCTTTAAATTAAAATGTCACATTTCTGCATTAAATTATATATTATTAAATTAGATATAGCCAATTAAATAATCTTTAGAGGTCCTAATTTTATACCTCGTCCGTATAAGGTCTACCCAACTCTACTATTGTTGACACTAAATGGTCCAGCCATGATGAAGTGGCAGCAACTGATGGAGTCATATGTACCAATCAACATGAACATATATATTTATTAATATATATTTAATTTTTTTAAAAAGATTGATAATTAATAATTGTCTAAATCTATATTAATTTGTATTAATTTTAATTTTATTAAATGTGGCATACATATCGAGTCCATAAGAGTGAATAATGTAGCCAAAAAGGACTCCTCCTTCAAAGCAGATGTAGGACCAAAACATGGTTGATGATAATTCTGACAAAAATGCGGTGTGGACCACAATGGTGTCAATCTAGGTGATGCATCAAGACCAGCATCAGATGCTCTTCCTAGCTGTGCAGGCTCTCCAGGATTGACTTCATCTACCAAGCAAGTAGCTTGGTTAGTTAAGTTTCCTGAGAGTGATGATAACACTCCGAGTGCTGAGATGATTGTCCACTAGTGAAAGGGCACGGGAATAGAGGGTGGAGAAGGGATAATAGGTGCAAGGGGCAAACATCTATTTGGATCGACACGTGCTCTTGGTATATGGTATGGCATTCCACCACCTACGCCTTGAAATGATCTCATATCAAAATAATTGGGCTTTTGGCCCATTACAAACTCTGCCCATAATTTCTTCAAAAAATAAAAGGGAACCTCAAAATTAGCATGAGGTGGATGGTCAAAGACCATCCACTATCGATCCCAAAAATTATCAGCTACTCACTGATGTGTGCACCATTTGATTGAAATTCTCTTTTTAGTTGGTGGTATTTGTTGACTTGTGGAGGGATCAATGAAAAATGGGGCAATCGTAGTTTTGGTAATATGTAAATCATTGATCTCTTTATATGAGATACCATCTTAATAAAACTGCCTCCTCTCTTCTTGCCATGAGCGGAATGTGTCTAGATCCGTGTGGATAGCTCTCACTGAATCAACAATAGTTTGCATCATAGATGCAAACCGTGAAATGTGTGGTGGGGTTTGGATTTGGCTTTGCAATAAATTGATTTTTTCTTGTAGAACATGTATGCTTTCATCAATTGTGGCTCGCAAATGAGCCTCATCATGCAGTGGTGGTGGTGGTGGGGGGCATGTTGGGGTGGGGGATCCTGGGGGGGTTAGGGGGGTCATAGGCTAGATTGGCCATATGTAGAAATAAGGTCTACAAGTAGAGCTACAATTACAAAAAAATATAGATTAAATTGCATGCACAACATATGTTTAAAAATATACATATACATATACATATAAATTGAAAACTTGGAAATATAAAAATTTGTGTGGTTTAAACAATATACATTAAAACATTTAATTTTACATTTAATTTAACATATACATGCATTCAAAGTTTAAACTTTCATTATAAAATGTTTAAAATCAAAATTTATACATTTAAGAATCATGACATGAATAAAAATTTATGTCCTAGTATCTAGTCAAAATTTATACGCTCATGTATTACATTCAAACTCCTAAACATGTCACTAAGTTCACGACCTATTGGCTACAACTACTCCTAAACACATGTCACTAAGTTCATGTCGACCTATTGGCTACAACTACTCCTAACATGTCACTAAGTTCATGTCGACCTATTCAATCTTTGAACCCATTCTATGTACACTCAACATTATTTTAATTTTTTTTCTGGATTGTTGTTGTCTCCTTTACCCCTTTGTTAAGCATCAAGTTGTCATAGATATATGGATATATGTTTAAATTAAAGATTTAAACATAATAAAATGACTTCTACGTTTTAGGTTTAATGGTTTAATATAAGTCATTTAGGTCAGGTCTACAAAAAGATATATTAGGGTCCTATCATGTTTAATGTGTAGGTTTTTAGCTTCATGAAAAGAGTTTTACAAATGGTTAATTTAGGACTATGAGACGAGCATCAGGAACATTAAAAGCCATGAAGACTAAAGAATAAGGGGAAAAGACCTAGTAGGTGAGACATAGGGGAAGAACATTATAAGAACGTATAACTAGTTCAAGGTCTAGATATAGGGGAAAAGACCTAATAGGTGAGATAATATATGTGCATTTAATGCCCAATATTTTTAAAAGTTTAGTAGAATAGTTATGACTTTAAGCTTGTTAGTGAATTGTACTATATAACTACTAAATATTTAATGACTAAATAATAAATCATACATGGTATCAGCCCACCAACAAAGTCTTAATAGATGATTAAATTTAGAGTTCCTTTCATTCCACAACATCAAAAAGACATGAAGTATTCTTCATATTGAAAGACTAGATAATTGACTTGAGGAGAATAGTCTTGATAAATTTTAAGGAGGCCTCTAAAGGGAAGAAATTTATTCCTAGTCAAAAGGCCAAGAAAACATATAAGAGGAAAACTATAGGAGCATAAGGAGATGTGGAGGAAGAAGAAATTGCTTTGAGGAAGAAGATGAGAAGGACAACCAAGCCACTTCCTTAGAAACCTTCCACTATTGAAAACCATATCTAAGTTCTATTAAATCAGGTATATGAATATTGAATGTTTAAATTAAAGATTTAAACGTAATATATATGTCCATATATTTAAATTAAAGATTTAAACATAATAAAGTGAAGTTTCTAGGTTTTAGGTTTAGGTTTAATAAGTCATTTAGGTTTTAAATAATAGGCCAGTTTAGTTTATGAAACCCTAGTTTATGAATTAGGGTTTCTAGTGTTTATGAATTATAGTTTTACGTTTTACTGTTTATGAAATCCTAGTTTATGAATTACAGTTTAGTGTAAATATGAATTAGGGTTTTACGTTTTACTATTTTTGAAACCCTAGTTTATGAATTAGGGTTTTATGTTTTACTATTTTTGAAACCCTAGTTTATGACTTAGGGTTTTACAGTTTAGTCTTTATGAAATAGGGTTTACCGTTTCTGAATTAAAGGTTTATAGTTTATGCACTATGGTTTAGTTGTTTTCAATTTCAGGTTGAATATATATAGTTGAACATTGCAAAAACAACAAAATACAAAGCACAAAATAATGAAAATCAACAGAAATGGACGAGCAACCAACCTGGGGCACTGGTGAATTGATTTGAGGAGGTAGGGATGCTGTGGAGGTTGAAAGTTGGGTCAAAAAATGTGGGTACCCATTTTCTAGCGTTGCTTTCCCTGATATCTCACAGCCTGTAGTTGTTAAAATGAAGCTACAAGCCTATTTATTAAAAAAAATTATACTTTTAAAAAACGGGTACCCGTTTCATAACAGGTGCCTGTTTTTGCTTCAGGTGCCCGATCATAAACGGGTACCCATTTCATAATGGGCACCCGTTTTGGCTCGGGCACCCGTTCCAAGTGGCATTTTTCACCTGTGGAAAACTTCCACGAAATGTATACTCATCTTCTTGCTTTCACACATATACTACTAGACAAAACCCTTAAATGGTTGAAAAACTTGATAAAGTGTGCGATTTAGCACCCCACTCACTATACTACCTGTATCAAATATAGGGATAACACCATACTTAGGTTAAGTGGTATCAGAGATTGATCACCTTTGGTTTTAGTTGTGGGTTGTTGGGTTTTTTGAACTAATCCAGTTTTGAGTGGGAGCATGTGTAGAAGATACTTTGTGATCTTGTTGCAAGAATTTTCAAATGGCAAGCACAATGAGGAGAATATCTAGAGGTAGAGAAATTTTCTGGTAACAATTTTGAGATCTATAAAAGATAAAGATAGAATATCTTTTAATTGATCAAGATTTGTGGGATGTTGTTGATGAGCATGTTTCAAGCCCTACAGATACTACTTTAGCTACTTAATATGATACTATGGACCATAAAGCAAAGGGTCTAATCAAATTGTGTCTAGTAGATCTATTTTAATTAATGTCCATGAAGAGTCCTCTATGAAGAAACTATGGAAGAAATTTGGTGAGATATTTCAAGACAAATATTTAGTGAACAAGATTTTCTTGAGAAAGAGTTGTATTCCTTGAGAATGGAAGATGATGGATAAATTACAAACCACCTGGAAGTATTCAATTGGCATCAATTGGTGTAAAAATGAATGAATATGAGAGATATCAAATCCTACTTTGTTCTTTGCCTGGTTCATAAGATTCTCTCATTATGGCTATTGGGAGTACATCTGTTGTCTTAAAAGTTGAAGATGTTGTGGGTTCTTTACTTTCTGAAGAGATGAGTAGGAAGGTAGATGAAATAGCTTCCTACACTAAACTAATGAGGGGAGAGTTATGCAAATTTTTAATCCTTACAGTAACAGAGAAGAAGATATGTATCATAAAACATAAATCAACAACATAACATAAACCATAACATAGATATACATGGGGAAAACCCTTTTGTGTAAAAAAACCCATACTCCAAAGCACAACCCAATGTATTATTTAGTAAACAATATGTGGTTACAATACACTTGCCGAGCTATACTCTTGTAGGAGTTCACGACTCTTTGTTTCTAAAGCAATTTTGGTAGCATAACAGTACCTGCAAATCAACATACAAAACTAGCTCCAAGTAGCACCTTATATAGACTTTACAAGCCATGAGAGGAATCTTCTAGGAGGTGGGGCATCCAAATCCACATGGCACACTTTTCCATGCCCCTATTTTCATGTGACACTTGTTCAACACTTTCTAACTGCCACCAACACTTGTCCAATCCTATCATAGGAATCTCCTCTACATGGGCACCCAAATTTACTATTTCTAGCTTATGACAGATGCTCTTACACAACTTAAAGTTGTCATAGAATCTGTCATATATGACAACACTTACAACTATAAGAGAATCTATCATAACCAACTATTTCTAGAACATTCTCTTACAACTTGTCATAGGCCAACTTGGGTGCTCCAAAATGGATAAGTCAAAGATGCCTCTTACAATGTCATACATGCAAATGACACTTGTCTTCATCCCTTCTATTTCTGGCTCTTACACTGTCATAGAATCTGTCATATCTTACGCATCATAGAATCTGTCATACATCCTATCACAACTTCTAGGTGCTGACACATGGAAAAACTATGCCAACTCAACATGGTTTGTAGACGTTACATATGAATTTAAAATCTAGTTTAAATTCTCATGAATTCTTTCAACTATTTAACATAATTATATGAATGGTTTGTAGATGTTACACACACCAATTTTTTTGTCAATAAGAAAAAAGTGTTGGATGATGAAAAACTCAAAGCCTCAATGAAATCTCACAAACATTTAAAATTTTTGATTAAAAATATTTAGTTAGAAAAGACTTCATCATGAGTAGGATGTAACTAGGTTAATTTACTATTGGTAAACAATATGAGATGAGCATGATTAAAAGACATTTATATTTTCCAAAAAAAATTTCAATATAAAAAGATAAGTGATAAAGATAAAATGGTGAAAGGATAGTAACTAATATGAAATGAGTCAAAATCCATAACAAATAAAAATAAATAAAAAATATATAATTTTTTTAATCATCAACCTCTTCTTTTTATATAAATTTTAATATATATTTATGAAGTATTAGAATTTATATCAAATATCATAATTTAAGGGTATCTATTTTTGTCAAATTCATTTTAAATATATAATATTTATTTTAAATATAAAATACAAGATTTTATTATAAGAGTCAAAATAATTAACATTCTAACTTTATATATATCTTGTTTTTATTGTTTTCACATAAATTACACATTTAATTCAATATTATTTTTTTTGGTACAAATGGTTTGTTAGAGTAAACCCAAATTCCAAATCTAAAGAATATAAATATGAAGAAAAAAAAGGTAGGTAAATTTTTCCCTTTTTAGTCTTTAGTTAAAGTTATGTTGCTTCAAGGCCCCAAGTTTTAAATAGCTAAGACGAACCCAATAACAAAGTCTCTCAATGTAAGATAATCCATTTATTGGCCTCAACATACTCTCAACGTGAAACTCTAATATGATGGGGACGGAAATGGCACATAGTGAATGTTGGAGAAAATCTAATACACATTATTCTCTACGTTAATCATAATTATTGTTTTTCATGGCTTTCAATGAAATTGGAATAGACTTTAACATTTTCAGATTTTATGTGGAGAGGTTGTATCCAAATCATGTGGGAGCAATGAAGACATGGGCCACTGGATTAATTCAATGGGATAATAAATATAAATATAGAAGCATTAAAGAGCTCTTAAATTAAAAAGATAAGTATTGAGTGGTTTGTAATGTATTTTGCTTGGAAAGGAAAGGCGAATTGGGGGAGAGGAACTAGTAGTTGAGCACTCTAATTTCATGCCTCTCAAAATCACACGTGACAATTTCGAATCACTTTAAAAATTTTATAGTAGTTTATTTGCAAGGTCCCTGCTTATAACTAAGGTTTCAGGGCCACATCAACACGCTTTTTGTTGAGGTGTCAAATAGTTCCCATAAAAAAGGGTGGACTAATAGGTGTGCATTAAGTCATGTTTTGTTGGTGCCCCATCACATAATTGGTTGTTTTTTTAAGTTTAATGAGCACATTTCATTCAATTATGAAGACTTATAGTAACACCAATAACCTTAAAGTCACAACTACTAGTGCTAAGCTTTTAAAAATATTGTGCAGACAAATACTATCACAGCTATTAGAACATGCTCAACAATTTGGTCCTCTCCCCTACAACTTAATACAGTTCATCCACATGATGTTTCTTAAATGCAATTAAATTGTCAATCACAACATACAAGCAGCAGCGCTGTACACTGTGTCAAGCGTAGTGTTTGGAAGTAATGTGGGCATTCATTTAGTAAGCACACTTGTATAAATACAGAGATCAAAAAGGGAATGAGTGAATTATCTTTTGCCCATGCTTCTTGTTTTAAGAACGCACTCCTTGCTATTTTATCAAATTATATTTGTGCTGGGCTGTGGATTTCTTTGTGTTGTTCTATAGATTGTTCAATGAAAAACTGGTTCGTAACACTGTCTCTAAAGCTTTTGCAGGATACTATCTCCACCTCACTGTTATGAAAGTAGCTTAATATCATCTCTCCTGCTCCAAGGTTTGTCAGCTATTTTCATTCTTGCAAGTGTAAAAACTAAACCGACAGCATATCCACAACAATCACAAGTAATGCGATCCACATAGCTGGGTGTGGCAAGCGTAGTGTTTGGAAGTAATGTGGCCAATTCTAATCAACTGAAGTCAATGGATTGATATGAAACTTTGCCGAAAACTACTGCTGCGACAATGGACGATTGAATCAATACAATGATCGTTTTAACATAATCAATGTATATTTCTTCTGCGACGGCCAAATGGGAGTCAAATTTCACCCTTTATAGTGGACTCTGACAGTCTAGTGGCCGTCATTTGACGTGCATTTGACCGTCATATTCTTTTTTTTTGGAATAAATTTGACGTCCAATCGACCGTAGCGTGAATTTCAGGGGAATAAATTTAACGTGCATTTGACCGTCAGGGTCCGTTGTTTAAGGACAAATTTGACGTCTATTTCACTGTCATTCAAATTCTATTTGAATAAATTTGACGTGCGTTTGACCTTCACGTACCGTTTCGTTAGCATAAATTTGACATGCATTTGACCGTCACATGCCGTTTCGCTGGGATAAATTTGACATGCATTTGACCGTCATGTACCATGTCTCCAGGATAAAATTTGACGTGCATTTCACCGTCACATAAGATTTTTGTGGGATAAATTCGACTTGTATTTGACCGTCAGGAATCATATTCATGGGATAAATTTGACGTGCATCTCCCTGTCACGTACCATTTTGTTATCTTAAATTTGACGTGCATTTGACTGTTGCCCGCCATTTTTATGAGCTTAAATTTGACATGCATTTGAATTCCGTATGGCAAAATTTTGACGTGCATTTGACCGTCACGTTCAATCTCTGGAACATAAATTTGACGTGCAGTTGACCGTCACGTTTATTTGAGTGGAATAAATTTGACGTGCAACTAACCGTCACATTCCATTTTATTGGAAAAAATTGACGTGCAGTTGACCGTCACGTTCTATTTTAACGGAATAAATTTGACGTGCAACTGACCGTCACATTCCATTTTACTGGAGAACATTGACGTGCAGTTGTCCGTCATGTTCTATGTTAATGAATAAATTTGACGTGTATTTAACCGTCACGTACTATTTTCAAATGGATAAATTTGACGTGTATTTGATCGTCACGCACCATTTCATTGGGATGAATTTGACGTGCGTATTGACCGTCATGTTTCATATCGCTGAAATGAATTTGACGGTTGGTTGACCGTCACTTGCCATTTCTTTGGATAAATTTGACGGTTGTTTAGCTGTCATGACGAGGCATCTTTCTGTTTTTGAAGAAGGTAATGAAATTTGGTGGTTGTCGAACCAAAAAGCTTTTGCAAAACCTAAGAAATTCATAAAAAAAGGGCACATATCGTAATCCAGCGTGAAGCATAACCAATTGCCGATCTTCTTCTACCCATATTGCAGATTACAGAAGGATAAGTGCAGGCATAAATTACATCGATTAAAGTGTTTGACAAAATTCAAATCCTGCGTCCTGTTGCGTATCACCGAAAAGTAAAGTGTTAGGCTCGGTGAATTCAGAGCAATATGGTCTAATTTGTAACAATCGTTGCGTTCTGATTACGCTTCCATATAATATCTCCGAAGGCTTTGATTATATTCGTACCCAATCATATCAAACAAGTCTATATGGTAGATACTGTTTGGACAACACCTGCTAAATGGTTGTACTTACAAAAATAATTTAATAATTTGGAAAATATTTCCGTTGTTCAAATTTGCTGATACTCCAAGCTTATTCTGAAGCATACGATTTCTGACCCCAGCCATTCAATGTTAATAAAATCGACAAACCTACAGACAGAGATAAAGCATACACTAAAATATGACACCGCTTTCCATTACAAACAAGATCAAGCCTTCAAAGCCTGGTAATATTCTATTCGCAGGAGCAGAGAGTATTTTTTATTTCAATCAAGTATATCGTCACACTTAAAAAGTAGTGGCTAATGCGGGAAGTACAAAGATTTTGTATTTTCAACTTCATTTAATCGTTCGCTTTATGCTCTTGGATATTTTTTTTTGGCCATCACTTATCTTTGAGAATTAGTTTTTTTTTTTAAATTTAAAATGTACCTGGTAAACTTTTTAACGTGACCGGCGACACTGGTGCAACACGCCCTCCGGCTCCACGTGAATGCTTTTGCCCGGAGCAATGAACCAGTGAGGCCACAACTGGGGGACCTCATCCCCTAGGAAGAACACTTCAAACCCGCGAGCTCATTGGCCCAGCGAAGGCGTAAAGCCTTGCAAACTCGTTGGCCCAACGGAGGTTTGAACTCTCGTGGCCGCCACTACACCCTGAGCGACTTAACCACCGAACCATGCCATCATCGGCATTTGAGAATTAGTTTTAATCCTTAGATTTTTTATTCATTTTATTCATCATTTTGGATAAAAAAATGTAGGTGTAAAATTGACTTAGTCATATAAATTTGAACTTCAAACTTTAAAAAATTCAAATTCAAATTATTATCAACTTTTTGTTTGTTTGTTTGTTGAGAGTTGACCTACATATCTATTTATATTTATGTATTTTGTTGTACTTAAGAACATTCATCACTCAATTTGAAATCATCAAGGATTAGGAAAAGAAGCATCCAACATTCATGATACGTCCACAATAGCATAATTAAAGCATACACTAACATACATAATCTTAGGCATCCTTGCATGCTTGCCTATCTATAATTGTTGTTCCAAAGTCGTTGAATTAATCTCTTAGGGGCTTCATTAAAAAAAATAAATCCTTGCCTAGCAAGCTGTCAAACATTTTCTATAGACACCATCCTTTCTTAATGTCCACTAGTCAAGGGTTTTTCTTTTCAATATAAATAGGACAAATATTTAACACTTTTTTGCATGAATGAAGTGATAAGTGGATTGATAGCCACATCACTCTATAGGCAACAACAGTGTGCTTTATTTTGACTTTCCATACTATATAATATGCGGCGATGCTCCTCTACCTTAAGTGGATTGTGTTTCGTTTTGGTGGTGTAGTTACCATAACATTGGCATTTCCATTATTCCAACTAAATGCGATACACTACTTGTCATTCAAATGTCTCAACAAGGCAAGACCTTAAAGCTATGTAATAGTAGAGCTAATGTAGAGATAAAATTTGAAACACAACTTAGTCTTTTACTACCAACAAGCAATATATAATGTGTTTGTATTTTAAATTTGACTTGTTCTCTAGTTTGTTTTATATGTTATTTGATCTTTTACTTTGGCTCCTTGTTACAATGAGAGAAAACACAAGGCTTTATAAATGGCTCTATATAGTTTATTAGGTAATTGGCCATGGAGGCTACCTAAAATTTATCAGTGAGTGTTTGCTAGGAACTTTTAGGAGCCTTTGACAATCAAGTGGTCCCATGAATTTTATAGCAACATACGATGCTAAAAAAATTAGTTTAGAAAAGAAGTTAGTGATATCATAAATCTCTTTGCAATAACTCATACAAAAATTGCAAAAAAATAGTTTAGAAAAGAAATTAGTGATATCATAAATCTCTTTGCAATAACTAATACAAAAATTGCAAATGACTTCTAAATGATGTAGCCATAGGAGAAAAAACACTTAAGCTACTTGGGGAAATTTTTAGCAACGCCCTGTCATGTCCCTATAATGATTTATAATTGAATTGTTTAGTTAAAATAGAATATATAATATATTTATTTAAAATATATCATTAATATGTATTATTTAAATAATATTATTAATTTAATATAATTAAATATCTTATAAATATAAATATTTAAATATTATAAAATATATGAAATATATAAATTAACTAGATATATTATAAATATAAATATTTTAATATAATATTTATATGAATAATGAATAAGATATATTATTATATATAAAAATAAATATTATTAATGAAGAGTCTTATCCATTAAAGTTTGAAAGTAAAATAATTTAAAATAAGACAAAGTAACATATAAAGATAATAGTCTACTAAGACAAAAATATTATCCCACGATATATGCTTGTGAATAAAATAAGATAAAAGAGCTCCCATACTTAATAACAAATGTATTTATTTATACTATATATATTATATAAATAATATACTTTAATATATAGTATATTATATAAATAATATAATATATATATTATTCAAATTAATATCACTCCTTAATATGTGAGGAAGGAGGATATTTATAAGTGCAACGATTAAGTTGGTTGACACCAGCAATCATATTAATAAATAATATATTATAAATATATCTAATAATATAAATACAAATATTATTATTATTATCTTATATTGTAATATAAATATAAATAATATAATATAAATCATATATCATTTATTATGATATAAATAATATATCATTTATTATAATGATACAATATAAATACAAATAATATAAATAAACTATGTTAAGGGAGTTACGTATGGTTACCACAGGTCATAGAAGGGAATAATATAAAGTAACAAAAATTATAAAAGGGTAAGTATGTCTTTTACCACCAGGCATAATAAATATCCCTTGAAAGGGAAATAAATAAAGAAAAGAAGATGGGCAATAAATAAATAATATCCCATAAATAAATATATTTAGATCCGCATTATATTTATATATATTTCTGAGTCATAACTAGAAAAGATATCATAAATATATATAGGGAGGAATTATTCAAGTAAAAATAAATATAATAATAATAATAATATATAATAGTAGATATATATTTATTCATTGCATAATATAAGGGCATTCATATATGGAATCGAGCCTCTTGCGAAGATGTCGATCTCATAATAAGGAGTGCTTAACTAAAACAAAATTAATTTATTAAGGGTGGTGACGGGTGGTAAATTGCATCCCTTCAAACTTATAAATATTAACCGGCCCCTCTAACAAAAGGGGAAATGACTAGAAAAAGGAAGGAAGAGAATAAATATCTACTGCATCTAAAAAGGTACCTGCAGATTGTCTAAACAGCAGGTAAATATTTTAATATATTTAATTATTAAGATGTAATATATCTATATATGTGGGTGTATATATATATATATATAAATATATATATACAATAATATTAATAACATATATAATAATACAATATAGAGATATTATTAATATTATAACAAATATTATAATATATAAATATTAAAGAATATGCAAAAGAGAATAGAATCCAGTGAGCAGATTCAACAAGACAAGTAGCATAAAGAGGTACGTGCACTTTCCTTATTAATAGGTTAGGCAATATAAATGTTGTAGAAAAATAATATGAATATAAATGGACTGTCAAGTTAATTGATATAATTATGATGTTAATATAAATAAATGCACTTAACTTAGACAAAACTATGAATGTGCATAAACTAATATAATGAATAAATGTAATGATATATGATCAATATTAATATAAGGCATCTTGTGTTAAATGCTAATAAGAACAATTATGATATTTATTAAATCAAATAAAAAGATAAGTTGGTGGTATGCTTGGAGCTGACTCAGACTCTCCCTTTAACCCCTCTATCACTTCTAAGGTATGACGTAGTTGAAATAGTTTATTTTAGCCTAGGTATCTCTCGACTGGATGTAAGTCCCTCAACCAAGTGATGAGGAACCCCATGTGTGGGTGAAATCCTTGGGCCTAGAAGAACTTGTAAGAGTTAATTTTGCTCTACGGATGGTGACTCTTGTCTGGATGAGGTACTCCGTGTGTGAGTGAAATCCCACGAGCCAAATGGTGAGGGACTCCGTGTGTGAGTGAAACCTTTGGGCCTCTGTAAGAGATGGAACTATTTCTTTAATGAAATCATACTTGGTGATCTAGAGCTAGTTAACGCAAGAGTCTACCATAAGTCCCTCACAAGTCATATCACAAACCAATGATAACAATGAATAATGTGAATGTGCTTATAAATTGAGAATGTTTTAATGCATGATGAGGAAACAAATATATGAACTTAATGTGAATATAATCTAATATGTTATAGTCTTAATAAATTTATGTTGAAATAAAAGATGAATCGAATACTAATGTTCTCTTTTACTAAGTTGAAATTGTGCAAGGTTGAGAAAATTTTTGGCTTACTAGAAGGGGACATTACACGCCCACCCCCCACACCTAAGGTAGCTATTGAAAATGTGAGAATTTGAATCTTGTAGAGTCTCCTATTTTCTAGGATAAGATCCCAATTTACCCTTAACATTTTTTCTTCATCTCATGAGATATCTTGCTGCATAAAATAGATCTTAAAGCCCCTTACATGGGACAAATCAATGTTATGTGTACATAGTAACCTTAATATCAAAACTAATAATGGCATTGTCATGTGCTTAGTTTTTATATTAGATTTCTCTACCAAATTAATTCCATGGTAATTTCCCCATCCCATCAAATGAATGTTTTAATGGGTTTTAAGTTGTCTAAAAAACATATGTCAATTTTAAAGGGACTAAAGTTATGCAACTAGAGAATTTATGTCTTAGATTAGGCCTTCTTAAATTTCCCCATTATTCAAATCACTATAAAGTGATTAAATATTAAAAACTATTACGAAATTAGAGACTCAACTAATATTTTTGAAAGAAGTTTTATTATAACAATCACCAACTACAATAAAATGTCTTTTTAATGTCAGGTCATTGTTTTACAATAGGTCTAATAAACTAAACATATTAATTATCGTAATTCCAACTTGAAGTCATTGCTACTTCATAATTTTTTGAGTTGTAGCTCATGACTCAAATGCTAATCCATACTTATTAGACTACTTGAGTCCAATTGCCTAGCAAGGGATATGGAATCTAAGAAAACACCCCAGTGATAATAAAGAGATTGAATTTAATTTTTGGAGGAATAACCCCAAACCTACAAATAATTAAATCCCAATAGTTTCACCTCTACGTAATTGGCAAGAGGCTTTGGCCCACCCAATTGAGATTTATGTTCATTCCCTAAGATGTGCATTCCTTCACAATGAACTAGGTTGAAGAGCCTACTAGAGTAAACTTCATTATTTCATGTTGCCATATATTTATAAACACTTTGTTGTTAGATCTCTAAGTTTATTAGATTTAATCTCTACATTAACATGGTTCAAGTTCTTATGTGAAACTAATAAATCCAATCCAAATTTACATTGTTCTCATCCAAGTTAAATAAACACCTTGTTCTATGAGTGAGTAAATATAATCATTTTAACAATGTTAAGTTCGTTATATTTGCCTTTGGTATGGGTGATTTTGTTTGACATAAATGGATTTTTATGGAACAATTTTCTTCTTAGTTCATCTAATAAATTTCTTGGTTATCTATAATGTGGAAGATGCATGTAATTAAAATCAGACACAATTATCCCTATTACTTTGCATTGATCTAGTTAGAATTCTTTCGCTACCTCAAAAAGTCTTCTAATTGTCCTATTCCTTGTTGGTGGAGTTGAAAAATGTCAACGAGGCTATGTTATATTGTGTGCCATATTCCTTTGTCTTTGCACTTCATTTTTTGAATGTTCAAAATAAAATACTTGATTTGCAATGGAGTTTGATAAAATTAACATACATTCCTTACAAAATGGGTGTCCATCTTAGGTAAATTTACATTTTTTCTTTGAACTCCACCATACTTAGAAAGAACTCGAGTACCTAAAGATTGAGTGTGTGCCCTCATCAAAAAATGCTTTGGCACTAGTCAATATACTTATCTTAATCTACAACATGTATCTAATAATGTTAAGAATTGAAGAAAACCTATGCCTGCACATACTTGTAATTGAGTGGAAGCATAAATCCATGTTTCACTAGTGGGGGTCATCCCACAATAGTGTGTCCACTTGTGGTGCAAGGAAAAAATTGACCCCTATGAAAGAAAAATTAACAAACACCTTTGAATGAAGATGCCTTTGTTTAAAGGTTGTGTCATCAAAGCCTTCAACCAAAAGAAACACATTCATTCATAGATACCTTCAAACAAAGGCATTTTTTAATTCTTTTTTTATCAATAAAGAACACCTTTGTTTGAAGATACCTTTGAACAAAGATGTTTTTTTATAGTTTATTAATAGAAAAGAAAATTTTCATATTTGTGTTTATGAATTATTGCATATAGCGAACAAAGCCTAAGCATGTGACGATGAGGACACCTTAGACTATGCCTTTTAAATAGGTAGAAAACTAAATGGAAATTAACGTGGGTATGCAAATTTCATGCATTAGAACTCAAAATGGGAAGACAACTAAATGAGAATTGACATGGATATAAAAATTTCATTTATTAGAGCTTTAAATGGGTAGAAAACTAAATGGGAATTTACATGAGTACATGCAAATTAAATGGGAATTGACATGGGTATGTAAATTTCATCTATTAGAACTCAAAATAAGTAGAAAATTAAATGGCAATTGACATGGGTACGCAAATTTCATCTACTAGAGCTCAAAATGGGTAGAAAACCAAATGGGAATTGACATGGGTATGCAAATTTCATCATTGTCTCAAAAGAGGAAGAATAATAAATGGGAATTAACATGAGTGTACAAGTTTCATCCCTTGGAGCTCAAAATGGGTAGAAAATGAAATGGGAATTGAAACAAACATGCAAATTTCATCTATTTGAATTCAAATGGGTACAAAACTAAATGGTAATTGACATGGGTGTGCAAAACTAAATCAAAATTGACATAGGTAAGAATTTAGGAATTCATACTTGTTCTAGTTAGTAAATTAAGAATTTATTTAAATGATATTCTTACAAGGAAAATAAAATCATTAACTATTGTCTCTAATCATTTGCATCCACTAGAAATTGAGCCTAATCTCATAGATTCATCTCAAATAAGTCATCTCATGGATCAAAGTAAAGATGCTCCTTAGGCTAATATTTTTCTCAATATTAGTCAACCTATCTTTTTACTTAGTAACCATAGCCATGATGTTGTCTAAATTTCCTTGAAAACTATTGCGTGCATTATTTCCTGTACCAATATCATGATCCGAATTATCATTAAATGGATCTACTATATCTATTTAATTAAGACTATCAATGATAGTTTTATGCCTACCATTGACCATCTACAATTTTGTAATTAAACATACACCTAAATTTAGTGTTAATATAGAAGGTTTAGGGTGGATACAAAAATATGAGAATCAATAAAGAGGAAGTGATTTTATGCTCAAAATGTTTGGCATCCAAGCCTCAACACCCAAGGAAGATATATTTGTTCAAGATTGACAGGCAAGCCTTGCCAAATATTTGGTAGCATTAAATCTCCAAATAAACTCAAAATCTAGTCTCAACAAACTAGATATCTAGTCATAATGTATTAGATATATGGTTGGTACTAAAAATTTCACTTTGATTAGGTAATGCATTTCACTTTGAGGTATTGAAGATTTGGATTAGGTAATGCATTTGTATTGTTTTATCATTTTCATTTTATCTAAAAAAATTTATTATACATTTTTGTGAACCTGACGTGAACATGCCCAATTGGATCTAATCATTAGTTTTTGCAGGTTTATGCACTTTGATTTGTAGGTTGAAGATATTTTATATTGCTGATTTTCTTTGTTTAGGATTAGATCTGTTGTAGAGGGTTTTCTGTTTTACACAGTTCCTAGAAAAAGAAGATCTTGGATTCGGTAGAAAGAGGACTTCGAGACCTTTCTGAAAAGTGGTTACATTAAATATTTAGCTCAGTATTGAAGGAGTTATGATGATTTGAAGTTGGCCCTATGATTCTAAGTTTTCAAAAAATTTTGACGCGCAACTTTTAGAAAAAAAAATCATATCTTCCAATCTAGCTAACCAAATCACATTTTGTTTTTTGCAGGTGGTTAGAAATATTTAAATCCATTTTTCTATATGATTATTTTTCAGATCTATGGTACAAATAGATTTTTTGTCAATTTTTTTTTCAAATCCTAGTTTATGACATAACTTTTGCATATGGAGTCCAATTTGAGCAAATTGTTTTTTATATTGATTAGAAAATCATAAGGGATCTCATAGCTATATCTATTTTACTATTGGATGACATTATTTGCTAATTTTTGTAGGGTTTATTTTTCAATCTTGACACTCTTTCATTGAAAACTTTATTTGAGCATAACTTGGGCAATTTTGATCAGATATCGATGAATTATTTTTAAAAGTGCATGAAATTTCTTGAATTTTTAGTTTATGCAATATATTCAGCTGTATCAGATCATCTTAATCAGTTTTTATCAGATTCTTCATTTTTCACATATCACTTTCATGTGCAAGTTTACTTGGTCATTTTTCAATTTTGTGACTTGTAGGTGAATCAAAGGAGCTAGAGTAACGTCTGGATCAATCACATCAGCAAGTGGAAAGTAAAAATAATCAGGTGCACAAGTTCCATCTTTCATCTCTTGATCATTATTTGCTCTCACATTTGGATTTTGGGCTTAAAACGAACAACTTCCTTGCAATCACATCATTGAAATTGGGCATAAAATGAACAAGTGTCTTCCTACACATTTAAATTTAGATCTAAAAAGAACAAAGCTTGAACTATTTTACACACATCTCATTTTTTAAAGGGTCAATTAACAACTACGAGTGTGAACCAAGTGACAGCTCACTTGGTTTGCTTTTGTTTACCCTCCTTAGGAGGCCTGCTTGGAGACACACCACTCTAAGGGATGACCTCAACCAATGCTGAATCGAAAGACACCCTCCTTTGGGAGTTGAAATTTTGACACTCTTGGCTAAGCCCTAAAGAACTTTATATCTTTAGGAAGTGAAGGTAAAGGGTGGGTTACCTCTTTCTCCCAGCTATGTGGCAGGATTTCACTTTCATTGCACCTTAGTCAACCTTGTGCAATCTAGCTTGAGACCTAATTGGCCATACCCATTTGACTAGTAATAGGGCTTGTTGATGTGCCTTCCACGTGTGCTTGCTTAATCATCACATTTTTCATATTCCAAAATTAAAATTGCTTATGTGTCTTGTGTGAGTGATTCATGTATGTATATGCATAATCATTTGTTTAAACATTGTCAAATCAAGCTATAAACACCAAACACATAAACAAGTCATCCTACACATCATATCCAACTCAAGTTCATCCACATCATCCAATCTTGTCATTTCACATCATATCCTAATCATATTCAAATCAATTTCATCCTAAACATATCCTAGTCACATCCATACACATTCCTAATCATTACACATCATTCAACACATTCCATCCTAATCATCAAATTATCATCCAAAATAATCCACATCATCATCATCATAATCTTAATCAAGCACTTTCCAAAAGGGTCTTAATCCTAAACACATTTGAGACACCATGCTAACATTAGAAGACCTTGCACAAGAACTCATTCAATACTTCACCAAACACCAAAACCTCTAGACCAACGAACGATTCAAAGGGTCCAAGTCATGATTCAACAACTTTAACTTCAGACAAACCAATCACCTCACTTGCAACAACTCATAGCACAAGCACAACACCTCATCACTACTTGTCAAACCCAACAAGCACATCATCCTCTATCCATTCAACATCAACCGATGTCACCTCAACCTTACATGTCATCACCTCCCACTTCATATCAACCAAATCCATCTACATGTCATATCAATCCTTCATCAACCTATCACACCCCTCCTAATGTCAACCCTTGTCCATATCAATCTATATCTCAACAACCATTATCCTATACAATCCCTCCACCACAACACCATCACAACTTCCAACACATTCAACCATAATCCTATGTGTCACCTTCACCATCAAGACAACCCAATCCATCCACCTATCATGTCAATACCATATCAACCTATCAACATCCACCCCAACATTATCCAATTTCTCATTCCCGCATTTTAACACATCACCAAAACCATCCACAAGGCAACCAAGTGTCCTCACAAGAAGCATCATTGATAGACCTAAGTCCACCTTTGCAGCAAGAAGGACATTAAGTCCAAATGGCCCCTTGTACATAAATCAAGCAAGCCCAAGTTATCCTATGCAAGACTTAATTACCTTTGATAAGGTAGATACCAATCTAGCCAATGCATCATATGAGTCACCTCGACCATCCAATCACATGCCAATACATGAGCCAACTAGTACTATCCTAACACCTTCATGTGATCCCAATCATAGTCCATTGGGGGTGCTGCCACAATAATGGGTTACACTTTCTAGGACATCTTGATTTTTGCTGAAATCACATATTTTTAGAAAATTTAATTATTTAAGCCATGAAAGGTTCCATTTAAATGATTTTAATTGAAGAGGGTTTGATCAAACCTCCCTTAGATTCAAACCCCTTTGGATAGAACCCCGCTAGTTTTAAACCATACCTATAATAGAGTCTCCTCTACACCTATCAAAATACTGATAAAAAACCTCTTTTGATTTACCTTTTGGAGGATCAAATAAATTCATTTAAAATTTATGCTTTGTAAGTATGTAGTTCTTATTATAAGCTTGCCAAAAAGTATAATTTTAAATACATTTAATTTGATTATTATATTTATTTTTTATTTCTTGTGAATGTAGGTTTTTCACCAAACATCAAGTTGTTTGTTTTACACACAACGAAAATTAGTAAATTAGTGAAAAAAAATTCTAAAAAATATCTATGCCCTAGGTATTGATGTCCTTGTTTCAACAAAAAAAGAAAAATTGAATTTCGATACATAGAGAAAAATTTATGTTTTACAGAATAAGTCTATGTCTAAATTTTAATTGGTTTGACTTCAAAACTTAATTAAAAAATATATATTCAACAAAACATTATAAAACCAAATGCATGCCCTATATATTAGTGTTACTAATCTAAATTCAAAAGAATCAAAATTTTATCCTTCATAGAAAAAAAGTTATGTGCTATAGAATACACATCACTTTAAAAAAATGTTGTTTACTATTAAAACTAGTTATCAAAGGAGATGCAAAACAATTTACAATTTAACTCCAATTTTAAAAAAATATATATATTTAGAATCTACAAACAAAATATCACAAATCACTAGTTCACATAATCTTCAATTTCCTAACAGTTTAGCAGCTATAGGTGTCAGAAAGTAAAGATTTAGTTCATAATGTTGATTTCAATGTCAAGTTTGGCCAAAAAGTGTAACCCATTATTATGGGATGACCCTTGGTCCATCAACCTTCATCACCTTCATCCCCATGTTCTCCCAATCTTCCACAAAAAGATCCCTTGGAGATAATCGTACAACAATTGGTCCAAGCAAATTTGATTGAGCTGCCACTGATAGAACCCTTTGAAGAGATCTACATTAAACCCCATTGATATAACGATGACAAATATTATACATACCATAGGTGTAAGGTCCATGCCATATCCACTTGTACACAATTTAAAAGATTGGTCAAAAACCTCATAAATTGTGGTAAGATTAATCCCAATCCTAATCCCAATTCATCCAATCTCATTATCCCTTCATCTAATCCTAATCCTAATCCATCCAACCCAATTATCCCTCAACCTAATCATGATCATAAGCCTACAACACAATCCACCATTATCATCCATCCATTATATTTTCCATCCACCCATACATTTGCAAAGGATGTGATCCAATGGCTACTAACAAGGGATAGAACACCCCCATGTCAAACACTCATTCACAAGCTCGTAAAAGACCCCTCCATTAACATGCCTAGCCCTACAAGCCCATTATGTGACCCACAAGCCATCAAGCCTATTCACGGACCTCCTATCATGAACCCAAGTCAAGAGCTATCATACCTTCATGTTGTTGACCAAGAGCCTATCCAAGAGTCTCCTACTTCCACTTCCATTCAAGCAACCCAAGGGGTATGTCAAGAACATAATCCTAAGCATGTGGAAACGTTAAGCCCTAGTCCTAATCAAGATCAAATCCCTTCCATTCACCCCATCCATAACATATATCTTTTCCATGATCAAGATGATATCCATAATGAAGAACCTATCAATGAGAATTTTGATCCTAGTCATATCCCTACAACCATTCATGAACAAGACACTAATGCAAGTCTTGTTGACTTACTTGAGCATTCACCTCGCTTCATGGCCTTCCTTCAAAGCAAAGAGACCTCTTTATCTATCCATGATCCCACAAAATCCACTTGTCATGATGAGACACATGCCTCCCGAGCAAGCATAGAAGATCAAACAAATACCTTGGATCTTAGTGAGCATAATGAACATAAGAAAGATCCTAATGATCCTTCCACATCCACCATCGACTCCATTTCAAGTCCACCATTATATCCATTTGGTATATCCAACCTTATCCATGAATGTTCTTCCTTAGGACAACAACAACCTTTCTCCTCCAACTCACCTTCTCCATCCAATAACATACTCAAGTCTAGTTCCCAAACTACACCTAGTCCCATAGTCCATTGCATACTCCAAAACATGAACTACAATGGTAAAGGCTTAGTCCTTCATGAACAAGGAATTTTGGAGCCCATCCATGTTAAAATCCCCCCACGCTCATATGGCCTTGGATACACACCCCAAGGTAAACAACCTAAAGATGTTAGTAATTCCTCCATCCATCCTAAGTCCACCACTTTCCATCGCACGTCCTATCATACACCCAAAACATATGTTTCCATTCCACCTCCATTATCCTACAAATGTCAAAAGCATGTGACCATACACCTTCCACCATCCACTCTACCTCCATTACTTCCAACTCCTAATTTTCCACCATCAACCTTACCTCCACTCCTTCCAAATCCTACTATCCCTCCATCCACTTTGCCTCCTCTTCTACCAACACCTAATTATCCACTTATCCATAACTCCCCTAAAAACCCTAATCATGACCAACAAATGCACACATTGTCTAAACATGAAGCTTACATTCATTCCACCAACTCTATTTCCATTGAACCCATGGGATTCAAAAATAAAAATTTGGATGCCTTCTTTCATAAAGCCAAAAATCTTAAATATCATCATGCCCTAGGGCATCAATGCGAAAAGTCAAAGCAAAATCCATTCAAAAAGCTATCCAAGCCCATACCTCCAAAAGAAAAGGTCAAAACTAAAATGTTTTGGGTCCCTAAGAAAAAATCAAGCAAGTCAAATGAGGCATCCCCCTCTCAAAAATCCCAATCATCCCCTTCCATCCAAAAATCCTATTCCATTCCAAGATATCCATCCAAAAATCTCAATCAATCCATAACCCGATCAATCCATCCACTTTCATCATCACCATCAATAAAACACAAATCAGAACTACATCTCATCTTTATCGTTAAGTGCCTTGATCCCGTGGATATAGGGTATGTAGGAAATTTTGGATACGAAAGAAGTACCTAGATTCAAGCATAGGCGATAGACCTCTTCCATCTTTCATCATTCATTTAATCTTCACCAATTATCATCTTCATCCATCTCTCATTCTTCTATCATCTATCTTCCACATCATTCTTCAAAATCCAATCAATCATCACTTCATCAATCAACTTCCTCCAATCATCTTCATCCAATCATTCTTATCAATCAAATCAATCCAAGCAATAATCCAAATGCAAGCCATCCTTAATCCATACCAATCAAGTCAATCAATCTTGTCAAATGATTCAATCACATCCTTGGTCTTGATCCTAATCTTGTCATAAACCATTTAATCAATCATCATCATTATCATCAATCAATCAATTAATCAATCATCCTTGTGTTGATCTAGGGATATATCATTCCCCGCAATGACAACACTATCTTTATCATCATCAAAATCAATCACATCAATCAATCAATCATTGGTTTGCAGCTTGATAGGGCAATACCTTGTTTGTTTTTATATCATTTGTACATGCTTGCTTGATTTCTTGTGTGTGTTATCATTTTATCTTGCATTTGTATCAAATCCATATCTTTCCAGCTAATATTCATATCTTGTATATGTTGGAATAGCTTTTTGCACTATCCTTTGCATCTAAGGTCATATCATACCTTTTGTGCATTAGGACTTTAATGCTCTAAGTTTACTTCCCCATACATTAGACAAGGTTGTATTACGTTGGGGCACAAGACACATCGTCACCTTGGTCTTCTATACCTTGGTGCATAATGTCTAGTGTTATATCAAACATCATGGTTGCTCACTTTCATTGCAGCATAACACATCTTCTATCCATTCCCTTATCTTTCTTCTTTGACCAATCCATTTCATTTCGAGAGCCTACCTGTGTTTATCCAACACACCTATCCTCTCGAAGGGGCATCATCATCCTATCTTTCCATTATCTTCATCACTATAATCTTCCCATCATCATCATATCTTCCCATTATCCTATCTTTCCATCATTATCATCCTATCTTTCCATTATCTACATCACCATAATCTTCCCATTCTCATCCTATTCTTCCCATTTCATCATTATTCTTTTCCTCTATCCATACCTTAACTTCTTTGAAATGATGTTACTCAACACAAATCTTATCATCTCATACATCATCTCAAAGAGGGGCAAAATGTAGACACCCAAAATTGACCCAAAATTTGTACATGTCTTGCAACACCTAGTCAAAAACATTACTTAGACATCATGTAGCATTTTGTCATAATCCCACTCTTAATTCAACTTATCTATTATCCAATTAATTAAATAAATTTTATTTATTTAATTAATTTCACATCCATAATCCCACTTTCCAATTAATTAAATAAATCTTATTTAATTAATTAATTTCCCTCACATATCCCAACTAATTCAAATAAAATATTTGAATTAGGTCCTCACCTTTCACCACATTCCAACACTTATCCACCTCTCACTTAAATCATGTGTGGTAGTACATTTTTTATTTAATATCCCTTTTTGTGTACACAATCACACAAACTTATTAAATAAAGGTTTTTGTGTACACGGTCACATGTGAACTTTATCCTATTCCTTACACTTGTCACATGACTACAACTCCCTTGAAGAGTGGGAATAACTAATCAATCCTAGCCATCCATATCAATCATTTAACCTTTCAATCTCAACCATCCATTCAAACCAACCTTTACCTATAAATCAACCCCTTCCCAAGCCATTTGATGATCCACCTTTCATGCATCCTTATGCTGCTAAATTCTCTCCTCAATCTATCATCCACCATCTTTCCATCTATTATCTTCATCTTATGCTAATGTTATGCTACCGAATTGAGCAACCAACATATCAAATCAATTGATCAATCTACGATGCATGCATCTATCATTCTATCTATTTGAGGTATTGAAGATTTGGATTAGGTAATGCATTTGTATTGTTTTATCATTTTCATTTTATCCAAATTTTTTCATTATACACTTTCATTTACTATTTTTTGGCCAAGTATACATGTGCATGTTTTTGCTTTTGTCAAAGTTGAAAAAATGTCACTTTTGTACATCCTTAACTAAGTTTTATCATTTGAGTATTAGATTAAAGTACATATTTGAAAATTAGAAACAAAATCTTACATTTCATATTTTACATCACGTTAATGATTTTATCTAAAAATGCTTTGAATATTTACCCCAACTATATATAGCTAACTCTAATTTTCAAGCAAAAGTTTCCACCTTTTAGTCATTTTTGGCCCTCATTACCTTGCACTCACCATTTAGGTCTAATTTATATCTTGGCTCTAATACTATATGTCATGGACTAAATTTTTTCACTAATTTAGAAAAATATCATCAAAGATAAACTATAACTATGTTACTACATCTATAAGGATATATAATAACATTAAAATATATTAAGTCAACATCTAGACCACTCATTTATTCTCAATCTATATGAAACCATTGATATATCCTAGGTTCGTAGCTACCCATGGTCATTATGCAAGTAACAACCAAATCTCATTGTAATTTTCATAACAATTGTACATTGAGGTGCACTTGGGTCTCAACATAAATAATGTATATTTACCACTTGCCATGTGGGACAAGTGCATGGTAGGGTATGTGATAGAGACACATTGTTGCAAGTATGTGCTAATCGGTGTTGTCATTGATGTCAACATGTTTGTGTTGTCATTGGTGTCAACTGTATCTTCTGATATTGCAATTGTTGTTTGATTGAATTGTGTTAAGGTGATTTGAATGGCTTGTAAAAGTGTTGATGATGTTAGTATATTGTTCTTATTGCTAGGTTTCCAAGTGCTTTTGAGAAAATTTGATAAAAACTAAAGACAGTGTTGTGAATAAGTATTCTGACTTGCAGGATACTATTCAAGTTTTTGCTCCATATTCCTTCTATGTTGAAGACCAAAGTGTGAGATTTTGATATGTTTTAGTGAAGTGGTTGAATATGTTTGATCCAGAATTTGGTGCTCCAGAACGCTATGGTTTGAGAGTTATGTTCACTAGTTTGAAGATTGTGCCTGACACTATCTACAGTATGACCTGGAGAAAGTATTTTGCTCCACAGTTTGGTTTTTGGTCTTGTGGTTCTGGACGAGTGTTCCTTAGATCCATATCCATGCTCTATCTAAAGGACTTGTGATTTAATGCTTTGGAATGTAGTTTTATAGAGTAGAAGAACTTGGTAGTGTTGATTGTGAGCAGTCTATGAACTGTCTTCAATTGAGATTTGTTGTAGCTGGATTTGTTGGCTTCCAAGTGGTTTCATATTGTTCATGGATGTTTCCAAATTGCGTTAAAGGCTTGTGCTTGGTCTACAAGCTGTGATTGGGTTCTTGGAAGCATGTGCCTAAGTGTTCTTGGTGTTTACACAAGTTTAGTCGACTTGGGTGTTAACACTAATTGTGGATGTGTTTTGTGGATTAAGGAAGCGTGTTGAAGCATGTGAAGATGTATTTAGGTCCAAGCTAAGTCATGAAATGTTCTACCTTCATTCCTTTCCATCGCAAGAATGTTTAGGTCCAGACCTAATTTGAATTCTATATGTTTGTCGACCTTGGAGATTGTTTCAAAGGTTGTAGAGTGTGTTTCAGACCTTGGTGAATGTTTCAAGGTTGATGATTGATATAAATAAATGTAAAGGATTTGTGTGTAGGTGGGTGGTGTGCAAAGATGGTGATGTTTCTATTGTGAATTTGAATTAGAGGCAGCAAGGACTTTCATGTGGTAGAAGACCTAATGCAATGAGCAGAAGTCATCTACAATTTTCAGAGAGGTTACAAAGATGATGATTGTTGTGCTTCATTGGAACTGAACTCAGGCATGTGGTAGATGCTATCATATCAGTTCATGGCAGTGAGCCCTTTTGGCAGTGAGCCTAATACAGTGAGCATTTCTTTGGATAGTGAGCCCTTTGGCAGTGAGCCTATTTCTAATTCGGTATTGATACTACTTTATATTGTGAGCTAATCCTCACCATGGTTTTTTGCTTTTTAGGGTTTGCCACGTAAAAATCTAGTGTTCTCTTGTGCATGGTGTTGATGTGATTAAGTTTATGTTATTTATTTTTCATGTTTAATCTTCATAACAGAATAAGGGTTTAAGTGAACTAATATGGATGTGATTATGTTTGTGAGAGTTTAAAGTTTTTGATACAACTGATTCATCCCCCCTCTTAGTTATCTTATGCATTCAACAATTGGTATCAGAGCAAGGGTTCCTTGAAAGAAATCCTAATAGCTTAAGGTAGATCTCGAATGGCACACAAGAAAGACATTCCTTAGTTTGATGGATCTGACTATGCCTTTTGGAAGGTAAGAATGCAAAGTTATCTTGTTTCTCTTGGTTATAATGTGTGGAGAATGGTTCAAGAAGAATACACTATACCTAAATATGGTCTAGAGACTACAATGGAGATTAAGGCTTATGAGACTAATGGTAAAGCTAGGAATGCCCTACTAAATCCTCTATCTAACACTGAACTGTCGAAAGTTTTGGATCTCGAAATTACACATGAGATCTGGAAAAAAATGAAGAATATCTATGAAGGTGATGATTCTGTCAAAAAAGCTAAGATGCAAAATTTGAAGTCCAAATATGAAACTATACGTATGTCTAAAGATGAGAACATAACAAGCTATATGCAAAAGATTGATAAAGTTGTTAACGGTATCAATGATCTTGGTGGAAACTTGGATGATAATGAAGTTGTGAATAAAATACTCAAAACACTTCTTAAATCTTATAGTCATAAGATGTCTTCCATTGAATAATTTCTAGATATGGGCAAGTTTTCCAAAGATCAATTGCTTGGTAAACTGACTGCCTTTGAGATAAGAGAATTTGGTACTACTGATAGTCCTGTGAAAGTTGAGACTGCTTTTAAAGCCAAATCAGAAAAGACTGTAAGATCAGATAAGTATGCTATGGAATCAAATGAGGAAGACTGATAAGATTGAGGCAAACTTTGTAGCAGAATGAAAAAAGGAACCAAAAAGTTTAGAGGTAAGTTACCTTTCAAATGTTTCAGTTGTGGTAATATTGGTCATTATGCTTCAAGATGTCCTGATAGAGCTTTGAAGATCAAGAACAAAGAAGAAAAAGGTAAGATGGTAAGGAAAAGTTACTATGTTAAAGATGATGATGGTGTAACTAATGATGAATCTAATTTTAAAGATGATAGTGCTAGTGAATTCTTGTTTATTGCCCTAAAATAAGAACCTGTTTCTACTAACCTTGCAAGTTGTGTGGAGGAAGGAAGTCTGGGAGAAGAGAAAGTGATGCCCACATTTCATGGTAGAAAGGAAAAGGATGAATGGATCATTAACAAAATATGTTCAAATCACATGACAGGAGATAAGAGTAAGTTTGTTAAATTAGAAAAGTATGATGGAGGACTAGTTAGATTTGGTGATGATGCAGCTGGTAAGATTTGTGGAAAAGGGTCAATTACTTTTGATGGAAAGCATAATATAGATGATATTCTTTATGTCAAAGGCTTAAACCATAATCTTCTAAGTGTTGGACAGATGTGTAACAAATTATACAATCTGATGTTTAAGGACAATGGATGTGAGATAAGGAAAAGCTCTAGAACAATAATTGTTGCTGGTAAGAAGACTCATGGTAATGTTTATCAATTGAAAGGTACTGACAATTATTGTTTGTTGGCTCAGACAAATGAAAGTTGGTTATGACATAAGAGGATGTGTCATATTAAATTTGATAATATAGTGAGAATAAGCTCAGCTCAAGCTATAAGAGACATGCCTAAGATTGTGAAGCCTGCTAATAGCATTTGAAAAGAATGTCAATTTGGGAAGCAAACAAAGACAAGTTTCAAGAGCAAAGAACAAACCTCTAACGGTCTATTGGAATTGGTGCATACAGACTTGTGTGGTCCTACAAGAATAAAAAGTCTATAAGGTGACATGTATTTCATGCTACTTATTGAAGATTATTCAAGAATGACTTGGGTTACTTTTCTTAGAGAAAAATAAGAAGCCCTAGACAAGTTTAAGGCATTTAAAGCAATGGTTGAAAATGAAATGGATTTGAGAATCAAGTGTTTGAGAACTGATAGAGGTGGTGAGTTTACTTCAAATGAATTCAATGCTTTTTGTGAAGAACATGGGATAAAGAGACAATTTTCTGGCCCCCGAACTCCTCAACAAAATGGAGTTGTTGAAAGGAAGAATAGAACCGTTTAGAAAATTGCTACAATAATGATCAAAGAAGCAGACCTACCAAAAGTATATTGGAAAGAAGCAATTCACACTATTGTCTACATTCAGAATAGAGTGCAAGTCAAATCAAATGGAACAAAGACACCTTATGAGTTATGGTATGGAAGAACTCCTACTGTCAAGTATTTCAAAGTTTTTGGAAGCAAATGCTATATCAGAAGAGATGAAGAGTTAGGAAAGTTTGATTCTAGATGTGATGAAGGCATATTCCTTGGGTATTCTACTAAGAGCAAAGCTTACTGGTGCTACACCAATAGGTTGAGGATGATTGTTGAAAGTGCAAATGTGAAGGTAGATGAAGATATTCAAAAAATCTTAGAGCCAAATGGATATGAGTCAGACAAGTCTGCTGATATAGAAGTAGTTGAAGAAGACAAAGACAAGGAAGTTTAGATTGATGAAGAAGAAACTTCAAAAAAAGTTCCTATAACCCCCAAGTATGTGAAAAGGAACCACTCAGAGGATCAAATCATTGGTGAGAAAAGCAAGGGAGTTTTGACAAGAAGAAGAGTTGCGGAAGAACAAGTAAATCTCTGTTTACTTTCAAAGGTTGAACCTAAGACAGTTACTCAAGCATGTAAAGATGAACATTGGGTCAAGGCAATGTAAGAAGAATTGATGCAAATTGAAAAGAACAAGACCGGGGAACTTTTTCCCAGACCTGCAGATAAGAATGTGATTGGAACAAACTAGGTTTTCAGAAATAAGTTGAATGAGAATGGAGAAGTGGTAAGAAACAAAGCTAGACTTGTATGCAAAGGCTACTCACAAGTGGAAGGAATAGACTATGAGGAAACCTTTTCTCCAGTGGCAAGACTAGAAGTAATTAGGTTGTTTCTAGCTTATGTAGCACATAAAGATTTCAAAGTACATCAAATGAATGTAAAGTCTTCTTTTCTGAATGGAGAGCTAGAAGAGGAAGTATATATAGAGCAACTGGATGGATTTCAGTTATTAGACAAATTAGATATGTTATACAGATTGAAGAAGACATTGTATAGAATGAAGCAAGCTCCTAGAGCTTGGTATGCTAGGTTAGACATGTATTTGTTACAGCAAGGATTCAGTAAAGGGTCTGCAGACAATAATTTGTACATCAAGGTAAGCAAAGATCAAATCCTGATTATTGAAGTCTATGTGGATGATATTGTTGGCAAGAGACACTATATGGATTCATGGTTGTTGTCATTGATGGCAACAAAGGTCATCCCACATATCCGCAAGTCATAATGTGTCTCTACCGGAAGTCAGAATAAAGATTGTTGTGGTCCGGTGAACAAGAACAGAGCATGTGGCAAGGTCCGACAGATTGATCCGGATCTCTCAGAGGAAGTGTCTTGGTGCAGTGCGGATTTGGGGAAGTCAAGAGGACTACCTTGAGTGGTATATTCCAAGGATTTAGCCTCCGATGATGGACAAGGAAAAAGATATGAATAGTTGAGTACCGGATTCCTGAGACACAGTCAAAACAGAGGAAGAACTGACTGACAGAGTATCAGACTACTTTCCGGATGTGTTACTGTTGATGATAAAAGTTGTGAAGGCATGAATCATGTTTGGCCAACATGATTAATGATATCTACTAGTATATGCTTGATCCGCATTGCTTGGTGAGCAAGGATTCAGCTGACAGAACAAAGTTTGTAAGAAACTAGACTGTTCCGGATGCCGACTAGAAAGGTGATGAAATTACCTGTGCGGATATATATAGAGGATGGATTTAGTTGTGAAGAGGGTGAAGCAATTAATATATATGCGAATAAGTCCAGAACAGAGCAGAAGTAGCAAAAAGGATCCGGTATGTGAAAGATAGCAGAATAAAGAACAGAGGAAAGATGAAGTGCAGCAGATCAGTGTACTGAGCCTAACCGGAACTGAACTCCAGCATATGCAGATGCTTCCAATCAGTTCAAGACTGTGATTCTTATCACTTTGTAGACAGTGTGTCTTCTTGTAGGCAGTGGGCCTCTTGTGAGCAGTGTGCTCGGGCAGTGAGCCCTAATTGGCAAGTGCCATTTTTTGTAATCTCCTATTCTTCTAACAGAGAATAATTTTGGGTTAATCACCCCGTGGTTTTCTCCCTTAACAGGGTTTCCACGTCAAAAATACTGTGTTATGTGTTTCTTATTTCATGGTAATGTTTTTGTGTTTGATTCAATGCTGCATCAATTAATAAGAAAGTTCAATAAGGGAAATAATTAGGATAACTGATTCACCCCCCCCCCCCTCTCAGTTATCAACAATTGGTATCAGAGCTAAGTTCCTCCTAATAGAGCCTAACAGCTTGAGGAAGATCTGGGAGTTCAAATGGATGCATATGGTTTAAGGGAGCAACTCAAGACTGCTCTTGAGGATCTTGAACAGTCAAATTCTGAAGTCAATGAATTAAAGGAAAGACTCAAACAGGCTGATGAATTCATGAGAGAATTAAAAGACAAATTAAGTCTCTCTATGAAAAAGAGAAAGGAGCTGCTCCAACAGTTGGCAAGACAAAGTGAAGAAAGCAATACAAATGAAGAATTGACTGAGCAAACCAAGTTATGTGAAAAGTTATCAAAAGAAGTCATTATGTTAAGACATGAAATGGAATCAGGAACTATAAAGTTTACTCAAGAGATTGAAGAAAAAAGAAAGGCTGAAGACAATCTAAGACAATCTCTTAAAGAAAAATCAGAAGAATGCCACCAGATGGACAGGATTATCAGACATCTTGAATCTGATCTTGAAGATGCCAAAGATAATGAAGAAAAACTTGAGGATCAAATTGCCTCTCTCAAAAGAGACCTTCAAACAGCAAATGAATATAAAGAGAAATTCAAGATAAGTTCTGCTCAACTTGAAGTTCTTCTTGGAAGTCAAAAGAGGACAGATGACAAGTATGGTTTGGGATATGAGAAAGGAGAAAGCTCCGAATCCGGTCAGAAGAATCTTGGATCAGAAAATCCAAGGAGCAGGCCTAGAAGACCTCCGGTAAGACAGCCAAATGCTCAAAGATATCCATCCTTCAATGGATACTGCCACAGCTGCAACCACTTTGGTCACAAAGCTAATCAGTGCAGAATGAGAATGAATCAGATTAATTCATCCTTCTCCGGACAGTGCTTCAACTGCAAAAGGTATGGACACAAATCCCATGAATGCAGAATTATGCAAGTAAACAAATCATTCAAAGGTAGATGCTTTACATGCAATAGAGTAGGTCATATGGCTAATCAATGCAGATCAAGAGGATATCAGTCAAATATGCAAAGAAATGTTATTTGCCAAATCTGCAATAGGTCCGGTCATAATGCTAAAGTCTGCAGAAACAAGTATCAGGACAAAAGAGGTCCAGTGTATAATCAGAATCAAGACAAGGGTAAACAAAAGATGAATGCGGATGAAGTTAGGAATCAGATGAGCAAGATTTGGGTGAAGAAAAGTTCAGAGAATGTAGAGGTTGGATCCGCACCAGACTCTGGTGCTGATATTTCTTCCAGAAATTAAAAAGTGAGCTCAGGCTCAGGGGGAGACTCAAAGAAAATCCTGTTCCCCCAGCCAAACAAGTGGTGCCGAATGTGGCACAAGATGCGGATTAAAGGGTCTGCAGATATGAGTCTTGAGATGCTTCAGTCAAGTTTTCAGAGGTCCGCATGGAGTCATGAAGAAGCTGTGATTGATCAAATAAGACCTGATCAGGGAGATGCTCCGGTATGACAAAGGATTACAAAAAGGTTCGAGAGAGATCTGGAAGTGCACTATCTTGTTCTACGGATTGGACAGAGTGTTTGGGATGTTCTTGTAATATGTTACTTCGATTTATTCATGATTAAAAGATCCGGATGATATTCACAGATCAGGACTAATCTGGGATACTCCAAGCTATCTAGACAAGGCAAACCAGAATAATGTAGGTGAAGCATTTATTGCAGACAGATATTAGGGTTCGCGGAGCAATATAAGGGATTTCTCAAAAGTCATTTGCTCATTCTGCACTCAAGAAGAAGCGAATAGTGGAGCTCTGCAACAAGATTCATCAAGCACATCAAGGATCTCCTGCCGAAGTCATTGCAGAAAGAAATCAATCCAATCACTCCGTGCAAATCGAAGGCGCATAAGGTATTCTCCGTTTTTCATTACCTCACTGCAAATCTTTGAAGAATGGCTACTCCAAATATAGTTAAGATCTCTGATAGACCTCGCCCCTCATTCAAGAAACATCCTTACAAATCATTGGAGGTAGATCCACTAGGAGCCTTCTCTAGTGTTCCTCATGGTGTATTGCATATGGAAGATATTAGGGTTTACATCCATGCGAATCTTGAAGACTTTGGAGAATCAAAACTGATGGATATCTATCACAAACAATTGATAGATGACTCCTTTGAGATCAAACCTCAGTATAAAGCCATCCAGGACAAACACTTTGCACAGTACATTCATTTCCCCTGTTTTGAAGAAGATGAATGGGTCCGGTATGTACTAAGTAGAGTACATGACAACTTCCTATGGTTGAACAAGCCCTTCAAGATCACCAAGGATGCAATTAGGGTTGTAACCGATCTGCACTCATCCGGTGGATTACCTGTTCTCAAATCTGTCAAAAATCAGACAGTCAGTGATGCAACCAGATCCAAGTTTGACAAGAGAGCTATGACAGTTGATGATATCATTGAACCGGATGTCAAATTTGTAGCTATAATAATTGGTTACAAAATCTATCACTCCAGTAGGGAAAATTCAGTACCGGGAACTGCAATCTACACAGCCTATCAGATGTTAAAGGAGAATGCAGACTATGACTTGTGCGAGCTTCTAGTAAACCAACTCTTTGAAAATCTGCAGAAGATTAAGAAGGACAAGAAAAACTCCTTCAAATATGGCAATCTGATCCTTTGTCTCTTCTTTTACTACATGAATAAGCTTCCCGGATCCAGTGGATGGATATGGCAGAATGACAGACCGGTTGCCATTCAAATCAGAGACTATTTGCATGGACTTGGGGATGCAAAAGCAAGAAATACAGCTCTATGGGGTTACTTCAAGAACTTCCAAAGCATGATGCATGCAAGAGAAAGAATACCCCAATCCCTTGTTGAAAAATACAAAGACACAGTATGCT
Source organism: Cunninghamia lanceolata (assembly GCA_027924645.1). NCBI lineage: Eukaryota > Viridiplantae > Streptophyta > Pinopsida > Cupressales > Cupressaceae > Cunninghamia > Cunninghamia lanceolata. Next base: position 2,988,799 of record BSBN01000752.1, on the reverse strand, counting down.
TCATGGTAGAAACAGATCAGTGTCTGATGGAGGCAGTGGAGCCAAGGACTGTCTGGATCATGCCTATGGGGTATGAAGTGGATGAACAGATAGTAGAGCTGCATGTTCAACACATGCTAAGCCAGCCCAAAGATCCTAAGGCAAAAAGGTTTGGAACCTTTGAGGAACTGAGTGTAAAGTTACATGTAGAACTCAGGGAACCGGAGATAAAGAGGAAGGTAAGAAAAGAAGTTGAGCATATTGCTCAAGGCCTAGGCATCTCAAAAGAGGCACTTGATGCCAGCCGGGAAAAGAGGAGGAAGGCTGAGGAAGAAGAGAAAAGTAAAGAAAGTGTTCCGGTTGAAACTCCCACCCGGACCAGATCATCAAAAAGATCTGCACCTCCCTCAACCAAAAGTTCAAAACCGGAAGTCCAGGCATCCGGTAAAAGATCCAAGACAAAAGCCACAAGGGCTTATAAAAGCCAAAAGGATGAAGAGGAAACAGAGTCAGATGAGGGAGTAAAAGAAATAAAGAAGCAGAAGAAGAAAGGATCCAGTAAACCCTCCTCAGGACAAGACAAGGATGAAATGGCAGAGGTATCTGTTGAAAAGCCCACTCTGTCTCTAGAGAATGTAATCAAGTCGGTCACGGTGGATGGAAACCTTCAACCAATGACTGAATCTTATAATGACTTCAGTGAGGCTGACCAAAAGACTCTGCAGGAAGCCACAGTCAAATATCTGAACATATATAATAAGGCTTTCATTGAGATCATATCTCTTATTCCTAAAAGCCTAGAAAAGGAATTGGAAGTAAGAAAGAACAATGCTCATGCAAAAGATCTTGAGATCCGGGAGCAGATAGCTATTCAGCTATATCCTCAAATTGATCCCAAGACAATGAACATAATCTTCAAGGACTGCAAAGATGAGTTCAGAAGTAAAGCCAGGATGAATCAACTCATGCTTGGTGAGACTGACAAAGTGGCCCAAGAGACAGAAGAGATCCTCCGGAAGGCCTTCAAAAGGTTCAATCTTCCTGTTGTAGAGGACTTAGGTACAGAAACAGCTGAGGACTTGGAACCCTCTGCTCCAGAAGAAGTGGCCTATGAACAAGCTAGCATCTCTCCTCCGGTTTCCCCTACAGTCTCCAGATCCAAAGAAGAAGAGAAATTACAGGAGAAGGAAGCAGTGGTGAAAGACAAAGAGGTTGACAGTTCCAAGACTGCAGAAGAAAAGAAACATCTGTCTCCGGCAAGAGACACTGCACAAACTGTTCAACAATTTTTGAGCAAAGAAACTTTAGAGATTGATGAACCGGAGCTTCTAAAAGGCCCATTCGACTTTGACTCTCTCTCTCCGGTACAAACAATGAAGATAGCTTCATTTGCAAATGCCAAGGCAAATGAAAAACTCCTAAAGTCTCATATGGAAGACTGTGAGTTGATAGAGGCTGCTTCCGGAGTACTTGTAAAGATTATGCCATCAATCCAGATAGATCCGACAGCCTCCTCTTCCGGTAATCTAAAAACCTTAGTCAGCAGTGTTGATACACATTTTGATTCTCTAGAAAAATCAGCTGAAGAAAAGGTCCGAAAGGAATTTTTGGATAAAAGATTTTCAGAAGTATTAGAATTAATCTCTAAAGATAGGAAGATTGTGAGCATTGGAATAAAGAGCTTAGAGAATGCTCTTAAGGATGGCGGTGACATCTACAAATTTTGTATATCCTGGCCAAAGGCAACAGCAGCAATTGATAAGAAAATAAAAGAGGAACAGGACAAGCTACAAAGCTTATCTCAAAGTTTTGATCCTCTCTCTTCCTCCATAATAAATCAAGAATGTCAGACTATTGCAGTCTTGAATGAAATAAAGAATCTTGAGAAGGAAAGGAAGAATATCACTAACCGGATGGGAGAACTTAGAAGGATTATAATCCCTAAGTTGGAAACTATGCATGAGGCCATCAGTGATGCTCAGACCACCGCCCAAACAAAAGATCCGACAGATCTCAAGTGGGCAGAAGCTTTTGCATTTTTGTTGAGTGGTCACATTTCAATTTTGGATAGAATGAAGCAAAGTTGGGCTACAGAAATGATCCAATTGCAGACATCCTTTGCAGACATTCTTCAGTATGTAAATATGCGGCTATGTATAGAAAATTTTTGAAAATTTTGGTGTGCGGACCCCACCCTTTGCCATTGATGTCAAAGGGGGAGTTAGGAGCAGTGAAAAATGAGGAATCCAACTAAGGGGGAGTTCCGGAAATTGTATATAAAGACAGAGCATCAGCAAAGGGGGAGCATAGTGAAAACACTTAGTCATTTTTCACTAAGTGTTGCCATCAATGCCAAAGGGGGAGATTGTTGGCAAGAGACACTATATGGATTCATGGTTGTTGTCATTGATGGCAACAAAGGTCATCCCACATATCCGCAAGTCATAATGTGTCTCTACCGGAAGTCAGAATAAAGATTGTTGTGGTCCGGTGAACAAGAACAGAGCATGTGGCAAGGTCCGACAGATTGATCCGGATCTCTCAGAGGAAGTGTCTTGGTGCAGTGCGGATTTGGGGAAGTCAAGAGGACTACCTTGAGTGGTATATTCCAAGGATTTAGCCTCCGGTGATGGACAAGGAAAAAGATATGAATAGTTGAGTACCGGATTCCTGAGACACAGTCAAAACAGAGGAAGAACTGACTGACAGAGTATCAGACTACTTTCCGGATGTGTTACTGTTGATGATAAAAGTTGTGAAGGCATGAATCATGTTTGGCCGACATGATTAATGATATCTACTAGTATATGCTTGATCCGCATTGCTTGGTGAGCAAGGATTCAGCCGACAGAACAAAGTTTGTAAGAAACTAGACTGTTCCGGATGCCAACTAGAAAGGTGATGAAATTACCTGTGCGGATATATATAGAGGATGGATTTAGTTGTGAAGAGGGTGAAGCAATTAATATATATGTGAATAAGTCCAGAACAGAGCAGAAGTAGCAAAAAGGATCCGGTATGTGAAAGATAGCAGAATAAAGAACAGAGGAAAGATGAAGTGCAGCAGATCAGTGTACTGAGCCTAACCGGAACTGAACTCCAGCATATGCAGATGCTTCCAATCAGTTCAAGACTGTGATTCTTATCACTTTGTAGACAGTGTGTCTTCTTGTAGGCAGTGGGCCTCTTGTGAGCAGTGTGCTCGGGCAGTGAGCCCTAATTGGCAAGTGCCATTTTTTGTAATCTCCTATTCTTCTAACAGAGAATAATTTTGGGTTAATCACCCCGTGGTTTTCTCCCTTAACAGGGTTTCCACGTCAAAAATACTGTGTTATGTGTTTCTTATTTCATGGTAATGTTTTTGTGTTTGATTCAATGCTGCATCAATTAATAAGAAAGTTCAATAAGGGAAATAATTAGGATAACTGATTCACCCCCCCCTCTCAGTTATCAACAATAATCTTTGGTGCAAATGAAGGTATGTGTAAGGACTTTTCAAATGAGATGCAAAAAGAATTTGAGATGTCAATGTGTGGTGAGATGAACTTCTTCCTTGGGCTACAAATTAATTAGACAGATAAGGGCATTTTCATTTCACAATCAAAGTATGTGAAGGAGTTATTGAAGAAGTTTGGAATGGAAGAATCTAAACCAGTTAGTACTCCCATGACAACTGGTTGCAAGCTGAGAAAAAATGATGAATCTCCTAGGGTTGATCAGAGCAAATATAGGTCTATGATTGGAGGATTACTCTACCTGACTGTTACCAGACCGGATATCATGCATGCATTTTGTCTTGTGGTAAGATTTCAATCAGATCCTAGAGAGTCACATGTCATGGTAGTAAAGAGGACCTTTAGGTATTTAAAGGGCACTCTAGACCATGGTGTAGACACCTAAAATTGGCTTGCTCTGCAAACCAGTTTCCCGTACCTCTACACCAATTTATCCCTCCTATTAATTAAATAAATTCATTTTATTTAATTAATTTATCCCTAAAGATTTGTCTATCCCTTATGATCAATTAATTTACTTAACTTGTCACTATACCTTACAACACTGTCCTCATCAATTAAATAAGTATTTCTAATATTTATTTAGTTGATTTTGTCCATTTCCCTAATCCTTGTTAATTAGATAAATCATTCTTATCTAATTAATCTATCATACTGATCAATCTACCCTAGCCTACCTATCCCCTAGACCTAGGTTAATTAAGTTAAACACTAAATCAACCTTGCTTAGCCCATCCTTCCACACATCTTTGAATAAAAATCAATATTTTATTCAAATGGTCAAAATCCCCCTTACCTCTCATTTATCACCCTCTTACGCATGTAAGAGTACCTCTTCACATCTCTACATAAAAGTGAATTTTTAATTCACACTCCCCCATGAGTTGAATTAAAAATTCACTTGTCATGTCCACTCTTCCCAAAAATAAATCTTTAATTATTTTTGTCTTCCACACCTTTCCCTGTGTGAATTTAAAATTCACAAATAATGAGATCCCTCCAATCCCATTGACCAAGATTCGACCCTTGATCCCTCTCATCCACTCCCCTTGTGACACTTGTCACAAGGCTATGGCTTCAATCCTAACCCTAACTCTCATTGATTCCTAGCCCTTGATCTCATCTTTTGATCCTCACCCTCCATCCTCATTTCCAAAACTGTATAAATGAGACCCTTCTCTAAGCCATTGAAAGGGACTTCTTCTTGCATCAAACCTCTACCAAAATCTCTCCAAAATCCTCTTGTCATACCATCATAATGCCAAAATCATGCCTCATCTCTATCTCCACCTCCATCTAAGTTCAAATCACTCATTTACATTGTGTTGAAAGCATTGAGCAATCCACATTTCATCATCATTGGGTAAAATCTGAGGAGCTCTTGGGTGCAACTCCTTCCCGCAATCTTGGATTTGTGAGTTAAGTGAAGGTATAATCATTTGTATTTGCATTTGATTTACATTCTACCTTCATTTTGTTCTCATAGATCACATTGGCATGCCTGGTGGGACCCACAAGGTCCATATCTAATCTTTTTTTTTTTGAGTTTTTGTGTTGGAGACGTGTTTTTGCAGGTGTGGCGCTATCTTTGGTGCCTTTTAGTGCTATTTACTATTTTAGCGCTATCTGACAGAACACTTTTTCTCTTACATCTCGCTCACATTTTTTTTGCCTCTAATCTCTCTTCTTCCAGCTATCTTTCTATTCTATCTGTTCTCTGTTTCTGTAGGTATCTTGAATGAAGAAGGGGAGACTATGGCAAAATTTTCCTAAAATCCATCCATTGACCAACTCTGTGCCGTATTGGCACTATTGTCACCCAGTTCAGCGCTATCTTTCTCACTACAGACAGTAAACTAAGGCAAAAACATAGTTTAGCGCTATCTTGCCTCTGTATTGGCTCTATCTTATGTATTAGCGCTATCTTGTATCTGTATTAGTGCTATTTTCTGTATTAGCGCTATCTTCTGTATTAGCGCTATCTTCTGTATTAGAGCTATCTTTTGTATTAGCGCTATCTTGTCTCTGTATTAGCGCTATTTTTTGAGACTAATTTTTGGGTTCTATGCAGGGACTAACAGCTTGTGTGTAGGTCGTCATTATCATTTTGCAGATACTAACAAGCTTTTGCAGGGTGTTTTTATCTCTAGTTTAGCAAACTTTTCAATTGGATTTTAAAATGAAAACTTGCATGCTAGTTTACACAACATTTAGATTTGGTGTTGTAAAAAAATTGATCAACAAACAATCAATCAAATCTTTGTGTGTGTGTGCATTAGCTTAGAAAACATTTGAATTTGGTGTTCTAAAATTGACAAGTGTGTGCCAACAACAACTTTCAAAATATTTCAATTTTGGGTTTTAAAAAGAACCACAAATTGCATCAATGAAATCATTGGATTAAAAAGAACAACAATCTACATTCTTCACTCATATAATCAAAAAAATTAATCTAATTTGTGTGAAGTGTTTTCGTGATTTGTGCTTGTAGTTTGAGAGGTGTATGCTCTTTCCTCGCACCATTTGGTGACCTTGGGAATCAAAAGCTTCTCACAACAGTTACATTAATCACCCCCAACTTAATCCAAAGAACTAAAATGAACCATGTTTAGTGTGATGCAAGTGCAAGGAATACGTATGCTCTCCCCTCACATCTTTGTATGAACTTGGGGATCAAAAGTATTTTTGTGCTTGTATTGCTTTTGTTAAATCCTTAGAGGGCCTACCACCCCACTTCGAAAGGTGGGAACGACCCAAGCAACAACAAGCTAAAGCCAAGCTCTTTCAAGCCGCTATATAAATTAATGTGTTTGTGACAAAAGTCACAAGCAACAGGTGTTGTTGTGTTATACCGACAGCCAACCTCCCCTAAAATCCTCCAAGGCGTAACCCTTAGAGGCTGGGAGACTCCATAACAGAGAGTAGCGATGCCGCATGTATAACCACCTGAACGAAAGCACTTACTATGAACCTTTGTTTATCAAGCCCAAAACCCTCTGCTTGTTCAACAAGTATTGTCCTTGCTTCACCTTAGGTTGTGCATGCTTGATAAATCTTTCATAAATCAAACCGTTGGCCATTGTGTTTTCTTACTTGTTTGTTCGTCTACTTGCCAAGGAAAATCAAATTCATCCATCAATCCAACCATTTGCATCCTTTAACGCCATTCCTCTCTATTTCAACGCTATTTTCCATCTATTTTAGCGCCTTCTTCATTCATGTCCAAAAATCAAATTTTCCCATCAAAAACATCAATTTTATAAGCCCATTTTCAAAAAAATTCCAGTCGGGAGCTATGCCCCTAAACCCCTGTCAGCGGGGGGCACGTCCAACCCCCCGCACCCTCCCTCACGTCAGGCTGGGTTTTCCTCCCAACATTGCTAAACCATCCCCCCATTTATCAAACCCCATAAGTTGAGCTTATCCAATCCCTTTATTTGAGCTTGATCAAATTCTAATCCACTTCCTCTCTAGTCATAATCTATCTTCATCATCCTAATCATTCTTATCCACTTCATCTTAATCTAATCACCCATCTATCTTAATCATCCTAGCCACCTATCTTATCCACATCATCATCTAAATCATTCAATCCAATCTTATCCTAATCACCCTCATCATCCTTAATCCAATTCATCAACATCATTCTAATTCCACCTCATCCAAATCAAATCCAAAATCCAACCAACATCAATCCATAATCTTCCAAACCATATTCCAAATCCAATCCAAAATCAACATCAATCCCAATCAACATCCAAGTCCCCCCACATCATTATCAAAATCCAAATCCAAATCAACCCAATCAAAAATCAAGACCTTAGTTGATTATTATAAACCTTTATTCACACTTGCTTGAGATCATTAGTCTATCTTAAGTAAATCATTCAAATCAACAATCAAACCAATCAACTCTATTGCTTAAGTGCCATTAGTCTACCTTAAGCATAATAGGATCATCAACCATCCATCAAATCAAAATCAAATCAAATCATCCTAAGGTCTTGAAATTTGATCCCTAGCATCACAATCACCCATTATCCTTCATTTCATCTCATATCTCTCCAACAAAATGGATCCTTATGTAGCAATGCAACAATTACAAAGACTTAGAAAAGTCTATGAGAACATGGATCCTAATGCTAAGGAAAAATGCAAAATTGACATTAAGGATATACCCTTAGCACACCTCATCATTGGAGAATCTCAAGCCCCTACCCAACCTTCATCATATCAACAAACACCCTACATATCACCCCCATCCACATCATATCAATCTTCATTCTTTCAACCTTCATCATACCTACCTTCATCCTATATACCCACACCATTGACCTCATATCAACCTTCAACCTCATACCAACTTCCATCATATCAACTTTTACCCTCATATCAATCACCATCCCCTTACACATCCATGCCATCATACTTATCCAATCAATCAATACCTCCAACTTATCCATCTCCCAACCTTTGTCATGCTAACTTTGATCAAGGGAACACCAAGCTAGCACACCTTATCTCTGAAATCCAAAGCTTATATCAACAACCATCTCCCCATGCAAATCCCCCATCCCTTAATCCCCATCCTCCAATCCCTCCATCACCGTACCTACCTTACACTCCATCAATCCCAAATCCCCCAACACAATGTCCCTCCAATCTTAATTCATCACCCTATGTATCTCCCAATCCACCAATCCCTATCACCCATCCACCACCTAATCCACCATCAAATCTTCCAAATCCTAACACCACGACATACAAAGAATCCTTGTGGGATTTCCTCCAAAGAATATCACCAAGCAAAGCAAAGGAATCCCCCAAACCCTCCACCCCTCCAACACCACCATCTAGTCCAACACCTATCCTTGAACCCATCCATGAACCATCACTACCTAAACCCACCACCCACCTATCCAATCCCAATCCTAATCCCACACCAACCACTATTATTATCCATCCATTATATTGTTCATCAACCCATACACTCATAAAAGACACCATCCATTAGCTATTATCAAGGAATCAAACACCCTCATGCAATCCAACATCCACCAAACCTCTTGAACAATCTCACATCATAACTCAAGAACCATCATGTAGCCATGTTCAAGAACACATAAGTCAAGCACCTATCGCATCCATCCAAACACCTATCACATCCATCCAAGCACCCCCCACATCTATCCAAGTACTTCTATCCAAGCACACGAGCTATGTCAAGAATCAAATCTAAAGCATGTTGAAACATCAACCCCTTCTCCTAATCAAGATCTAACCATTCCATCTAATCCCATCCCCGATCCCCTCCCATCTATTGATCAACTTATTGATCTCACACCATCTTCTACCACCCCTTTACCATCCCCCATGAATCCTTCACCTCCATCTACCCATCCCATCCCAAATCCACCCTCCTATTCACTTGGACAAAGCACTTTCATCCGTGGTGACTCCCTTGTACGAGGTGAACAACTTCCATCCACCACCTATCCTTCTTCAACAAATAATGGACTCGCGTCTTGTTTCCAAAGCACCAAACATCCCATTGCATCTCACATACTCCAACATATGAACTATCAAGGAAAAGGCTTAGACCTTCACGAACAAGGCATCTTGGAGCCCATCCACACCACATTCCATCCATCCTCGCATGGCCTTGGCTATACATCCCAAGGCAAACAATCTAAACATGTTGGTACCACCCACACACCTCCCAAAATCCATTCATCCAATCCCAAACATGGTACATCTCATCGCACTCCAAAAACATATGTTGCCATCCCCCCTCCATCATCCTATCATTTGCAAAAGCATGTGACCATCCATCTTCCTCCATCAAATTTACCTCCACTACTTCCAACTCCAAATATTCCTATTAAATCCAATTTACCTCCTATCCTACCAACTCCAAGCATCCCTATCCACAAATCCTCTTATCCTCCCATCCTCCCAACTCCTAATGTCCCCATCCTCAAATCTCCTTATCCATTTATCCACAAATCCACTTCTAACCCCTCCACCCAAAAACCCCCTAAAATTCCCAATCAAGACCAACAAATGCACACATCCTTCAAACATGAAGCTTCCCCCAAATCCATGGGATTCAAAAGGAAAAATTTGAATGCCTCGAATCATAAAGCACAAAAGCCTAAAGATATTATCTCTTCCAAGCAAAATAAAAAAATCCAAAAGGCTATCAAATCCCACACCATCACAAGAAAAAGAAACAAATAAAAATGGTGTGGGTCCCTAAACAAAAAGCACCAAACTCTAATGAGGCATCCACATCTCAATCCACCCCAAAATCCCAAACATCCCCCTCCCCATCTAAAAATCCCATAATTTAAGTCCATTTGGGTCCCTAAAACCCCAAATCGACCATCCAAAAATCCCCTATCCCGATCCCCATTACTCCCAACTCCACATCCAAAGTACAAGCTTCCAAATACATCACGATGTGTGCAACCGTTGGTCTTTGTTCCCCTCCACCATTTGACATTCCCACATACCCCCATTTCTCCATCTTTCATCCACTATCCTACATATCTTCCCCATCACAGTCCTATGGTCCATGCTATTGCATAATCCACATCATAACCCACATAGTCCACATCATAATCCACATAATCCACACCATAATCCACTAACCACCATACATTGCATCTTCTCCTATCTACCAACATCTATGCAATCATCATCCAAAATGCTATCCAACATGGGACCATCTTCTCTGTGCTATAGAAACGGACGCTAGAGTCCCCATTCCATTAAAAAAAATAAAAAAAATCAAGAAAATAGTAAAGAGAAAAAAATTCGTTCAATAGTGAAAACCACTCCTCGTGGCACCTTGGGCAAGTACCATGATGAAAACCCCTTGTGGGCGTCATGTGTAATCCCTTCTTCATCCATTTTGTATCCCTACACTTGGGGGTAAAACCATATCCTTTAGCCACATCCATAATATCCTTTGCACATCTTATCCACTATCTTATCCTTATCCCATCATATTCCTATCCTATCCATCACCTATCTTTATCCTATCATATTCATATCCACCATCCCCTATTTATCCTAGCATTCCCCATCTATTCTATCTACTATATCCAACTCCTTAGATCTTGATAAAGACAAGGGGCAAAATATCAAAAAACATGCTTTGGACACCTCTTGGCATACTCCCTTTTCAAGCATGTCCTCCATCCAACCTATTACAAAAAGTCCATCCACTCAAACATGAACCCATCATGCAAAATCCTAAGCATTGGGGCATATGATTCCTTGCAACATAGCCCTTGGAGTAAATCCTTATCCCCATCTCTCATCCATGTATCTTGCATCCCTATCTCTATCTTCCAATCCATCTATCATGAATCACCTCTCTATCACCTTCCACTGACAATCCCTCCATCTACTTATCATGTATCCCTACTAGATCCTTTATCCCCCATCCTATCCCTTATCCGCATGTATCTATTCATTTGTCAGAATCTCCTACCCATTATCCTTTCCTTGCCAATCCCCCAACCCAACCCCATCACCTTCACCTCTAGACTTAGTGTTCCCTTGTCATTGGTATCTAGCATAAAGGTTATCCAAATGCAATCCAATGCAACCGTCTCATAATAAACCATTCCTTTTCTAAAATCATGAAAATCCAAAAGATCAAAAAATCATGAAAATCCAAAAAATTAAAAAATCAAAAAATTAAAAAACACAAAAAAAATCAAAATATCCACAAAATCCCAAAAACAATCATCATTAAAATCACCCAAATCATCCAACACATCATCCCACATCATCATCACAAATCAGAACTATATATCATAACCACCTGCATCTTAATGTGCCTTGATCCCGTGGATACAGGGTATGTAGGTAGTCTGGAATATGCAGGAAGTTTCCAGTACTCAGGTACCTAAGATGCACCCATCCAACCCGCTGAGCTTACACTAGATCTAAGCATCGCATCACTTATCAAAGCATTGTCCCTTAATCAAACATCATCAACTATCAAATCAGCATCAACCACAACTTGTCACCATCATATCTTGAGCCAATCTTACAACATCAACTAATCATGATCCAATCATCAATTGATTCATGCCTTAGAATATATTGTTCCTACGATAGGCATAATCTATCAAATCATTATTCATCTTGGCAAGAGATACAATGGCTACTTGTTTGGTTTGTTGGTCTTTTTGTTTTTGATTTTTATCTTTTGTCCTATTCGAAGATCACATCAAAGCTACCTTGATCTCACTATATCATGGTATGTGGCAAAAACATCTAGAATGGGGCATAGTCTTTTTTTTCTATGCTGTGCTTGTGGGTTGGTTTCATTACTCCAAGCTAGTATTCATATCTTGTTGATCATAGGGTCGGTTCTAGCATATTGATCTCCTTATGCATCTAAGGTTCATCATACCTTTTGTGTACTAAGGACTTATGCTATGAGTCCCCTTCCCTCGTCTAGACAAGGTTGTACTATCTTGGGCATGCATGAGATCATCCCTTTGTTTGCGTGTCTAGTCCATGCAAATGTTGGATAAACATCATCACCCTGGTCTTCTATACCTTGGTGAAAATATCCACTTTTCTATATCAAACCTAGGATTGCTCTAAATCATGTTCAACACAATGATCATCCATTTTCCAATCCATCATCATTCTTTCATCTCACCCCTTATCCTCCAACCACTTTTATCAATATGTTCCATCTATTTCGAGAGCACATCCGAGTTCTTGCAACCCGCCTATCCTCTCGAGGGGGCATCACCATTACCAATTATCCCCAAACCTTACCCTATTCTTCCAAGCCAAAATCTTTTTTCTATCCAATCCGACTCTGTTTTAACTTCTTTGAAATGATGTTACTTAATCACAACACCATCTCAAAGAGGGGCAAATGTAGACACCTAAAATTGGCTTGCTCTACAAACTAGTTTCCCGTACCTCTACACCAATTTATCCCTCCTATTAATTAAATAAATTCATTTTATTTAATTAATTTATTCCTAAACATCTGTCTATCCCTTGTGATCAATTAATTTACTTAATTTGTCACTATACCTTACAACACTATCCTCATCAATTAAATAAGTATTTCTAATATTTATTTAGTTGATTTTGTCCATTTCACTAATCCTTGTTAATTAGATAAATCATTCTTATCTAATTAATCTATCCTACTGATCAATCTACCCTGGCCTACCTATCCCCTAGACCTAGGTTAATTAAGTTAAACACTTAATCAACCTTGTTTAGCCCATCCTTCCACACATCTTTGAATAAAAATCAATCTTATATTCAAATGGTCAAAATCCCCCTTACCCCTCATTTATCACCCTCTTACACATGTAAGAGTACCTCATTGATTCCTAGCCCTTGATCTCATCTTTTGATTCTCACCCTCCATCCTCATTTCCAAAACTCTATAAATGAGACCCTTCTCTAAGCCATTGAAAGGGACTTCTTCTTGCATCAAACCTCTGCCAAAATCTCTCCAAAATCCTCTTATCATACCATCATAATTCCAAAATCATGCCTCATCCCTATCTCCACCTCCATCTAAGTCCAAATCACTCATCTACATTGTGTTGAAAGCATTGAGCAATCCACATTTCATCATCATTAGGTAAAATCTAAGGAACTCTTGGGTGCAACTCCTTCTCGCAATCTTGGATTTGTGAGTCAAGTGAAGGTATAATCATTTGTATTTGCATTTGATTTACATTCTACCTTCATTTTGTTCTCATAGATCACACATGGTTTGTGGTATCCTAAGAACAATGACTTCAACCTAAGTGCCTACACATATGCAAATTGGGCAGGATGTGTAGATGACATAAAAAGTACAAGTGGTGGTGTGTTCTTTCTTGGAGATAGAGCTATGTCATGGAAAAGTAAGAAGTGGGATTCAATAGCCTTATCTACTACAAAGGAAGAGTACATTGCAGCAGCATCATGTTGCACATAGGTGCTATGGATGAGACAAACTCTAAAGGATATCAAAGTTGAGTATGGTGATCCAATTCCTATTTTCTATGATAATACCAATGCCATTAACATTTCAAATAATCTAGTGATGCATTCAAGGACAAACATATTTCTATAAGGTATCACTTTTTGAGAGAGAAGGCTGCCGAGAAAGAAGTGAAGCTTGAGTATGTGCCTATAAAAGATTAGGTTTTTGACATATTCACAAAGGCTCTTCCTAAGGATACATTTGAGTATCTCCAGGAGAAGTTAGGGGTTATTTCCCCTTCTTCCTTGAACTAGATGCATAAGGAAGTGCATCAGTTCAGTATGATTCACAATTCATTCTTTTCTAGACTGATGATGGAGGCTACCTCTTGGGGGGAGAAGGTAGTGGCATTGAAGAGTGTTAAAGTCAAGGGGAGTAAGAGTTGGTGCAAGATGGTTTAGAGTAGTTGAGATTAGTGCAAGTATGTGCAGTATCTTATTTAGGGGGAGAAAGATTCAAAAAGGTGTGACACCATTTGCCATTGATGTCAAAGGGGGAGAGAGTTCAAGTGAAAAACAAAGGAAGAGTAAGATGTATAAAAGAAAGGCAGAGTATGAGATAGTGAAAAATTGTGTTTTGATGGTTTTGAACACATCATATGTTGCCATCAATAACAAAGGGGGAGATTGTTGCAAGTATGTGCTAATCGGTGTTTTCATTGATGTCAACATGTTTGTGTTGTCATTGGTGTCAATTGTATCTTCTGATGTTGCAGTTGTTAGTTGATTGAGTTGTTGTGTTAAGGTGATTTGAATAGCTTTCAAAAGTGTTGATGATGTTAGTAGATTGTTCTTATTGCTGGGTTTCCAAGTGCTTTTGAGAAAATTTGATAAAAACTGAAGACAATGTTGTGAAGAAGTATTCCAACTTGCAGGATACTATATGAGTTTTTGCTCCACATTCCTTCTATGTTGAAGACTAAAGTGTGTGTTTTTGATATGTTTTAGATAAGTGGTTGAAGATGTTAGATCTAGAATTTGGTGCTCTGAAATGTTGTGGTTTGAGAGTTATGTTCACCAGTTTGAAGACTATGTCTGTCAGTGTTTGCAATACAACCTGGAGAAAGTATTTTGCTCTGCATTTCTCTACAGTTTGGTTTCTGGTCTTGCAATTCTAGATGAGTGTTCCTAAGATCCATATCTATTCTCTATCCAGGACTTGTGATTTAATGCTCTGGAATGTAGATTTATTGAGTAACAAAGCTTGGCAGTGTTGATTGTGAGCAGTCTGTGAACTATCTTCAAGTGAGATTTGTTGTAACTAGATTTGTTGGCTTCCAAGTGGTTTCATGTTGTTCATGGATGTTTCTAGACTGTGTTAAAGGCTTGTACTTGGTCCACAAGCTATGATTGGGTTCTTGGAAGTGTGTACCTAAGTGTTCTTGGTGTGTACACAAGTTTAGCCAACTTAGGTGTTGACACTAATTGTGTATGTGCTTCATGGATTAAGGAAGCATGTTGAAGCGTGTGAAGATGTATTTAGGCCTGAGTTAAGCCGTGAAATGTTCTACCTTCATTCATTTCCACTGCGGGAATGTTTAGGTACAGATCTAATTTGAATTATGTATGTTTGTTGACCATGGAGATTTTTTCAAAGGTTGTAGAGTGTGTTGCCGACCTTGGTGAATGTTTCAAGGTCGATGATTCATATAAATAAGTGTAATGGATTCATGTGTACCGGGTGGTGTGCAAAGATGGTGATGTTTGTGTTGTGAGCCCCTTTGGCAATGAGCTTATTGCAGTGAGCATTTCTTTGGATAGTGAGTCTTTGGGCAGTGAGCCTCTTTATAATTTAGTATTGATACTACTTTATATTGTGAGCTATTCCTCACCGTGGTTTTTCCCTTTTAGGGTTTTCCATGTAAAAATATGGTATTCTCTTGTGCATGGTGTTGATGTGTTTAAGTTTCTGTTATCTATTTTTCATGTTTAATCTTCATAACAGAATAAGGGTTTAAGTGAACTAATATGAAAGTGATTATGTTTGTGAGAGTTAAATTTTTTTTATGCAACTGATTCACCCCCCCTCTCAGTTGTCTTATGCATTCAACAATTGGTATTAGAGCAAGGGTTCCTTGGAAGAAAGCCTAACAACTTAAGGTAGATCTGGGATGGTGCACAAGACAGACATTCCTCAGTTTGATGGATTTGACTATGCCTTCTAGAAGGTAAGAATGCAAAGTTATCTTATTTCTCTTGTTTATAATGTGTGGAGAATGGTTCAAGAAGAATACGCTATACCTAAAGATGGTCTGGAGACTACAATGGAGATTAGAGCTTATGAGACTAATGGTAAATCTAGGAATACCCTACTAAATGCTCTATCTAACACTGAACTATTGAAAGCTTTGGATCTAGAGAAAAAATGAAGAATATCTATGAAGGTGATGATTTTGTCAAGAAAGCTAAGATGCAAAATCTAAAGTTCAAATATGAAACTATGTGGATGTCTGAAGATGAGAACATAACAAGCTATATGAAGATAATTGATGAAGTTGTTAATGGTATCAAAGGTCAGTCTAAATGTGTTGGACAACTGAGAGGGGGGGTAAATCAGTTGTCCCAAAAACTCAAACACTTCTACACTTAAACATTAATCACTTGTCCACAGTTATTATGATTAAACAATGAATGCATGAAATCAGAAACTTAAACATAGATGCAACATTGAACACAAGAGACACCATATTTTTATGTGGAAAACCCCAAGGTGGGGGAAAACCATGGAGAGTATTAGCTCTCAAAATATATTGCAATCTTTGTAAAAATGATGTTCAGGCTTGGTCACTCCACGGGCCTAGAACATACTAGCTCACTGCCATGAAGTACAGCTAGGTCTAGTAGGCTCACTGCCTCAACCCTAAACCTAGAAAGATTACAATGAGGGTTGTTAAACCCTGAGGGCTATTAAACTCTACTAGTGGCTCACTGCTAGGCTCACTACTAAAATCAACATCTTCTTCATGTCTGATATTTAAACATTGAAGTACAATAGTTCCTCTACTCTTCTCTACCTTTCCACCTCTTTCCTTATCTGCCCATCTTCGCACAAGGACATCTTTTCCACGACTCAATTACAAGTATTTATACACTTCATCAACCTTGGAATGATTATCAAGGTCAGCACTACAATCATCAATCATTAGAATAATCTCCAAGGTTGGCATTACAAACATTTACAAAATAGGTCTTGACCTAATACAAAATTATGCTAAGGAATTGTAGTATAGATGTATGTGGATTATGCCACACCTTATTTGGGACTCAAACATGATCTTCCATGCCACAACACATTTCCATAATCTTCAAGTGATCTCTGTAATCACTGGAATTAACCAAGTCAGCTCAGACTGGATACACGTTACGTTATCTGGGAATAATCTTCAAACATGATTTCAATTCCTTAACACAGACCAATGTAAAGGTAGGAACATGATTAGGAGGTATCCACAAGCACATTGAAATCATCATGAGAAACCACACAAACTCAAAACACTTTATCCATGAGATTCTTCACCCCAGAGCACATGAACTTCACTGTCTTCAATTGTCATAAAAGAAATATAGCTTGCGAACCACCAAAACATGAACCATTGTAATTGTAGGCACTTATCATCATCCCAGACTTCCATCTAGAACTACAAAGCAAAACACTTTAATGCGAAGGAATGAGGAGCAAAATACTTTCTCTCAGGCACTAGTAAATAATCACAAAAAGCAGGTTTTACTCTGGTGAATGTAACTAACTCAAATCTTCATACCGAAGGCTCAAACTCAGGATTTAGCATCGTTAGCCATGCTTCTAAATAACTTTCAATCTACAGACCAAGATCTTTAGTTAGCAAGAAATGCAGAGCAATCTTCTAGACTGTTCTTCAGTATGCAACTCACTGTCTTCACTATGATTCACACATTTACTTTTTGATTCTTTTGGAGGGGCTAATTTTCTCAATATCCTAAACATATAAAGCTTCTAAACAAATAACAAAATAGGATACAGTTGACACCAATGACAACAAAGATATGTTGACATCAATAACAACACCGATTAGGTACATACTTGCAACAAGGTCTTGGTGGAAACTTGGGTGATAATGAAGTTGTGAATAAAATATACTCAAAACACTTCCTAAATCTTATAGTCATAAAGTGTCTGCCATTGAAGAATTTCTAGATATGGGTAAGATATCAAAAGATCAATTGCTTTATAAACTGATTTCCTTTGAGATGAGAGAATTTGGTACTACTGATGGTCTTGTGAAAGTTAAGATTGCTTTTAAAGCCAAATGAGAAAAGACTGTAAGATCATATAAGTATGTTGTGGAATCAAATGAGGAAGACTTTGATGAGATTGAGGCAAAATTTGTAAGCAGAATGAAAAAAGGAATTGAAAAATTTAGAGGTAAGTTACCTTTCAAATGTTTAAGTTGTGGTAAGATTGGTCATTATGCTTCAAGATGTCCTGATAGAGCTTTGAAGATCAAGAACAAAGAAGGCAAAGGTAAGATGGTAAGGAAAAGTTACTATGTTAAAGATGATGATGATGTAACTAATGATGAATATGATTTTGAAGATGATAGTGCTAGTGAATGCTTATTTATTGCCCTAAAAGAAGAACCTATTTCTACTAACCTTGCAAGTTGTGTGGAGGAAGGAAGTCCAGGGAAAGAGAAAGTGATGTCTACATTTCATGCTAGAAAAGAAAAGGATGAATCGATCATTGACATTGGATGTTCAAATCACATGATAGGAGATAAGAGTAAGTTTGTTAAATTGAAAAAGTATGAGAGGACTAGTTAGATTTGGTGATGATGCAGCTGGTAAGATTTGTGGAAAAGGATCAATTACTTTTGATGGCATGTATAATATAGATGATGTTTTTTATGTCAAAGGCTTATAGCATAATCTTCTAAGTGTTGGACAGATGTGTAACAAAGGATACAATATGATGTTTAAGGACAATGGATGTGAGATAGGGAAAAGCTCTAGAACAATAACTAATGCTGGTAAGAAGACTCATGGTAATGTTTATCAATTGTAAGGTACTGACGATTGCTGTTTGTTGACTCAGATAAATGAAACCTGGTTATGGCATAGGAGGATGTGTCCTATTAACTTTGATAATATTGTGAGAATAAGCTCAGTTCAATCTATAAGAGACCTGCCTAAGATTGCGAAGCCTGCTAATATCATTTGCAAAGAATGTCAATTTGGGAAGCAAACAAAGACAAGTTTCAATATAAAAGAACAAACCTCTATTGTTCTATTGGAATTGGTGCATACAAACTTGTGTGATCCTACAAGAATAAGAAGTCTACAAGGTGATAGGTATTTCATGCTACTTATTGATGATTATTCAAAAATGACTTGGGTTACTTTCCTTAGAGAAAAATTAGAAGCCCTAGACAAGTTCAAGGCATTTAAAGCAATGGTTGAAAATGAAATGGATTTGAGAATCAAGTGTTTGAGATCTGATAGAGGTGGTAAGTTTACTTCAAATGAATTCAATGATTTTTGTGAAGAACATGGGATAAAGAGACAATTGTTTGCCTCGTGAACTCCTCATCAAAATGGAGTTGTCGAAAGGAAGAATAGAACAGTTTAGGAAGCTTCCAGAATAATGATCAAAGAAGAAAACCTACCAAAAGTATATTGGAAAGAATAAATTCACACTATTGTCTACATTCAGAACAAAGTGCAAGTCAAAGCAAATGGAACAAACACACCTTATGAGATGTGGTATGGAAGAACTCCTACTGCCAAGTATTTCAAAGTTTTGGAAGCAAATGCTATATCAGAAGAGATGAAGAGTTAGGAAAGTTTGATGCTAGATGTGATGAATGCATATTCCTTGGGTAATCTACTAAGAGCAAAGCTTACTGGTGCTACAAGAAAAGGTTGAGGAAGATTGTTGAAAGTGTAAATGTGAAGGTAGATGAAGATATTCAGATAATCTCAGAGCCAAATGGATATAAGTCAGATGAGTCTGATGATACAGAAGTAGTTGAAGAAGACAAAGACAAGGAAGTTCATATTGATGAAGAAGAAGCTTCGGAAAGAGTTCCTAAAACCCCCAAGTATGTGCAAAAAAATCACTCAGAGGATCAAATCATTGGTGACAAAAGAAAGGGAGTTTCGACAAGAAGAAGAGTTGCAGAAGAATAGGTAAATCTCTGTTTACTTTCAAAGGTTGAACCTAAGACAATTAATAAAGCATGTAAAGATGAACATTAGGTCAAGACAATGAAAGAAGAATTGATGCAAATTGAAAAGAACATGACTTGGGAACTTGTCCCTAGGCCTACAGATAAGAATGTGATTGGAACAAAGTGATTTTTCAGAAATAAGTTGAATGAGAATGGAGAAGTGGTAAGAAACAAAGCTAGACTTGTATGCAAAGGCTACTCACAAGTGGAAGGAATAGAATATGAGGAAACTTTTACTCTGGTGGCAAGACTTGAATCTATTAGGTTGTTTCTGGATTATGCAACACATAAAGATTTCAAAGTATATCAAATAGATGTAAAGTCTGCTTTTTTGAATGGAGAGTTGGAAGAGGAAGTATATATAGAGAAACTGGATGGATTTTAGTTATCAAACAAACCATATATGGTATGCATATTGAAGAAGGAATTGTATGGATTGAAGCAAACTCCTAGAGCTTGGTATGCTAGGTTAGACATGTATTTGTTGCAGCAAGGATTCAGCAAAGGGTCTGCAGACAGTAATTTGTACATCAAGGTAAGCAAGGATCAAATCCTAATTATTGAAGTCTATGTGGATGATATAATCTTCAGTGGAAATGAAGGTATGTGTAAGGACTTTGCAAATGAGATGCAAAAAGAATTTGAGATGTCAATGTGTGGTGAGATGAACTTCTTTCTTGGGCTGCAAATTAATCAGATAGATAAGGGCATTTTCATTTCACAATCAAAGTATGTCAAGGAGTTGTTGAAGAAGTTTGGAATGGAAGAGTCTAAACCAGTTATTAGTGCCATGACAACTAGTTGCAAGCTAAGCAAAAATGATGAATCCCCTAGGGTTGATCAGAGCAAATATAGGTCTATGATTGGAGGATTAATCTACCTGACTACTACCAGACCAGATATCATGCATGCAGTTTGTCTTGTGGCAAGATTTCAAGAAGATCCTGGAGAGTCACATGTTATGGAAGTAAAGAGGATATTTAGGTATTTGAAGGGCACTTTAGACCATGGTTTGTGTTATCCTAAGAACAATGATTTCACCCTAAGTGCCTACACATATGCAGATTGGGATGAATGTGTAGATGATAGGAAAAGTACAAGTAGTAGTGTGTTCTTTCTTGGAGACAGAGTTGTGTCATGGTAAAGCAAGAAGTAGGATTCAGTATCCTTATCTACTACAGAGGCAGAGTACATTACAACAGCATCATGTTGCACACAAGTGCTATGGATGAGACACATTCTAAAGGATATCAAAGTTGAGTATGATGATCCAATTCCTATTTTCTATTATAATACCAGTGCCATTAACATTTCAAATAATCCAGTTATGCATTCAAGGACAAAGCATATTTCTATCAAGTATCACTTTCTTAGAGAGTATCATGCCCACTTTTGCCTTGTGGCCATGAAACAAAAAAGAACATTTCATGTCCACATTTTCCATGTGGTCATGACATAAACAACCAAAAAAAAAAACTTTCCACCTGTCCCTACAACCCCGTCGCACAAGGCGGAGGAGGCATACAAGGTGCGGGTTACGATATCCATGACACCTTTTCAGGTGAACCGAAACAAGGAAAAATAACATAAGCATCTAACACAAACATCAATATAGAAGAAGTATCACAAAAAAGGTAAAAACTCTAGATAGGATGCAATATTCATAAGCATATGTAAGACAATTTCGTTCATTATAACATGAGAAACATCAAGAGAGTTTTGGAGATCAAATTTCAACCAACAATATATTTTCCTATAAATATCAAAGGAGATAAGAGTTATTAACATCCATTGAATCCTATGAGATCAAATAAATTACAGCCAATAAGATTACATTACATATGATGATTACAACGTTCTCCAACTGGAGCATCATACAATTGCACTTTACAATGTTACTAAGATGGTCCCATCAAGAATACACGTAGATAACTGAAGGTATACACCATACTCATGAGTTGAATAATGTCATTTCTTGTAGATCAATGTCCTCATTAGGCCAGGGAAGAACTTAGGGGTGCCAAAATAAAAATTTGGATGATTTTCATGTTGGGTGCAACTTTATGATGTACATGAATTGATGACTTGTAAATGTCAATCCATAAATCTTTTATAGAGCTTAGACTTCTTCGTGAATATTTCAAGTAGTCATACTTCTACCCAAGAGCTTGTGAACATCTAGAGTGTGCTTGTGTGGTTGTCTAAATTAGTCCTAACTAAACATGCTTGTAGATGTTGAGGGAAGCTTGTCAATATACTCTCATGCTAAAAGGAGAGGGTGTCATTGAAACCATGTTTCCTTGTCAAGGGAAGCTTGTCTCTATATGTAGGAGATGGAACGTATAGAAATGTATAGTAAAAAAAAACACTCCTAATCCAAAAGAACATTTCCAAATGGGGAAGTGGCTCATTGACATAGAATCCTAAAGTGTGTTGTGCAGGCTTGAACTAAGCACTATTTAAAAGCACTCTAACGTGGCTACTGTTTAGAATTGACACAAGTCTAGTGTAGTCAAACTAAGATCTTAGCCATTAGTCAGAAACTATGGAGGCTCCATGTGCTTGTAGCCTCGATCAGAGCTATAAGCTTATAATGTGGATATTGATATTACATATTGCAAATGTAGATCTATAGAGTATTTCCTTTCATAAATATGTGCCTAAGCAATAATAGGTTAATTTATTTCTCAACTTGTTGTGGAAACCATGCTTTGCATGGGTCACTAATGAAAGGTGTTGTTTATTTCTCCTTTTTTGCAATGTTAGTGTTATAAAATTCAATGTGTAAGATATGAAAGAGGGTGTGTAGTTGAGAGGAATACAAAGAGTGACCTATTCAAATATTTGACTTCAACACTACTAAAAGATAGTCTTGTGAGTCAAGTTTGTGGGTGGTTTTGTCGTGTGCACAAATGGTTTGGATTAGTTTAATTTTCTAAGTATTGTCCAACTTGCAATTGGAAAGTATGTGTGTTGAACTACTATGTGCACCACCTTTTGTATAGTGAGCCTAGGAGTCTAGAAGGTTCCTTTGCGTAGGATGTTGATGATGGCCATCAACCAATTGATGTGCATAGTGCTATTGGTTAGTGTTGAGGTTCCTTTTGACAAGCATGAACAATTTCTCCCTAGAAAATTTATAGATCGTAGGATAGGAATTCATGGATATATGGTGTTGTGATATGTTACAAACAACTCACATCAGGGGGATGTCAAGACTCAAAATATAGGAATCTATAGAAAGTGGTATTATAGACAAAGCACATGAACTATTTGATAGAATGCCTCAAAGAGATGTCATCTCATGGTTTGCAATGATCGCAGGATATACACAAATTGGATCAGTTGAAAAGGCTTTAGAATTATCAAGCAATGCAACTAGCAGCTATAAAACCAGACTCCACAACAACATTCTCTATAAGAGTGAACCCTCATCTTTACAAAGAAAATTCCTAAATTAGTAACCGCATGATCCCTCTATGAAACCCCTTTTATCTAAAGAATTAAGGAAATAGCTCTGCATATAAAAAAAATAATACCTAAATGAAAGAGGCAATGAAAATATCTTGCATTGAAATAAACTTTGGCATATTCATAGAAAACACAATAATGGGTTTTAGTTTTTTGTGGGATTGCAGCAACCATTTTTTTCATTCCTTTAGTTTCCTTTTCTTTCCCTAAACATGAATTCTTGAAAGAGAAAAGATCTAATGCAAATACCTTAAAAAAATGAGAAAACAAGATTTCCTCCATGGTCTTGGATTGATACCTTAGAGGGCGATTATTTTGTTTGCCCTTCACAGTCCCCTACCTCTCCTCCCATCTCCTCCATCACTTCCCTCCTGTTCTCCTCTGGCCGCCTCCTATTCCCCCCCCCTGAATAGGGTTAGGCTTTTATAATATAGTTAAGAGAATGATATTAGTTGAGAGGACACGAATTCATGCATCATCTCCTTGGTTTTCCAGCATGGAATCCATAAAATTCATTCATATGCAAAAAGCAAAATAGAGAACCAAAACTAAAAGTGATCTTTTGGGCGGTCGTGCCATCAACCCCATTCACAATTTGGATATCTCCGACTCGTCATTGTTTGGTATCATTACACAAGTGATATTAAGGCCCCTTACTTTGCTAGAAATGTGAATATTTATATGTGCATGGACACTTGCTCGTGGTACCGATAAGAGTTAGAGTTATAAGTCTTCATTGTTGTGTAAAATCATGAGAGTTAAGCTAATGCTCATCATTTTAACTCAATCGTTAGTATTGTGAGTATTTGTATTGTGACAGTCTCTTATAGAGATGAGTTTATAATCTAATATGACCTCATTGAACCATGTCTTTATAACTTAATAATTTTTATGATGTCAATTGGGCTTAAGTTTATTTTTCCCAACTATGACATTGGTGTTTCTACTAGATAGCCAATCATTATGTTAAGTAATTTGCACTTGCCTAGTTACAATAACACATGATATATTCCTTGATCATGACATACATATTCATGACATATCGTTAACCTATCATGTCGACACTATTGATGACATATAAGTCTTAGTAAAGATCTATTACATGATGACTAAGATGGGTCTAATGAGGCACCCTTGTGAAATTATTCTGACTTTCTTGATAAATGAATGTAGATAATTATTAGTGAGTTTATATTGCACCTAAGTAGAATGGCTCATGGTTTAATATATAAACCAATTGTATGAAAATCTTATCATGACTATTATTATCTAATGATCTATGTCTAGTTTGAGAGATTACGATAGTGCCATTAATAGGCTTGATTTAATATTGGTGCATCCTTTCATGAATTTTATGTTGAATGCAAATATGAGCATTCTTCCATGTGGCTATTATGTTGTTGTATTATATTTGAAGTTTATATAACCTAGGACATGTCTATAAACCAACGTCGACATTAGTCGATCAATTATTAGACTATCCTTTTAAACTAAAGACCATGGTATTGGTTGATCTTATCTCTCCAATGCAATGCCCTGTGAAACACTTAGGATATCAACTTAAGATGGAAAATATGTTAGAATGATACAGGAACATTCTCTTTTAGGACAACCTAGAGGGTGTTTGCTAAAGGTCCCAAGGAATGATGGGACTATGTGTTTTAAGCAAATGATATAAATCTCAAGAACCTTAGTAGTTTAGTTGTTGTCTACATTATCAAACTTGGTATTCCATAGTGGATTATGGTACATAAAGATTACACATAAACTGTGTATAATATAGTAACAAATTTTGTCTTCTATAATATTATTAAGGTTCCATTCCTTAATCTTATCCTCTCCGCAATTGTAGATGACAATAATGGACTTCCTTCAACCTCTAATGTTTTAAAATTTATATATTTCACTAAATTGATACCTCCAAGGAACACAATTACATTTGACACAAGATACAAGGAACCAGCTTTAACAAAGCAACCACTATTTGATCTCAACTATTACTCTTACTTTTATCAGACCTAGATTACCTCTCATAGCACCATCAAACATGGGCAAGACCAAACACTTTTCTTGCAAATATTAATTTAATCCATTAGCTTGTCAACACAATTTTTTTTGGTTTGTTTTGTTTTGGTTTTTATGTAAATAGTATCAACATTATCATTATATTTATATATGAACACTAATTGCATGTTCAATTTTCCTCATAATCTAATTTCCTAAATATTAAATGTTTAAACTACAGTAAAATTGATTGTATGGCAAGGTGGGTAAAATACAATGGTGAAAAGTTAATTTGGTAGGTTTCATTCAATACCAATAGCCAAAAAGTAAGAACATGATTACATGCTTTAAGTAAGATGATGATTCCAATTCTTGATTCTTTAATGTGTTGAAGCAAATGAACATTATGTACAAACTATTCAAGGTGGTGGAATTGTAGTATGCCAATTAATATGGAGGTCTTCCACATGAATTGACCTAGTTGTATAAATCAACTTATATTGTTACTTAAATATTGTATAAGAATATTAACTATTTATCAAATTAGCAAATCTTGTTATAAATTATGATTAATTCAAGTATCCATATATTTTCAAGATTCATTTTGTGCATGTGTTCTCTTCTTTTACAAATGTACTTTTGTATATGCAAAAATGCATCCTCTATTATTAATTATGAGAATTGATTTGATGAGAATTCATATAAGAAACTATTAGCGACTCATGTAAATACATCCACTTAGAGACAGAAAACCCTTCTAGAATTCATGTGTACACCCAATTCTCAATATGCAATTTAAACATAGCAAATCAGTTAGTACCCCATAATCAAATCACAATAGCTCTAATCATCAGATCACCACATAAATAAAATTTCAGAAACTCAACATCATATAAACTAAAACTTGTACCTCGATGTCATCTCGAACGGGCCAGGACCAGGGAGACACTACAGAGAGAAGGTTGTAGAGAAAGAAGTGAAGCTTTAGTATGTGCCTACAAAAGATTAGGTTGCTAACATATTCAGCAAGGCTCTTCCTAAGGATACATTTGAGTATCTTTGGGATAAGTTAGGGGTTATTTCCCCTTCTTCCTTGAACTAGATGCATAAGGAAGTGCATTAGTCTAGTATGTTTCATAATTCATTCTTTTTTGGACTGATGATGGAGGCTACCTCTTAGGGGGAGCAGGTAGTGGAATTGAAGAGTGTTACAGTCAGGGGGAGTAAGAGTTGGTACATGATGGTTTAGAATAGTTGAGATCAGTGCGAGTATGTACAGTATCTTATTTAGGGGGAGAAATATTGAAAAAGGTGTGACCCTTTGCCATTGATGTCAAAGGGGGAGAGAGTTCATTGAAAACTAAAGGAAGAGTAAGATGTATAAAAGAAAGGGGGAGAATGAGATTAGTACAAAATTGTGTCATGATGGTTTTTCACATCATATGTTTCCACCAATGACAAAGGGGGAGATTGTTGTAAGTATGTGCTAATCGGTGTTTTCATTGATGTCAACATATTTGTGTTGTCATTGGTGTCAACCGTTTCTTTTAATGTTGCAGTTGTTGGTTGATTGAGTTGTTGTGTTAAGGTGATTTAAATGGCTTGTAGAAGTGCTGATGATGTTAGTAGATTGTTCTTATTATTGGGTTTCCAAGTGCTTTTGAGAAAATTTGATAAAAAACTGAAGACAATGTTGTGAAAAAGTATTCTGACTTGCAGGATACTATTCGAGTTTTTGCTCCACATTCTTTCTATGTTGAAGACAAGAGTGTGAGGTTTTGATATGTTTTAGAGAAGTGGTTGAAGATGTTAGATCTAGAATTTGGTGCTTCAAAACACTCTAGTTTGAGAGTTATGTTCACCAGTTTGAAGACCGTGCTTGGCAGTGTCTATAATATGATCTAGAGAAAGTATTTTGCATTCCATTTCTCCACAGTTTGGGTTTTGGTCTTGTAGTTCTGGATGAGTGTTCCTAACATCCATATATATGCTCTATCCAAAGGACTTGTGATTTAACTCTCTGGAATGTAGTTTTCTTAAGTAGCAGTGCTTGGCAGTGTTGATTGTGAGCGGTCTGTGAATTGTCTTCAAGTGAGATTTGTTGTAGCTAGATTTGTTGGCTTCCAGGTGGTTTCATGTTATTCATGGATGTTTCCAGATTGTGTTAAAGTCTTGTGCTTGGTCTGTAATCTATGATTGGGTTCTTGGAAGTGTGTGCCTAAGTGTTCTTGGTGTTTACACAAGTTTAGTCGACGTGGGTGTTAACACTAATTGTGGATGTGCTTCATGGATTAAGGAAGCATGTTGAAGCATGTGAAGATGTATTTAGGTCTGAGCTAAGCTGTGAAATGTTCTACCTTCATTCCTTTCCATCATGGGAATGTTTAGGTCCAGACCTAATTTGAATTATTTATGTTTACCGACCTTGGAGATTGTTTCAAAGGTTGTAAAGTGTGTTTCTAACCTTGGTGAATGTTTCAAGGTTGATGATTGATATAAATAAGTGTAAAGGATTTGTGTGTAGGTGGGTGGTATGTGAAGATGGTGATTTTTGTGTTGTGAGTTTGAATTAGAGGTAGCAAGGACTTTCATGTGGTAGAAGACCTAATGCAATGAGCAGAAGTCATCTACAATTTTTAGAGAGGCTGTGAACATGATGATTGTTGTGCTTCATTAGAACTAAACTTAGGCATGTGGTATGTTGGGTCCCAAATCTAAACACATCAAACTCTAAATATTTGCCATTTCTTATGCTCAAGTTTAATAACAAACTTGGCCAACAAAGACAGGAGATTGTTTGCACGTGTCTCCCCTTCACTTTAGGTTCTACTGCACCTAGGGGGGTATCCCTCATTCACAACAAAAAGATTTAACTTTGACTACCTCAGGTAGAATGCTCTCATGTATGGACCAAGATTTGTAAGATAAACGCTAGACTGACAATATTCTTGGACTATCTCCTCAGGTTAAATCTAAGAGCATGCAACACCTAGACCCTACTCCTAAAACCTAAAAGATTGAGATTTTGAAATGATTTTGTTTTATACTTGGCTTTAAGATTAGGGCTTTGATTCATAAACTCAACACAAACTCTGACTGTTGCTTATCCCAGGGCATGGAGTCAAATAGACATATATGTGACTGCTTCTCATAAACTCAACTGACATTCAAGTTTCAAGGGGTTGGATTGGTATTTGCCTTACAAACACCACTCAAGATATAGTATCTTGCTAACTCTACTTATATATATCCCTGCTGCAATGTGTTCTTCCCCACATTTAATCTATTCCTTGAACAGAAGTAGAAGATTAATTATGCAATACAGAAAACCTGTATTCTAGAATCTCATATAACCCTTGGTTATTTGATTCAGAAGAAAAACATGGTAGATGCTATCATATCAGTTCATGGTAGTGAGCCCTTTTGGTAGTAAGCCCTTTTGGCAGTGAGCCCTTTTTGTAATGAGCCTATTGCAGTGAGCATTTCTTTGGATAGCGAGTCCTTGGGCAGTAAGCCCTTTGGCAGTGAGCCTCTTTGTAATTTGGTATTAATACTACTTTATATTGTGAGCTAATCCCCATTGTGGTTTTTACCTTATAGGGTTTTCCACGTAAAAATATGGTGTTCTCTTGTGCATGGTGTTGATGTGATTAATTTTCTGTTATTTGTTTTTCATGTTTAATCTTCATAATAGAATAAGGGTTTAAGTGAACTAATATGGATGTGATTATGTTTGTGAGAGTTTAAAGTTTTTGATACAACTTATTCACCCCTCCTCTTAGTTGTCTTGTGCATTCAACACATATATGATCATTGAGGATGATTTCATCAACCTAGATATTTTATTGGTGAAAGGATGCATACATTTACCCTATGATTCAAGTATATTGGTGACATTGTGGTTATTTCTTACCAAATGGAAGCAATTGAGGACCTTGTTAAGGTTTCCATCTATGCCTAGGACATCTCTTCAAAGGAGGTGGGTGAATACTTGTTGATGTATCCACGCAACCCCTCTACATCACATCAAGCATCTTCATCGCAACATGATCCATATTATATTTTTGTCTTCCCACCTTAGGAGGAGCTTGATTGTATCACTGATACTAATCAATTACATCATTTTGTATGATGTATATGCATAGACCTAATCAGGGTATATTAGGTGATATCCATGTAGTTGAGAGTCCCTCTCTTAGATTTAGTGACATATGTTAATCATACCATTGCTAGAATAGAGAGATCCTATACATCACCCCATCAATGCACTCCTAGTCTACAAACATTGAAATACCCTAAGCCTTTGGTGGACAAGGCCTCAATTTCACATATATTTTGCCTTCAAGTTCCATTCCTCTCACATTCATAGTCCATTGAGTTCATTGTTAATGACCCAAGTGTTGGATTTGAGATCAAAGTCGCAGAGACTTCTATTCATGATGCTATTGACACATGTCTACCAACATATGGGTGATTTGGATTGACATAAAGATCCTTTTGCAACTACATAGGAATAATTTATAATTAATCTTACATATATAGTAAAATTTACTCTATACAGAAACTCATGGATGTCTAGAAGTTAATTTTAAATTTATTTATTTTTTCCACACATAGCTTAGGTCAGCACTAGATATTCTTAGTCTGAGATTAGGAAATGTTGTCCTATTTTGCTTCCCAGCCAAATAGTCCAAAATCCATAAAATCTCTAAGTGTTTTCCCCTTTAGAAATACAAGGAAAAACATCCCAAAATTGACTAAGTCCAAAAATCTTGAGTTTTCCTTGAGTTTTTAGCATTTTCAGAGTTTCAGAGTTTGGAATTCTTCCCTTCACCATGCCATCCTATTCGGCTCTGAACTCCTCCTTGTCCCTTGCAAAAATCCTCTAAGTATTGAAAGTGTTTCAGAATTTGGACTTTCCTTGATGCAGTCATGGTAGGAGGGTTCACAGAATGAACTGTCCAGACCGTGAAACAAGAGTAAACACAACGGAAACAACTCAAAGATATAGAACAAATGCAGATTCAGTCATTCAGTATACCATAGATTTCAAATACGGATTAGCCGACAACATGTAGGCTTATAATTAGGGCTCATAGGCTTGATTACAGAATATCAGAATATGCACAAGATATAGCTTTGAAGTCTCTTTGCAAAGAATCCAAACTATCAACTATCACTATTATCATCCACTACTCCTAAGGATCTTTTACATCAATATATATCATCTCCGGATCATAAGATTCCTCCGCGTCGGCCAAGGAAGATCACAAACTCCAATGAAGAGTTGTAACCTGTGTACACGAATAGGTCAGACCTAATCATGTAGAACACCTCCACAAATGAATAGAATAATGTACAGATCTCAAGGAAGGTTAGCCATGAACCAAAGATCAATGAATGATGTGTCATTAGGCTCCACAAATCAAGGAATGCTCTGCAAGTCTTCTCCTTTAGCTGATTATCAGAGGTTGTCAAGATGCTCTGTTCTAAGAAAATAGTTGATCTTTTGATAGTGATAACTTTTTGGTAACTAATCCAAATGCTCTGAGATTCAGATATGATGTAGATGAATGAATCTAGATGCTAAGTCTAGCTATGTAAGATCTGAAATGCAACTACGGTAGAATGCAGACCAAAATACAGAAACCGCTACTGACTGAATTGCTTGAACTGAAATAGAAAATGAAAAGAAACAAACTGAACTGCAAACAAACTGAAAAGCAAATGTTTTTGGTTGATGCAAGATTGCTCTTGAACCAGGATGCTCCTGCATCATTCCTTCTTCCCTCTTCCTTTCCTTTTGGAAAGCGTAAGGCCTGAAGCCCGATACCCAATGAGTGTTAAATTTTCTAAGGCATTCTGCCACTCCACGAAGCCTTTCATGTGGGCCCACAGTAGGCTCGCGGAACTGTAGAAAGCTACCAAGTGGTGGGTTTTGTCAACTCAGCATTTAAAGAAAAAAGAGTCCATGTCACATAATCTATGACTTTTCCTCCTTTCCGTGGAGTATTCCATTGATACTTTATTGAAGATCGTAGAACAACAGGAAACTGCCACGTAGACAAAAGGCAAACAAAAGAAGGAAAGATCGAAGCCCATGTTCCATTTCTTTTCCTTCAAAATTTCTCTAAGTGTTTTGGACTTCGGGGATTGAAACTTCCTTCTTCTTCCTTTTCATAAAAGGTAGAAGACGGAAGCCCCGAGGCCCAAACTCTGCCAAAACTTTCAAATATTGGATAAGTCCTTAGACTTTCCAGGCTTAGACTTTCCTTCTTCCTCCTTCTCTAGGAAGGTGGAAGACAGAAGGCCTTAGGACCAAAGTCCACCAATATTGTAATATTCCTTTGTATAGTGGAGCTTGGGGGCGAGGTTTTCTTCTTTCTCCTTCTCTTTTGGAAAGCAAAACGCTGAAGGCCCGAGGCCTGATCTCTGATAGCTTCCACGATTTCTGAAACAAAGGGAAAAGAAGCAAAATCAAGGGTCCACCATGGTTAACCTTGATGAAATCTTGTTAATGAAGCAAAATACAAGCCATATTGAACGTCACATGTATAGCTCCAACTGGAATTTGTTGTTGGGCATTTATTGTTGCAGGTGGAGTTTCAGACGCAAGGTTTCAATGCAGATATTCGTTTAGCTACTTCAGGGAAGATATTTTTCTACATTTATGTCAAATACAAAATAGATGTTTCCAGACATTCCCTATGTAGAAATATCTTCTGATAGGCCCATAGGGCAAATTTATTGTAGTAGGTGATGGCGCCTCATTGTAAAATGCTATAAAAGGCATGAAATCAAATGTATTATGTTGGCTTTTAGTCTAAAAAACTATATCTTGTATCAGTTGTAACCATGTCTCTTTGAGAATAAACAAGAGATTTTACCTTTTCATGAATTCTTTTGCTCTATGTAATACTTTTGTTTGAGTATCCATTTGTGAATTCTTCTTACCTTCTGGATCTCAATTAGTTTCTTTTACCTCTGCAATGTTTATGACTTATGTATGCTTGTCTGTTATTTGTTGTTACTCTATGCATACATGGTTGATTTGAGGGTTGAACATTCAAACCTGGTGTATCACCTTTTCATTTCCAATTTCTCCTTCTTCCCCTTTTTCCCCAATAGTGAATAGATTAGGTTTAGTCTTAGCACACTCTGAATATCATATTCAGAAAAGGAACCATGCTTTCTCTGGAGGTTTGATTTCCTTGTAGGGTCCCACACTTGGAAATCACTCCAATGTTTCACTGGATTGTTGCAGCACTAAACATCTCCAATACATGGTGCAAATCAAGTGACAATACTTTCTAGCATGCCCGGTGGGACCAATTTAATTTGAATTAAGATTTAGGCTGAGAAATTGGTGTTGTTTTCAGTATTTTGCAATTTGGCAAACAAATTTCATGCACCTAGCGACTCTATAGACTCATGTTTTAGACCATTCCAACGTTATATGCTTGTGCAGACGTGAGCTTCTTCAAGAGGTAATTATCAGTTTCTTGAATTGCTTGTTGCTGATTCAAGGAGAAGAACTAGGTTATCTAGGTCTCCTGCAAGAAGGAATTACAGTGTTGTTCCATCTTACCCAAGAGCTCAGTCCACACCTCCTCCTGTTAGGTTTTAGTACTCAAGAAGGGGCTTGCACATACCCATAATAAATTTGAATACCCTAAATATGGCTCTACCAAGAAACCTACCCTTTGTGACCTTCAATGGAGGCAACCCTTTAGACTTGGCTACACACAATGATATCCCCACATCAAACCTAAAGAGTATCTCATTCTTTCTAGGTCATGGTTCTACTACACCTGCTGAACATATCAAAGACATATCCAATATATGTTCAATTCACCATATTCAACATGAAGATGAGGTTGTTAGACTCATGGTTTCATCTCTTAAGGGAGCATCTCTTCAATGGTTTAGGAGTTTACCCCCTGCTTCAATACATGATTGGGATGAGCTAGGAGAAGCACTCTATAAGTAATTTGGAGAAAGGGTAGACAATGTTTCTCTGTTGGAATAGCTAACAACAATAAAGAGAGCTCCTAGTGAGATGATGGCATACTTCAACTTCATATTTTAGAGGATGTGGGAGAGAATCCTAACTCTCCTCAGACCATTTCCACAAGGTGTTTTTTTATATTTTCTAAGAGCTTTAAATTTTGATATAGCTATTATGATGCAATCTATGGGTACTAATACCTTACCAGATGTATATGAGATAGCCTTGAAGGCTAAAAATTGCTTAATACATGCTGGGAAAATTGCTCCTAGACCTCCTGTACCTATTTTCTCATAATTGCCTTCACAAGTTCAGCAACTTCCTATTGCTCCCATCCCAGATCCTAAAGCCTCCACATATTCTCTTTCACAAGAAGAGAATGACCTCAAAACCCTCATGGCCAATTTGACCAACAAAGTCAATAGCATATCTATTCAAATTGTCCCCAAACCCCATCAAAATTATAACCAGGGGTAATCTTCAAATCAGAATTGGAATCAAGGTTATAATTCCAATAGAAACCAATGCTGGAACCAAGGTTACCAGTCAAATGGGTACCAAAATAATAACCCTTCTTAGCCTTTGCAAATAGTTAGACCTATCCAACAAATACCAATTGTTAATCTTGTTAGGGCGTTAGTCCCTACTCAAAACAATCTGGCCCAAGAGGCAGATTGGTGTTATCCTTGCAACCAACCTCATAATCAGTCTACTTGTGCTTTTGGAGCACAATAAAGAGCCCTAATGGTGGAAAACTTTCACACTCAGCAAGCATCATTGGTAGAAGCAGCCAATAGCAACCTTGAGGTATCAAATGAAGTTACTTCTGATACTAATTTAATTCTTTGGACTCCTAAGGACTTTTATGTTGTTAATCAGCCCATGGACGGTGTGATAATGCATGTAAGTAGTATTGCAGATAACACTAGGTCTAAGAAGAGGCAGTTAGAGGATAATCCCATGCCTACTGTATTACAAAAGGAATCTATATCAAAGTAAAAAGGGCCTAGTGTTGTGAATTCAACTCAAAACAGTAGGTGTGTTTCTACAAAAGAGGTTCCATCATCTTCAAAAGTGCCTGAACAGGCCTCAGAATAGTCGAAGAGGGGAAAATAGACATCTTCCATGCATAAAACAACCGTTCCTCTGAATATTGTAGAACAAATGAAGAAGACAAACATAAATGTGTTAATGTGGGAGGTAATGTCAATCCCCTCTCAAAGGGATTTGTTGCAAGAGGCTTCGAGGCAATTCCTAGTAGTTGAATCAACAAAGAAGAAGGAAAAGGGCCCAGTTAATCTTGTACAACCAAGTGAAGAGCAGGGGAGTCCAACAAAGAAGTCATCCCCTTTTTACTTGTCCCTAATCATTGGGAAATTCCTAGTGCACAATTGCATGATTGATTCAAGGGCCAGTGTTTTAGTTATGCTAAAGAAGATAGTAGATGCATTGAGCATCAAACATCAAGTGTATTACAGTTGGATGGCACTTCTATCAACATTGTTGGAGTGATCAAAGGATTGGACTTGACCTTACATGCCTATCCAAACTTGACTATTAGTCAAGATATTTTAGTCAATGATCTTCCTCCTTTCTTTTCTATATGTTTGTCAAGAGACTTCACAGCTAAGGTAGGTGGTTACCTTTCTTTTGACTAGTCTCATATGTTGTTGAGATCAAGATACAGCACACTGGTTCACCATTAAGAATGAACCAAATTCAAATTATCATGTAGAGAATTATGATCATAGCCTGATGAACCCTCATTGCATAATTCAGGGTGAGGAAGTGCATGATTCAAGGTCTCTTGAGACAACATCTTCACCCTTTCCAATCCCAAATATTTTCCTTGATGAGTGGGTGAAAGAGCACTTTGATTTTGATCCTTATGACACCATTGAAGAAACTGGTTTAGGCACCTACATGATTCATGAGGGGGACTCTTTTGTCCCCTATATAATTAAACCAGATGACGATTCTAATGGCCCATGGAAAATATTCTTTGATGGTGCAAAGAGAAGAAATGGAGTTTGGTGTGGGGGTCTTACTCATCTCTCCGATGGGTAAGAAACTACATTTTGCTCATATGCTATATTTCTCTTGCACAAACAATGTTACAGAATATGAGGCATTGGTCCATGGCTTAATACTAGTAGAAAAGAAGAAAATCACACATCTAGAGATCTTTGGAGATACTAAATTGGTGGTTAACCAAGTTAGAGAAAGGTGTGCAACAAAGAATTATCTCCTAAGAGGTTACATACATAGAGTTTGGGGCCTATTTAAGGGTTTTGATGCTCTCAACCTACAGATAATCCTAAGGAAATTAAATGCTAAGGCAAACCAATTGGCAATATTTGGTGCTCAGTTTTCTCATCCTACAGACATCTTTCAAGGCCTTGATCAGCATGTCAAGATTGTGGTCAAGCCCTCAAGTTCCTGATAATGATGTGAATTGTCAGGTTTTTGACAACAATGAACAAATCATGAGCTTCATCCAAAATGAAGACGAGTTCCCATCAACTGCATAGTCTAGGCTACAAGAAGGGTATGGTGATCAGATTATTCAATTGAAAACAAACAACTTGCCCAAGGGTTTGGTCATGCTGGAAACTATTTTTAGCCATGATGATGAATTCAAGGGCGAGAAGAAGACCATCACGTTCAAAAAGGAGGACTATCAAAAGGTTGTCATCACTTAGGACAAAGATTTATTGCTAGGAAAGGTATTTTGTGATGATGAAAAACAAATTTTATTCACCTTTCTCAGAAATACAGTGATGTTTTTGCATGGAATTATGAGGATCTAAAGGGTTTTGACCCTAATGTTTCCCAACATGCCATAGACCTTGATCCAAATGCCAAGACTGTCTGCCAAAAACAACGGCCTATAAATCCCAAAATCGAGCCTCTGATGAGGAAGGAGCTTGCAAAGCTCATTTAGGCTAGAATTATTTTCCCCATCAAGTATTCCACCTAGGTAGCTAACTTAGTGCTAGTGAGGAAGGAAAATGGTGAGATAAGGTTGTGCATAGATTTTTGGGACCTAAATCGTGTCTCTCTGAAGGACCACTATCCTCTGTTGTCCATGGACCAAATCTTATAGACTATTGCAGGGGCAAAAAGGTTTTCATTACTTGATGGTTTCTCTGGTTATAACCAGATATTTGTGAAAGAGGAGGATAGATTCAAGAAAACATTTACAACCAAGTGGGGAACCATGGCATATGCAAAGATGCCATTTGGGATCTCTAATGTTGGTAACACTTTTCAGAGGGCAATGGACATTGATTTCAAGGGCTTTATTAATGAGTTCATCCTAATCTATTTGGATGATATCACAATCTTCTCCAAGAGAGGAGAAATCACATGGAGCATCTGGAGAAAGTTTTGGAAAGATGCAGAGAGTTTAGGGTGTCTCTGAACCCCAAAAAGTGTATTTTTTTTGTTGCTTAGGGTAAGCTTCTGGGCCATTTGGTGTCAAAAGATGGGATCTCCATAGATCTAGAAAGAACTTCAACTCTTCTTTCTCTTCCTCTACCTACCCATAAAAAAGCTCTGCAATCATTTCTGGGGTAGATCAATTTTGTTAGGAAGTTCATCCCTAACTATGCTGGTTTGTTCAAACCTCTAACCCTAATGCTTAAGAAAGATGTTTTTAGGTGGACCAAGGAAGGAAAGGATGGCTTTGAGAAAATAAAGAAGGAAATTCCTCAAGCTCCTACTCTCATGAACCCAAATTATGAGGACTTTGTCATTTATGCCCATGGAGGAGAGAGCAGCAATGTAGTTGTCCTAATGCAACAAAATGACCAAGGTATGGAATAGCTCCTGGCCTTTTTTAGTCAAACTTTGAAAGATTATGAGGTTAGGTACAATCCCATGGACAAACATGTTTTTTCCATTGTAAGAGTATTGAAAAAATTTAGATATATGCTAGCAAATAACCATTTCAAAGTCTTGCTTTCTCATCCTAGTGTGAGAGACTACATAATGGGAATCAAAATCAGTGAAAAGAGAGCAAGATCGGTCACAAAGATCCTAGAATATGATGTTACTATCAAAGCCACTAAGTTGATTAGAGGCAGAGGATTGTGTGAATAGTTAACACAAACTACTATGGATGAAGTGAACTCATCCTATCATTTCAATGAGGCAGAACCTATAGCTGAACTAGTAGCTGTAAGTTCTTGGACAACAGACATGGCTAGGTTCCTATACACTGGTAAGTATCCTTATGGATTGGACAAGACTAAAAGAAGACATTTTAGGTTGCATTCCATTCCTTATGCCTTGGTGGATGGTGTTCTCTTTAAGAGAAATCTAGATGGAGTCTTTTTAACATGCATTCAAAAAGATCAAAAAGACATATTGTTGAGTGAGTTTCATGTTGGTCTAGCTGGAGGCCATTTCTCTGCAAGAGCTACAATAATGAAAATAATGAGGGTAGGTTACTTTTGGCCCACATTATTCAATGATGCTCTGTATGGGTAAGAAAGTGCAAAGAGTGTGCTCTCTTTGCAAGGAAGAAAAGGTTGGTAGCCCTCCCACTTCATCCTATTTAGGCAAATCATCCTTTTTCACAGTAGGGGCTTGGATTTCATTGGCGTGATCAACCCTACTTCTAGTGCTGGCCACAAATGGGTCCTGACTGCAACAGACTACTTCACTAGGTGGGTTGAAGTAGTCCTACTTAAAGACCATCATGGATTTCTTGGAAGAAATCATAACAAGGTTTGGAGCTCCTAACACTATCATCTCTGATAATGCAAGAGCTTTTACTGGTTTTAGGATAGCTCTTGAAGACTTCATCTAATTATTACCCTCAAAGTAATGGTTTAGCTGAATGTACCAACAAGAACTTGATCAAAATCCTGAAGAGGACCATGGGAACAAACTAGAGACAGTGGCATAATAAGATTATATTGGCTCTTTGGGCTGATAGGATCACCTATAAAAGAGCCATTGGTAACTCCCCTTTTGTTCTTGTGTATGGAAGAGAGGCTAGATTGCCTATATCTTTGGAGTTTCCTACATTAGAATTGGCTCAACAATTAGAACTGGAAGGAGAAGATCCTAGGTCTATGAGGATGGATGAATTAACTAAGTTAGAAGAACTTAGGTAGTCAGGCATGACTACATTGGAAGAACAACAGAAGCAGACCAAGAAATACTTTGACAAGAAGGCCAAGGATTAGATTTTCAAAGAAGGTGATTTTTTATTTTTGAAATGGGATGTTGATAGAGCCAAACCTAGAGGCCATACTAAATTTGATGCAATTTGGAGTGGCCCATATATCATCACCAGTTGCAAGCAAGCTAATGCTTTCAATCTTTCAAAGTTGGATGGTGAAGTTCTACCGATCTCAGTCAATGGGATCCATCTCAAGCCTTACTTCTAAGGTTGGTTTGAGATTTTGTATATATTGTTTTATTTTTGTTTCTACTTTAGGTTTTCCTTTTCCCTAAGTGTTCTTGCACAGGCTACACTCTCATTAGGAGAATGCATTCCTTGTTTTCTTTTTTGTGGTGTTGTTTTAAGGCAAGTTTCAATTGTTCCAGTATGCTTCAGTCCTTTTGAATCTATGCCCAATGAATGCTTAAGTCCATTGGTTCCCTTTTGTTTAGCAAGAAAACACCCCTAAGAAGTCACCAAAATGTTATCCTATTTTGCTCCCCAGCCAAATAGTCCAAAATCCATAAAATCTCTAAGTGTTTTCCCCTTTAGAAATACAAGGAAAAACATCCCAAAATCAACTAAGTCCAAAAACCTTGAGTTTTCCTTGTTTTTTTTAGCATTTTCAGAGTTTCACAGTTCAGAGTTCAGAGTTATTTCCTTCACCATGCCATCCTAATCGACTCCGAACTCCACCTAGTCCCTTGCAAAAATCCTCTAAGTATTGAAAGTGTTTCGGACTTCAGACTTTCCTTCGTCCTTCTTCCTTTCCTTTTGGAAGGTGTAAGGTGGAAGGCCCGAAGCTTGACCCTCGACAAGTGTTAAATTTTCTAAGGCATTCTTCCATTCTGTAGAGCCTTTTAGGTGGGCCCACGGCAGCTCACAAAACCACAGAAAGCTACTAGGTGGCGGGTTTCGTCAACTCAGCATTTAAAGAACAAAAAAGAGGCCATGTGGCATAATCTGTGATTTTTTTACCATTCCGTGGAGTATTCCATTGATGCTTTATTGAAGACTACATAACAACGAGAAACTACCACATAGACAAAAGGTAAACAAAAGGAAGAAATCCTGAAGCTTGCGTTCTGCTTCTTTTCCTTCAAAATCTCTCTAAGTGTTTTAGACTTCAAGGATCAGACCTTCCTTCTTCTTCCTTCTCATAAAAGGTAGAAGACGGAAGGCATGAGGTCTAAACTCTGCCAAAAATTTGAAATATTGGCTAAGTCCTTAGACTTTTGGGGCTCAAACTTTCCTTCTTCCTCATTCTCTAGGAAGATGGAAGGTGGAAGGCCCGAGGCCCGATCTCTGACGGCTTCTGCGATCTTTAGAAACAAAAGGAAAAGAAGTGGAATCAAGGGTACGCCATGGTTAACCTTGATGAAATCTTGTTGATCAAGCAAAATACAAGCTAGATTGAATGTCACATGTCCAGCTCCAGCTGGAATTGGTTGTTGGGCATTTATTGTTACAGGAGGAGTTTTAGACGTAAGGTTTCAATGCAGATATTTGTTCAGGTACTTCAGGGAAGATATTTTTTTGCATTTATGTCAAAGACAAAATAGATGTTTCCAGACATTCCCTTTGCATAAATATCTTTTGACAGGATCATAGGGTGAATTTATTGCAGTAGGTGATGGCACCTCATTGTAAAATGCTATAAAAGGCATGAAATTGAATGTATTATGTTGGCTTTTAGTATAAAAAAACATATCTTGTATCAACTGTAATCGTGCCTCTTTGAGAATAAACAAGAGATTTTACTTTTTCATGAATTCTTTTGCTCTGTGTAATACTTTTGTTTGAGTATCCATTTGTGAATTCTTTTTTCCTTC
Source organism: Cunninghamia lanceolata (assembly GCA_027924645.1). Classification (NCBI taxonomy): domain Eukaryota; kingdom Viridiplantae; phylum Streptophyta; class Pinopsida; order Cupressales; family Cupressaceae; genus Cunninghamia; species Cunninghamia lanceolata. The sequence continues at coordinate 2,948,576 of BSBN01000752.1, read as the reverse complement.
TGGATCTCAATTAGTTTCTTTTATCTATGCAATTCGTTTATGATTTATGTATGCTTGTCTTTTGTTTGTTGTTATTCTGTGCATACATGGTTGATTTGAGGGCCAAACATTCAAACTTGGTGTATCATCTTTTCATTTCCAGTTTCTCTTTCTTCCCCTTTTCCCCACCAGTGAATAGATTAGGTTTAGTCTTAGTGCATTTTGAATCTCATATTCAGAAAAGGAACCAGCCTTTTTCTAGAGGTTTGATTTCCTTGTAGGGTCCCACACTTGGAAATCACTCCAATGTTTCACTGGATTGTTGCAGCACTAAATCACTCCAACGCAAGGTGCAAATCCAAGTGAAAACAGGAAACATATATATACATGATTCACATCATGATAGTGAGTAGGTGATAATTTATGTATATTGTAACATTAGATTAACTACATGTTCTAATACTATTATAATGCTTATGTTCTAATGTATGTATATTTATGTAGGGCTCCATTCATCATTCTTAGCACAATAGTTGTCACTTTGAGGGGCACTTAACAAGGAGATAGGATTCACCCATATTATGATGTATTTTGAGTAGTTCATGTACTTTGATACATAGGACATTTGTATACATATTTTGAGATCCATGGTATTTATATACTTTAATCTACCTCACATTTACATATTTTGATCTAGGACACATGTACTTGTATCTACAACATTAATGTATACTTTGAGATCTATGTCATTTACATACTCAAATTTAGAACATTTACATATTTTGATCATGTATTTGAGTATTTGTGTATGTAGGACATGTTAGAATATATTTTGATCACTTTCAAACTTTCATATATACCTATTTTAGATGGAAAATTTGATCAAAGGACAATGAAAGATAATGCAATAAACCCAATACCTTTACTTCAAACCAAGTCCTCACACTTTGATAGAATGGAGTAGATGCTCCCTAATCTACTAGCTTTGTTCTCTATGATAGAAGATTGATAATGATATGTTGATCTTGGTCATAATTTCTGCAGCATAACACTAGTATGAGGATGAAGGATATGGAGATCTAGAGTCATTTCGACAACATGATGTTGTATGAAGTGTGGATCCCCAAAATGGCTTGGGTGAGGCTTGATTTATAGGAGATGATGGATATGAATGGATGGCTAGGATTAAGTGATACATGGATCAAGGATGAATGGTTGAGATTAAAAGATGTGGATGGCTAGGAATGAAAGATGATTTAATTTTGGATCACTTCATTTAGTGAAGGTGGTAAGTGGTTGAGGATAAGGTAGTGTGACAAATCGGTTGATAGTGTGACAAATAATTTAAATAATTTTTATTTAAATTGTGAGGTGAGAGACTAATTTAAATAAATATTTTATTTATTTAAATTGGATGATAAAGAAATAAGTGGGAATTAATTAAATAAAAATAATTTATTTAATTAATTGGCTAATGGGAGGATAAATGGGATTGAAAGGGATTAGTTAAATAAATATGATTTATTTAACTAATTAGGATGATGCAAGGGATATGTAAGGGTCCTAGGACAAAATGTGTCATAAAGTGTCTCAAGTGATGTCAAAAGGTGATGTCACAAGACACGTGTCAATTTTAGGTGTCTACACCTATGTACATCTATTGTTTAGTTGTTTCTATATATAGGTTCAAATCAATATTTACACTACTTTAGAATTTATAATTATCGATAATATAAATATATGTGCTAAAGTTCAATATACCTTTTGCATTCCTTTCATGTCATTAATCCTAATTAAAACTCCCAAAAAGATCACCTTTCTTATTACTAATTCACTATACCATTTTAACCAAGTGGAAAATTGATTACAAAGTTCTATTTAGTTTAATCCATCAATTACAAAGGTGTCATTAGAATAATGTTATCCATTTTTTACTAGTTTTAAGTGTAGACATCTAAAATTGACCATATCCTAACATCATCTTCTAACATCATAACAATAATACCACTTTTGACACTTTCAACAATATCCCATGCCCATCCTAATCACATTTGTATCATGTACAGCAAGTGGTGAATTCATTGATATTAGGTTTCTGATATTGTGTAGCTTTTACAACTTAATCTAATCTCAATAAAAGATTTTTGGACCAACTCTACTTCACTCCAAACCAATCCACATATACCACTCATCTAGTTCCAATCATTTTGATGATGAATTAGGTTTTCCACCTTGCTTTCAACAATATTTTCCTACCCATAGCAATAGTGTTTCTAAGACCTCCAATATTTTAAAATGATTGACTTGAATGCCAAATCATGCCTCCCCAACTAGGAGAAAATCTTTAAGAGATATTCAAGTGTGGGATCCTCTTTCCCACATCCTCTTGACCTCCACTTGGCCTTACTAAGAAATTACCCCTCATTCTGATCAACCATGACTCACACTCACCATGCCTTGTCAATAACATCTTCTTCCCAAGAATGACTTTATTTTATAGCTCTTCTATATCTTTAGGTGCAAAATCATGCAATGATGGACCAATGATAAAACAACATAAATGGTTCAAACAAGTGCAACTTGTTAACATTAATCACTAATATTATCTTCATGTAGTCAAGCAAATCCAAATTGAAAGAATCTTGTCCTACCTATTCTATGATCTCAAATAGACTAACCTCAGTAGCTTTATCTTTTGTCAAGGCATGTGTTTTATCTCCAACTTAAATTGCTCAAACAAGTACAACTTGTGAACATTTATCACTAATAAGATCTTCATGTACCCGAGAAAATCTAAATTGAAATCATCTTGCCCTATTTGTTCTGTGATCTCAAATGGAATAACCTCGGTAGCTTTATGTTTTGTTAAGGCCCATGTTTTATCTCCAACATAAATGGATCAATGAAGTGCAACTTGTGAACATTTATCACTAATAATATATTCATGTACTCAAGCAAATCCAAATTGAAAGCATCTTTTCCTACCTGTTATTCATAGATTGATCTAAAAATCCTAAGTTTGAATCTTCCCCCTTCAATTAAAAATTTTAAGTATATTTTTCTTTATTTTAAAGTTGTTCAACAATTCAAGGAAGGGTAGATATTTGGTATTATTTTAAATTCAAAGAACACATATTAATATAATAACAATGAATATTCAACATAAGCTAAATGAAAGTATAACTTAAAGTATCCACATGATAATGTGGAGAGTGTGGGGGAATAAAACACATTGCACATAAATCTTAGATGTCTAATTAATTGATAATAATAATAATAAATAATAAATAGTTAGACCTAAACTAGTATAGATATTTTAAATAGATCAATATAATATAATATATTAATTATATATTTATCTATATAATTATTAATTATTTTATTATTTTGTATTTAATTAAATTAATATATTTTTTGATACGTAAGGATAAAATTATATTAATTTCCAAAGAATTACAATCTTCTGCTATGCAAATAAACAAAAAGTGCAGAGACTCTTTGCATCTACCTAAACATCAAAAAATCCAACCCCTACCCAAGTCAACAATCAAGGATTACAAATCAAACATCTCTTGCCTATTGAGTTTTGGTTGTAGAATTGGCGCCATAAATAGTCTAAGAGCGTTGTTACAAGTTCCTCTTGATTTCCTCTAATTTGCAGATGCAATTTTTCCTTTTCTGCACTATGTGGCACTCCTTGTTCTGGCCCTTGTTTTGATCTTCTAAAAGAGGAGAAGCGGATTGTGTAGCTGTATTTTCAACTCTCAAGATGAGGGGACCCATAGATTCATCTAAAAATCTCATTTTTGAAGCGCTGACAACCTTTGCATTTGAGAGGTCTTTAGTAGCACCAGCTTGTGACAAGTTCTGCTCCCCCACGAAATCATAAGACAGCTCAACTTTTTGTATTACCTTTCTCATAGGAGAAATCTTGTTATCCTCCTTAGCATTTTGCTTCCTAGAGACTACCTTTGTGGGAGAAATATTCTGTTTGGCAGAGTTCACCACAAAATAATGATTAGGGGAAGAGTCCTTCCACCAGGAGGCCACCCGATTTGACTGGGACTTAATTGATGGGCAATCTACAGCAATATGGTCGGTTTCATAACATCTCTTGCACCTGAAAATTAACCCTTCATAATCCAAAGGTTGCTTCTAACATTGTCCATTGGCCCAAAAAACAACTTTAGCTGGAAGATCCTTGGAGGTATCCAACTCTACTAGGATCCTAGCTTAGGTTGTGTGACTAAATTTTTTTGAGTTGTCATCTGAATACACAAATTTACCTAGAGTTTCCAATGGTGACAAAACTTGATTCGAACCAATAGTGGAGAGGAAGATTTGGGAGGCGCACCAAAATAGGCAAAATTGTGAATGATTCATTGGACGGGTCAAAATTTGGATGCCAAGGTTTCAGCTACAATAAATTGTCTCCTCAAGACCATACATAATTCAGAATGGTGTTTTTGTCTTTCCTACAATCAAAAACCACAATGAAAAAACCTTTTGCATTAGGGTAAATTTCTAAATTGCTATTCATAAGAGGGAGCCAAGATTTCAAAATCCAATCATGCAGATCTCGAAGACTGGGCTAGAGGCAATTGAATCTACCGATTAATCTATTGTCAGAAAATAATTTCTCATTTTCACTCAGCTCCTTTGACACAGAAGCATCAAACTCTATAGAGAGAGATTTGCCAAAGCACTGAACCATCCTTTTGTTACCTATGCAAAACTAAGGTTTTTGTGTAGCATCTGGGGGAGAGGAAAACCCCGACTTGATCGCGTCTAAAAATGAGGGTTGCCCTCCACTGACCTTAGCTCAGGAGGCAAAACACCATGTGTCTGATTTGTAAGCAATGGATCATTCAGGAATGGAAGAGGGGTATCGTGGGATGGATTCGATGCCCTAATCTTCATGTCACTTGAAGGAGCATCGGAGGTCGATGCGGAGGTAGAGGTGAAGGGGGAAGCCGATGCACCATGTGAATCCACCAATTTTCCTTGCGAATCCAAACTGTAGTCATCCTTTGCATCTTTGACCATGGTAGCCACCGGAATGCACTCCCCCTGCTTCGCATCGTCCAGCCTAGAAACCCTAGCCTGGCAACCATTCGATAGTTTCACAATTTTTAGCATTTTTGGCAGCGAGAGCCCATTGTTTATCTTAAGATTTTAACTATAATATAATTACTTCTTCAAATTAAATTAATAGTATTAATAATAATTAATATATATTTATATAGTATTTTAAAATATATATGATATTTAAATATTTAAATTATATTTTAATATATGTGGTGTATAAGATTTTATAATATATCATATAATGTAAATTATATAATTTAAATTTTTAAATATCTTATACATATTCAAATATTAAATTTAATTAGTAATTATTAATTTGATGTATAAATGACTCAAATTTATGTTAAGAGGTTTTTGTGAACATACTCATACTATTACATTCCACCCCTTAATACTATTTTAAGTCACACATCTCAATGTAATTAATTGGTGCAGTCATGGTAGGAGGGTTCACAGAATGAACAGTCCAAACTGTGCAGCTGGAGTAAACACAATGGAAACAACTCAAAGATATGAAACAAATGCAGATTTAGTCATTCAGTATATCATAGAATTCAAATGTAGATCAGCCGGCAACATGCAGGCTTACAATTAGGGCTCACAGGCCTGATTACAGAATATCAGAATATGTGCAAGATATAGCTTTGAAGCTCCTTCGCCAAGAATTCAAACTAAGAACTATGAATCAATGCTAACTACTTTCCTAGGCATCTATTACATAAATATATATCATCTCCAGATCATAAGATTCCTTCGCGTCGGCCAAGGAAGGTCACAAACTCTGATGAAGAGTTGTAACGTGTGTACATAGATAGGTCAGACTTAAATGAGTAGAACCCCTCCGCAAATGAATGGAATGATGTGCGGGTCTCGGGTAAGGTTGGCCATGAGCCAAAGATCATTGAATGATGTGTCATTAGGCTCCACAAGTCACAAAATGCTCCGCAGGTCTTCTCCTTTAGCTGATTATCTGAATTGTCAGAAATGCTCTGCTCTGAGGAAATAGACAATCTTCTAATAGCGATAACTTTCTGGTACTTAATCCAAATGCTCTAAATTCTAGATATGATGTAGATGAGTGAATCTAGATGCTAAGTCCAGCTCCGCAAGGCTTTAAATGCAACTGCGACAGAATGCAGACCAAAATACAGAGACTGCTACTGACTGAACTGCTTGAACGGAACTAGAAAATGAAAGGAAACAAACTAAAATGTTTTTGGTTGATGCAAGATTTCTCTTGAACCAGGGATGCTTTTGCATCATTAATATAAGTTAAGATAGTAAATGTTAATGATAAAGGAAAGTGGTATAGAGGACATAGCTCTATGTCAATCTATAAATGTCGATGAGAAGATTTTTGTTGTATATTTCACTAGATGACCAAAATTAGGATTCTAGAATTGCATATGTGCCTATTAGGCTATGACAAATTAGAATTGGGGCTTGCTTAGGACTAGGTTACATTGGTGTCTTATTGTTTCGAAACCTCTTCTCTATGCAGTTTCATCCCTTACTAAAAAGTTCTTCAATTTCTATTTACCTTCACTTGTACCTATGTCTAGGACAAATGAGGTGCTAAAAAGCACCTTGGGGATTTGTTGTGTGTAGATGGAACTATGAAACTTCCTTAATCATGTGCCAAAGCTTGTTGTCAATGTATAATGATAAAAAATACACAAGACAAAGAGGCAAGTGTCTATGATTATGTAGTATTTGTCAATGGCAATGCTAATGCAAGTCTTATTATGCTTGATGGATTTATTTTATTCGACTTTTCAATGATCACTAATGTTCTTGGTCTTGTCTTTAAATACATGGTCCTAGGCGGTCAATTTGGGGTATCTGATGCATAAACTAATGGGTAACAATCAAATTATTTGAAAAGGTCATTGTAAGGAAGTGGGAAGAGAAGTTTGAATTATGGTACAAGGTCATAGGTACAATCCCATCTAAGGAACAAAACCTCACCTGCAATTTAGTTCAGGAGGGAAAATATCAATCTTCTTTCTAAGGTGATAGATAGTAGATATGGGTAATAGGTTTAGGGTTGAGATCAACTTATGTGCAAAATAAGACAAATTGAGCATCAGAACAATATATTTATGACAAGACCAAAAGTGAGTGTAAAAGAAGAAAGTAAAAGGGCATGTTATACACTTTTCTCCTTAGAGAGTAAGGTCTTACATTATAAGATAGACACTAAAACAAACAAACTACATCATTTGAGTTGAGGTTGTAGTTGAGATGACATACTAGGTGATGTGTCAATTAATATGACATTCACTCAAAAATGACATTAAGATGGCATACTTTGATGTGAAGTTGAAGCTTCAAAATGCCTAATCTATTGGTTTAGTTAGGATGACACCTCCAATATTGAGATTGCCCATGTTATATTATAAAATGTTATAATTGAAATAACACAAGATAAAGATTGTGCACAACCGTAATTCTACTTAACACAAAATAAAGATTGTGCACAACCGTAAACCTACTTAAATTTGTACACATTCAATTTAGTATACACATTTGTAAAACAAAAGACAAGAAAAAGAGTATTTTATTTTGTGAAATTGTCAAATTTTACAAACATCTATATATTTAGACTCGAAGTCTAAATTATCTTAATTTGTAAGATTTTTTTCTTATTATTTTTCTTCTTTTTCTTCCCCTTCTTTTTCTTCTTCTTCTTCGTGGAGAAGATCTAGTAATTATTGTTGGCCTTACAGTCGCAAACACTGTACCATAAATAAGTGTATTAGAGGAAAGGATTTAGTAGTTATGCATCCTACATTAATAATTGTGAAGAGCTCTAAGTTTTCTGAACCACACGGCTCTGAAATTTTAGATGAACCCATACTTGAGTTGTTAGCCTTACTCAACGGAGGCTTGGATTATTTCAAAATGGATCCATATTGAAATCCTGTGTGTTCAGTCATAATAACCAACGACATCATATGGTTTATCTTCCCATTTCATACGCAAGGTAATGAAATCTGCTGTGGAATCGTGCTGGCCATATAAGAACTATAATGAAATAAAAACCCAGAGAAAAATCGTATGCTCGTTTCTTCATGTCATTGCTTCTCTGAAACCATCACCAAACTGGGATTCTTCACAACCCAAAAACAATATATCTACAGATGACGAAAATCAGAGTATAAAATCCTATGCTTCCCTCTTGCTGGATTCTTTCAAAAACAAGTCTCTCTCTCAAGGTAACATATTGCACTCTCGTTTATTAATCACAGGACTTCATAAACATGTCTTTCTGGAATCCAAGCTTGCTGCAATGTATGCCGTCTGTGGCAACATGGTTGAAGCACACCAACTGTTTGACAAAATGTCTGAACGAGATGCCTTTTTATGGAACACCATGATCAGAGGCTATACCTGTAATGGGCTCTGTAAGGAAGCCCTTAGATTATACTACCAAATGCAAGATGCGGGCGTACATCCGGACAATTTCACCTTTAACTTTGTGCTCAAGGCGTGTGCTTTGCTCTCTGATTTGAAAGAGGGCAAGGAGATTCATGATCACATTATCAGAAACGGTTTTGAGTCTGACTTATTTGTGAGTAATGCTCTCATATTTATGTATTCTAAGTGTGGGTGTGTGGAGATTGCTCGCCAGTTGTTTGATAACATGCCTAAGAGAGATGTAATATCATGGAATACAACGATTGCAGCGTATGCCCAAAATGGGTTTGCCTCTGAGGCTTTGACACTGTTTCATCAAATGAGAATTAGTGATGTGAAGCCTGATTGTGTGTCCACTGTCAGTGCTCTGCAGGCATGTGCCAGTCTAGAAGCTCTCAGAGAGGGCGAGGGCATCCATAATCTGATCATCAAGAATAGGTTTGAATTAGTAGATGTTACTGTGGGGAATTCCCTCATAGCTCTGTACTCCAAGTGTGGGATGATAGATGTCGCTTTCAAAGTCTTTGACAAGATGAAGAAGAGGAATTTGGTTTCGTGGAATTCAATGATTGCAGGATATGCTCAGAATGGACGTGCCAGTGAAGCCTTGAAGCTTTTTCATCAAATGCAACTGGAAAATTTGAAACCCAACCAAGTTACCATTGTGAGTGTACTCCGAGCATGTGCTGACTTAGCAGTCCTCCAAGAGGGGAAGGAGATTCATGATTACATTATCCAAAATGGTTTTGAGTCAAATGTAACTGTGGCAAATTCCCTTATAGCCATGTATGCGAAGTGCAGAAGTCTAGATATTGGAAGGCAATTGTTTGAAAAAATGTCCGAAAGGAATGACATTTCATGGAATATAATGATTGCTGGGTATGCCCAGAATGGACAAGCAAATGAATCGTTGTCCATCTTTCATGAAATGCAATTTTCGGCTATAAAACCCAATGCAGTCACCATGATTAGTGTTATTCTTGCCTGTGCTCGTTTAGCTTCACTGCAACAAGGTAATTGTTTTCATGCATACATTATTAAATGTGGATTTGATTCAAATGCGATTTTGGAGACAACTCTTATTGACATGTATGCCAAGTGTGGGAGAGTTGATTTTGCACACCAAACTTTTCAAAAAATGTCTTGGAAAAATGTTGTGTCATGGACTGCTATGATTTCTGCATATGCAAGGCATGGGCTTGCAGAGGATGCTCTTGCTCTTTTTGCACAAATGGTAAATGCAGGAATAAAACCAGATCACGTCACCTTCACACATATTTTGAGTGCATGCACTCATGCAGGCCTTGTTGATGAGGGTTGGAAAAACTTTGAGTGTATGAGTAGAGATTATGGCATAAATCCAAGAGTGGATCATTATGCGTGCATGGTTGACCTTCTCGGTCGTGCTGGCCATCTTGATGAGGCAGAAGTGTTCGTATCAAACATGCCATTAGAACCCAATGCTGGTGTATGGGGAGCATTGCTTTCAGCTTGCAGAATTTATGGCAACATTGAACTTGGAGAGCGTGCAGCCAAACGCCTTTTTGAACTTGAACCTGAAGATGCTGGAAATTATATCTTGCTGTCAAACATGTATGCTGCAGCTGGCAGATGGAATGATGCAGCAAGGATAAGAACAATGATGAATAATAGGGGGTTAAAAAAGACACCTGGATGCAGCTTGATTGAGGTAAATAACAAGGTTCATTCTTTTCTAGTGGGAGACAGATCACACCCTGAATATGAGAAAATCTATGCATTTTTGCAGACCTTGAATCGGCAGATGAAGGAGGCAGGGTATGCACTTGATCCAAATTTTGTTCTCCATAACATGGAGGAGGGTCAAGAAACATAAGCTTGACAGCCATAGGGAGAATCCTGTCATTGTTATCAACACAAGCCCTGGTACCCATATACAGATTCCAAAGAATATTCGTGTATGCTAACTGCCATGTTGCCACAAGTTTGTCTTCAAGATTGTTAGCCTAGAAATTATTGTGAGTGATTCAAACTGCTTCCATCACTTCAACGGCAGATCGTGTTATTTTGGAGATTATAGGTAATCTAAAATACAAGAAGCAATAAACATAGATTTGCTCGGTTTGAAGTTTATGCATGCTACCTGCCTTGAGAACAGCCCAGATTTGAATCTCATATTGTATTGCAGCTTTGGGTGGTGCATCAAGATTTGAGATGTAATAATTCATAATGCAGGGGCGAAGTGTATTAATTATAGATGGAAGTGAATAATTTTGTAAGATGATACCACAAGTTGGTCAGTAAGCATATTCATAGATCAATACACTGAAATAATCCATAAGGAACAGCTAAATTTTTTTAGAAATTTCCCATGCTCATGAAGACCCTGATTCTTGATTTGATTATATATCAGTACTCCAACAACAGTAAAGGTGATGCATTTAGAGTCGGCATCTCTTTATCAATCACATTTGAGGTCAATGATATTACCTGGACTGTGATTGAATTATTTGGTAATCTAGAAGAAATACGGAAATCAGTTGATTAAAGGGTATTATAATCTTATATAGATTCTTGTAAAAAAAACAGTGCCTTGGTTTCTCCTTGTCTATGATTCCAGAAAATGGGACATAGCAAATTTGAAAGCAGCTACATGTGGAAGTAGTTTCTTGTTTGTTCTTTAGATCTGATATTGAACCAATTATAATGCCAAATTTGCATAATGCAAGCAGCAAGTAGAACATAATGAAAAAATGCATTAAAATTGAAATTTTGGAGAATTATTATTGTTGTTAACTTATTACCCTGTAGCCTTTCTACATATAGAGGAATTTAGAAGCTGTCAACCATATGCAAAATGGGGTTGAGTATTTGATATGACTTAAAATGCTCAGGGACTTCCTGAGATGGGACTTATCCAGAATAAAAATAAATATGCCTTAGATTATTCCAGTAACATGGATAGTGGTTCAATGGAGTTGTCAACGTGCAACATGGGTAACTAATGTAGGAGTAATATTTAAAGCTACAAATGTAATGAGAAATGTTATTCTGACGTATTTTTACAACCATCACACTTAAACATTTCATGCAATAGAAGCAGTACAGTGAACCTTCTTTTCAGATCTCCCTTAGTTGTCTTGTGTGTTAAACTGTTAATGACGTCAAAATCAGCCAAACTATCCTTGCACTCTTTCTTTAGTAATAATCTCAAAGGAGAAATACATAGAAGAGGAAGATCATAATTTATAGCCGTAGAAGGAAAATTAAAGCAATAATATTCCATGATATAAAGCAAGTGCAAACGAGTCTTTTCACAAAGTGATTTAAGCATGAAATGTATGATAAATTTGAATGCTGTAGAGTGAAGTACAGACTATCCCTCATGAAGAATGGTTGGTATTGTTGGTAATGTTCAATGCTCATTGCAATGTCCACTTCCATATGCACGGTTCCTAAGAGAATCCTTATTACATTGCTTCTAAAGAGTTATAGTGATGCTAATGTATTACATATCATATTCATCAACTTTAATAATCTGGATTCCAATATGAAAACATACCAAGAAGGGGGTCCATGGTGGAATTTTTTTTACAATTGACTAAATAAGATAGAAATTGCACTTTAAATTAAAGATGTAAGGCAGAAACAAAGGGTTCTTAATCCATCGGCTAAAATTGGATGGCTCTGAGTAACATGAGAAATAACCAAGCACTGCTCTTGCTATGTTACTCCTCTTAAGCTATCTAAAATTCCTTACTCTTGGGTGCTGGCACGGAATGGTATTGATTCTTAAAGGTGATCAATAGAGACTGAAGCAGCCATAAGTGAACAGTTTAAGGGTACGCGAAGGGCAAAATTACAAGCATCCTCTATAAGAACGAACAGGTGGGATAGCCACCAACTGCTGGTTATCAAAGAGTCAAGCACAAGTATTGAGTGGAAAACTGGTTTGCACACCCATTTAAGCAAAAAAGAAAAATCAAACTTGTTAAAGAATTATAAATTGCAAATAGATAGTCCAAATCATTGTCTGGATTAATATTCCAACCATCATATTTTATTTCATTTGCATGTGCTAGGAGGAAAATTATTTGAGGAAAACAGATAATTGATTTATTGAGATTAAGCCTTATTTTAATGGGATCAACCTATCAACTCGGGGTCAAATACTGATTAGAATAAGTGGTGCCAGGTCAATCAATTATTTAGGTTGAGTTACCTTCAGCATTCCAACAATTCAGTTTCCATCTTAGCTTTGCTGGTTAGTCTACTTCGGATTGAATTTAAACTGTTTCTGTGATTGTTCTGCAAATCAATCGTTCTCTAAGTTCATAAATCATTTAATAATGGTGTGAATTTGGGTTACTTACAAATGTTCAAACACAATTACACAACCCTTTGGCCTCGAATTATTTATGGTTGTATAATGTATTATATTTATTGCTGATAATTCCAATTTCAGGTACATCATGATTTTGTTCATTTTCCAATACATTAGCAGTTGATTCCAAATGTCTTAAAACATAATGATTCAGGAAACTAAACGAGGATACAACGACAGTTGATTCTAGATATATACATGGCCAACAAAATCTGTCCAATCTTCTAATACATTACATGACTTATATAGCTCTTTCTACGTGCAGGCTCAGCTTTCTGTCATTCTTACCAAAAATAAACAACATATTCTATATTCTTTTCTAGATAGCTCTGCTGCAGCTGATACCGAAGCCATCAGCGATTTCCTAATCAAAAGAAATTTCTCTTCAGAACAAATGATTCCTAATGTCAAAACCTATGCTTCCCTCTTGCAGGCCTCCATCAAAAACAGAATAGTCCGCCACGGGATTCAGCTTCACGCCCACCTAATCATCACTGGGCTATACCAACATGGTATTCTGGGAATCAAACTTTCTGCCATGTATGCCATCTGCGGAAAAATGGTTGATGCACGTCAAGTGTTTGACAACATGTCTCAAAGAAATGCCTTCTTATATAACATGATGATCAGAGGGTATGCCTGCAGTGGGCCCTGTGAAGAAGCTCTTATACTCTATAATGAAATGATAAAGACAGGCATACAGCCAGACAAGCTCACCTTTCCCTTTCTGCTCAAAGCGTGTGCATCGTTATCAGCGCTAGAGGAGGGCAAGGAAATTCATTATCAGATAATCAATGCAGGACTTGAGTCTGATGTTTTTGTGGGGAATACTCTTGTAGCTATGTATGCTAAGTGCGGAAAAACTGAAGTTGCTCGCCAATTATTTGACAATATGTCTGCAAGAAACGTAGTATCATGGAATGCTATGCTTGCAGGGTATGCACAGAATGGATGTGCCAGTGAGGCCTTGAAACTCTTTTATGACATGCAGCAGGAAGACATGAAGCCCGACCAGGCAACAATTGTGAGTGTGCTTTCGGCATGTGCTGCACTATCAGCTCTGCAAGAGGGCAAGCATGTTCATGGCTGCATCATTCAAAATAGATTTGAGTCAAGTCCTTTTGTGGAGACTGCTCTTATAGACATGTACGCCAATTGTGGGGATATAGCTGCTGCACGTGGATTGTTTGAAACTACTAAAAATTATGTTGCATCATGGAATGCAATGATTGCTGGGTACACACAGAATGGGCAAGCCGTGGAAGCACTATTTCTGTTTCAGCAGATGCAACTAGAACGTGTAATATCTGACCGGGCAACAATTTTGACTGTTCTCTCCGCATGTGCTGACTTAGCAGCTCTACATCAGGGCAGGGAAATCCATGCCTATCTTGTTAAAAGTAAATTTGACTTAAATGTCTATGTGGGGAATTCTCTTGTTACAATGTATACCAAGTGTAAAAGATTAGATATTGCTCGCCAAGTGTTCCAAAAAATGCCAAAAAGAAATGTAGTTTCATGGAATGCAATGATTGCAGGGTATGCCCGGAATGGTAGTTCTAATGAGGCTTTGAAACTTTTCAACGAGATGAAATTGGCAGATATGGCTCCTAACCAAGTATCTTTTCCAAGTGCCCTCCAGGCATGTGCTAGCCTATCAGCTTTGCAGCAGGGTAAGGAGATTCATGGTTATATAATCAAATACAGTCTTCAATCAGATGTTTTTGTGCAGAATTCTCTGATTGACATGTATGCTAAATGTGGGAGAGTAGACATAGCAAGGAAAGTCTTTGATGAAATTTGTAAAAGAGATGTGGTCATATGGACTGCCATGATTGCAGGGTATGCACAGAATGGACACGCCAATGAGGCTCTGGCACTTTTTCATCAAATGCAACTGGCAGACATGAAACCAAACCAGGCAACAATTTCAAGCGTGCTCCGTGCCTGTGCTGACGTAGCTGCCCTGCAACAGGGCAAGGACATCCATGAGTACATTATTGGAAAACAATTTGAGTCAGATCTATCTGTGGGAAATTCCCTTGTGGCAATGTATGCCAAGTGTGGGAGTATAGAGGTTGCACGTCAAGTCTTTGACAAAATGCCCAAAAGAGATGTTATCTCATGGACTGCAATGATTGCAGGGTATGGAATGCATGGGCATGGTGAGGAAGCCCTTGCTATGTTTTCACAAATGCATCAAACACGCATAAAGCCAGACTATATAACATTCACTTGTGTTTTGTATGCTTGCAGCCATTCAGGGCTGGTGGACAAAGGCCGACAAGTCTTTGATTCTATGAGTCAAGAGTATTGCATGATTCCCAACATTGAACAATACGAGTGCATGGTTGATCTTCTTGGTCGTGCTGGGCATTTATTTGAAGCCAAACAACTTATTGAGAATATGCCCTTAGAACCTACTGCTGATGTATGGGCTGCTTTGCTTGGCGCTTGTAGAATTCACTGTGATGTTGACATTGCAGAGTATGCAGCAGAACACCTCTTTGAGATCGAGCCTGAAAATGCTGTAAATTATGTACTATTATCAAATATCTATGGAGCAGCTGGTAGATGGGTTGATGTAACAATGTTGAGAACAATAATGAGAGACAAGGGACTGAAAAAGACTCCAGGATGCAGCTTCATTGAGGTTGATAAGAAGGTTCATACATTCCTTGTAGGAGACAGATCACATCCTCAATCAGAGGAAATTTACTCAGCTCTAGAGAACCTGGCTGGGGAGATGAAGGCAGCTGGGTATGTTCCTGACACAAATTTTGTGTTACATGATGTGGAGGAGGAGGTGAAGGAGTATTTGCTGTGCATACATAGTGAGAAGTTGGCTATTGCTTTTGGGCTTATCAACACAAGCTCTGGGACTCCCATTCGCATCACAAAGAATCTTCGTGTGTGTGGTGACTGCCACAGTGCCACTAAGTTCATTTCCAAGATTGTGGGGAGAGAAATTATTGTCAGGGATGCTAACCGTTTCCACCTTTTCAAGGATGGAACATGTTCTTGTGGAGATTATTGGTAGCACTAAATTCCAATCAGAACAAGCAGTTATCATATGGTTGTATAGCTTTAAATTTTGCAATTTCTTTCTTGGAGATAGCAGTCATGCTGGGAGCAATGAAATCATGGTGAGTTTATCTGTTTCAAATAGACAAGCTTATGAACAGTGGCTACTTCATATAGATGTACATTTAATACGACAGAAAGAAATGAGGAAGCCAACCAAATGGAACCGTATACATAAACAATCCAACAGAATTGTGCAAGTATTTTTGACTTGGTCACCAGCAATCTTTATGATTGCACTAAACATTAATGCTATTATTTTGTCCAAAGAGGTTACAGAATGTCTGCTTTGCAGAATACCAACTACAAATGCATTAAACATCTACAATGCAAGTTTCAACTGGCTAATCCTTGTGAAACAGCTTCCTAAAGCCGAAATGCAGGCAGCGAGACCATTGTTTGGTTTTCAATCTATTGAATGAAATTCATCATTATTAATTTGTCAAAGTATCAAGCATAGTTATATTTTCAGCCCCTTGATTTTATGCAATTGGAAATCTATGAAGAAATAATTGTCTGTGATGCCCAGTGTGTTTATTAGTGCATGATGTCAGAATCTAGGTTCAAGCAAAGCCATCATCAAAGCCTTAAAATCACCGCCTTTTGGTCTATAACTATATCGATACTGTAATCTCTAATGTGTTTTACAAAATTTGAATACATGTCGTTCTATTAAAAAAATTGTGATCCCTAGATTAATATGTTAGCATCCTCCATTCTCTCATGTGTTTGACCTTCTCTAGCTTATTTTTGTTATCGTGTGATGAGATTTACATGTTTCTAACTACAAACAATATAGAAACCTGTGATCTTATCCCACTACTTGAAAATTTCTTTCCTCTGCAATTCGCTATTACAATCTACGATGTAATGCACATCTATGAACACTTCTCATACTTGACTTTTCCCTACCCCCTCCATGATGGAATTGTTACCTAAATTTCACTACAGCGCATTTAGGTAGAGCTTTGATTCAAAGTTTAAAAGGTACATTTCATCTAATCCTTCATACATTACATTCAAGTGTATAAATGAAATAATTCAAAAGATTGTGTTTATTAAATTACTGTATTTATTCAAGTGTATATAATATAAGAAAGATTTATACAAATCTTTTTCGAACAAATAAATAATCTTTATTGAATGTAAATGTGTATTATCTCACACAAGCCGTGAGATTAACTTTTCTTATTCAATGAAATTGAAGAAAATCTATACATGAATAAGTAAACATAAATAAATAAATGTGCATGTAAAGTTAGAGGCCAGTCATTGCCTGAAAATGACTAGTTCGGGTTCTGGGGTGTTGTCTTGCTGTTGCCCCAAGTTGTCTTTGTCCTTCCTAGTTTCATGTCGTCTTTAATTTCTGCATCTGGCAAATATAGTAATGTTAGAGCAGAGCTCTAAGCAATGAATGGTCCCAAACCTGACATGAACAAGTATCTGTGCATGTACAAACTGATCCTCAAATGCATTAAATAAGCAATGCATACCTTGGAGGTCCTGGAGAACAATCAAGTCATCAAACACATTCAAAATATGCATTTATTTTCTAACAAGTTTGCTTCATGTGCATATACAGGTGTAATTATGTTTCTGTGTGATTCATCAGATTACATTATGAGTGGAGAAAATGTGGCTCCCACAAGGGTTGAGCCCAGCTCATAGTCATTACAGAGTATTTCATGTGTATTCATCATATGCAAGGATGACAGAGTGCATAATGAGAGTCAACTTCATGTAGAGTACAGACTGTGTGAAAAGAGGAGCAACACTATAGAGAACCAGTAGTTAAGATAGTCATTTGAAAAGGACGTCATTGTTCTTGTCAAGAAGCAGTTATATCTGTCAATAAACAAGTCATATTCAATTTTCAACAGTAGATCAATCTGTCAAAGACAACCTTCAATGATGTAAGGAAGACAATCATCTTCATTCATAAAGCAGTCATAGACTATTGTTGGCAGTCATCTAGTAGGTTTGTGTTCACAGTCATAAGGAAGAAATGCTAATCCTCAAAGAGGCATCCATAACAGTTATCAAAGGCAGTAAGAGAAGGTATAATGCATGATAACCATCATCAAGGGTAGAGCAATCACTATCTTTGGAAGAGTCACAAAGTATGAAATGGAATAGTCTCACTTGATAGTAATTGTCACAGTATTCAAGTTAAGAGCAACAGAATAGTCATCAGACTGACAAAATGAGAAGAGGACTGTCACATAGTTTTGTATGCAAAGATGTATCACCATTGCAATAATAAAAGGACAATCATTTTCAAGATAAGAAGGTACTGTCATAACAGAAGGAACAAGAGCATCTCAAGTCAATGCATAGTCATCATGTTTATATCCTCAAAGTTTCCAAGATATAGTGATAAAACATTACCCTAAGGAGCTGGTGTAGGAGCACCTTCATAAATTGATGTTTCCATAGGAATTTGAGTGAACTATGATGATTTAACAATGTAATGAGATAATTTAAGACATTTTCCTTTTATTAAGGTCACTAGGAGGTCAGGAGGTTCAAACATGCAAAATATTGCATACAATATAATAGGTTGTTATGTAAAAGTGCATAAAAATGCAATAGGATGGAATACCAAAGGTCATTCGCTTGGAGGAAGTTAGAAGTCAGTGAGAAACTGAAGAGACATGTTTTAATGCCTTTAATAGGCCTTGTAACCTTCACACAATTCGGAGGTGATTGGAGATTTGAAATGAAATAGTAAAAAGCAATGTTTTTCTATGTTTTTCTTCAGGAATTCGCTGTTTCCTTGCATGGTATGGCCTAGTACAGATAGGAGGACATATATTTTTGATTTCAAATGAAAGGTCTTTCAATCACCTTCCCTTTCCATTTTGTTGCATGCAGATTGGTTTTGTTTTGAGGTAGATATTGCAAATTTGATAAAAAACAGTCAAAACCCTCTGTTAGGGTAAGCAGTGACTGAGATAACTATGTTTTTTTTTTCTTTTTGTCCATTGCATGTTATTGATCCTTGGTGGAAAATGATTGTGGTAGTATGTGCCTTCATGTTCTAGAGGTCTCTGACCAAATGACTAAGATTGATGGGGGAAAATCAAAGTTTTATGACTGTTTTTATGTATACAGTCCAGAAAACAGAGTTTAGGGACAGTCATGAAGGAAAGCTTTGGGATTTGTGCTCATATCATTGCAAGATGGACTTTTGATGAATTAATAAGTTTATGCAGGCCTTTTGTGAAGTGTTCCAAGCACATGCAAAGTGTGGGGAGTCGTGGAGTGTCCTCTTTCAATAAGCCCTTGTGTTGACAAGGCCTAATAGGCCTATTTAGCTTGTTGTCAGTCCATTTTTGGGCAGTTCTTCATAAAGCAACATATGGTGATTTCTTGATATGATTTAAAGCACCTTAATGGGTACTCAAAACACCCATCATAGTCTCGGGAAAGGGCCTAGGGTAAAAGTTATGAGTGACTGTCCTTCAAAGAAGGGCTACAAGGATTGACAGCCTACTAATGGTATAGAGGGAGTTTGAGTAGTGCAGACCTTGGGAATGGATTGAGATCATTGTGTTGGAGTTAAAGAGGGGTAAGAAGGCCTTTGATATCTTGTTTGGGTCAAAAGAGTTAGAAACTCAGTATGGTGCCATTGTTATTGTAGAAGACTCCTTGTGAAGTTTGTAGATCCTAATGGATTGAAACCCATTTTTATAAACTTTGCCTATATGAAGTTGATTTGTTCTTTTCCTCTGCATCAAGAGCTATAGGTGTTGATAGAGGAGATAGCAAGAAGACATTAGCTTTGTGTGTATGCAATGTTTTTAAAAGAAATGTCAAACTATAAATAACAGAGCAGCCAAGAGCTAATACTTATCATCAGTCAGCCATTACCAAGACAAGTATGATCATATGCAAAATGAAAGTATGCAAGTTGGCTGAGGATATATAGTGATTGTCAAAGTGCTCGGGCAGGAGTGTATTTCAGAACCTCTACATTTTTATCCATTTTTGAATAGCTACAGTCATGCATATGCCAGAAATAATATTAGGATATGCTATGACAAGTACATGAGAATACATGTTCAAGATGTACGAAATGTAGAGATTAAGATTTAAATATCAAGCTACAGGAAGGCTTTCATGGATGATACAACAAAAGATAGTGAACAGTATAGAGATTTAGCTATAGAAAAGAGAAGCTTAGGGTTTCTCACTCACAAAAAGCCTTAACAACCATTAGCACTTCATGGCTATTCATAATATACATGTAGGCTTTTTGTTCTGGAGAAACCCTAGTAGAATTAAACCCTCATATTTTTCAGTCAAAAGCCAGATAGCGAGAGACAGGAGGTCTGAAAATGTTTATAGAAAGCTAGAAAATCTCATACAGATCAAAGAAACTAGTAAGAGCCTCGACAACTGCAGTTATTTTTATGGCTGTCCAAAAGCACAGTTAGGGTTTTGAAACCCTAAGATATAAAAGATAAAGATCACAGTGAAACTACTATAAGAAGCATGTATATACAGAAAACAACAAGGAGAATCAATTGTAAGTGGTCAGAGCAAGAACACAGTTAGGGTTTTGAAACCCTAAGAAAGCATAAAGATAGAGAACAGTTAGATAGTTACAGAAGCCTTTCAAAATGCTACAGGAGGTTTGAGAGGAGAATGAAGTCCTTCATTACAATCATGAAAAGTGCAGAGACTTCCAGCTTATACAGTAATTACAAGTAGCATGAATAATGAAGTTTGAAAGTATAACTTCAAATAAACAACTTCATCAAACTCGCCTTGAGCTACATAAGCTTTTCATGGAGGAATATAGTTGAGATGCCTTCAAAAATAGCAAATTCCATCTCCAGAAAGCTCAGACAAAACCCTCATGACGGGGAAAAATAGGCAGAGCAAAATGACAATAAATGCAAGATGTAAAAATGAGCTTCAAAAAGTTGTTTTTGTGTCTTAGGGTTTCATAACCCTAAAGACCTGATAAGCTTTTCTTTTTGTCTTTTATGTTTTTTGCATATCATTTAAAAAGCCCGTGGTCAAGACCTTATAATATGTAATGCCTAGGTGAATGCCACAAGATGGCCGAGCTGTAAGGAAAGCACAGGTGCGAAATATAGCTTCCCTAATGCTAATTCAAAGGGGATAATGCAGACAGGTAACTTTCAATTTAAAATATCATAGATGAATACACCAGAAAAATAGAATAACATTCCAGACAACAAAGAATGACACCAAATTTACATGGGAAAACCCTTTCGGGTAAAAACCCCACCACCACAAGAGAGACTATCTTTATTACAGTAAACTGAAAGATTACAATAAAGATTTCCAGCTCTATTACTCAGATATCGATTCTCTACCATTATACAAAAAACTGTTTTCTTACATCTGTACATCTACAGAAAAAATTGTATAATCAAATTGTTTCATCCTTCAATGACAATGCTAGTAGATCAGTTTTATATCTCTAGTCTGTAAGGGCAAAGACCGTTACTTGTCTGTTGCCCTAACTGATTGATCTAACTTCCCTATCGCCGCTGCTGTTCAACAATCGTAACTGTTCACATTCCCGTGAGATATATAGTCCCACATGCACCAGGTCACAGACTGCTCTACAGTTTATATCGCCAAACACTCAGTCATACTATCGTCGGCAATTTTGTTGCCGATGATGCAAACCAAATACCCATCGGCCTAACCTACTCCATCGGTGATCGCATTGTTTCCTTCACCGATACTATATAGTCTCAGTGATCCTCAAGTTCACCACCCTTCATCGGACAGACCTTCGCCATCAGTTCAAACACTTTCCATTGTTCACAATCTCTCGTTGACCAACTTCGCATATTGTTGAACCTGTTGAACTTGTGGAACCATCGAACCATCGGTTGAACCATTGAACCTATGGAACTAGTCGGACAAAGTTCAAACCTTCACCGAAGTATCCAAAGCATATCGGTTGAACCATTGAACCCAATGAACCTGATGAACCCGACTTGCAAAGTTCAAGAGTTCACCGAAGTAACCAATGCATAAAGGTTGAACCATTGAACCCGACGAAAGAAGTTCAAGAGTTCACCGACAGTTCAACCTTTGCCTATGAACGATGATGAAAACCAACAAATGAATGAATGAGGTTCCAAGCAATAACTTGAGACATTAATCCTCTTCACGAGCATGTTAAGACTTTGTTAAGTCTTTTTCTTCCTTTGTACTAGGGTGAGCACCTCGGTGCCATTTTCCTTTGTATTTATTTTTTCCTTGCAGGAGATAGATATAATGTAAAACAATAGACTTTAAATGATAACCATATAAATCATTTGAGGAGTTATTGTTACTTTTATTGCAAAGGAGAGTAAAGGGGAGTGATGGAGGACTTTATTGGCTTTGAGAGTGTGTGCTTGGATTGTGGAAGTGTTGGCACACTGCCAAATATGGAGCCCTTTGTTTTGCCTTAGAGTGAAGGGAGATTGACTAAGTCTTCAGGACAGTTAGTAGTTGGCTTGACTTTGGAGGGTATCTAGGAGTGATTTTATTGCTCTTAGAGTCCTTTTTGAGTTATTTTCATGAGTCATTATGATTGACTAGGTCATGATGGACTTTTTCCTTCATTGTGGGCTCTTGTGGAGGGGATATAGGCCCTAGATTTTAGGCTTTTTGTGGGCATCCGACCCCAGTTAGTTTCCAGCTCCTTGTTTGGTGGAACTACTTGAATAGTGGTGGATATAGTCACTTTTGTGACTCTTTTGTATGGAGTTCTGATTATGCAATTTAGAGAGACTTGTTATTTTGTGATCCGTGCTCAAAATTTTGTAACTCATTTTTACTAGTTTACTTGATATGAAATACAGTGGAAACCTTGGAGGTCATTGATTAGAGATTGTGCCTATTTGTCTTATGCATTTATGTGCTCATTATCTAATTTAATAAGAGTTATATGTGAAGTAAGTTTATTTTCTCTTAACTTTTGTCTTGGAAAATAGCCTTTTTTGCAAAAAATACTTATGCAGGTTGCAAGTTGTGTCTAGATATGCATTACCATTAAGTGTGAAATTACTTTTCCTCTTAAGAATTCTACATTAACAAACCTGCTTGTGAAATATTTATGCAAAGGTATAATTGCTAAGTAGTGCAAGAGATTTTTTCATTCATTTTAACAAGTGTTTGGACTGATGTTTTCATGTTCCTCATTAAGATAAGTGTATCACCCTTTAGGGTTAAATTTCAGTTTTAGAGCATATCTTTCTTATCATTTTCCTTGTGAAAGCCATAGAATAGTAAGTTTTTAGGTGATATAAAGTTAGGAAGCCTGCCTTCTCCAGAGATTCACTCCAGTTTCCAGGTGACCCACAGCCATAGGAGTGTTTCCATGTTCCTCTAGAGTACCAATTTCTACAAATTGGTAGGGTGCAACTT
The DNA here is from genome assembly GCA_027924645.1 of Cunninghamia lanceolata. Lineage (NCBI taxonomy): Eukaryota > Viridiplantae > Streptophyta > Pinopsida > Cupressales > Cupressaceae > Cunninghamia > Cunninghamia lanceolata. The sequence continues at coordinate 2,925,235 of BSBN01000752.1, read as the reverse complement.
TTAGAGATAACAATTTTTGGCACACCCGGTGGGACCAGAACTGATTTTCAGGTCTTTTTGTACATTATTTCACTATTGTTTGGTGTGTACATCAGCTAATTTCTACTTTTTGAGGTCTTTTAAATACATACCAGGTGGTGACTCTGAAGCTTTGGTTTAGTGAAAACCAGTGTAGAACAACTATGCATTGCTAATATTGGTGTGTATGTCAGCAAAACTTGCCTTGGGAGGTAATATTCACACGCGTGGCGACTCTACGAGTTATTCTACTGGTTTCAAGAAGACCAAGTGCTGGTATGTTATCAAATTCTTGTAAAAATCAGACTTAATAATTATGATTTTATCATAGTTCAATGAGTTTCCAATTTTCTTGAATGCTACATAATGTCTTCATTTTATGGAGATGTCTTTCATCACCCTCCATTTCATGAGAAACCGGCTTATATCTCTTCTTACCATCCATACCAAACAAAAGAGCTTGCTGGTTTTGTCCCAATGACCCTATAATAGCAGCGTATCAGCATTCTTATCATGCTTACCACCCTCCCACTCATGCACAAGCTCCATGCCAGCTAGTGTATGCCCATGACCAACCTCAAGAATCCCATTTTATGTCAAACCAACAATACTACTTTCCCAATCAGCTTCAAAATGATGAGAGACTGGAGATTGCAAATATCGAGAACATATGGTTTGACTAGAACAAGCAATTGAATGACATAAAAAGGCAGCAAGAACCCATGAATGAACAAAATCAGTCAAACCAGTCCTTTAATCCTCAATTTTAGTCATATCAAGAACTTGAACCAAGCCATCAAAATACTAAAAAAACATGGCAGCCTTCTTGGACTAGGTATCCTGGTTATAAAATGCCAAATCTTGCTAAGGCTATCCCTTCCATACCTGTCCAAGATCAGGAAGATGAAGAATCAAATTTCCTACCAAGAGGTAAGTCTAAACATGAAACTCTATGGCAAGAGGAGCAGTCGATTGTTGCTGTTGTACCATGTCCCCAGCTAAATATGAGCATAACACATGCGAAGAGGATGTACGATTAGGCGTAGCACTGAATCCCTTACATTTTCATTCATTTAAAGAGTTTTCTAATGTTGTTTATAAAATGAATGAAAGCAGTGTATAGAGGTTGCAAGGTAAAAGTCTTCAGTTGCAAAGACAGGATGCCCAAGTGTCATTGGAAAAGGCATAACATGAAGAGGAATAATTGGTCTTTTTGTTTGATCAATTACCTACTTTTGTTGAACAGGATGAGGAAAGCATTTAGGTACCCAACTTACCAGCAATTTTAGACCAGCAAGAAGATGCTCAACAATATATGATAAATTGTTGATCAAAACTAAGTAGTTTGACAATGGGATCTTAGATCAAGTAAAAGAATGTGAAAGAAAGCCTTTCTTGGAACCTACACAGCTGGCCGAGAGCTATTATGAAGTAGAAAATACCCTTCCTCCATTAGAATCTCCTGAAGAGTGTAAAGGGGATTCATTTTGGGATGACCTTGAAATTTTTGTCTCTAAACTAGGTGACAAAGGATTAAACCTACTAGAAGAAGTTGCCAATCATGCTAAATCAGGACATCAAGTTCACAAGTTTGAACAAGAGTAGGAATAACATGTAGAGGAGGTAAATGAACATGAGGAACTTGGGGGAAAAGAGGTTGATATGTTTTGGTATGATGGGCTACCTTCATTTGTTGAACAAAATGAAGAAGATATGATTGTGATAACACAAGACTTGGGACAGCTACAAGTTGTTGAACAGTGTGATGAGTTGCTGGTTCTTGAAAGTCAATATGAGAATGAATCTTTAGCTCATTAGGTAGTTTCATGTTGGGATGATCTAAAGTCTGTTTTGACTCAAGAGGAAGCCTCGTTTTGCCCAGCCTTTGATATTGAGCCAGCACCATTTGAAACAGAAGATAAAAAACAAGAAGAGGGACAACAACATGATTTGGAACAACAAGGAACCAACATGGAAAGTTTTGAATTCACTCTTTCCAGAGGATGTCCAATTAGGCATTTAGCCAGACTGAAGGCCAACAAGAATATTGATATTTTGCTTGCACCCAAGCATGAAGATACAACTAGGAAAGAGTAGATTCGAGTCACTTTTCTACTTCAGGACAGGAATTTTTACATTCCATATGAAAAGGATAGTGAACTTGTGTATGTTCTTCAAGAAGCATTGTGGCTCTTTGTTGAATTTCTGTTCATATTTCCTCTCTTTCTAGCTATCCTCAAGTATGGCAAACATTGTAAATTATGTAGAAATGGCAGCTTCTTCACCCAACCAGTGAATGGTTTTGTTTGAGGTGATGTCTTTCCTAGTTAATGTAGGGTAGAGTTAGTAACTGAGTAGGTTTTTTCCTCCAAGTGTTGTTTTGCACATTTAGTCAGTTTGACCTAATTTCTGGTAGGTAGAGTAGGTTTTCAAGGTATCATGTTTTGTTCTGCTGAGTTGCAGAAGTTAGAAAATCTATTCGTCCAAAGTGTTTTAGAAGTCTCTAAGTGACCCTGTGCCCAATGGATATGCTCCAGGCAACTGGTTTGATGTTTATCAGGCAAACATATAGCAGATGTTGCCAGAAATGTTACCTAAATCTCACTACAACTCATTCAGGTAGAGCTTTGATTCAAAGTTTAAAAGGTACATTTCATCTAATCCTTCATACATTACATTCAAGTGCATAAATGAAATAATTCAAAAGATTGTGTTTATTAAATTACTGCATTTATCCAACTGCATTTATCCAAGTAACATTTATACAAATATTTTTTGAACAAATAAATAATCTTTATTGAATGTAAATGTACATTATCTCACACAAGTCGTGAGATTAACATTTCTTATTTAATGAAATTGAAGAAAATCTATACATGAATAAGTAAAAATAAATAAATGTGCATGTAAAGTTAGAGGCCAGTCATTTCCTGAGATTGACTGGTTTTGGTTCTAGTGTGTTGTCTTGCTGTTGCCCCAGGCTGTCTTTGACCTTCCTAGTTTCATGTCGTCTCTAGTTCCTGCATCTGGCAAATATAGTAATGTTAGAGCAGAGCTCTAAGAAATGAATGGTCCCAAACCTGACATGAACAAGTACCTATGCATGTACAAATTGATCCTCAAATGCATTAAATGAGCAATGCATACCTTGGATGTCCTGGAGAACAATCAAGTCATCAAACACATTCAAAATATGCATTTATTTTCTAACAAGTTTGCTTCATGTGCATATACAGGTGTAATTATGTTTCTGTGTGATTCATCAGATTACATTATGAGTGGAGAAAATGTGGCTCCCACAAGGGTTGAGCCCAGCTCATAGTCATTACAGAGTATTTCATGTGTATTCATCATATGCAAGGATGACAGAGTGCATAATGAGAGTCAACTTCATGCAGAGTACAGACTATGTGAAAAGAGGAGCAACACTATAGAGAACCAGTAGACAAGACAGTCATTTGAAAAGGACATCATTGTTCTTGTCAAGAAGTAGTTATAGCTGTCAATAAACAAGTCATATTCAATTTTCAACAGTGGACCAGTCTATCAAATATAGCCTTTAGTGATGTAAGGAAGATAGTCATCTTCATTCATAAAGCAGTCATAGACTATTGTTGACAGTCATCTAGTATGTCTGTGTTCACAATCATAAGGAAGAAATGATGATCATCAAAGGGGCATCCATAACAGTTATCAAAGGCAATAAGAGAAGGTATAATGCAGGATAACCATCATCAAGAGTAGAGCAATCACTGTCTTTGGAAGAGTCACAAAGTATGAAATGGAATAGTCTCACTTGATAGTAACTGTCATAGTATTCAAGTTAAGAGTAGTAGAATAGTCATCAGACTGACAAAATGAGAAGAGGGTTGTCACACAGTTTTGTATCCAAGGATGTATCACCATTGCAATAATAAAAGGACACAATCATTTTCAAGATAAGAAGGTACTGTCATAACATAAGGAACAAGAGCATCTCAAGTCAATGCATAGTCATCATATTTATATTCTCAAAGTTTCCAAGAGACAATGATAAAACATTACCCTCAGGAGCTATAGTTGTTGACAGAGGAGATATTAAGAAGACAGTAGCTTTGTGTATGCAATGTTTTTACAAGAAATGTCAAACTATAAATAACAGAGCAGCCAAGAGCCAATACTTATCATCAGTCAGCCATTACCAATACAAGTAGGATCATATGCAAAATGAAAGTATACAAGTTGGCTGAGGATATATAGTGACTGTCAGAGTGCCCAGGCAGGAGTATATTTCAAAACCTCTACCATTTTATCCATTTTTGAATAGCTACAATCATGTATATGCTAGAAATAATATCAGGATATGCTATGACAACTACAGGAGAATACATGTTCAAGATGTACGAAATGTAGAGATTCAAATTTAATATCAAGCTACAGGAAGTCTTTCATGAAGGATATAGCAAAAGACAGTGAACAGTATAGAGATTTAGCTATAGAAAAGAGAAGCTCAGGGTTTCTCACTCACAAAAATCCTTAACAACCATTAGCACTTCATGGTTGTTCATAATATACATGTAGAGTTTTTGTTCTGGAGAAACCCTAACAGAATTAAACCCTCATATTTTTCAGTCAAAAGCCAGATAGCCAGAGACAAGAGGTTTGAAAATGCTTACAAAAAGCCAGAAAATCTCATACATATCAAAGAAACCAGTAAGAGCCTCAACAACTGTAGTTATTTTTATGGCTGTCCAAAAGCACAGTTAGGGTTTTAAAACCCTAAGATACAAAAGATAAAGAACACAGTGAAGCTGCTAGAAGAAGCATGTATATACAGAAAACAACAGGGAGAATCAACTGTAAGTGGTCAGAGCAAGAACATAGTTAGGATTTTGAAACCCTAAGAAAGCATAAAGACAGAGAACAGTTAGATAGTTATAGAAGCCTTGCAAAATGCTACAGGAGGTCTGAGAGGAGAATGAAGTCCTTCATTACAGCCATGAAAAGTACAGAGACTTCCAACTTATACAGTAATTACAAGTAGCATGAATAGTGGAGTTTCAAAGTATAACTTCAAATAAACAACTTCATTGAACTCACCTTGAGCTACAGAAGCTTTTCATGGAGGAATACAATCGAGATGCCTTCAAAAATAACAAATTTCATCTACAGAAAGCTCAAACAAAACCCTCATGGCAGTGAAAAATGGGTAGAGCAAAATGATAAGAAACGCAAGATGTAAAAATGAGCTTCGAAAAGTTGTTTTTGTGTCTTAGGGTTTCAGAACCCTAAAGACCCGATAAACTTTTCTTTTTGTCTTTTATGTTTTTTGCATATCATTTAAAAAGCCTGTGGTTAAGACCTTATAATATGTAATGCCTAGGTGAATGCCACAAGTTGGCCAAGCATGTTGAGACTTTGTTAAGTCTTTTTCTTACTTTGTACTAGGCTGAGCACCTTGGTGCCATTTTCCTTTGTATTTATTTTTTCCTTGCATGAGATAGATATAATGTAAAATAATAGACTTTAAATGATAACCATATAAATCATTTGAGGAGTTATTGTTACTTTTATTACAAAGGAGAGTAAAGGGGAGTGTTGGAGGACTTTATTGGCTTTGAGAGTGTGTGCTTGGACTGTGGAAGAGTTGGCAGACACATGCCAAATATGTAGCCCTTTGTTTTGCCTTAGAGTGAAGGGAGATTGACTAAGTCTTCAGGACAGTTAGTAGTTGGCTCAACTTTGGAGGGTATCTAGGAGTGATTTTATTTCTCTCAGAGTCCTTTTTGAGTTATTTTCATGAGTCATTATGATTGACTAGGTCATGATGGACATTTTCCTTCATTATGGGCTCTTGTGGAGGGGATATAGGCCCTAGATTTTAGGCTTTTTGTGGGCATCTAACCCGAGTTAGTTTCCAGCTCCTTGTTTGGTGGAACTACTTGGATAGTGGTGGATATAGTCACTTTTGTGACTTTTTTGTATGGAGTTATGATTATGCAATTTGGATAGACTTGTGATTTTGTAATCCTTGCTCAAAATTTTGGCAAAATTTTGTAACTCATTTTTACCAATTTACTTGATATGAAATACAGTGGAAACCTTGGAGGTCATTGATTGGAGATTGTGCCTATTTGTCTTATGCATTTATGTGCTCATTATCTAATTTGATAAGAGTTATCTGTGAAGTAAGTTTATTTCCTCTTAACTTTTGTCTTGGAAAATAGCCTTTTTTGCAAAAAATACTTATGCAAGTTGCAAGTTGTGTCTAGATATGCATTACCATTAAGTGTGAAATTACTTTTCCTCTTACAAATTCTGCATTTACAAACTTGCTTGTGAAATTTTTATGCAGAGCTATAATTGATAAGTAGTGCAAGAGATTTTTTCATTCATTTTAACAAGTGTTTGGACTGATATTTTCATGTTCCTCATTAAGATAGGTGTATCACCCTTTAGAGTTAAATTTTAGTTTTAAAGCATATCTTTCTTATCATTTTCCTTGTGAAAGCCATAGAATAGTAAGTTTTTAGGTGATATAAAGTTAGGAAGCCAGCCTTCTCCGAAGATTCACTCCAGTTTCTAGGTGACCCACAGCCATAGGAGTGTTTCCATGTTCCTCTAGAGTACCAATTTCTACAAATTGGTAGGGTGCAACTTTCAGAGATAATAGGAATCTAAACCTTTATGATTACCATTAAACATATGATATTGATATGGTACAAGTTATGAGAAGTTTTCACCATAAAAATACCTTGTGGTTAAATGACTTTGAATGTGAAAGATGATAGTTTTCACCCAAGGTTCTCATATAAATGGAAGTATGATGAATATATGTTCCTTATTTACACCAAATTTCCCCACTTATTTACAAGCTTGGGATTTTGATTTCCATCTTGATGGGTTTTTTAAATCAAAATACCCAATCTAGATTGAACTACCCTTTTTGAATCTAGCCTTTAGACCCTTTTCACATGAGATTGTAGGGCACCTTGGGAGAGTAGTCTAGTGTAAGAATAACAATGAATTTCTACTTTTCATGTTCACCCACACACTTTTGTGGAAAGTGTTAGAAATCTAAAATAGATATATAACCCAAGAAGATTTTAAGAGAGATTTTAAGCTATGAAAATTGTAAATGAATAAACAAAAATTGACTAGAGATTCTGAAAGATATGCAAATGTCAAGATGAGAGAATTGCATTACAAGCTCACAAAGAGAAGTGTTAGTAAACAGTTTTGTCACTATTGAAAATGATAACTCGCTTAGGTAGCAACAACAAACTTTACTAACAAATGGATATATCGTTGTGAGATCAATGATTCTCCTCTACATTTGAGAGGGGCAACTCCCTCGTATGATGGAGTTTTGGGGTTTTTTTAGTATTTTTAACGAGAAAGTACAAAAAGGAAGGGAAGAGAAAAGGATAAGAAAGGAAGGGAAATATGCCTGCAAAATCTAGGAAATATAACACAAATCTCCAAGATAGAGAAAGAAAAACACTAACTACGGAAGCACAAAGTCTTCCCAAAACTAGAGATAACTTTAAGGAAACCTCCTAAAAAAACCTATAAAATCTTGGTGAATCTTAGCTAAGTGCTATAATTTTCCTGGCGAATCTTTCCTTTTCTTTGGAAAAATATTAATTTTCTTGGTGAATTTATGTTTGTTATTATAAAATCCTAGCGAATCTTAATGAATAATTGGTAAAAACAATAATTACAATGGTGAATCTTAGTGGATAATCGCTAAAAAAATTATTTACAATGACGAATATTTCTTTAAAAAATTTGCACAGTTGGTTAGCACAATCCCCTCATATATTTTTTATATTTTTGATGTTGAAGCAGGGGCTCGGGGGCAGCAACCAACGGTGGAGTCAAGGGAGCAGTGCTCCCTTGCGGGGTTCAGGGATAGCATTACTAAGAATGCATTCAAGGACACAAAAATTTAAAATTTAAAAAATATCTCACATTAAAAATAAACCAAAAAAAGAGTAAGAAAATGCCTTTTAAAAGGCTTGTTGGGCCCCAAAATTGCTTTTGGGCCACATGATTAAATCTTGATCTCATGGCAATTATTGAATTTTGCGGGACTATGAGCACATGCCTTTTAAAAGGCATGTGCTCATAGTCCTGCAGAACTCAATAATTGCCATGAGATCAAAACTATAATCAAAAGTAGTGAATACAAGTCATATTGAAGGTGAAAATAGCCCTAAAAGTATGTGATAATTTATTAGTAATGGCGATATTGCCCCTAAATTAATGGCGAAAATATAATACTAATGGCCAATATGGTTAAGATTTTTAATTATATTATAAACTACTAGCAAATCGGCTCTAATCATGCATAATTTACATGGCAAAATAATTAAACTTATTAGTTTAAAAAAATAATTCTTTGGCGAATTAACTATGACTAAATTAAATTTTTGTAAAAATTAGGTGATTTAGTCACCTTTATAGCCATTTTTGGAGGCCCCAATTTTAACTATTCATCAATTGACGAAGATTTGCCACTAAAAAAATATGTGCCAATTACCATACCTACCTCTCCAACACCAACATGTAATCCAACGCCTATCCTTGAGCCTACCCAAGAACCACCACTATGTAATCCCATCACCCACCCACCCAATCCTAACCCTAATCCTACAACATTTGCAATCATTACCCATCCATTATATTATCCACCTCATTCCTCTTCTAATCCATCAACCCCTAAACTCATGAAGGATGTGATCCAATGGCTATTAGCAAGGAATCAAACACCACCATGTCATCAACCCCTAGCCTTGAACCTACCAAATAACTTTCAAATACCATGCCTATCCCTCCATTACCATCATGCAATCCAACACATACCAAGCCTATTGAATAATCTCTTACCATAAGTGCAAGTCAAGAACCATCATGTAGCCATGTTGAGGAGCCCATCCAAGAACCTATCACACCCATCCAAGTCGCCTCTTCTTCCATTCAAACACACGAGATATGCCAAGAGTCAAATCCAAAGCATGTTGAAATATCAACTTCCTATCCTAATCAAGATATAAGCATCCCATCTAAGCCCATCTCCAATCCCCTCCCATCTAGTGATCAACTTACCCACACTGACCCTATCCCTGATACCACAACACCCCTTATTGATCCCACACCATCTTCTATCCCCCCTTTATCATCCCTTGTTGATCCTCTACCACCACCTACCAATACCATTCCAAATTTGTCCTCTCATCCACTTGGACAAAACACCTTCATCTGTGGTGGATCTCTCGTAGGAGGTGAACAACTTCCATCCACCACCCATCTTTCCCCAACAAATAATGGACTCGCATCTTGTTTCTAAAGCACCAAACATCCCATTGCACATCACATGCTCCAAAACATGAACTATCAAGGCAAAGGTTTAAGCCTTCATGAACAAGGTATCTCGAAGCCCATCCATACCACATTCCATCCATGATTGCATGGCCTTGGCTATACACCCCAAGTAAAATAATCCATCCATGATGGTACCGCCCACACACCTCATAAAGCATATGGTGCACCTCATTGCACCCCCAAAACATATGTTACCATCCATCCTTCATTGTCATACGAACCCAAAAATCATGTAACCATACATCTCCCTCCATCCAGTTTACCTCCACTACTCCCAACCCTTAATATCCACATCCTCCAATCCCCTCATCCCTTCATCCACAAGTCCACTAATCCTTCCCTCCACACATCATGCTCCCTTAAACCCCTAAAATCCTAAATAATGACCAAAAAAGCACACATCATCCAAACAAGAAGCTACCAAAACACCCATGGGATTTAAAAGCAAAAATTCTGATGCCTTCTTACATAAAGCAAAAATACACAAAAGCCTAAAGATGTTATACCATCCAAGCAAAAGGAAAAATCCAAAAGGCTAACAAAGCCCACACCATCAAAAGAAAAAGCAACAAAAAATGGTGTGGGTCCCCAAGAAAAAAGAAAGCAATCCAAATGAAGCATCCAAATCCCAAACATCGCACTCCCCATATAAAAATCCCACAATTCCTAAGTCTATTTGGGTCCTTAAGTCCCCAAATCGATAACATCCCCATTATTACCCACCCCACATCCAAAATATTAGCTTCAAAATACATCACAATGTGTGCAACCATTGGTCATGGTTCCCCTCCACCCCATGGCATTCCCACATACCCCCATTCTCCCACACATCCCCTATCCCACATATTTCCCCCATCACATCCCTATTGTACATGCTTTCACATAACCTACAACATAATCCATTATCCAACATCCATTCCACCTTCTCTTATCCACCAATATCACTCATCATGGTCCATGTACAACAATAGACGCTAGAGTCCCCATTCCATTCAAAAAGCATAAAAATAAAATAATAAAAATAAAAATAAAAGAATAGTAAAGAGAAAAAAATCTGTCCAATGGTGAAAACCACTCCTTGTGGCTCCTTGGACAAGTACCATGATGAAAACCCCTTGTGGGCGTCATACGTAATCCTTTTTCGATTCATTTGTATCCCATACTTGGGGGCAAAACCATGCCATTCATCCACATCCATAATAGCCTTTTGCATTTCTTATCCATTGTGTATCCTTATCATATCATATCCCTATCCACCATCTTCATATCTATCTTATCATCTCCCATCCATCCTATCCTTCATATCTTCTTCCTTATCCTATTGTCATTCCATTAGATCTTGATAAAGGTAGGGGCAAAATATCAAAAACATGCTTTGGACACCTCTTGACATACATCCCATTCCAAGCATCTCCTCCAAATGTCCACCTATCCCTTCCAAGCATTCACCCATTATACATTCTCATAAGCATAATCACATAAAATCCTATGCATCATACCTAGAATGGGGCATATGATTCCTATGCAACTTAGTCTTTGGAGATCATTTTGAACCCCTCCATCCATCTATCGTGTATCCCCCCATCCTATCCCTTATCATCAGATATCCATCCATCTATCATGAATCTCATATCCATTATCTTCCATCACCAATCCTCCCACCCAATCCTATCACCTTATTCCAATCCTACCTTCACCCTCACCTCTAGAATTGGTGTTCCCTCTATTAGAAATAAAGTGTTTTAAAAATAAAAAGAAAAAGAAAAAAAAAGGAAAGTGTATCAACCTTGCATGGAAATAAAAATAAAGCAAGCCAAGAAAAGAAGATTTTGTGATAGGTGAAAAGCGGTTATTTTGAGAACTATCTTTTAAATGGAGATAGAGATAAGCTGGCTATGACATTTTATTAGATGTTTCTAAAATGAAATGCTTTATCTCTAGAAGGTTCTCATATGCAATTTGTAATATTATATATTGGTACTTTGAGATAGTCATTTGTGTGAGAGTTAGTTTGCAAGTTTGTATGTTGTCAGAATACTGCCGAAATTCCTCTAGATTGAGTTGAGGTGAAGACTCCTGTAAGAACTTGCATTGCAAGTGTGTGTAATTTGTTTCAAGATTTGATAATACATTGTGTAGGTTTTGGAGTGGGGTCTTTCTCCCGAAAGGGTTTTCCCCACGTAAATCATTGAGTTATGGTTTTGTTGCTATTGTGTTTATGGTATTATGTGTTTCTTGAAATCTCTGTAATATTTTATTTGAAATTTGCATAACACTCCTCTCAAGTTTAGCATAGGAAGTGGGTGAAAGCAAGAAGATGAGTATACATTTCGTGGAAGTTTTCCAGGAGTGAAAAATGCTACTTGGAATGGGTGCCCGAGTCAAAATGGGTGCTCATTACGAAACGGGTACCCATTTTTGAAAAGTATAATTTTTTTTAATAAATAGGCATGTAGCTTCATTTTAATAGCTACAGGTCGCAAGACATCAAGGAAAGCAATGCCAAAAAATAGGTACTCGCGTTTGCTGACCCAGCTTTCAACCTCCATAGCATCCCTGCCTTCTCAGATCGATTCACCAGTGCCCCAGGTTGGTTGCCCATCCATTTATGTTGATTTTCATTATTTTTTTCTTTGTATTTTGTTGTTTTTGCAATGTTCAACTATATATATTCAACCTGAAATCGAAAACAAGTAAACCCTAATGCATAAACTATAAACCTTTAATTTAGAAATGGTAAACCCTATTTCATAAAGACTAAACTGTAAAACCCTAATTCATAAACTAGGGTTTCAAAAATAGTAAAACATAAAACCCTAATTCATAAACTAGGGTTTCAAAAATAGTAAAATGTAAAACCCTAATTCATATTTACACTAAACTGTAACTCATAAACTAGGATTTCATAAACAGTAAAACGTAAAATTGTAATTCATAAACACTAGAAACCCTAATTCATAAACTAGGGTTTCATAAACTAAACTGACCTATTATTTAAAACCTAAATGACTTATTAAACCTAAACCTAAAACCTAGAAACTTCACTTTATTACATTTAAATCTTTAATTTAAACATATGGACATATATATTACGTTTAAATCTTTAATTTAAACGTTCAATATTCCTATACTTGGTTCGATAGAACTTAGATAGGGTTTTCAATAGTGGAAGGTTTCTAAGGAGTTGGCTTGGTTGTCCCTCTCATCTTCTTCCTCAAAGGAATTTCTTCTTCCTCCAAATCTCCTTATGCTCCTATAGTTTTCCTCTTATATGTTTTCTTGGCCTTTTGACTAGGAATAAATTTCTTCCCTTTAGAGGCCGCCTCCTTAAAATTTATCAAGACTATTCTCCTCCAGTCAATTATCTAGTCTTTCAATATGAAGAATACTTCGTGTCTTTTTGATGTTGTGGAATGAAAGGAACTATGAATTTAATCATCTATTAAGACTTTGTTGGTGGGCTGATACCATGTATGATTGGTTATTTAGTCATTACATATTTAGTAGTTATATAGTACAATTCACTAACAAGCTTAAAGTCATAACTACTCTACTAAACTTTTAAAAATATTGGGCATTAAATGCACATATATTATCTCACCTATTAGGTATTTTCCCCTATATCTAGACCTTGAACTAGTTATATGTTCTTATAATGTTCTTCCCCTATATCTCACCTACTAGGTCTTTTCCCCTTATTCTTTAGTCTTCATGGCTTTTAATGTTCCTGATGCTCGTCTCATAGTCCTAAATTAACCATAAATGTAAAACTCTTTTCACATGAAGCTAAAACCCTACACATTAGACAGGATAGGACCCTAATATATCTTTTTGTAGACCTAACCTAAATGACTTATATTAAACCGTTAAACCTAAAACCTAGAAGTCATTTTTATTATGTTTAAATCTTTAATTTAAACATATATCCATATATCTATGACAACTTGATGCTTAACAAAGGGGTAAATGAGACAACAACAATCTAGAAAAAAATTAAAATAATGTTGAGTGTACATAGAATGGGTTCAAAGATTGAATAGGTCGACATGAACTTAGTGACATGTTTAGGAGTAGTTGTAGCCAATAGGTCGACATGAACTTAGTGACATGTGTTTAGGAGTAGTTGTAGCCAATAGGTCGTGAACTTAATGACATGTTTAGGAGTTTGAATGTAATACATGAGCGTATAAATTTTGACTAGATACTAGGACATAATTTTTTATTCATGTCATGATTCTTAAATGTATAAATTTTGATTTTAAACATTTTATAATGTAAGTTTAAATTTTGAATGCATATATATGTTGAATTAATTGTTTTAATGTATATTGTTTAAACCACACAAATTTTTATATTTCCAAGTTTTCAATTTATATGTATATGAATATATTTAAACATATGTTGTGCATGCAATTTAATCTATATTTTTTGTAATTACAGCTCTACTTGTAGACCTTATTTCTACACATGGCCGATCTAGCCTATGACCCCCCCATGACCCCCCATAGGACCCCCCACCCCAACACGCCCCCCACCACCACCACCACCACCACCACATGATGAGGCTCATTTGCGAGACACAATTGATGAAAACATACATGTTCAGCAAGAAAAAATTAATTTATTGCAAGGCCATATCCAAACCCCTCCACACATTTCATGGTTTACATCTATGATGCAAACTATTGTTGATTCAATGAGAGCTATCCACACTGATCTAGACACATTCTGCTCATGGCAGGAAGAGAGGAGGCAAATTTATTCATATGGTCTCTCATATAAAGAGATCAATGATTTACATATTACCAAAACTACAATTGCCCCATATTTCATTGATCCCTCCACAGGTCAACAAATACCACCAACTAAAAAGAGAATTTCAATCAGATGGTGCACACATCAGCAGATAGCTAATAATTTTTGGGATCAATGGTGGATGGTCTTTGACCATCCACCTCATGCTAATTTTGAGGTTCTCTTTTATTTTCTGAAGAAATTATGGATAGAGTTTGTGATGGGCCGAAAGCCCAATTATTTTGATATGAGATCATTTCAGGGCGTGTGTGGTGGAATGTCACAGCATAGACCAGGAGCATGTGTCTATCCAAATCAACCTTTGCCCCTTGTACCTATTGTCCCTTCTCCACCCTTTGTTCCTGTGCCCTTTCACCAACGGATGGTTGTCTCAGCACTCAGAGTGTTATCATCGCCCTCAAGAAACTTAACTGACCAAGCTACTCGCTTAGCAGATGAAGTCAATCCTAGAGAGCTTGCACAACCTAGAGGAGCATCTGATGCTGGTCCTGATGCATCACCTAGATTGACACCATTGTGGTCCACACCGCATTTTTGTTAGAATTGTCATCGACCATGTTTTGGTCCTACATTTGCTTCAAAGGAGTCCTGTTTAGCTACATTATTCGCTCTTATGGACTCGGTATGTATGCCACATTTAATAAAATTAAAATTAATACAAATTAATATAGATTTAGACTCCTATTATTCACTCCTATGGACTCGGTATGGTCCTACAAATTAATTATCAATCTTTTTAAATATATATATATATTAATAAATATATATGTTCATGTTGATTGGTACAGATGACTCCATCAGTTGCTTCCACTTCATCATGGCTGGACCATTTAGTGTCAACGACAATAGAGTTGGGTAGACCTTATACGAACGGGGTATAAAATTAGGACCTCTAAAGATTATTTAATTGGATATATCTAATTTAATAATATATAATTTAATGCAGAAATGTGAGATTTTAATTTAAAGCAGATGAGAGGTCCTGACACTCTTGTGTCAAACCAACCTAGTCATCCAGGACCAGTGGCAACATCATCTATAGAGGAGCCTACTTCATATACCATGGTTTGTATCTTAAAATTGTACATTTTTAGTTTAAATTTGAATTTCCAATGTAAATTCATGATTTTATTAAATTCATGTCTTTAAAGTTGAATTTATATATACATGTACACATATATATGCAAGATGAGATTAGTTTAGGTGCAAGCTCAATTCATTGTATCATTGATGAGCCTGCACAGGTGCACGAGTCATCTCTCATATTTTAGGTCCTATAGTTAAATCCTATGTGATTTCAAAGTCTTTTGTATCATTCAACTTTGTATTTTGTATCTATACTCTAGAGCCTAACTAGTTCATTCAAGTGTTTTATTGAAATACAAGAATTGGCGACATAGACATTCAATATGTCATCTGAATCGGTGCCATATGTTGCACAGGAGAGATGATGAGCCTATTGTGGTATGCTTAGACATTTTGAAGTTTAGATTTAAAAATTTAATTTGATGGTTTGGTTTTAAATATTTGATTTAAATTTATTTAGGATGCAGTTTTGACATTAAAATTGATTTGAAGCTTATTTTTCTTGTACACAGCATGAGTTGCCCTCTCAGCCACATGGGACCAAAAGGCTGCTTGAAATGGATGATGATCAAACTTAGTGTGCACACATGTTTTAGATTGATGGATGGATGATGGATGGCGATGGTGACATGATGTATTAGATTGTTTATGATTATTTCATTATTGACTATTTCATGACTATTTTAGTATTGACTAGACATGTATATGTTTTGTGACTTTCACTATTTTTACATGGACTATTATTATGTCAATATTTATATCTCGTAAACTATTTCATCTAGACTAGATTTTTCTATTTATTGAATTTCCACTATATACATCTATATTCAAACTTTAATTTCATATATCTCATATTTAACACTTCAAATTAAATCACGTGTTTAATTACATAAAATTGTAAATTTACTAATTCTAATTAAATAAGAGAAAAATTTCCATTGATTTAATTTATTAAACATTTATTAGATACAGACTCTAGGTTGGATAGTTTATAGACTAAATGTACCTTCCCTAAATAAATTTAAAAAATAAAATGAAAATTAACAAGTTATTAAACTAGAATGAATATGTTTGGATTTACATGAGTCAAATGTTGGGACACTTGTGTTGAATTTTAATTGAGTTGAATATTTAGGAAAATTTTATTGATTAGATTTTTCAATCTACTAACCATGTTTAATCAATTTATTTTTAATTCTAGATTAAATATTTCATAGATCAATACCTTCCCTATAAATTTACGAAAAGAAATTAAAGAAACTTAGTGAAATACATGTACTGTTTAAATTTAAAATTTAAGAAATTTTGAAAATTAGAGAAATTAAAGTCCACCCTAAATTATATCAAAAGAAAAATAAAGCAATTTACATGTTTACATAATAATAACTTAATCAATTCAAGCACTTAATAACTTAATCAATTTCATCAAGAGCATTAAATAATAACATTCCCAAAGTAGACAAACTACTAGATTAGCTTTCAAATCATGTCTTTGTATGGTTGTAATCATTCCAACTTCATCTCATAGTTCTCAGAAACCTAATTTATCAATAGCTAAGAATCTTCAAAGGCAAATGTTTCAAGTTCTCAATTTCAAAGCTAGCATGACTTCCAAGGAAAGAGCTTTTTAGTCAACAACATTTTTAGAAGTCTAATTAAAAGGGGAATGGGAGTTCTACTCTCCCATTTTCTCAAGTTAGAACTACCCCAACTCTAGCTCTTGTCCTACATCTAGCTCCATCAAAGTGGAAATCAAAATCCTAATTTTACCAATAGTGGTTACCTTTAGGTTGTCAGAGCCACATAAGGTCTCGCTACATGCAGTGATATTGGTGTGGCAATATCCCACTCTCCAAGAGGGATAAGGGAATGATGTTGACCATGGCCCCATCATCCATGAGGATCCTCTTAAAGCAATTATCATAGATCCATACTTGTAAATATAGGTTGAGGGGTCTCCTCTTCTATGTTTCCAGCCTCTATTATGACTGCAAAAAACATCTCCTGCACCATGTAATATATTGTAAAAAAGTTAGAATGTGTAATGATCTTTAAGAGAATTAGGACTATTAATATGAAGGCTTAAGGGGAGTTAAGAGGATGGATTAAGGGGAGATGCAATCAATTAGGGAAATGACAGTTTACCTAACTTATGGAACATAGCTAGGGGATGGCTTAAGCGGAGTTAAGAGGATGGATTAAAATGGGAGTTAAGAGGATGGATTAAGGGGAGATGGAATCAAATGTAGTATTTAAATGGTAAGGGTACATGCACTAACTTATATCATTTAGCTAGGGGACGGCTTAAGGGGAGTTAAGAGGATGTCTTAAAGGGAGATGGTCCAATCAACTATAGTATTTTTGGTAAGGTTACATGCACTAACTTATATCATTTAGCTAGGGGATGGCTTAAGGGGAGTTAAGACAATGTCTTAAGGGGAGATGGTCAAATCAACTATAGCATTTTTGGTAAGGGTACCTGCACTAACTTATATGATTTAGCTAGGGGATGGCTTAAGGGGAGTTAAGAGAATGTCTTAAGGGGAGATGCAATCAATTAGGGGATATGACTTACCTAACTTATGGAACATAACTAAGGGATGTCTTAAGGGGACTTAAGAGGATGGCTTAAGGGGAGATGCAATCAATTAGTTAAGTTATCAATCATATTAAATCCAAAACTCACATCTTAGACAAAGATTAAAAGTTTAAAAATTTCTCCATACCTGTTAATCATTTAAAACATTTACTCCATTGTACCATCTGCATCCTCTCTTTTTTGTATTGCATCTATGATTACATCATGCTCTTCCATAGAAAGTGTCCATAATTCTTTTGTGACAGGTCTCCCTTTATATCTCACTAATTGTATATTTGTTGCCACAATCAGATGCGAGTAGTGCAAAATTTTCTTATGTCTTTCATATTCTTCAAATGCAGGTATACCATTCCTCCTTATCAAATATTTACGTAGCCAAGTGCTAGTAACAACCACAGAACCTGTTGGACACTCAATGTTATCATCATCTACTCTAGGTTGTAACAACTTATGTTTTGCCTCAACACACCGAGCCAACCAATACTTTGTTTCCTCTTTATTACTCTCAAGTGCAACAACAACATACACATGTCCTGCAAAAACATTTCAAATTCAATAAATCACAAAAATATACATACAAACAATGTACAATTAAATATATATTTCCAAAAAATGTATTGAAAAGAAATATTGAATGAATTTGTACCTTCTTGTACGAGGTCTGAATTATGATCATAGTCATCTGATGCTTGCAAATGATTATCCTCCTCAAATGTTATCTCATTTTGATCATGTGTTTGTAGAGGTGTTAGAGACTTTTGTTGCCATTCATCAACCCAATCTGTATTTTCACATGCTTCCCACTCACCTGCGATACAAAACTGACAAAAACATGCGAGCTCCCTAGTCCATAGAGTCCATGTGCTTGCATTTGAACTCTTAAATGAATGTCATTTTGCTGATCCACTAATTGTATCACAATCAAATCAGGGAGGAATATTTTTTTCTTCAACCAACCAAAAAAATTGTTGAAATTTAGAGTTCTCACTTGATCCCGTAGTCAATTTTGCATTACACCAATCCATAATTGCACGTGCATCTTGAAACTTTGTTGCATCATTAAATTTTAGTTGCTCCCTAGCAATATCCCTTTTCACACATGCTCTAGCTCCATCATATTCTCCTTTACCATGTCCAGCTTCAAAGAAACTCCAAACATGTTGGATATTGTTTTCTTTATGGACCCTACTTAACCACAAAAATATTCAAGAATTTGTGAATTGTCCTATACAATTTTCTGACCATATGAAATGTTGTGTCATCTAAATTTTTATTTCTTTTAAGTTGTTGTAAAATACTTTGAAACAATACTGCAGAAAATCTAATGAATGTAATTGGTTATCACTCACATAGAAATGGTACTCTCTCAAAATTTTCATGTCATCTTCTGTACTATCAACTGCATGTCTATATACAATATGAACAAATATGGCCACCTGTACTTTGTTATAATATTGTGATTGAATCTCTTCTTGTGGAGAAAGTGTATAGTTTTCTACAAAGTCAACCACTAAAAGTATAGTTCCAATAGGAAATGTGTTCTTACATCTACAGAATTGTTCATCAAGCCACCGAGCATATTGAGAATGTTTGACATATTTATACACAATCTTATTCTTGAACTCTGTGATGAATGCATGTACACTACTTTGTTCTGTGACTAACTCACAACGCTTTCCATTTTTTCCATCCTTTAATAGATATTGAACATTGGTGAACCTCTTCACCTCCACTGACTGTTGTCCAAAATCATGTGAACTACTTTCATGCATGCATTCTCCTAACAATGAAAGGTTATCACATCTATTGCATTGTCTAGAAACACATGGTTTTGAAAAATAAAATTGCCCCTCAGTTGTTTCACAAAGTATACTTGTTATAAAATTTTTAACTGTTGTAGGTGGCATATTAATACCACATTCCTACATAATTTGGTTAGTATGCAAAGTACAACGTATATTTTGAAAAACATCATAAAAATAATGAAATTGCACATGAGTTTTACAACAACAAGAGATTAGTTGCTTATTAATCTTGACATACCAAGGTTTGCATTTCTCAAATGATCTTTGACTTATACTAAAATTTTCTATAACTAAATCATCTAGAAATTTTCTATATAATTTTGTTTGAGTCATGTCTAAAAGATGTTTTGGATGAGGATCACGATTTTTTGACCCCACCCTTAATTTCAAAACATCTCGAGCATTTGATGAAACCCTTGTATTATCATGCCAATATTTTTCAATCAAAGACCTAATTTCATTGTTTAATTTCATGTCAGACCTTGGGAGTCTACCACTAAAATTTTAACTTTGGTTGACTAGATCCTCTTCAATACTTAGTCTTCTCTTTGTTGCTCTTCTTAAAGTTATAGCATGCACATTTAAATATCCACTTGTTTTATGTATCATTCTTTTGCTCACAACTAATTTATTAACTAAAGAAGTTGTTATTGATCTACGTGTTGCATTCTTATCCTTAGATCGACTATTTTTTCCTATAGAACCAATAGTATTAGCAACACTAGACATAACATGTTCCATTGATTCATGTACCTTTTTGGGTTTTACAAAAATGCCTAATTTTTTCATTTCTTTTCCCATTTTTGTCATTCTCATCAATTGTAATACAAGTTGACATTGAAATCTAAGAGTTTTTCTATAAAAAAATTGTTTGTACAATCTTTTTGCATGTGTTTGAATTTGTCTCCAAGATATCTTACCACGAAGATCCTTCAAAATATTACTTTCAATTTAAAAAAAAATATTTTCATTTTCATGCATACAAGGGTTTTCATTTTCATTTTTTATTGTTTTGTTTCTAGTAGAAGCATTTATCTCATCAACATTATATCCATCTTGCTTTAAATCTTTAATCTCATTATCATTGAATGGATCATTCGAAGACATACCTGGATTCGTTCTTATATTTGCATTTTCCATGTTCTTGACCTCTTCCACATTTGCATACTCTACAATCATTTCATTCAAATTGGTCTCCTCTACAATGTTCTCCTCCTCAATGTTCTCTTCTTCAATAGTCATCGAACTAGATGCTACATCATTCTTCATTTTTTTAATCCTCTCTCTCCTATCTCTTTGTTGTTTTGCCTCTTTCTCTCGATGTGCTTCAATTTCTTCAACTGTCATAACCTTCCTCTTCTTTTTCGTTGACGTTTATTTGATCCATGATTATCAAAATGTGTTGGATCTCTTCTTTAAAAATGTATGAAATACAAGTAGAAATAGATCCTTTATTCAATATGATAGTTGCTTGATATTTGTTTGATCTCTCTAAGCAATTGAATTCTTCTAAAAAATGGATTTCCTACTTCATCACATCTAAAAATTCTCTTAATGATTGAATCCCTGTAAAAATTGTATAAAATATGTCCTCTTAAAAGTTCGAATTAACATTTTGCATATAAAAAAGTCACAGAATTTGTCATTGTCGGTGTATTGGTAAAAATGAATGTCTCTCCAAGAAGTTGAATGCCTATAAAAAATAAATTTTGTACTTCATTCCATCTGAAAATTCTCCTTATGATTGAATCCCTATAAAAATTGCATAAGATATGCCCCGTTGAGAGCTCGAATCGACACTTTGCACATAAAAAAATTGTAGAATATGTCATTGTCCGTTGTACTGGTAAAAGGGAATGTTATAGGTTTTAGGTCGTACTACGAATTTATGAAAAAAAAAATAATGGCTAAAATAGAAACGGGTACCCGTTTTAAAATGGGCACCCATTCTAAAAATGAAGAAATAGGTACCCATTTTGTGAAAAGGAAAATAAAATGGGTACCCATTTGTAATGGGCACCCATTATGAGCGGGTACCTGTTTCTTATTTTTTCAAATGTGACACCCACCAATTTGCCTTAGTTTTAGGATTGGTAAAGGCTTGGAAACCCGAGCCTAAGCCTTGGACTTGCAACCAACCTGCAACTAAGAAGCCATGAAAATAATGGGAGAAAAACCAGTTTCACTATTGTGGCTGACAATTTTTTTTTTCAGATTATTTTAACAAAATTAAAACCCATTATAGATCTGAAAGTCTAGTTTTCAAATATGTAATTTTTTTTTACTATTGAACATAATTTTCTATTTATAATTATTTTCTAAACAAACTAACTCATAAAATTGAAATAACATAGCTTACTTATTTTTTAATAACTTTTGATTTTGGAAGTTTCTTGAAAAAAAATTGTCTGACCAAACTAGACATCATTCTCTACATGATCTTTTTTTTACTGAATTAATTACTTTAGCTCAAATTATGTTGGTCGTACACAAGGGGTTTTAAAAAACACTAATTAGGCTCATTAAAAAATTAATAAAAAAAATATTTATCAAAAAATTACAAAAAAATATCCTGACCAAAATTCAACATCCTAAGAATCTTTCCACAAAAGGAATTAGAAAAATACATTAATTTAGGTCAAATTATGTTGGTCGTACACATGCATGTTTTTGCAAAAAATAGGGGACTTTTAAAAAGCCACTTTTTGTACATTCAATAAAAACCCAACTTGCATCATCTAGGTATTAGAAAAAATTACATATTTGAAAACTAGAAACAAAATCCTACATTTCTTATTTTTACATCATCTTAATGTGTTATGTACAAGTGCTTCAAATTGTCACTCCAAGTACAACAAAATTTGAAAAACAGGGAAAACACTTCCACTTTTTGGCTAAAAAGTGAACTCATCTTCTTGCACTTACCCAAGCCTTTCCGCACACCTTTGCTTCCTTACAAGTGGTATCAGAGCTTGGCTAGTTTTGGTTCTATTTGTTGGGTATAGGGTCTTTTGAGGTAATCAAGTTTGAGTGGGAGCTTGTGTAGAGTATTTCATATTCTATATTATAGGATAATAGAAATGGGGAGCACGTCTGGAAGAGTTGAGGTAGAGATTTTTTTTGGCACAAATTTTGAAATGTGGAAGCTGAAGATGGAAGATCTATTGATTGATCAAGATCTATGGGATGTTGTGGATGATAATGTACAGAGGCCTATAGATCCAACTTTGTTAGCAAGATATGATGTAATGGATAGAAAACCTAAAGGTCTCATAAGACTATGCCTTGCAAACTCAATTCTGATAAATGTTCATGAAGAACTCACTTCAAAGAAGCTATGGAAGAAGATGGGTGAAATATATCAAGCCAAATCTCTAGTAAATAAGATTTTCTTGAGGAAGAAATTGTATTCCTTGAGAATGGAAGAAGGTGGACATATTTTTGAGCATCTGGAAACTTTCAATATGTTGGTGACTCAGTTGACCTCAGTTGGATCTAAGATGGATGAAGAAGAAAGGTGCCAAACTTTGTTGTGTTTGCTACTAGACTCATGGGACAACCTAGTCATGGCCATTGGAAGCACTTCAGTCACTTTGAAGATGGAGGATGTTGTTGGTTCTCTACTCTCTGAAGAGATGAGAAAGAAGGTTTCTCTGAATGCTAAAGAGGCTTTGAGTGTTCGAAGAAGACCAAAATAACGAGGCAAAGATGAGAAGCAGCACAGCTATTCCAAGTCCAAGAATAAGGGGAGATCAAAATCTCTTGGTAAGTCCAAGGCAATATGTTGGAACTGTGGAAAATCTAAACACTTCTGAAAGGAATGTAAAGAAGAGAAGAAGAAGAAGAAGAAGCAAGATTTTGATTCTGAGTCCAAAAAGGAAGATGGCGACACCTTTATTGCAGCCTTGGCCACTCGTCCATGTGATAATGCATGGATGATAGACTCAGGTGCATCTTTCCACATGACTCCTAACAGAAATTGGTTTAGTAAGTATGAAAACTATGATGGTGGAAAGGTGTATTTGGGTGATAATTCTTTTCTTGACATTGTTGATCATGGTAGTATTCATGTGAAATTTTCTGATGGTAGAGTTAGACGATTTGATGGTGTCTTGCATATCTCGGGACTAGCAAGAAATTTATTATCTGTTAGCAAGCTAATAGATGAGGGTGTGCATGTACATTTTTCTGAAGCAGGTGTGAAAATGGTGAGAGGTGCTATGGTGATAGCAAGAGGAAGCAGATTGGGTACATTGTACCAGCTTGATGCATGCACGGTTGAGTGCAATAGCACTTATGATAAAATTAAACCAGAAACTACTTCACTGAAAAAAAAGATGGTTTCCTCTTCTGTGGATGGTCGTGGCTTATAGGTACCCAAAGGTGCTTTGTCTACCGAATCAAAGTTACCTGTAGAGAAGACCATGTTATGGCACCAAAGGCTGGGCCACATTGGAGAGAAGGGTTTGAAAGCCTTGAAAATAAGAACCTTGTTGAGGGGTTAAATGATTGCAATCTAGAGTTTGATTTCTATGAACATTGTATTTATGACAAACAGAACCACGTTCAGTTTTACTCATCTTCTCATAAGTCTTCATGTATCTTGGATCTAATTCATTTGGATGTATTTGGTTCTATTGATGTTGCTTCTATTGGTAAATCAATTTATTATCATGTTAATTTCATTGATGAATTTAGTAGGAGAACATGGGTATATTTTTTAAAGAGTAAATCTAAAGTTTTTAGTCATTTTAAGGAGTTGAAGGCTATGGTAGAAACTCAGACTGGAAAGAAAATTAAATATTTGAGAATTGACAATGGCGGTGAGTATTGTTCTACAGATTTTGACAGATTCTGTACAGATTGCAGGATTAAAAGATAAAAGATAACTTCGTATTCTCCATAGAAGAATGGAGTTGTAGAAATAATGAATAGAACATTGATGGAGAAGGCTAGGAGCATGTTGAGTGGAGTTGGTCTAGAACAAAAGTTTTGGGCTGAAGATGTTGCCACTGTTTGTTATTTGATCAATAAATCTCCTAAATCAGCGCTTGTTGATAAAATGCCAATGGAGGCGTGGTCGGGGAAAAAGCCTTCATTGAGACATCTAAGATTTTTTGGTTGTGAGGCATATGCACATGTGCCCAAGGAGAAGAGAACAAAATTGGATTCTAAGGCTGTCAAATGTATCTTCATCGGCTATAGCTATGGTGTGAAAAGATACAGGCTTTGGGACCTTGTTGCACAGAAGGTAATTTATTCCAGAAGTGTTATTTTTAGAGAGACTAAATCTTCTCCTGTTACTTTTCAGCCAGAATAGCATAAAGAAATTGAACAGAAAAAAGGATGTGATTCAACTTCCTTCTATGCCTGAGAAAGTTGAATCAAGGCTCCAAGATAGACCAGAAGTTGAGGAGAGCTCATCAAACTCTAAATCTTCAGAAGAGGAAGAAGAGGATGAAGAAGTGGAAGAACCTCCACCTTAGCTTGTTCCAAGGTCTACAAGGCATAGGTAACCACCTGAAAGGTATGGGTATTCACCTGATGATTGGAAGTGTATATTTGCTTTGAGTACTAACATTGATAAACCGAGATTTGTGCAAGAGGCTTTGGATATGAATGATGCAGAGTCCTGAAAAATAGCCTTGGATGAAGAGATGGAACCCCTTGAAAGAAATGATACATGAGACTTAGTACCATTGCCTGAAGGATGGAAACATGTTGGATGTAAATGGGTGTTTAAGAAAAAAATTGGTTTAGATGGAAATTTTGAAAAGTATAAGGCACGGTTGGTTGTGAAGGGATAGTCTCAGGTTGAGGGTATTGATTACGGTAAGATCTTTTCTCCTGTTACTAAAATGACATCCATTCGGTTTTTATTATCTATTGCAGTAGCTTATGACCTAGAGGTCAAACAAATGGATGTGAAAATTGCTTTCCTTCATGGTGATTTGGAGGAAGAAATCTATATGATACAACTAGAAGAAAGTTGGTTTGTAAGTTAAAGAAATCTTTCTATGGCCTTAAACAAAGTCCTAGGATGTGGTACCAGAAGTTTGATACATCTGTGTTAAGTTTGGGATTTGTGCGATCTGAATCTAATCACTGTGTATATTTTAAATCTGATGGTGATTATTTCCTGGTAATTGCTTTATATGTTGATGACATGTTTATTGGTAAAAGCAAAGGTTTGATTGTAGGATTGGAATCTCATCTCTCTACAAAATTTGAAATGAAAGATCTTCGTGTAGAAAAACACATACTTGGGACGGAGATTAGAAGAGATCATGAGAATAGAAAGCTATGGCTTGGCCAGAGTAAGTATGTTTGTTCAGTTTTGCAAAGGTTTAACATGCAGGATTGTAAACCACTTTATGTTCCTATTACATTGGGAATAAAGATCTCTATTTCACAATGTCCTACATCCCCATCAGAGATGGAAGACATGAGCAAAGTGCCTTACTAGAGTGCAGTTGGAAGCTTAATGTATGCTATAGTCTGTACAAGGCTAGACATTGCCCAAGTAGTGGGAGTTCTTTCTCATTTTATGTCTAATCTTGGAAGAGTGCATTGGGATGCAATTAAGAGGGTCTTCAAATATTTATGGGCTACAATAGAGTACTCTATATGTTTTCATGGTACAGGAGATTAGCATTCCTTGAATATTCATGGTTTTGTGGATTCAAATTAGGCTGGTGATGTCGATAGCAGAAGGTCCACCAGTGCATATGTATTTACTCTTAATGGTGGTGCATTTAGTTGGATGAGCAAGCAATAGGTTGTGGCCGCTTTGTCCACTACAGAGGTGAAGTATATGGAAGCTACTCATTCCTATAAAGAAGCCATTTGGCTAAAGTATTTGTGTTCAGATATTGGATTGAAACACGGTACAGTTACAATTTTTTGTGACAATCAGAGTGCAATATGCCTTGCAAAGAACCTAACTTTTTCATTCCAGGACCAAACACATTGATGTATAGTATCACTTCATGAGAGATATGGTTGAGGATGGTAGGGTGAAGCTAGAAAAGGTAGAGAATGTGGCAAATGTTGCAGATGCATTAACAAAGCCCGTGAGCACAGAGAAGTTCAGATAGTGTTCCGAATTCATAGGCATTTTAGCCCCCGGCAATTAACTACCTATTTTCTATATGCTCTTGCAAGGTGTTCAACAAGTGGGAGAATGTTAGAAAATAAGTGTTTTAAAATAAATAGAAAAAGATAAAAAGAAAAAGAAAAAAAAAAGGAAAGTGTCTTAACCTTGCATGGAAATAAAAATAAAGCAAGCCAAGAAAAGAATATTTTGTGATAGGTGAAAAGCGGCTATTTTGAGAAGTATCTTTTAAATGAAGATAGAGATAAGTTGGCTATGACATTTTATTAGATGTTTCTAAAATGAAATGCTTTATCTCTAGAAGGTTCTCATATGCAATGTAATATTATATATTGGTACTTTGAAATAGTCATTTGTGTGAGAGTTAGTTTGCAAGTCTGTATGCTACCGGAATGCTGCCAAAATTCCTCTAGATTGAGTTGAGGTGAAGACTCCTGTAAGAACTTGCATTGCAAGTGTGTTGTAATTTGTTTCAAGATTTGATAATACATTGTGTAGGTTTTGGAGTGTGGGGTTTTCTCTCCCGAAAGGGTTTTCCCCATGTAAATCATTGAGTTATGGTTTTATTATTATTGTGTTTATGGTATTATCTATTTCTTGAAATATATGTAATATTTTATTTGAAATTTACATAACACTCCTCTCAAGTTTAGCATAGGAATAGTTTCTGTACACCTTTGATTCCTTACACCCTTGTCATTGGTATCCAGCCCCTAGACTATCCAAACACAATCTAATGCACTCGTCCCATAATAAAACCATACCCCATCCAAATCACAAAAATCATAAAATCCCAAAAATACCAATAACAAAAATCAAAAAATCCCAAAAACACTAAAAAGCAAAATATACCAAAAATCCAAGCAATAAATCCAAATGCAACCAATCCTTAACCAATACCAAACTAGCCAAGCAATTTATCTAGCAATTTTGGAGCAAAGCCTTGCTACAAACTTGTCAATCATTTCATCCAACCCAATCAACTCTTGCTTAAGAACATAAGCCTATCTTAAGTATAGAAATCATTTATCCATCTTGGTGTTATTCTTTGACCAACAACTCTATTTTTATCCATCAATATTGGTGTTGCTCACATGACCAACAACACTAGCCAATAAATCCAATCCATCCATCATCAGTTTTCAATTTGACAGGGGCAACAACCTTGTTTTTAATCTTTCATGCATGCCTGTTTGCTTGTGTGTGCTATCATTTCATCTTGCATTTGTATAGTATTTTTCTTGTTTTTTGGATGTTTTTATTACTCCAACTAATATTCATATCTTGTGTGTGTTGGAATAAGCTTTTTGCATAACATCTTTCCTTTGCATATAAGGATTATACCTTTTGTGCACTAGGACTTTAATGCTCTAAGTATACTTCCTTGCACATCTAGACAAGGTTGTATTACATTGGGTATAAGAACACCGCTTTGTTTGTATCAAGTCCTTGCAACATATTATCACCATGACATCATGGTCTACCATATCATGGTGCCCAACGGTATATGTCTTCTTGTGACCTCATTAGGTTGTCTCATCACAATATCCACCAAGGTTGTCAAACGCCTTGTGTTGTGTTGGGGCATCCATCTTTATGCACGAGACACATCATCACCCTGGTCTCTATGCCTTGGTGCACAAGGTCTAGTGTTATATCAAAATAAAGATTGCTCTCACTATATTACAATATAACGCCTTCTCCATCCATTCCATACCTTATCCTTCCTCCTTCTTAAACAACCCATTTTGAGAGCACGCCTATGTTCTTTCAACTTGCTCGTCCTCTTGAGGTGGCATCACCTCTACTATCATCCCTAAGCCTAACCTTGTTCTTCTAAACTAAAGTATTTTTCTATCCAATCCACCACTATATTTCAAATTTCTTTGAAATAATGTTACTTAGTCACAACACCATTTCAAAGAAGGGAAAAATGTAGACACCTAAAATCAACTGTGTCCTTCCAACACCACTCAACCTCACTTACGACACCTTGCGGCACCTTGTTGACACCAACTAGCCTCACTTACAACATCTTGTGAGACCTTGTCGACACCACCTTTGTGTCATCTTGCGACGCCTTAACCCTTATGTCCACCTTTATCCTAAGTTAATTAAATAAATCATATTTATTCAAATAACTTATCGCTTTATCCATAGCCTAAATTAATTAAATAAATTCCACTTTATTTAGTTAATTTAACCTCCCAAAACTTCATATCCCTATGTTAATTAAATAAACTTAATTTATTTAATTAACATCACTTCCACTAGCTAGATTAATTAAATAAAACTTATTTAATCAGTCCTAACATCTATCTAATCCCATTCCCATAACTAATTAAGTAATCCTTATTATTTAATTAGTGGTCCTAGACACTATACACTCAAAATCACAACCTCGGTTGCCTAGGGTTGTCAGGTCATATTTTACCATGCAAATAGACCCTTCCCTCCTTGCCATGGGGCGAACTGCCACGTCACTCTCGCTCTCATGGAAGTAGCCAGGAGAGAGGAGGTGAGACACGGTGGTGGTCTGGCTCATTGGAGAGCTAGACTTCGTGGAGAGAGGTCGGCATGTCCTGGGCCCTTTGTTGTTGTGTGCTAATGTGTATGTTTCATTTGACGATTGTTGTAGTAGAGATAACTATATGACCTGAAGGGTCACTAGTTACTCTTCTTCTGTTGGGGTTTCTATTGTTCCACCTCTGTGTGGGTAAGCTGTTACTTTCATTGATGACTTCTTGTCTTTCAATTTTTTGGATGATCGCACGTTGTATTTCAAGTTGTCTAAGTGCTTCTAGTTGTTGTAAGACAAATGGATCTTGTTGTGGTCTCAGATTGTTTTCCTCAATCTCACCGAGGACTTCCCTCACCCACTCACCTCTTAATCTTGGGCACATTCATGAGCCAAGACAAGAGATAGGTGTATGTGGACCAACCTTGACTAGACTTAGGGTTTTGAGTTGACCTAAGGTTTAGTTGTACGTTGACTTTCATTGACCTTGTGATGGTATTAAGGGTTTGACCAAATAGTTGATTGTGGTTGACGTTGTGATGGTATCAAGGGTTTGTGGGTTATCTATGTGCCTAATGTTTTTGTGCTTTTCTTGATATTTATGAATGCAACTACATAACATGCAAAACTTATTTTTGTGCGTTTTTTTGGTATTTTTGGAAATGAAAGATGCTTTTTAATCTAAGAAAGGAAATATAAATGCAACTAGATTGAATTTTACCTAATGCAATTATTCTATGTTATTGGGGTTTTCGAATGTTTTGAAATGATTTAATCTAGAAAAGGAAATTACAAGTAAATGAATTAAACTATGAATGCAAATTACTATGAAATGTTAGATCTGACTATTCTATCAAGGAAAAAGCAATAAATTACTAATCCCAAGAGCAATTTGAATTTTCTAATTACTACCAATTAACAAAAAGCATAGAGGAGCCTAAAATAAAGAAGACTTGTGAGCCTCCACTACCCTCAGAGATCCTTGATGGCAACCTTGTATCCTCTTGAAGCAACTAGAAGACCTCTTGGTGACAAGACAACACAAAGAAGCGAAAGAAGCTTTGGAAGCTTTGCAAAATGTGTTCAATGAGAGTTGTTGATGAGCACAATGGCTTGATTGAAGCAGTGTAAGGACACTTGAAGAGCTTTATGTGAAAGCTTGATGAACAATGAACAAATAAAAGGCACCTCCATCCTGTGTGAGCATTAGAATGTTGATTGGAGAGCAAAAACTTTGCAAGAGTTGTGTGCACAATGAATTTGCCTCCCTTTGTGCTTGAGGGTGGGGGGTATTTATAGGTTAGAAGAAGGGAATTTATTGAGAAGTTAACTCAATTGATTGAAGAGTTAACAAGGATTGATTGGGGAGTGAACTAAGTTAATTAGAGAGTGATAATGCGATAATAGCTTATCACTGAAGAAGAAATGGAGTTAGAAGGATGCATGGAAGAGAATGAGTTGTTAAATTTAGATCAAATGGAGCTAATTATGCATGTGTGGGTGCATTAAATAGTCAACTCCAAATTAGGCATAAAAAATCATGTGAACTGGAAGAAAAACGAGTGAAAATGAAGCTATTTCGAGTTAAAAACTCTAGTTTTTCCGTAGCTGGGAACATGACAGGGTCACCCATGGCTCACCCCTTTCACCAATAGAGTCACCTAGGGGGCGACACTGGGTCACTTGGCGAGAGATCTTGTTTTTATGAGGGTCGCCCGACGGGAGATCCGGAAAGAAAGGGATCTGGGTGAAAATGCATGATGGGAGATGGTAGATGAGATGAAAAGGAGGGGATCTGCCTCTAGAAATAGATAAATCATGTGCAAGAATCCAAATCTCCACTTGCAAAGTAGGATCTCCCAATCGGAGATCTAGAAATAATAGGGGGAGATTTGAATTGGTTGAGTGAAACTAAAAACTGAAAGTGGGAGATGGGTCTGGGGGACCTCTAGAAGGCTTCTAGGGGGTGGAGAAGATGAAAAACATAGGGGAAATGTGAAAACTCACCTACAAGACACATACACAGCTTAGGAATAGGGTCAAAAGCTTAGAAAATGCAAACTAACAAATGTCACAAAAGTGTCAAAAAGCGTTGATGACAAAGAGAGGGGGGAAATGACAAAGAGGAAACAACACAAGACGAAAGAAATGACACATCACCAAGAGGTTTTATGCTTAGAGAACATTATTTCACGCTTACATGTACATGACAAGGATCATATATCATCATAGGGGTCCTCATGGAGGTTGTGCGTGATTTTTGTGCTTACATATTTACCCCCTCGGGGACGGTAGTCTACATGAAGGGTAGGTACCGTTCCCAAACTAGGCCTTACTTGTCAATTTTCCCACAATTGTACATGTAATAACTAGTGTTATCCTAGCATCTAAACATATCAAAATAAATAATAAAAACTTAAATGACGAACTTACCATAGATCATGAGAGTTTGACTAGTTGTTTGCCTTTGTCAATGAGACCTGTAGGAATGAATGCACGCAAAATGACTCACAAAAGATGCATAAAAGAAAAAAAACTAATCTAAGAATGCATAAAAGAAACTAAGTTAAGGGCAAGCAAAGCAACCAAGTTAGTGAGATCATAGTGAATCAGCGACGGAATCAATCATGTGAACAGTCGTTGAGTAGATATCATTGAGGAGATCGTGAAGATGGCCACCTCTTCTTTAGCCGCTGAGAATCAAGTGCGCAATTAGTGAAAAACCCTCCTCTAAACCCTGGGTTGAATTTTGTGAAAAATCTCTTGAAATTGTCTATTTTTGGTGATTCTTCTTGTTGCATTGTCTTTATTTTGTTGTTTAGAGTAGGATTTGTCATTCGTTTATTGAAATTGGCTGAAAAATGGGGATTTTAGAGCACTTTTTGTTCAGGGGATCTCCATATAGGGTTTCCCATTTTGTCAGGCAGGTCGCCTGGGGGGAGATCTGACTAACAATAGGGTCACCCGGGGGGAGATCCTGTTGACATCCAGGTCGCCCGAGGGGCGACCCTGGTGGGTAAATTTTGTCTGAAATTTGATGCTCTCTAACATTTATTTCACTCTACTTCGACCTAATTTGACTATTGTATCTGCTTGTTTATTGCAATTTTGATGGTTTATATACTTTTTGTGAGATTTTCTATAAGTTTTATGATTTTTAGAATTTTTGCGAGTTGACGAGATCTAATCTAAAGTTCCTTTCTGATTTGCAGGACATGCGCATTTGATGGAATGCTTGTAGAGAGTAGTTGTGGCTCTCGGAGATGTTTGCTTCTTTGAGTGGTGATGATTGTGCTATTTTGAGGAGAGCGGGCTTAGCCAGTCTGTCATGTGCCAGTTATTCATCTTGTGGCATGCATTTGCTATGATATCCTAACATACTGGGATGCAGATAGGAACACCTTCGGGTTCCCAAATGCTTCAGGAGAGTGGACTATCACTTTGTTTGATGTTTATCATATACTTGGAGTTCCTGTGAGAGGACATCCTCTCATCGTACCTATTAGGGATTTCTTAGAGGACAAGGCATCTTGAGCACAGTTTATGGGGGTTAGTCATCTCAAGGATCAGATAGGAGTTCATCTTACTTCTATGCCATGACTTCGTATTCCTTGCTTGAGGAAGTTCCTGATCAGTTTGATTACATCAAGGTTGTCTAGAGACAAGGCCTCAGCTCTCTTGAGATAGTGTTGGGCACCAATTATATAGGGTCTTAAGCAAGGCAGAGTCTACGCTTGGGGGCCAAACATTTTGGCCATGGTATATAGAGATTTCTACTGCATCACACGACGAGGGGCTCTTGCTTTCAGCCACTCCTCTTTGGTTATGACTTGGATTTTTTAGCACATTAGGCCTTATCAAAAGCTAGTTCCGATTCCTGATAGACAGTTACTGAGAGTAGCTAGATGGATTTAGGTGGGTCATTTTGATGCTTCTCTACGGGCTATAGCTACTCTTACAAATGAGGATATGATTTTTTATCCTTATGTGGATTTGGAAGGATCATGATCACATGATGGCCATATCAAAGAGTGTTTTTGTGGGGCATCCGAGCTTTTAGACTGCAATGGTCTAGTTGAGACTTATTGCGTTGAGCATGTTTTGTAGCAGTTCGGCAAGGAATTTCCTGAGGAGTTGCCCCTAGTGCCTACCTGCTATAGATCTGTCCAAGAGATGGGTGAGGTTAGGTAAAGGATAGTTACTTAAACTCCCTTGACTCCCAGAGTCTTCATTACTAGAGTTCCTAGATCTTCAAGAGGAGGACAGAGGGGAGGGAGAGGGACTCCTTCCTGAGCACTCATTGTAGATGAGGACTCAGATCCTATTGACGAGGACTATATTCTCGATGGGGATGATTCGACAGATGAGGGCCCACTAGAGGATGCACAAGACAATGATTCTGATGATGCCAATAATGTGGATGATGCTCATGATGTTCCAAAGGGTCCACTTGTAGTTCTAAGACCACCTCACTCTGATGAGGTGATGCAACAACTTGACCTTGACTGGTAGGCTGGTGACCCACATATGTCTACATTTGCTTTATCATTTTCACACTTTTGTCCTTTCTCTTTCCTTTCTTTCCATGAAGAACTAACACACTTTTCACTTTTTGGTTTGCTTTGTAGGTAATGTCAAAGAGTGGAGGGCTTTCGTATCTCCCTTCACTAGTTTGTCTCGAGAGAGTCTTTTGGTTGATCTTGGTGTGCCCTGCTGCTAGGCGACACACTGACATTTTTGCTCCTGCCTATCATGGATGTCAGGTGAGTGTGGATTTGAAGGCCAAGAATCTCATCCTTAAGGATGAGAATCAGGTGCTTCATGAGATGGCTCATCTTGGATTTAGACAGCAAGATGCTAGTGTAGCGGGGCCTTCACAATCACCCGCTCATAGTAGGATGCCTCGCTCCCATAGATCTCATGGAGTGACTAGTGGTGCAAATAGGCAGAGGAGCAGGAGTCCTGAGGGTTGCATCGGAGGGAACCATCCTTGATTTTACTTTGCTTTTCCTTTTGAAATCGTGCCCCCTTGCATGGGGAGCCTTCACTTCCCTTGAGAGCATTTTGTCTTTAGCTCCTTGGTACTCTCATATATGTAGACTTTAGATATATCAATGAAAGTTTATCTTTTTATGGTTTTGTCTATCAAATGGGTACTCATCTCTTGTGCATTATGGAAGTTTTAGAACTTTTTGATTATGTTTTAAACTTTACCCATGCAAGTATGATGACAATGACATGTTTTTTATAATTTTTTGGCATATATATGAGATGTAGTTTATGATATGTAGATGCAAGAACATAAGAAATGCTAAAATAAAACATTTACTTCTACTGAATGTCATGAGTTATGACATTAACTTTATTTCTTTGAGAATCTTTTTCTAATTTTAGGTATGAATGCAATGTGGAACGAACAATATGACTGCTCTTTAATACGATTTTCAATCCAGATGATTGCAAGTTGTCCTGATATAAGAGAAATATTCAAGGCTATGAGATAGGATTTTAAAACTCAAGTGGGGACCAGGAATGAAATGAAGTGGTTCTGAATTTAGGCTTTGCTAAAGGCTAAACACTGATCCTTATCTAGATAAGACAAATTGACAAGTGTTCAACTTAGACATGCAACAAAAATCTACTAATGTTCACTACACTTAGATCATAGATGACAAGCAGGATAGACCTAGGGTAAAGGATAAATGGGAAAGAACTAGGGTCCCTAGATAAAAGATGATCCTAAAGACTACTAGACTCTTGGCTTTGCTCAACTAGTGCATGTGTGTGCTTTGTACCTCTCTTTTATTTCCTCTATTAGAATGTCACCCTTGAGGCTTTGAGCTTAGACTGATCTCCACCCAAGAGTACGGACATTCAGCAATCTTCTCTCTTTCACACTTTTTTTTATCTCTCTTTTTTTTGCTTTTTCACTTTTTTATGTATTTCTCACTTGATTTTCTCATTTTTTTGGATTTTTGACTTTACAAGAAATGAATGCTTTTGGAACTTTGATATGCAATAATTTGGTCTCTCAATATTCTTATTTTAATCACTCATTTTTTTATTCACTCATATTTTAGATTGCTTCCTTCAGAGTTTTGATCCTCCTGATGTATTTGGCCATGAAAGATAAGGGGTTGAGCGCCACCTAAAGTTTTTGTAATCTATTTGGACTTCTCTTCTACTAGGGAAGAATTGGGAAGGTCTACTTGCAAGCTTCCTTTGAACATTTTAGGTTTGAATACTAACTTTGTTTAGACCTAACATCTTGTCTCTTTAAGACTGGGATCAATGTAAAGCTAAGAGCTAGAATTTGATTAGAATAACTGGGAATGAAGGGGGATATGGTGATTATGAAAATGGGGAATCTCTAGGACCTGAAAGGATGACGTATATCTAGGCAACCTTAGACTCCTTACTAAAATGAAAATGCTATAAGAGCGAGTCACTAACTATAATGCAAAAATGAATAGAATGATACTGAAATGCAAGAAACAAATTGTTTTTGACATTTTGATTTTTATAATTTTTTTGTATTTTTATGTTTTATGATTTTTTTGGTTTTTTAGACATAGTATTTCTTGAGGTGAAAGGCATTGACTATTTTGCCAAATTCCTCTCCCTCCATTGTGCTCAAGAGATAGGCACCATTTTTGACATCTTCTTTAATTATGTAAGGACCTATCCAATTTGGTCTAAATTTATGTCCTTCACCGGCTCTTTTATCGATCAAGTTGTCTACCCTGAGTACTAAGTCTCCCACTTGAAAAGGTCTTGAGACAACTTTCTTGTTATATTGCTTCTTCATTCTTGCAAGGTAAGAATCATGTCTTTGGATAACTCTTAAGCATGTTTCATCCATCATCTCTAATTCAGCTAATCTCACTGCTTGATATTCCTCAATGTTATCCAATAGTCCTTGTAACGATACTCTCAGACTAAGTAATTCTACTTCCAATGATAACACCACCGCCAACCCAAAAGTGAGGGCATAAGGGGTGGTTCTAATTGGAGTTATTATGCTTGTTCTATAAGCCCAAAGAGCTAGATATAATTGTAAACACCAATCTCTTTTAGAGTCTTTTACGATTTTGACAAGTATCGATTTCAATGTTTTGTCCGTGGCTTCGGCCTGTTCGTTCCCTTGAGGATAGTAAACTGAGGGAGAGTTATGATTGATGTGGAACCTCTCACATAACTCCCTCACTTGTGGATTTTTGAATGATGACACATTGTTTGTTACTATCACTTGGGGAATCCCAAACTAACATATAATTTGATTTAATATGAACTTGGTGATTACAATTCCTGAACTAGTAGTGAGAGGCATGGCCTCTACCCATTTGGTAAAATATTATGTTGTGGTGATGATGAACAAATGTATGTCCGTTAATGGGGGAGATATCTTTCCTACGAGGTCCAAGCCCCAAGTGGAGAAGGGCCAAGGGGTAACTAATATTGGTTGCAAATCTCTTGTTGGTGTGTGGTGGACATGGGTGTAGGCTTGACATTTCAGACATATTTTTACAAATTTGATAGCATCCCCTTGTAAGCATGGCCAAAAATATCCCATCCTGTGCATTTTCCTTGCTATGGCATGACCACCAAAGTGTCCTCCATAGATTTTGCTATGGCATTCTTCTAGAATTTTACATGTTTCTTCTTTGTCAATGCATCAAAGAAACATCATGTCTATGGCCCTTCAATAAAGCACATCATCTATCAGAACATATCTCATAGTAAGGATATGCAATCATCTTTTTCCCAAGGGAGTCATGTTTTCAGAGTAAGTTTTGTTTGCGAGATAGTTCACAATGTCTCTGTACCAATATGAAGCGGCATATTTCTCGAGATCAATTAGACAAATTTCTTCATTAGGTAAATCTTCATTTATGGGCTCCTCTTGAGGAACCGGGTTGTCTGCTATCCAATCTGCTATCACTTGTCCTTTGACTAATTTTTGATTGACGTATGTTAGTTCAAACTCACTTAATAATGTCACAAACCGTCCATCTCTTCTTGATAACATCGACTGATTTAAGAAAGTGCTCAAATGTTCAGATCGTATCATAACTCTAGTTTCTTGATTCAGCATGTAATGTCATAATCTCCAAGTTGTGAAGACTATGGCAAGAAACTCCTTTTCAGCTTGAGTCTAATTCTTCTCATATTCTAGTACGGTTTGACTTATGAAATAAATAGCTCTCTCTCCCACCTTCATCTTCTTGAGCCAACATGCATGCTACAGAAATATCGGTTGCCCTAAAGTATAAGATGAAGGGTTTATCATGTTTTGGTCGCATTAGCGTGGGAGGTGTCAACAAGAACTTCTTTACTTGTTCAAATGTGTTTTGATAGTCCACCATCCAGGTTATACAAACTTGTTTCTTTAGTAACTGATTGATCAGGTGGATCTTGAAAGTCATGTCTAGTACAAAACGCCTGATTGTGCCTAATTGTCGTAGAAAAGTTCTTAACACTTTTTCATTGGTTAGTGGGATTGCGTTTAGGACTACTTTAACTTTCATTGGATCAACATCAATTCCTCTTCGCAACATGATGAAACCCAACAACTTACCTGTTGTAACCCTAAAAACACACTTTTTAGGATTTAACCTTACTTTGTATTCTCGAAGCCTATTGAAGATATTGCGAAGGTCTTCCAAATGTGTTGATCTTTGCTCTGGTTTAACCAAAAGATCATCAACATAGGTTTCTACTATCTTGTGAATGTAATTGTGGAAGATGTGTGTCATGGCTCTTTGATAAGTAGCCCTCGCATTTTTCAATCTGAACAACATGACTACTTAACAAAAGATTCCCCAAGGAGTGGTGAATGTCGTCTTATTTTGATCAACCTTTGAAATCTTGATCTAATTATATCCCAAGAACCCATCCAAGAGAGAGAGAGAGTATTTCATATCTTGCGGCCAAATCGACAATTTGATCTATGGATGGCAAGGGAAAGTTATCTTTTGGGCAAGCTTGATTGATACCCTATAATCGAGGCATATCTAAATTTTTCCATTTTTCTTTAAAACTAGGACAATGTTTGATACCCAACTTGAGTAATCCATTATTTTGATAAAGCTTACATTTAATAATTTCTTCAATTCTTCTTTTACCATCTCAACCACTTGAGGCTTTATGGGTCTCAATTTTTGTTTTATGGGTTTTGCGTCTGGCTTTGTTACTAAGTTGTGCACCACAATCTTTGGGTCCAATCCAAGCATGTTTGAGTATGTCGATGTGAAGACATTGGAATATTTGATTAGAAATTCAGTGTATTCTTCACACTCTTCATCATTTAACTCCCCTCCCAATTTTAACATTTTTGGTTTCTCGAGAGTTTTGACATTGATATCAATGCTATCTCTGGTTAATGATGGATGTCCCTCTTCAAACTTCTGAGGGGCAGGTGGTAAGTTTGAATTTGCTTTGATCTGGAGGAGTTCTTTTTCACTCTTAAAATAGTCTTCTGGATGTGGGAGGAGCATGTATCCTTTCTTGTGATATACTCCTGGGAGGCCATCATAAGCATGTAGGTACTCTAAGATGGCCTCATTATTCTTAGCGTAATCTCGAGTGGGTTTTTCTGTTTGATCCATAGCGTAACTTAGAATGCTCAACAATTCTTCACTTTCCAACAATGTCTCTCCACGAATTGACACAATGTATTCCAAATTTTGAAGTTGAGTGTGTGGCAAAAATCATGTGGTAGACGTAGCCATTGAATCTGCCACTTGCTTCTCTTCCCTGGGTATGGCTTTTATAGAGAAGAAGTCAAAGAATTGTACCAATTTTCTGATGGTTTCTTTGTAGGGTCGTAGTTGTTTAGATTTTGTCTCGTAGTTTTCTACAACTTGGTTGATCACTAATTGGGAGTCTCCAAAGGCAGAGATCTTCTTGATCCCCAATCTCATGGCTAACATGACTCCTAGGGATAAGGCTTTGTATTCAGCGATATTGTTCATGCAAAATAAATCCAACCTAAAGGCAAAGGGGAGGACTTTTCCTTCCGGGGAGGTTAGGATTATCCTTGTCCCTACTCCGGTTTTATAACTAGCTCTGTCGAAGTGGAGAGTCCATAAATTTTGATTATTTTGTAGTTGAGATGTTTCTCCAAAATCGTAAGTTGAGTTTTGTTTCTCCTCTTTTTCTTCTCCTTCTTCGATAATTTCAATTGTTCCCACTAAGAGGTTCTTGATGTCCCATTCATTAAAGCATGGTATGGCTATTAAGCCAAATGGAGCATGATACTTGGTGGTGTAAGGATCAAAGGGGAATACTTTAAGATCTTCCATGATTTGATATGATATATTGTGGGTACTCATGTTTGGTTGAGAGTCTTGAGTTTCCCCTTTTTCTTTCTCTTGCATTTTTAACTTTGTCTTTTTCCTCTTGTTCCTTCCTGTACATGCTAAAAGGATCAGGGTTTGCCTTGATGATGCAAATCTTTCCTAAATGATGGAAGTGGATTTCTTGGAACAAGGTGGAGGCAATGGCCTTCATAGTGTGAATCCAAGGTCTTCCGAGGATCATGTTCTAATTGGTTTCTTTGTTGATGACATAGAAGTCTATGGAAATAGTTTTATCCATTAGAGTGAGTGGTAGACTGATTTTCCCAACTGTTTGAATATCGTGACTATCATATATCCTCGAAGTGGTAGCCTATTGCTTGATTCCTATTTTTCTATATCCCATTCTTCATAGAAATGACATTGGTAAGAGATTGACTATCGATCCTTCATCCACCATGACTCTCTTTATGGTGACTTCTTCAACTTGAATTTGTATGTATAGTGATGAATCTCTTTTCTTACTTCCTTTGTTTTGAGGCAGTTTGGAGATATCAAATGTGAGAGGGGTTGGTTCCTCTTATGTTGAACATCCCACTTCCAATACTTCCAAGAATGTTTTGTAGTGTGAGGGTGAGGCTCTCAACATATTTCTCACTTGTGAGAAGACATTTTCTATCTAATCTATTTGTTCCTCTTCTTGGATTACAGACACTTCTTGGTTTAACTCTGTGATTAGAGTTGTTTTGATTAGCCTTCCCTTTCTCATTTTGAGGTTCCTTCTCATTCCTTTGAGATTGAAGGAGTTTGAGGAAGTTTTGTTGTTGATTCAGAGTAAGTTTGGAGATAGATTTGTTGTATCCATAGCAGTTTTTTGTTTCATGTCCTTTTGTTCCATAGAACCAATAATAAGTGTTGGGGTCATTATGTTCTTGCTTCATGGTTAGGAATTCTCTAATCCTTGTTTTGATGAGCTTGTTCATTTCAAATTCCATGACAAATTCTTTGATTAGTTGTCTAAACGAGTGAATTGAAACCTCTAGCAAACGATAGTACCAATCTAGAGCTATTCCTTTGAGAGTTTTTAGAATGATCTTTGCAACAACCCCGTCCCAAGGGAGGAGTTCTCTTATCGCAGTGGTGTAAGATTTAATATGTGAATTTAGATCTCCTTCTCCTTTGAACTTCGGGAGAACAGGCAATGGCAGAGGTAACTGCACATTCCTTATGTTTTGATCAAGAGGTTCTTTCAAGTACTCGAGATATGTTCTGAGAAAGGCACTTTGAGATTGAGGGGTTGATAGAAATAACCCTGTAGGTGGGTTTTGATAACCCATTGTTTGATTTGTTTGGTTTCCCAACACTACGGGATTGTTTTAAACAGGAAGTTTCCCATTTAGACATGTGTCTTTACTTGTATTTTGTGAATAATAGTTGAGATAGGGGGGATTCCGAGATGCCCCCTGGTCTTGTTCATGGGATTTTTGCCTTCTTTCAAGAGCAGCTTGTTTTTCTTCCAAGATACTAATTCTTTGCACTAGAGTTGCGATTAAGTCTGTAGGAGTGGTAGCTCTAGGTGTTTTTTCATTTCTAGGATTCTCTCTCCAAGTATTGTCATGGTGGTATGCTTCTTCTCGCGTATTGTTTTCTCTTTGTTCTTCTTGCAAGGAAACTCTTAATGCTTCTTGAGCATTTCTTGCCTCTTGCAAGTGTCTTTCTAATCATTTTACTTCCTCATTGAGATGTGTACTTAATGTGCTTGTGGAAAGTTGATCAGGTTGATGTATTTCTAACCTTACCCTCCTAGCTTTATGTGGCACATTTGGTATGCCGGATTGTGTTCCCAAGCTGGATTGTTGAAAGACAGAGAATGCCTAGATTCTCTTTGGTCTCGTTGATCTTGTTCATAATTTGAGTCTTCGTAGTCATAGCAGTTGGTGATTGGTGCAGCATCCGGATGTGGTGGCACATACCTATTGAAAGGAGTTTCTGCTTCTCTTGAGGGAATATTCCCTTGGTTTAAATTAGGTTCCGTCATATTCGGGGGTGCCATAGACACCACAGAATAAATGGAACGGATGATAGCGAAGGCGACAAAAGTTGAAGCAGCGGAAGCGGCTATGAAGAATAAGGTGAAAATACTTTGACGATTTTTGTTTTGAAGTGTTGAATGTTTTTGAGATCCAAATAATGGGAACATAAACTACAAAACCAAAAGATTCTATAATTCACATCGAGTTCACCAAAATATGTACACTCAAAATCGTGACCTCGGTTGCCTAGGGCTGTCGGGTTGGATTTTGGCATGCACACGAACCCTTCCCTCCTTTCCATGGGGCAAACTACCACGTCACTCTCACTCTCGTGGAAGTAACCAGCTGAGAGGAGGTGAAACACAGGGGTGGTTTGGATCGTTGGAGAGTTAGACTTCACAGAGAGGGGTCGGCACGTCCTAGGGCCTTTGTTGTTGTGTGCTAATGTGTATGTTTCATTTGATGATTGTTGTTGTAGAGATAATTGCATGACCTAAAGGGTCACTAGTTACTCTTCTTCTGTTGGGGTTTCTATTGTTCCACCTCTGTGTGGGTAAACTGTTACTTTTGTTGATGGTTTCTTGTCTTTCAATTTGTTGGATGATTGCATGTTGTATTTGAAGTTGTCTAAGTGCTTCTAATTGTTGTAAGACAAATGGATCTTGTTGTGGTCTCAGATTGTTTTCCTCAATCTTGTCGAGGACTACCCTCACCCACTCACCTCTTAATCCTGGGAACATTCGTGAGCTGAGACAAGAGATAGGTGTATGTGGACCAACCTTGACTAGACTTAGGGTTTTGAGTTGACCTAAGGTTTAGTTGTGCGTTGACTTGTGTTGACCTTGTGATGGTATCAAGGTTTGACCAAATAGTTGACTGTGGTTGACCTTGTGATGGTATCAAGGGTTTGTGAGTTGTCAATGTGCCTAATGTTTTTGTGCTTTTCTTGATATTTATGAATGCAACTATATGACATGCAAAACTTGTTTTTGTGCTTTTTTTGGTATTTTTGGAAATGAAAGATGCTTTTTAATCTAAGAAAGGAAATATGAATGCAACTAGAATGAATTTTACGTAATGCAATTATTCTATGTTTTGGGGGTTTTCAAAATGTTTTGAAATGATTTAATCTAGAAAAGGAAATTGCAAGTAAATGAATTAAACTATGAATGCAAATTACTCTAAAATGCTAGATCTGACTATTCTATCAAGGAAAAAGCAATAAATTACCAATCCCAAGAGCAATTTGAATTTTGTAATTACTATCAATTGATAGAAAGCATAGAGGAACCTGAAATAAAGAAGACTTGTGAGCCTCCACTACCCTCAGAGATCCTTGATGGCAACCTTGTAGCCTCTTGAAGCAACGGGAAGACCTCTTGACAACAAGACAACACAAAGAAGCGAAAGAAGCTTTGGAAGCTTTGCGAAATGAGCTCAATGAGAGTTGTTGATGAGCACAATGGCTTGATTGAAGCAGCGTAAGGACACTTGAAGAGCTTTATGTGAAAGCTTGATGAACAATGAAAAATAAAAGGCACCTTTGTCCTATGTGAGCATTAGAATACTGATTGGAGAGCAAAAACTT
This sequence comes from Cunninghamia lanceolata, assembly GCA_027924645.1. Taxonomy (NCBI): domain Eukaryota; kingdom Viridiplantae; phylum Streptophyta; class Pinopsida; order Cupressales; family Cupressaceae; genus Cunninghamia; species Cunninghamia lanceolata. Next base: position 2,881,995 of record BSBN01000752.1, on the reverse strand, counting down.
AGCAAGAGTTGTGTGCACAATGAATTTGCCTCCCTTTGTGCTTGAGGGAGGGGGTATTTATAGGTTAGAAGAAGGGAATTGATTGAGAAGTTAACTCAATTTATTGAAGAGTTAACAAGAATTGATTGGGGAGTGAACTGGATTGATTACCCCGTGAATTAAGTTAATTAAGGAGTGATAATGCAATAATAGCTTATCACTGAAGAAGAAATGGAGTTAGGACACATGGAAGAGAATGAGTTATTAATTTTAGATCAAATGGAGCTAATTATGCATGTGTGGGTGCATGAAATAGTCAACTCCAAATTAGGCATCGAAAACCATGCAAACTCAAAGAAAAATAGGCGAAAACGTAGCTATTTTGAGTTAGAAACTCAAGTTTTTCCATGGTTGGGAACACGACAAGGTTGCCCATGGGTCACCCCTTTCACTAGTAGGGTCACCCATGGGTCGCCCAGGGGAGATCCTATTTTATGAGGGTCGCCCGGCGGGAGATCCAGAAAGAAAGGGGTCTGTGTGAAAATGCATGATGGGAGATGGTAGAGGAGATGAAAAGGAGGGGATCTACCTCCAGAAATAGGTCAATCATGTGCAAGAATCCAAATCTCTACTTGCAAAGTAGGATCTTCAAGTCGGAGATCTGGAAATAATCAGGGGAGATTTGGATTAGTTGAGTGAAACTAAAAACTGAAAGTGGGAGATGGGTCCGGAGGACCTCTAGAAGGCTTCTAGGGGGTGGAGAAGATGAAAAACATAGGGGAAAGGTGAAAACTCACCTAAAAGACACATATACAACTTAGGAACAAGGTTGAAATCTTAGAAAATGCAAATCGACAAATGTCACAAAAGTGTCAAAAATATCGACGACAAAGAGAGGGGGAAAACGATAAAGAGGAAACAACACAAGACGAAAGAAATGACACATCAACAAGAGGTTTACTACTTAGAGGACATTATTTCATGCTTACATGTACGTGACAAGGATCATATATCATCATAGGGGTCCTTATGGAGGATGTGTATGATTTTTGTACTTATAGACACATGTCACTATCCTCACCACTCCACAAATAAAACTAAATTTGAAATTCCTCCACTAGACAAAAAAATCAAAGTCAAACCTACAACTTAATCTCCACCCTCCATTCATCTTTTAATCTTGACCCTTCACACATAAGGATGCCTTAGAAATCCTTATCAAACTCTAATCCAATCCCTAATTCCTCTCATTCAACCCTCATGTGACACTTATCACATGACTACAACTCCAATCCAAACCCTAATCCTCAATCAACCCTAGCTAATGATTTAAACCTTCAATCCTAACCTTCCATCCTTTTATCAATTACCTATAAATTAAACCCTCAACTAAGCCAAAAGGGAGCTCACTTTATAGTACTATTATGTTGTCCAAATATTCTCATCCCCTCCATTGTCATTAGCTTATGCTTAGTGAGAGCAATCTACATAACATCTTGATCATGGAGTATAGCTAGAATGTATTGGGTGCATGCATTCTCCACTCTATCAAGGAGACTAAAATGGAGGAGATCTAAAGGTATAAACACTTTGTTTTGTTTTATTTTGATGTATGTTGCTAACCTCATCTCCATGTTGCCCTCTTCATAAAGTAGGAGATGCAATAAACATAAAGGAAACCAAAAACAATGATTTATACCTTCAAATCCCCTTCATTCAAGCCTCCTTGATAAGGTGGAGGAAAAAACATGCAACCAATGTAAAATCCTAGCTTTACCCAATAAAAAGTAATGTGGATTGCTCAATATAATACCAACATAATAAGAACAAGGATTTGGGCTCAATTGGATATGGAATTGGCTATGATTTTGCTATGAATATTAGAAATTTTAGAGCATAATGATGGTATAATAAGCTTGAGTTGTGTTAAATGGACTGGGAGAGGATCTTATTTATAGATTTTTGAGGAGTTTTAGATCAATGGTAGAGGTTTGAAAATGAGATCCAAGGGTGGAAATTTTATAATGAAATCAAGGGTTATGATTTTATCAACAAAGATGAAGGGCTCTCATTATTTTAGAATTTTAAATTCAAGCTCAGGAAGGCTTTGCATTAATGAAGATAAAGACATGTGAATGAATTTAAAATCCATTTTAATAGGTGAGTGGGATGAGAAGTGACAAATGCATGGATTTGGAAAGATAAGGTGGTCATGTGTGAGCTTTATCAATTAAATAATGCTCTTTCATGAATTAGGAAATATGAGGTGCAGACACATGTGACTTTCCTTAATTAAATAATGTTAATTATTTAATCAACTATGGGGAGATGGGATAATAAGGATTTAAGTTAATCAATTAAGTGATTAACTTAATTAATATGGTTGGTGGAAATTAAGAGATGAGTTAATTAGTGGCTTAAATTAATTAAGCTAGGGTTTACTTAATTAATTTGGGTCTAGGGGCTAGGTAGGTATGGTAGCTAATTAAATAAATGATATTCATTTAATTAGCCTAGGTTTAGTCATAAGCTAGGTGGATTAATTTTTTTTTATCCGTAAGTGTTGGAGATCAAAACGGGGACCTCCTCCCCATCAACATATCCACATAACCAACTTAATCAACTTAGAGGCCACATAGAAACCACATGTTAGTTGGGGGATTCAAACTTGGATCCCCATTGTGAGAACCATATGGCCTTTGCCATTTAAGCACAACCCTGTTCACTAAGCTAGGTGGATTAATTAAATAAATGGACTTTATTTAATTAATTTAGGTTAGTGGCAAAGGATAGGATAATCAATTAAATAAATTGTAATATTTATTTAATCAATTATGGACAATGTTAAGGGGGAGTAATTAATTAAATTAAATTTATTTAATTAATTACAAATACGTGACTATAGGGAATTATCAAATTAATTAAATAAATCAATTTATTTAATTATGGGAAGGGGGATGAGTTAGTGTGGCAGTAGGTGCTAGAAAATAACTATCTAGGGTTTGTCATTTTTAGGTGTCTACACACACAATTCAAACTCCTGAGCACATTGGCCCAATGAATGCACAAGACATGCGAGCACAATAGCCCAACGGGGGTTTAAACCTTGGTGGCAACAACCACAATGCCACGTTTTAATCAATGCACTATGCCATGAACGGGAGGAACCAATAAGATCTTGAGCTTACATTTATTTCTCTATTTAATTTAAATTTCCTTAGATGGAGATAAGAACTCTATTTAGTCTTCACATCACTAAACACATTTCATTTAGTTCATTTGTTGTATTTTGCCATCATTGAGCAAATATGTGAATCAAGTGTAATTGTTATTTTTGAGTTAGTAAATGATGTAGAAATATATTAGTATTTGTACTCTATAGAATGGTATGATAATTTTTAAACTTATTCATGATTAACCATATTTAGAAGAAATACATAATAAATTAGATAAAACCATTTGAATGAATATGGTTTTTTACATAATTTTTGTAATTCTTGTATTTAAGATTTTATTTCATTAATATCTTGTTGGGTAAATTCTTGGTCGTTTGATCCTATGTGCATTTCTTAAATATATTTGGATCAACATATATTAAATCAATAATGTTCTATGCCTATTGTTACCTTTTGAGTCGCCCTTATTTATTTACTCGTGAAATTACCTAATCAAGAGTCGATTTGTTGTTTTGTCTTATTAGTCATGCCTTTGTCTCTTAAATCGGCTCTTTATTCTTCAAAGTCCACTCGCCTATCATCTATGGGTATGAAATTACCAAATATTTGAACCTTTGAACTTGAACCTTTATCATAGTTCACAAGTTCAATGGTTCGATATGTTCAATGATTCTCAAACTGAGTTGTTTTGTCCCTTGTGTAATTAAAATGTCTTTGAGTCTTCCAGTTGAACTTGAACCCTTTTTCATAGTTCAAAAGTTTCACGGTTCAAAAGTTCAATACTCAATGCCTTGCAATAAGTCGCATCACTCTGTTCTTTTGTGTAGTTTAATGCATCGTTGAACCATCTACTTGAACTCTATAGAGAGGTTTGATGGTTCAATGGTTCAAAGTTCAATGATTCACTGTTTCATAGTTAAAAGTTTTCTACAAAGCCGCGTGACTGTTGGTCGGTCTGTGTAGTTCTTGCATCTTTGAACCTTCACATTGAACCACATCCTCCAAAGAATCAATGGTTCAATGGTTTAAGGGTTTGGTGATTATAATCTCATCTCTCCCCGAGGCTCTCTAAGTCAAAATTTAGCGGGAAAGTTGGAGGAAAATATGTTTGAAACTCATTATGAAACAGAAAGTTCTAATTTTTGGAAGGTTGCGGATAATTATTATACATCATGGTCGCACATGAATAATGCTTTCCATTAATGAAGATGTCAGAATTCATGTCTTTTCAAACATTTTCGACACGTAATGTTTCAGGTAATAATTATTCAATTTGGTTAATGTCATTATTAAGAGAGAACAAGCCAAATTTAGCAAATGAACATACTATGCGATGCAAAGGAGAATAGTGCAGGAGGTATAAGGTTCTTGTTGCCCAAATTTCATAATAATTTCAGATATATTGAAGGTGAGTTCTGTTCTTCCTATATGTTGTTTCCATTTCTTAGTTGGAAAGAAGAATCTTTTGAGTTTCTGACATTATTTTCAAAGTTTGAAGCATTTTTCGTTATATCCTCCAATTATAGCTATGAAATCTGCTTGTCTTGGTTATGAACACGGTCCTGGTCTTACCTATTCTCATCCTGAATTTGAGGATACCTCTCTGGTTCAATATGATTTAGAAGAATTTAGGGAAAGGTCTAAAAATCCTGTACCAACTCCTATGATGAAGAAAATAGTAGAAAGTGGTTTGGTTGAAGCTGTGGCCTTTCCCATGGCCGTACAGTGCCCCGAATTAGTTCTGGAATGCATGAATAGGTATGAACCCCAAAACAGGTGCATCCGAAATACAGATGGTAGTGTGTTGTTTCATGTCAATAGACAAACCCTAATATCTGTGATGAAAATACCACCTAAGGAAGCATATTCTAACCTCAATATTACTTCTTCTTATGGGCATTTCTCACTTAAGAAAATAAACTACAGAAGTGTGATAGCAAGAAACTGGTTGCTGAAATTCCAGAAAGGGGGTTCAAGGCTACCTAGAACACTTACAAGAGATCACATGATTCAGGAAGTGAGGAATATTGTGGTATTACGACACAGGCTAAAGGGCAGTGCACAGGCATATTATTGGGAAGACTGGATGTTCTTTTTTGTACAGGTTATCCTCCAAGGAGAGCAATATTTGGACTGGGTAGAAATTACAGCTGGATGTTTGCATCAGGGTCTGAGTAATTGTTTGGGTAATAAAGATTTTTATATGTCTTCATACCTCTTCTATTGCCAGGCATCTACAAGACAATGGTTGGGGCTACCTCACGCACCCTTGGCTGAGGATTGTAAAATTTATGAATATTATTCACAATTGCAGATGCATAATTGTTATGAGAATTACAAGAGGGTTAATGAGTTTTTATTCAGAGAATGACTTATGAATTGGCAGGTAATTTGAATAAGAGAATGTCTAATGAAGAAATGCAGCTGGTCAACATATATGGTAGTTTCTTTATTCAATTTTCCAAGTTCACTTATATTAGAGTTGGGGGCTTTGACAGTGAACCTGTTAAGTTACCCAAGTATGTGTTTGACCGTTTTGTGCTGATAGAGGTCTGCAGACAGTTAGCACATGTAGATAAAAAGTTCTCAACAAAGAAAGGATTTGGTATCTTTTTTCCCATTAAACTTGGACATTACTCATGCCAATCAAAATTTGATGCTTTAAATTTAGAAGTGAACCTTAAAAAGTTTAATTTTTAGTTCTTCACTATCAGATCACAATTTGACAGTAAAGGCTTTGTCAGAGATAACTTGGATTTTGGAACAAGGTTTTCACATATTCCTAAATTGGAGGATTATTGGGAGGACTATTCAGACGAATTCGAGGTCAGAAGGAGATTATGGTGCAGGTTCTCTCTAGGATAAATAATTACCCTTAATCTAAATATGGACATTTCTAGAGTTTTTGATAATGAAGAACGGGTGATTGACCCGCAATTTGAATAGATAAAACAATTACCTATTCCAAAAATTGACTGGAGTAAAGAGGAAGAAGATAGGATTGAGGTGAAGACCCTCCCAGTGATAAGAAGAACCAAGAAATGGTTGAGGGAACAAAAACATAAAGGATTTCAAAACAAAGATTCCTATCAATGCACATCAATAGTTGAATCACCATTCATGATAATCTCCTCTAACCAGCCTATTGCTATCTGTCGTGCAAGTACTTCCAAGTCAATAATTGGAAGGAGCCCTGTCATCAAAGAATCCAAGAAAGCCCTCACAACTATTATGCCCCCTCGTGCAACCAGATCGAGAACTAAAAGCAAGAGGAGAAAGCAAGTTTCTGAGAGAATAATTGTGGATTTGAATTCTGAGGAGGATTCCGGGGAAGCAATGGGTGATAAAGAATCTGGTTCACCGAGAGCAGAGGAGGTTAATACAAAACAACAGGTAGAGGTTGTTTTAGAGACCCCTGAACTGATGATGATTTCAAATGTGTCCTCTGATCAATTGAACCCTAGAAAAGAAGTCTTGGCCCCTGCACCCAAATGGTTGGAGAATTCAATCAATGAGAAAAGAAAGATAATTCCATTTTCTTTGCCGTTGGAAGACATGGTGAGTAAGTGTTTACGAAAAACACCTAAATCTAAGAAATTAAAAACAACATCCAGGCTAGGTATTGACCTTAGTACTGGGAACTAGAGCATGGAAATAGCCAGGCCAGCAACTGATGAAGAGGTTCAAGTTCCTACAGTGCAAGATTTCACGATTGAAAAAATAGATCTTGGGGCTGCTTCAAGAGCTGAGGATGTGCATCATATAGAGGCATCCACCAAAAAGATAGTTACTCAAACCTAGAAAGATGAGAAAGACAAAAGGGAGTTGAAGCAGACCGTGTGCTCAATGGCAAAATACATTGATGCCATTCACAATCCAATTCCACAACCAGTTTCACAACTTTCTTTGTCTTTTGATCCTAAATCTCTAGCGAACCAAAAAATGTTGGACCGGGTAAACAGGAATAGAATGGTAACTAAGGTATTTAACAATTGGTTGGATTGTATTATGTAGAAAGGTACAGAATATATTCATGAACTAAAAAATATATATGATCAAACCACAGCCACCATTGATGACCTAAAGACACAGCATGCTTCTTGGATAAAAGATGAAGGCAAATGGTTGAACGTGTTGAATCAAATTGATGAAGTACAAAAATATGGGGTAGAAAAATTTATGTCAGAAAAGAACTTAAAAGGTCTGGATGAAGATATACTATATGTAAGTAAGAAAAACATTGAATGGAGGAATTTAGTATCCCGGCAAGGGCAGATTGAACTCACAAAGATGATCAAAGAAATAACTGAATTTACCCAATCGTTACAGCATGATCTTCAGTGTATTGATGTAAAATATATAAGGGATGATGGAGAATCAGAAAAGGACATCGATGCAATTATTCAAACTTTCAAGGAGAAGATCAGCTTTGTTAAAGAAAGTGACAACATATTAACCGAGGATTTCTCTCAGATTTCAAAGGTGGAGTCACTTCTTTATCTCTGCATCGATGCACTCCCGGAACACACGGAGAAATTTGGGAAAATTTGGAGGGAGAAAGATGTCTAGAAGGCAAGGGTAAAACATATTGGTATTCCCAATTTCCCAAAAATTTAGGAGTTTGTTGCAACATTTCAGGAGTAGAAAGCTCAACATGCCTCCCCAACCGCACACAGGAAATCTGGAGATCCAAATCCATTACCCTAGCCATGATCTTACTTACTCAATTTCTTTATTCAGTTTTTTAGTTAAAGTTATTTTCAAAAAAAAAAACTTGATCTTTAAATCATTTTGTAAAAACTAAATCCTGTATGGGTCAGAGTTACTTTAACTCTAGGTTTGGTTTACATGATCGGATAATTAGGGCAACTATATATATGTTTTTGGTTGCTAAAATTGAAGGAGAAGAGAGGAAAAGAAAAGAAAATAGAAAACTTTTGGAGCTGAACTGCTGTCATTTTAGAGTATATATGATGTTTGTCTGAAACATTTTTCATCTGTGAATGAAAAGGAGAAACAATTACTCCATGCTTAGATCTGTGCGTTTGAGTATTTGAAATTGGGTTTTCTATGCGAAATCTTCTTTCATATGGTAATTGCTCTTTTAGACAACTCATTATATGTGTTCTATCATTTATTGGTTCAGCAATATATATATATATATATATATATATATATATATATATATATATATATATATATATATGTTTATGTATCTGATTGTTATTGAAAATAGAATCTGTGTATTCTATCACCAAATGATGTTATAAAAGGGATATCACATTCATAGCATGGTGATGTATGGATGTTAGTTTGCCTTTAGGCACTTTCTGGTTAAAAGTGTATTTGAATAATTAAAATAGATTGAATTCGTTGAAGATCTTAAAGGGAGTTGTACCTAAATTTAGAGGGGAACTATTCTTGATAGTTCACCCATTTGTCGATTAATTCATTTGTTCTTAAAAGAAGAAAGGGTATAGAATCAGAATATAATATTTTTAGATAAGGACAAATCTGTTAACCAACAATTTTTGGTGACTCTGCTGGCGAATATCGAAGTTGTTTGTTGAAAGATTTGTCGCCTTAATATGAAGCAACAATGGTGCTTCCACATGAAAACATAATTCCTGTTCTGCAACCTAGCCTTGGTTTTCAAGACGAGCAGGAAGACATTATTGGCCAGTTGAATACTCTAGCTTGGCATACTCGTCGAAATATTGAGGATTATAGAAGGGCAAGTAGAGTATTAGAAAAAGAAGAGGAATTGGCCAATAATTTGAGATTGTTGTTGCTCAGGCAAAGAAGGAGGCAAGCAGAAAATGCAGTGAGAAATCAAGCCCCTGAAGTGCAAAGAAATCAAGAACGACATAGAAATTAATAGCTACTTATCCAGTTGCAATATTATAAGCTAGATTCTAGATGATATACAAGGTCTTTGAGAAAAGAGGGAATTGAGGATCCTACCTTTCAAGCACTACAAAGACTTAATTTTCCTTATATCCCTACTCGTATTAAAAGAGCTAGAAGTAGACCCCCTAGCCCCCCTAAACCTTCTACATCTTCTGTCTATGAAGCCTTAACTCTTTATGGTACTATCATCCCCTCTGCTATAAACTTTCTACCAATGGCTCAACCTTGGGGAGTAGCCATAGGGCCTTTAAATATGGGGGCTAACCTGAATCCTCTACCTAAAAATGCAAGGGAGAATTTACCCAAATTTAATGGAGATGGGAGACAATGACTAGAAGAACATTTGAGTGCCTTTGCTGCAGCATGTGGTGTGTTGGGTGTGCAACATCAAGATGTATCCATAAGGCTTTTTGTACAAACCTTGACTCATACTGCAGCACAATGGTTCTATCATCTAACGGACTCCTCAATCACAAACTAGAATAATATGAAAACTGCATTTGAAAACAGGTTCAAAAGCACAGAAGATGAACATTCCCTCCTTGCTCAATTGACTCAGCTTAAGAAAGAGATACATGAACCTGTTGGTGCCTGAATGAACATTCAGGTTTCAGGCATTTAAATCTGCAGGCACCCTCCTAAAAAATCCAAAACATTCTAAGTCTTTGGGCCTCCTAAGCATGTTTCAATGTCAGCATCATATTTCTTGGAGGAGGGTCATCATATTTTCTATCAGCCTAATGTTTCCGCGGGGTCATCATGTTTCTAACATCAGTCATTTTTGTTATGATCACCCGAATGTTGTTGCTGCAAGTTCTAATGCAACCTGATATTCTTATGGGGGGTGATATTTGCTTGTCCATCATCCTGATGTTTTGCAGGGGGGTGATATTTTGAATATCAGGTCAGCTTACGAATATCACCCTTGCACCAATACGATGATGATGTCATCCAGGTCTGAGGGGGTCATATTTCCAACATCTATCATCTTACGAAGATCCCCCTGATATTGCAATATGACGATGACGTCATATGGATATGAAGAAGTGTATGGTACGAGCATGATGAGGAGGATCTTCCTCTGATACATCAGGTGATGCAGTCAGGATGATACTTTTTTGTGGGGTGATATTGGTCAATAGGATATCATGCAGGAGAATGATGATGAGGTATAAGCTAGCGTTGTTGGGAGAAAAATCACCGACATCATATATGCTCATGGCCTAGCTTATAAAGTGTTGAGGAGGTCGCCGCAGGGTGCATGTGGGGTAATTAATTCCCCCATAATTTGAAATTATCAGGGTCATATTTCTTGGCGGGAAAGTTTCAAAGTCCACTGTCTGTTGCAATTCCAAGGACTGCAGGTTGGTACGCCATTAATGGCAGATCTTACAGGGTTTGGGTGATGACAAGGATGGATTAGGTACCCGATTGAAGATGTGAATCCCCAGAGCGGCGGCCCAGATCCTGATTCCACCTGCTCATTCCTCTTTGTCTCTCTGCAGCATTGAATATTTCTGAGCGCCATTTCTCATGCATCATATCTGGCAATTTTTTGACTTGCCTTGTAATTAATTCGCTGAGTACACAGTTTTGCTATAAAAAGCAAACTGTGTTACTCTTTCGAGAGGGTTGAAGACTTGGGCAATTTTTTGTGTGAATAACGAAAAATAGAGCATTTTCCTGGCTGTCATATCTCTGTGGAGTTTATGAGTTGCACCTTGAATGTACATTGCATACATTTTCAGTTTCAGTGTTGTTTTATATGAAAAATGCTTATGGCATGTGTCTAGCTGTCCCTCTCCACTTGTTACATGCATTTCTTCTTCTGAATTTGGTTGCTATGGGGTCCTCAAATTCTAGAATACAGATTTATGTATTGCATGCTTAATCTTTAGACTTCCATTCAAGGAGTGGATTAAATTGTTTTAGGTTGAGTATGGAGGAGATTGTATGTCAACTGGGATATCTGTAAGTAGAGGTAGTTAAATACCCATTCTTGGGTGATGTTTGTAAGGCAAGCATCAATCTAACCCCTTGAAACTTGAATACAAAATGCAATCCGTTCTTGTGTATACATCTAGTTGACTCTGTTGGTAATCATTTATGTTTAGGGTTTTGAGCTTCAATGTTTGCAGATTTTCCCATTTAAATCCTAAACTTTCTGAGTCATGGTGTCTTGCATTGTTTTGCCTTTTCTGATGTTGGCCTTCTATGGTGGGTTTCTGGTTATTAAGTCTCATTCTCATGCCTTAGTGTTCAAAGGTTTACCACCCCCACGCAGTGTTTTACCGTTTGTCCCTGTCGCACTTCATAAAAATGCTAAGTCTTATGCATGCAAAGATGAATTGTATATTGGTGGGCTTGAAAATCTCAATCAGCTTCCAGAAATGGTGAAAAAACTGAGTTATATGCATTTTAGATGCATATCGGGTTGCATATGCAAAGGTAGAGTCTTTCACAGATTCTCGAGAATATTCTGCAGTTGTATGCATTTCAAAATGCATATCAAGCTCAAAAGGAAAATGTACAAGGGCAGAATATACATTGAAGATTTCAGGAGTATTCGCTCCTTGCATATCGGGTGGCATGTATATTTGGTTTGTATATTCGATATACAAAGGAAATGAACATTGAGGAATATACAAGAGAGCACACATGCATCTACTATAGTGTAATGAACAGGTGATCTTGTATGTTCACCAAACATACAAGGAAAAAAGATATGCATGTGGTGGGGCCCGAGGACATACAAGTGAGAATGTATGTGCAAGTGTACATTCAAGCATACAAAGTTGGTCGCAAGGTCGAATGTATACTGAGTTTGTATATCCAAATATACAAGAGAAAATGTACATTCAGCAATATACAATGGGAAAGTGCAAGTGGTCTTGTATGTTCGGCTATATACGAAGCGGCAGGAGATGCATTTGGTGGGGTCCGCCTCACATACAAAGGGCTTTGTATCTCATATACAAAGGAGAATGTATATCTGATATACATTTGAAAATGTACAAAATAAAACATGCAATCTGGACCTGAAGGAAGAATCAAATGCAGCGAATAATGATTTCAAGTCCGCGGCTTGTATGTATGTGTGTGTTGTATATCACAGATATACAAAGGTGAGAGATACAAGCCGGACCCGAGTAAGTTTTTAATCTGCCTCATGAACATTTGGGGTCCGCCTTGTATGATAAGAAATTGTATGCATGTGCAAAGGCCTATCAGCAAAGAGATTATCACCAAGACCATATACATCGGCCGACCTTTCTTGGGTCATTCCAATGGCCGATGGAGATCAAATGCACAGTGATGGAGGATGAATCACATGCTGCCACGTGCCCAATAACTATTGCATGTATATGCATTGTGCATATAAAAGAGATTTCAAAAAGTGAACAGTGGCTTTTGTATATGCATATGTTTTCGCATATACATAGGTGGTAAAGGCAAAATAAAAGGAAAAAAGGCCAGCGATAGAAATATGGGATGCCTACGTGGCATGTTTCACTAGCCGACGACTAGTCAACGCTATTTTGAGCCGTATGTCTCAGCGATGGGAGTGAATCGACAACCTTGTTTTGAACCTGCGGCGATGGTTTTTCCTGAGTGTGTGCAACCATTTTTGAGTGTGAAAGTCTCTAGATGTATCTATTGTTGCAATCTGTGAGTAGTTGAGGCTTTAATGGCAGTCGTGCAGAGGTGCGATGGATTGAGTGACAGGCCAACTACCAGTTTTACGAGGAATGTCCCCAAGTAGCGGCATGGGGCTCGAGTCCAACTCCTCCTCACCATTCCTTCTGCCTGTTGCCTTCAGTATTTTGGGCACCATTTTGTAGTGCACGGTACCTTGCAGAATTTTTGATGTGCCATGTAATTAATTTACCGAGTAAACTTTCTTGCTGTATTAAGCAGACTGTGTCACTCATTTTTTGGGGGTTGGAAACTGGACAATATTTTGGTGTTGTGACACAATACAACTTTATTGGTGGCCCCATTCTTGATGTCCTGTAAGTTTATGAGTCTCATGTTGTATGTTTCATGCGTGAGTTCACTGGTTTCATGTTGTTTTATATGAGAAATGCTCTGTGCATGTGTTTAATCATTTGTCTCCAAGCTGTGGGCATAGTTTCTTTTGAATCAAGATAACTAAGGGTTCTTAAGGTTCAGGAATATAGTTTCTCTATATTGAATGTTTAATCTTCTACTTTTGTTCAAGGAACAAATTAAATGTTTTAGGTTAATCATTGAGAAAATATGTTGCAGTAGGGATACCATTAAGTATGAATGATTAAGCACCTAATTGTTGGGAAGTATCTATAAGGCAGATATTAGAAATCCCCTTGATTACCAGTCTTTGATGTATGTTCACGCTGGCCATTCACATGTGTATGTCTATTGACTCCGAGCCCTAGATAGGCGTCGATCCAGTCTTGTATTGAGGTCACAACCAAAGTCCTAGTTTTGCATCCAAATATAAATCAAACTTAAACTTCAAATCAAAACCTTTAGGACTTTAGAAGTAGTTTTAGGATCTAAAATCCTCTGTCTACAACTGAAAATAGGCCCAAAGCTAGCCGCTTTGCACTTATCTCATAGTTTTGGTCTTCTTAATAGAGGATTCATCTGCTTTGTGTCAACATCCCAGTTTTTGTATAGTTTTATTTCATGGATGTTGAATAGGGAATACCCCTCTTGGTTCTGCAGAGCCTAAAGAAGAAGAGGAGATATTTATAGAGTCTATCTCCTACACTGTTGGCCCCTGGCCTGGATATCCTGTTGATCATTGATGGTTGCCTTGTAGGGATAACTGGGAGCAAGCATCTAGTCTGGGAAATTACCAACAGACTCCTTGCCCTGAGATAGGCATCGGTCTGCTTCTGGATTAGTAGTTATGATCGAAAGCCCCTGTCTTGCATCCAAACCATCAAATTTAAACCGTCCAAAACCCATTAGTTGTAGGAGTAGGATTAGGAGCCCCTGCATACTCTCATCCATAACTAGACACATATGTCCAAGAATGTTGCTAACCTCATGATTTGTCACACAAATCTTGGTCCACACATGAGAGTATTCTGCCTATTATCACAAAGCTAAATCTTTTTGTCATAGGTCAAGTCAATGTTACATCTTTAGAAAATAGGGACACCCCCCTTGGTGCGGCAGAACCAGAAGTGAAGGGGAGGCATCTCACGCAACCTCCTGTATTCATTGGCTGAATCTGCCCATGCATTGGAACTAGCAAACCTAATGCTGATTCAGAAATAAATACCAACAAATGGCCACTCCGCTGGGGACCAATAGTCAAATAGTCTGAAATCATTGCTGCATATCCAGTTCTTTCATGTGAATATGGTGCTCTGTTGGTGGAATGAACTCAGAAAATATTTGATGAGCTTTTAGTTGTTTCAAAATTTTGTCCTCTTTGGAGAGGTGGCGACTCTGTAAAAAAGTTTTAGTGCACATGAAAGGCTGATGTATGTTATGTGATCCAAGAATGTTCTGTTCAAGATTTTAGCATCTGGATGAGAAAAGGTACCTAGCTCCTTCCCATTTCTACTTGTTGTTTTATTGCATAAGCTAGATGCCCAGGGGAAGCCTTAGGTCTTAAGCAGATATATGATGTCTGAGAGTGAATTTTTTATGAATCCAAATATGTATTCACCCATACTCAGTCAAGAGGGGGATGAAATGTTGAGTAAAAGAATGGAAGAGATAAAAATAGGTTGATAGTCTTAGAGGTTAGGCAGGCCCAGTTAAATAGTAATAACCCTATTGTGTCTGCTAGTCAGAAAGCTAAACCTCTTGTCAGCCCTTTTGATCCTTTGTATGACCAATTAGATTTGTCATGGGTTGATTATCAAGTTGAAAGTATGTCTGCTAAGACTTACAATCAGATGCCTGAATTTAGTGGTCACAGTGTATGTGATGGGGGTGCACATATCCAAAATTTTCATAGGTTCATGGAGAGACACTCATTTAGAGATGAGAATATGTGGATGAGGTTTTTTGTTAGATCCTTTGATGCAAAAGCTAGAGATTGGTATTTGAGCTTTCCAACGAGATCCTTTGCATGCTGGAATGAACTTGCTGACTCTTTCAAAGAAGAATTTGCAAGAGAACCTGCTGATCTTGTTGCAAGATTAATGGAAATCAGAAAACAAGATAAAGAGCCTTGTATTGATTTCAGTCATAGATTTGCAGTAGCCCTTTCACAAATCCCTGAAGTATTCAGACCTGATATTTCAGCCTGTGTTGGCATATATTTTGAAGCCTTTGAGGAGGGCTCTAGTGCATTGTTGAGGGAATTCAAGATAACAAGTATGCAGATGGCATACAAGTTTGTAGAAAATATAGAAAAAATGAGAAATGAGCACATGCAGAATTCTTTGTCCACAGGTTTTGGTATAAATAACGGTTATAAGGCTGCAAATGACCAAGTGATTATGGCATCATGTGAAGATAAAAATGAGAATGAAAATACATCAGTTGAGGATGCCAGTAGAAGGATCAATGATAACCCCCATTGCAAGGTTGAGGTGTCTGGTTCTGAAATAATGATGAAGTTATGGACAGAAATGAACATCTGTTTGAATGGATTTTGGAGATGATTGTGAGTATTGTGCTCAGGATAGAGAAGAAATAAGCAAACAGAGCAGCACTTCCATGTGTGAATCAATGCCTACTTTTTAGACACATGGAGATGATGAAGAGCAGTCAGAGATTGAAACAAGTGCTAGTGCTGAGCATGATTGTTCTTCATTTGATTATAGTTTTGCTTATGCCATATAGGCTGATACTCCTCCACAAAGAGAATCCATTGGTAATGAAGATGCATGTTTTGCTGCCCATGAACTAGCAGCATACCATGATGAAGTTGAAACACCTGGATCACCCATTTTGACACATATGGTGATGAGGATCTGTTTGAGTATGGTGGGAATCTAGGCACTAATGTTGATATGGATTCTAGTTCTCATCCTGATGAAAGAGAAACCAACATATATCATGAAGCTTATTGCAGGGAGGTGCCAGAATTTAAGTTTTTTCTGTTTGGTGCAGTTGAAAGTTGTGTGCTTGAAGTGCACAAATATGGATTTGAGAGCTTTATCTTTGATATGCCAGCTTATGATAAAATGAAGCCTGATGTTCCTAGCTGCATGATGGACTTTGAGTGTTTTAAATTTTTAGTCCAACTGGGAGATCATTTTACAATGCATATGGCTGATACAAATGATAATGAGTGTTATATGTTATAGAGAATGCATTGTTTGGTAAATATAACATTCACATGTTGCTTGATGCTGAAGGTTGTTTGCATAAGGTTAACAGTGACAAATTAAATAAGATGGTTGAATATGCAAATGACAAGGGTTGTTTGTGGGTAAATCATGGCAGCATCTTCAGGGTTGACCCAGTGAGATCAGAAGAAAATCAAGTGTTTGACAAAGGAAAATTCTAGTTTTTCCTTTTTTGGTGGCCCTGGGCCACCATGTTTATTTTAGAATAATGTGTTTATGATGCAGGTTAGTGTAACATCATGAATCTATGCGCAATGTATAAGGGACTGGTCTGTATTCTAGAGATCTATGGTTCTCGCCATGCTTGCAAGAGGCATGCGTCCCCAGACAGAGCCACTGTTGGTGCCTGCATGAACATTCAGGTTTCAGGCATTTAAATTTGCAGGCACCCTCCCAAAAAATCCAAAACATTCTAAGTCTTTGGGCCTCCTAAGCATGTTTCAATGTCAACATCATATTTCTTGGAGAAGGGTCATCATATTTTTTGTCAACCTAATGTTTCCGCGGGGTCATCATGTTTCTAACATCAGTCATTTTCGTTATGATCACCTGAATGTTGTTGCTGCAAGTTTCAGTGCAACCTGATATTCTTATGGGGGGTGATATTTGCTTGTCCATCACCCTAATGTTTTGCGGGGGGGTGATATTCTGAATATCAGGTCAGCTTATGAATATCACCCTTGCACCAATATGATGATGATGTCATCCAAGTCCGAGGGGGTCATATTTCCAACATTGGTCATCTTACGAAGATCCCCCTGATATTGCAATATGACGATGATGTCATATGGATATGAAGAAGTGTATGGTACAAGCATGATGAGGAGGATCTTCCTCTGATACATCAGGTGATGCGGTCAGGATGATACTTTTTTGCGGGGTGATATTTCCCCGCGGGGTGATATTTCACATCGGGGTGATGCGAAATATCGGGGTGATATTGGCTGACATGATATCATACAGGAGGATGATGATGAGGTTTAAGCTAGCATCTTTGGGAGCAAAATCACTGACATCATATATGCTCATGGCCTAGCTTGTAAAGTGTTGAGGAGGTCATTGTGGGGTGCATGTGGGGTAATTAATTCCCCCCATAATTTGAAAATATCAGGGTCATATTTCTTGGCAGGAAAGTTTCAAAGTCTACTATCCATTGCAATTCCAAGGACTGCAGGTTGGTACGCCATTAATGGCAAATGTTACAGGGTTTGGGTGATGACATGGACGGATTAGGTACCCAATTGAAGATGTGAATCCCCAGAGCGGCGGCCTAGATCCTGATTCCACCTGCTCATTCCTCTTTGTCTCTCCACAGCATTGAATATTTTTGAGCTCCATTTCTCATGCATCGTATCTAGCAATTTTTTGACTTGCCTTGTAATTAATTCGCTGAGTACATGGTTTTGCTATAAAAAGCAAACTGTGTTACTCTTTCGAGAGGGTTGAAGACTTGGGCAATTTTTTGTGTGAATAATGAAAAACAAAGCATTTTCCTAGCTGTCATATCTCTGTGGAGTTTATGAGTTGCACCTTGAATGTACATTGCATACATTTTCAGTTTCAGTGTTGTTTTATATGAAAAATGCTTATGGCATGTGTCTAGCTGTCCCTCTCCACTTGTTACATGAATTTCTTCTTCTGAATTTGGTTGCTAAGGGTTCCTCAAATTCTAGAATACAGATTTATGTATTGCATGCTTAATCTTTAGACTTCCATTCAAGGAGTGGATTAAATTATTTTAGGTTGAGTATGGAGGAGATTGTATGTCAACTGGGATATCTGTAAGTAGAGGCAGTTAAATACCCATTCTTGGGTGATGTTTGTAAGGCAAGCATCAATCTAACCCCTTGAAACTTGAATCCAAAATGCAATCCATTCTTGTGTGTACGTCTAGTTGACTCCTTGCCCTGAGATAGGCACCGGTCTGCTTATGGATTAGTAGTTATGATCCAAAGCCCCTGTCTTGCATCCAAACCATCAAATTTAAACCATCCAAAACCCATTAGTTGTAGGAGTAGGATTAGGAGCCCCTGCATACTCTCATCCATAACCAGACACATATGTCCAAGAATGTTGCTAACCTTGTGATTTGTCACACAAATCTTGGTCCACACATGAGAGTATTATGCCTATTATCACAAAGCTAAATCTTTCCGTCACAGGGCAAGTCAATGTTACATCTTTGGCAAATAGGGACACCCCCCTTGGTGTGATAGAACCAGAAGTGAAGGGGAGGAGCCTCACGCAACTCTTGTATTCGTTGGCCAAATCTACCCGTGCATTGGAACTGGCAAACCCGATGCTGATTCAGAAATAAATACCAACAGAACCTATGAGAGAATTCGTAGCTAAATTCAATAGAATCATGCACAAAATCCCTACTGCTAAAAGGCCAACTACTGAGAATTAAAAATGTTTCTTTATCAATTCTATGCCTCCTGATATTAGTTTTCATCTTAGAAGAGGTGCAATTGCCGATTTGCCAGCTGCAGAAAATTTGGCAGTTGGATTGGAGGATGATCTTCTCATGGCTGGGAAATGGAAGAAAGAGGTCCAAGTGCCAAATGCTCACCCCTCATCATCTACAGATCCTGTAGTTCAAAGACTTGTTAATGATATGATTGCTTTAAAGAGACAATTACCTAAAGCTAGTGCTTCTTTCCAACCACCATATCAAGATATTGGCAGGAGGAATTTGAATCAATAGGCAAATGTTGGTAGGACTTTACCATTGACATCAACACAACCAAGGATGACTATTGAAGCTCCTCTTGGAAGGGGGTGTTGGTAATTTTTCTCGAATCAGCAGTGGGTTTGCTAGTTCCAATGCATAGGCAGATTCGGCCAACAAATATGGGAGGTTGCGTGAGCTGCCTCCCCTTCACTTCTGGTTCTGCCACACCAAGGGGGGTGTCCCGATTTGATAAAGATGTAACATTTACTCTCCAAATGATAGAAAGATTTAACTTTGTAATAACAGGCAGAATACTCTCATGCATGGACCAAGATCTAAATGATACATCACAAGTTTGGCAACTTTCTTGGACATATATGACTAGTTAGGTATGAGAGTATGCAGGGGTTCCTAATCCTACTCCTACAACTAACAGGTTGGAAGTATTGAAATGATTGATTTATACTTTGGATGCAAGACAAGGGGTTTTTGGATCATAAGTATTAAACAAGAGCAGACCAGTGTCTATCTCAGGGCAAGGAGTCAAATGGACGTATATAGGTGAATAGTTTGCAACTGCATTCAAGTTCCAGGGGGTCAAAGCTGGTATTCACTTACAAATACCACCCAGGAATGGGCATTTTAGTTGCCCATACTTATAGATATCCTAGCTGACATACATACTTCCCCATGATTGACATAAAACAATTTAATCCACTCCTTGAATGGAAGTCAAAAGATCAAGCATGTGGTACAGAAAACTATACCCTAGAATCCAAGTAACCCTTACCCTTAGCAACCAGATTTAGAAGAAGGAAATGCATACAGCAAATAGAGACAAACAACTAAAACACATGCAAATAAGTATTTCTCATATAAAATTGACATGAAACTAAAAAGAATGTGCAAAATGCATTTGAAATGCAACTCATAAACTCCAGAAAGAGATACAACTGCCAAGAAATGCTCTATTTTTCATTATTTACACAAAAATTGCCCAAGTCTTCAACAACAACAAACTGAGTAACACAGTCTGCTTAATACAGCAAGAAAGTGTACTCCGCATTAATTACATGGCACATCAAAAATCTGCCAGATACAACGCATGAGAAATGGCGCTCAAAATGGAATGCGACAGAGGGGCAAAAAGGAAGGAGCAGGTATGTTTAGGATTTGAGCCGCCGCTCCAAGATTTTCTTCATCAATTCAGGTGTTTGACCTATCAACACGACCCATACTTCCCTGCACAATCTGCCATTAAAGCCTAAACTACCTGCAACCTCTGGAATGCAGCAATGGCGCACCTCTGAAGTTTCTCACACAAAATAGCCGCACACGCACAGGAAAAACCCTTCGCTGCAGGTTCAAAACATGGTCGTCGATCACCTCCCGTCGCCAGGATCAACGGCACCCAAAAATGTTGAAAAGTCACCAACCAGTCAGGTCGTGCCACGCAGGCACCTCATCTTTCTATCGTTGGCCTTTCCATTCACTATTTTGCCCTTTTCACCCATTATATATGCATGTTTGAATGCATATACAATCGCCACTGTTCACCCTGTCAAAAACCCTTGTATATGCAAGAGTAAATGTATATACAACTATTCGTTATACAAGGCGGACCCCAAACCATTATAGAGCAAATTGAAGTTCAAATTAGGTCCAGCTTGCATCTCCATCCTTTGTATATCCACGATATACAACACATACATACATATAGGTCACGAACTTCAAATCACTATGCATCAGAACGTATCCCCTTTTGAAGTCCAGCTTGTATCTCTTTTATTGCACATCAGCTTGTATATCGGCATATACAAGTGCTTTATACAACCCATGGACCTGAAATATTTATTCACTGCATTTTATTCCTCCATCGCGTCCAGGTTGTATGTCCCCTTACTTGCATCCTGTTGGTAATCATTTATGTTTAGGGTTTTGAGCTTCAATGTTTGCAGATTTTCCCATTTAAATCCTAAACTTTCTGAGTCATGGTGTCTTGCATTGTTCTACCTTTTCTGATGTTGGCCTTCTGTGGTGGGTTCCTGGTTATTAAGTCTCATTCTCATGCCTTAGTGTTCAAAGGTTGACCACCCCCACACTAAGTTTTACCGTTTGTCCCTATCGCACTTCATAAAAATGCTAAGTTCTATGCATGCAAAGATGAATTGTATATTGGCGGGCTTGAAAATCTCAATCAGCTTCCAGAAATGGTGAAAAAACTGAGTTATATGCATTTTAGATGCATATCAGGTTGCATATGCAAAGGCAGAATCTTTCGTAGATTCCTGAGAATATTCTGCAGTTGTATGCATTTCCAAATGCATATCGGGCTCAAAAGGAAAATGTACAAGGGTAGACTATACATTGAAGATTCCAGGAGTATTCGCTCCTTGCATATCAGGTGGCATGTATATTTGGTTTGTATATTCGATATACAAAGGAAATGAACATTGAGGAATATACAAGAGGGCGCACATGCATGTGGTACTGTGTAATGAACAGGTGATCTTGTATGTTCGCCAAACATACAAGGAAAAAAGATATGCATGTGGTGGGGCCCAAGGACATACAAGTGAGAATGTATGTGCAAGTGTACATTCAAGCATACAAAGTTGGTTGCAGGGTCGAATGTATACTGAGTTTGTATATCCAAATATACAAGAGAAAATGTACATTCGGCAATATACAATGGGAAAGTGCAAGTGGTCTTGTATGTTCGGCTATGTACAAAGCGGAAGGAGATGCATTTGGTGGGGTCCGCCTCACATATAAAGGGCTTTGTATCTCATATACAAAGGAGAATGTATATTTGATATACATTCGAAAATGTACAAAATAAAACATGCAATCCGGACCCGAAGGAAGAATCAAATGCAGCGAATAATGATTTCAAGTCCGCGGCTTGTATGTATGTGTGTGTTGTATATCGCGGATATACAAAGGTGAGAGATACAAGCCAGACTCGAGTAAGTTTTTAATCTGCCTCATGAACATTTGGGGTCCGCCTTGTATGATAAGCAGTTGTATGCATGTGCAAAGGCCTATATGCAAAGAGATTATCGCCAAGGCCATATGCATTGGCCGACCTTTCTTGGGTCATTTTGATGGTTGATGGAGATCAAATGCACAGTGACGGAGGACGAATCACACTCTGCCACGCGCCCAATAACTGTTGCATGTATATGCATTGTGCATATACAAGAGATTTCAAAAAGTGAATAGTGGCTTTTGTATATGCATATGTTTTTGCATATACATAGGTGGTAAAGGCAAAATAAAAGGAAAAAAGGCCAGCGATAGAAATATGGGATGCCTCCGTGGCACATTTTCACTGGCTGACGACTAGTCAGTGCTATTTTGAGCCGTGAGTCTCAGCGATGGGAGTGAATCGACGGCCTTGTTTTGAACCTACAGTGATGGTTTTTCCTGAGTGTGTGCGACCATTTTTTAGCGTGAAAGTCTCTAGATGTATCTGTTGTTGCATCCTGCGAGTAGTTGAGGCTTTAATGGTGGTCGTGCAGAGGTGCGATGGATTGAGTGACGGGCCAACTACCATTTTTATGAGTAATGTCCCCAAGTGGCAGCACGGGGCTCGAGTCCAACTCCTCCTCGCCATTCCTTCTACCTGCTACCTTCAATATTTTGGGTGCCATTTTGAAGTGCACGGTACCTTGCAAAATTTTTGATGTGCCATATAATTAATTTGTCAAGTACACTTTCTTGTTGTATTAAGCAGACTGTGTCACTCATTTTTTGGTGGTTGGAAATTGGACAATATTTTGGTGCTGTGACACAATACAACTTTATTGGTGGCCCCGTTCTTGATGTCTTGTAAGTTTATGAGTCTCATGTTGTATGTTTCATGCGTGAGTTCACTTGTTTCATGTTGTTTTATATGAGAAATGCTCTATGCATGTGTTTAATCATTTGTCTCCAAGCTGTGGGCATAGTTTCTTTTGAATCAAGATAACTAAGGGTTGTTAAGGTTCAAGAATATAGTTTCTCTATATTGAATGTTTAATCTTCTACTTTTGTTCAAGGAACAAATTAAATGTTTCAGGTTAATCATTGAGAAAATGTGTTGCAGTAGGGATACCATTAAGTATGAATGATTAAGCACCTAATTGTTGGGAAGTATCTGTAAGGCAGATATTAGAAATCCCCTTGATTCCCAGTCTTTGATGTATGTTCATGCTGGCCATTCACATGTGTATGTCTATTGACTCCGAGCCCTAGATAGGCACTGATCCAGTCTTGTATTGAGGTCACAACCAAAGTCCTAGTTTTGCATCCAAATATAAATCAAACTTAAACTTTAAATCCAAACCTTTAGGACTTTAGAAGTAGTTTTAGGATCTAAAATCCTCTGTCTACAACTAAAAATAGGCCCAAAGCTAGCCCCTTTGCACTTATCTCACAGTTTTTGTCTGCTTAATAGAGGATTTATCTGCTTTATGTCAACATCCTAGCTAATACAAAGATGCATTTCATAGATGTTGAGTAGGGAATACCCCCCTTGGTTGTGCAGAGCCTAAAGAAGAAGAGGAGATATTTATAGAGTCTATCTCCTATACTATTGGCCCCTAGCCTGGGAATCCTATTGATCAATGATGGCTATTTTGTAGGGATTACCGGGAATAAGCATCTAGCCAAAAAAATTACCAACACATCCATCGCCTCATACATACAAGGCGGATTTCAAACTTTTATTCGCCACATCTGACTTCTCCTTCGGTTCCGAAATGCATATTTCACTTGTATGCTTTGAATGTACATTAGCATACATACAACTGCCTTTGCATACAATTGGTGGGCCCGACCATTTTCTCTCTCCTTTGCACTGTTCACTTTGCATGTCGCGAGCCTTTGTATAATTTTCAATGTACATTCCCTTGCACATACAAACAAGGAATCTTCTCCAGAATATTCCTGCAATGTATCTAACCATTGTATGTCTACCTGAATGTATATTGCATATACATTCAACCTTGTATATCCAGGGGCCCCACCACATGCATCTCTGCCTCGCCACTGTAGCAAATGTATATTTCACTTCCTTGTATATTTTGCTTTGTATATGACCCGACATACAAAGCGAAAATATTCCTGGGAATCTGCAAAAGATTCCCCCTTTGTATATGCACCTTTTAGAGCCCAATATGCATTCAGAAATGCATCTAAACTCAATTTTTCAAAGGGCGATAGAGTTTTCTGACCCGCCAATGCACATTTTGACCTGTATGTATATACAAAGACACTTGCACCTTAACTGATTTTTTGCATTTTTTCAACTGTAGAGGCCGAAAGTGTTAGAGTTATTTGGATTTTTTGGAAGGCGCCTGCATATCTAAATGCTTGAAACCTAAATACTTATGCAGGCACCACCAGTAGCTCGAGCCTAAAACCCTAAACATAAATGATTACCAACAGGCTCCGATTGGGATGCATGCCTCTTACAGGCATGGCGAGGACTTCAAATCTCTGGGATGCAAACCAGTCCTTATCCATTGGGCAACAGAGTCGAACATTGCACCGACCTGCACTCAAAACACATTTATTAAAAATTTACTTGGCGGCCTAGGGCCACCAAAAAGAAAAAACTAGAGTTTTCCTTTGTCAAACACTTGATTTTCTTTTGATTTCTTCGAATGAAGCCTAAAAGCATTTAACCACTTGCAGCACCTAGCATTGTAATTGTTTGTGTTGTTGCTCCTTTCTCATTCAACAAGTCTACAGCAAAATTCATAAGCATCTACCATTTTCAGTAGTAGACTGTCATCATCATATGAGTCACTGATGTTGCTTGGAAAACTAACAGACTCTTATGAAACAAATGAATCCATGTCAGAATTTTGCCCTTCTTCAAAAAATAAAAGCTCCTCTTAATTGAATAAATAGTATTCAGGTGCAAGCAACATCTCATAATCAAATTTACTTTTATAGTCATTCAGATATTCCTTATTACTGTGCTCAGCAATCTCATCATCAATGTCCACTTGGAATGTCTCAAAAGAAGGCATAAATAGCTCAAAATGCAACCTTACATTAAAAACTTCATAGTTACCCCTGTAATCAACACTATCCCCAACCGTATGAGCACACACATCTACAACATGTCCATTCACCTCTGAATAGTGACCCTATTTTTCCTCTTCATCAATGCCCTGATAATCAACAGCAGAAGTTTCAACGTTTGCATTATGAAGATGGTCAGAATCTTCAAGGAAACACTCATACTCAGCATCCATATATATTTCACCATCTGAAAGGCTCACACATGCATCTGAATGCTGACAGTCACTAACATATTCACTATTATCCCTTGAAGTGGCATCTTCTACATTTAGAGTGAAGCTTGGCATATCCATTTTATACAAATAATTAGGAATAGCTGGGATATGCCTATTGCTGCAGGACACAAACTCATGTATATCTTTCATTTGATCAATTGGAGGGCATCTTGTGTCTGCAGGCTTGTCTTCTAGAGGCTGATAACAATCTTTGTTTTCATTATTACAAGATGTGCCTACATTTTCTACAACATTTTCTTCATGCATCACATCATGGCAGCACACATTATTCTGAAATATATTTCCCTCTGCAAAATCATCCTTTAATGAACATTGTGGAAAAGTAAAATACATTCACTTTGATAACTGTTTTGACAACTTGCATCCATGAAACCTATTGGCATTCCATATTTCTCATTGTTTTCTATATCCATAGCAAATTGGTAAGCCTGGTGAAGTGTGGCTGGTTCCTTATCTCTTAATAGATAACTCATTTCTTCATCAAATGCAGCCAAATAAATTTCTAAGCACAATGGATTATTGGGTCTCATATATTCAGGGATCTACTTGAGCAACTTAATAAATCTAAGGTTAAAGGCTGGAACCAGCTTCTCATCTTCCTTTTCAATATTCATTTAAAATATATGATCAATGAGGCCACATCAAATCTTTCACCAAACTGCTCTAGGAATGCAATTTCTAAATCTATCCATGAAGAAACTGAACATATAGGCAGGTCCGAAAACCAAACCCTAGCATCATCTTCTAATGACTGAACAAAGAGTCTCATTACTACATCGTCATCCTCTACCTCATAATCTTCTATCAAATTACAAAATTTCTACAGATGTTTATTTGCCGATTCAGAATCTGATCCACTATATTTTGGCAAACATTTTATAATTTCATTTGGAATAGCATTTGGGTAACCACATATTCCTTTAAAATTTAGGGCTTTATACCTTTCAATAAAAAATGGTCTTCTTTGAGAGCACAACAAGGTTTGCTATTCTAAACTCATCATTTTTGAAAAGATGGAATACCTGAAAATATGTTGCAGCATTGGATAGGTTCAATCAATAGAATCGCCACCTCTCATAGAGAGGGCAGAATATCAACAAGGCACTTGTATTTTCTAGATTCATTCACTCACCAGTAGAGCACCACATGGTCATTTTTGGATCTTGCTGCAACAACTTCACTGGAAACTAGATTTTTCAGCCTTCCGATCGCTTGACTCTCTCTCTCCCCAGCAGAGTCACCATCTTGTTGGTAATTTTTCCTGAATCAGCAGTGGGTTTGCCAGTTCCAATGCACAGGCAGATTCGGCCAACGAATACAGGAGGTTGTGTGAGCTGCCTCCCCTTCACTTCTAGTTCTGTTACACCAAGGGGGGTGTCCCTATTTGATAAAGATGTAACATTTACTCTCCAAATGACAGAAAGATTTAACTTTGTAATAACAGGCAGAATACTCTCATGCATGGACCAAGATCTAAATGATAGACCACAAGTTTAGCAACTTTCTTGGACATATATGACTAGTTAGGTATGAGAGTATGTAGGGGTTCCTAATCCTACTCCCACAACTAACAGGTTGGAAGTATTGAAATGATTGATTTATACTTTGGATGCAAGACAGGGGTTTTTTGAATCATAAATACTAAACAAGAGCAGACCAGTGCCTATCTTAGGGCAAGGAGTCAAATAGTCATATACAGGTGAATAGTTTGCAACTGCATTCAAGTTTCAGGGGGTCAAAGCTAGTATTCACCTTACAAATACCACCCAGGAATGGGTATTTTAGCTGCCCATACTTATAGATATCTTGGCTGACATACATACTTCCCCATGATTGACCTAAAACAATTTAATCCACTCCTTGAATGGAAGTCAAAAGATCAAGCATGTGGTATAGAAAACTATACCCTAGAATCCAAGTAACCCTTAGCAACCAGATTCAGAAGAAGGAAATGCATACAATAAATGGAGACAAACAACTAAAACACATGCAAATAAGCATTTCTCATATAAAATTGACATGAAACTAAAAAGAATGTGCAAAATGCATTCAAAATGCAACTCATAAACTCCAGAAAGAGATACAACCGCCAGGAAATGCTCTGTTTTTCATTATTTACATAAAAATTGCCCAAGTCTTCAACAACAACAAATTAAGTAACACAGATTGCTTAATACAGCAAGAAAGTGTACTCCGCATTAATTACATGGCAAACCAAAAATCTTCCAGATACAAAGCATGAGAAATGGCGCTCAAAATTGAATGTGGCAGAGGGACAAAAAGGAAGGAGCAGGTATGTTCAGGATTTGAGCTGCCACTCCAAGATTTTCTTCATCAATTCGGGTGTTTAACCTATCAACACGACCCATACTTCCCTGCATAATCTACCATTAAAGCCTCAACTACCCGTAGCCTTTGGAATGCAGCAATGGCGTGCCTCTAAAGTTTCCTGCCCAAAAATAGCCGCACACGCATAGGAAAAACCCTTCGCTACAGGTTCAAAACATGGCCGTCGATCACCTCCCATCGCCAAGATCAACTGCACCCAAAAACGTTGAAAAGTTGCCAACCAGTCAGGTCGTGCCACGTAGGCACCTCATGTTTCTATCGCTGGCCTTTCCATTCACTATTTTGCCCTTTTTGCCCATTGTATATACATGTTTGAATGCATATACAATCGCTACTATTCACCCTGTCAAAAACCCTTGTATATGCAAGAGTAAATGTATATACAACTGTTCGTTATACAAGGTGGACCCCAAACCATTATAGAGCAAATTGAAGTTCAAATCGGGTCTAGCTTGCATCTCCATCCTTTGTATATTCGCGATATACAACACATACATACATATAGGCTGCGGACTTCAAATCACTATGCATTAGAACGTATCCCCTTTTGAAGTCTGACTTGTATCTCTTTTATTGCACATCAGCTTGTATATCGGCATATACAAGCACTTTATACAACCCACGGACTTGAAATATATATTCACTGCATTTTATTCCTCCATCGCGTCCGGGTTGTATTCCCCTTGCTTGCATCCATCGCCTCATACATACAAGGCGGATTTTAAACTTTTATCTGCCGCATCTGACTTCTCCTTCAGTTCCAGAATGCATATTTCACTTGTATGATTTGAATGTACATCAGCATACATACAACTGCCTTTGCATACAACTGGTGGGCCTGACCATTTTCTCTCTCCTTTGCACTGTTCACTTTGCATGTTATGAGCCTTTGTATAATTTTCAATGTACATTCCCTTACACATACAAACAAGGAATCTTCTCCCAAATATTCCTGCAATGTATCTAACCATTGTATGTGCGCCCGAATGTATATTGCATATACATTCGACCTTGTATATCCACAGGCCCCACCACATGCATCTCTGCCTCGCCACTGTAGAAAATGTATATTTCACTTCCTTGTATATTTTGCTTTGTATATGACCTGACATACAAAGCGGTAATATTCTTGGGAATCTGCAAAAGATTCTCCCTTTGTATATGCACCTTTTAGAGCCCAATATGCATTTAGAAATGCATCTAAACTCAATTTTTCAAAGGGCGATAGAGTTTTCTAACCCGCCAATGCACATTTTGACTTGTATGTATATACAAACACCTTTGTATATACAAAGACACTTGCACCTTAACTGATTTTTGGCATTTTTTCAACTGCAGAGGCCAAAAGTGTTAGAGTTATTTAGATTTTTTGGAAGGTACCTGCATATCTAAATGCTTGAAACCTGAATACTTATGCAGGCACCACCAGTAGCTCGAGCCTAAAATCCTAAACATAAATGATTACCAACAGGGGGAACATGTGTGCTTTTCATTTGACTACTGATCATTACAGAAATTCTTGTCCGGAGATGCTTAGGTATGCTCAAATGACTGCTACTCAAGATGTGTTGGGAGAGTTTACTGAAGAAGAAAGAAACTTTGAGGAGCTTGGCGACTCTGAAATACACTTCCTTGAATATGAATCAGATTCAAAAAGGGGAGGTGAAATATTGGTTACCCTTGAAGATCCTTCATGTGTTGTGCTCACTAGGAGTCAGAGGAATCTGAAATTCTCTAATACGCAAGAAGTACCTGGTAAAGGTAAGGAGCCTCTTATTAGAACACATGATGCTAATTTGAAGGCTCAAGAAATTAAATTGTTATATAGAAATGATCCAGAAGCTTCTTTTGATATTGTAGAATTCTGTAAGTCTGTAAAAATTCAAATATCTCCTTTTGAGTACCTCAAGTTAAAACCCAATGAACTTAACAAAATGGTTAAATATGTTAAAGGTGGTCCTACACAAATTGAACCCGAGAGTCAACTAAATGTTAATGTTGAGTCTCCCATTGCCCAATTATTTGCTTCTTCACCTGAGTCACCCACGACTACCCCTAGAATGGTTCTCAGTTCATCTAATGATACTTCTTATACAGTTAATATGAAACCCAACCCGTTTTATGTATCTTTATTCATCAATGGCATAAGCTCAGTAATTGTATTATAGATTCAGGAGCTTCTGATAACATTATGCCTTCTTCTGTAGCCAAAGCCCTAGGCCTATCACTTACCAAAACATTTGGTAGGTGTTACTCTATGGATGGCAAACAAATTTCCTTGCTTGGACATATTAAAGATGCACGAGTTACTCTTGCAGCTTACCCTGACAAAAGAGTGAAATTGACTATCTTGGTAGCAGATATTCCTGCTAGTTATGGGATGTTGTTGAGAAGGACTTTTTGCAAGGATTTAGGTGGGCAGATTAAATTGGACTGGTTAGAAGCCACAATTCTAGTGGGGAAGCAGAAAGTAAAGCTAGAACCTGAACCTAAATGCAAGTTTATTGTCTATCCCTCTGATGATCCCAAATCCTAGATTTTATTTGAGGAATGTGAATTTGGTAACTATTTTCTTTCTTTTGAAGACCTCAAGGAAGAATCTGTCCAAAAGTCTGTTCATTCTGATGATCTATGGATCATGGAATTTGACGGTAGTTGTGCTACCGCTGGTTCAGGCATTGGGGTTGTGCTGATCTCACCAGAAGGTGAAATTTTTTCTTATTCTTTCAAATTAGAATTCAAAAACACTAATAACACTGCAGAATATGAAGCTTTATTGCTTGGGCTATATGAAGCCAAAGGAAAGGGTGTGAAGGTACTCAAAGTGAGAGGAGATGCTGAATTAATCGTGAAATAGGTGAGAAGCATCTTTTCTGTTAAAAATGAAAGATTGAAGCATTACAGGAATATAGTCTGGGATGAGATAGAATACTTTGATGCCTTCTCTATTGAAGCAATTCCCAGAGACTAGAACACCTGAACAGATTCTTTAGCAGTATCAGCTTCTCTTCTTCTACCACATCCTGATTTCAAAAAGGATTCATATAGAATAGAGTTGGTCTATCGCCCTAATGTTCCAGACAATGCTAAAAGCTGGCAAGTTTTTGAGAGTGATAATCAGATCAGAAAATTCTTGGAGAATGTTGAGATGTTCCTCGGGACTTATTTTGAAGGCTCTGAAACAGAATGTAAAGAATTCAATCCTAATCCAGGGATTAATCCAAAAGATAATGTAATTCAGTTGAAGGGAAACAAAATCCCTAAAGGATTGGTCTCCCTAGAACATTTGTTCACTCAACGAGATGAATATATTAAAGGCAAACCTACCCAGAACCCTAACAAAGTGGAGGATTATGAGAAAATAAACATCGGGGATGAGGTTGATCCTAAATGGATATCCATTAGTAGGTGTTGTTCTTCAGAGGAGAAAAACAAATTGATCAATCTGCTAATTAAGTATAAGGATGTTTTTGCCTGGTGCTATGATGACCTTAAAATTTTTAGGCATGGGTAGTTTCAACACCATATTCCTTTGAAAGCAAATGCAACCCCATTCAGGTAGAAGTTGAGGAATTATAATCCAAAAGTTGTTGAGGCCATCTTTAAGGAGATTGACAAAATGTTGAAGGCTAGGATTATCTATCCAATTCATCACTCCACCTGGGTGGCAAACATTGTTCCTGTGCACAAGAAGAATGGAGAAATAAGAATCTATGTTGATTTCAAAAATCTAAACCAAGCTAGTCTGAAAGATAACTATCCCTTACTTGTGATGGATCACATCTTGCAAGCAGTTGCTGGGTCATAAATGATGTCCATACTAGATGGATTCTCAGGTTACAATCAGATAGGTGTGGCTACAGCTGATCAGCATAAGACTGCTTTCACTACACCTTGGGGAACTTTTGCTTATAACCGAATTCCCTTTGGCCTGATCAATGCTGGTGCAACTTTTCAACGGGCGATGGATTCATCCTTTAGAGATCTGAAAGATAGAATTATTGTTAGTTATCTTGATGATCTGATTATTTTCTCCAGAAATAGAGAAGACCACCTGAAGGATCTGGAGACTGTTTTACAAAGGTGTCGAAGTTAGGGCATATCTCTCAATCCCAAGAAGTTGGTCTTTTGTGTTACAAAGGGGAAGTTATTAGGATACTTAGTTTCAAAGGATGGAATCAAGATTAATCCAGAGAGGGTCAAGGCGATACAACAACTTAGCCTCCCTTCTAAAAGGACTGGAGTCAAGTCTTTCTTTGGCCAGATTAATTTTCTCATAAGGTTCATTCCTGACTTTGCTGAGATTACAAAGCATATTGTGGGAATGATGAGCAAAAAATAGACATTCAAATGGAATGAAGCTGCTAAGAAGGCATTTGAAGATATCAAAGAGGCGATTGCACACACACCTACTTTGGTAAATCCTGATTTTCAAAAAGATTGTATTATTTACTATTATGCTTCAGAACATACCATGTCTGGTATTTTGTTACAGAAAAATGAATTGGATGAAGAGGCCCCAATAACCTTTATGAGTGTTTCCCTTAAAAAGCATGAACTAAAATATTCTTTGGCTGAAAAATAAGCTTTCGTTGTAGTAAAGGCTGTTAAACAATTTAGATATTATATACTTCATTCTCATTCAGTTGTATTTGTTCCTAGTTCGGCTATGAAAAGTATTCTGACTCAACAAGATGTTGGGTTAAATAATAGAGCAATGTGGGTTGCTAAAATCCAAGAATATGATCTGGAGGTTAGGCCAACTAAATTGATCAAAGGTCAAGGTCTATGCAAGTTGATCGCTGAAAACAAAGAAGAAGAGGTTGAAGGACTTCCCACTGTCCTGGTGGTAAGTTTACAAGACCCATAATTTCTAGATGTAGCATATTATCTTACTTATGGGGATTGTCCCAGTCACTTATCTCTGAAGGAGAAAAGAAATATGAAGTTAAAAGCTGCAAAATATGTTATTTGGGGTGATGTCCTTTACAAAAAGGGACTAGATGGGACTTTCCTAAGATGTGTAGACAAGGAGCAACAGGACAAACTTTTGAAAGCTTTCCATAATGAAGCTTGTGGTGGACATTTCTCTTCTTCAGTCATAGCTTTCAAAATCCTAAGAAATTGTTATTATTGGCCAGGTATGTTTAAGGATGCATACAGATGGGTGGCTAAATGTGAAAAATGCAAAATGTTCTCAGGAAGGCCACAACTTGCAGCATTGCCTTTGAGGCCCGTTGTTATTGAAGAACCGTTCAAACAATGGGGTTTAGATTTTATTGGGCCCCTCTCACCTCCTTCAAGTGCAGAACATACCCACATTTTGACAGCAACAGATTATTTTACGAAATGGGTTGAAGTAGCCCCTGTAAAGAGAACCACTTCAGAGGTGGTGTGCAATTTTCTCAAAGAAAATATATTGGTACGTTTTCGTGTTCCCCAGAAGCTTGTAGCAGATAACGCTACCAGTTTCTCCTTAGTTGAACTGACTTCTTTTTGTTACGAGCATAGTATATCTCTCTCCCATTCATCAAATTACTACCCTCAAGGGAATGGACAAGCTGAGTCCAGTAATAAGAATTTGATTGCCATCATGAAGAAATTGGTGAATGATAACCCCAAAGATTGGCATAAAAGATTGTATGAAGCACTCTGGGCTAACAGAATAGCCCCAAAAAGGGTAATAGGGATGGTATCTTTTGAGTTGGTTTATGAAATAGGAGCTCAGTTATCTTTACCTCTAGAGTTATCTACAGCCAAATTACAAAATGTAATCGAAGATCAATACTTTCAAGATTCCCTAGAAAAGAGGATTATGTACTTAACTAAGATTTAGGAGGAGAGGAATGAATTGGTTGATCAGATTACTGCTCATCAGGCCAGAGTTAAAGAGATTTTCAACCGAAAAATAAGACCCAGAAAGTTCATGGAGGGAGATGAAGTATTGTTGTGGGATAGAAGAAGAGAACCAAAAGGAGCACATAGCAAATTTGACTCACTTTGGAAAGGACCTTTCAAAATTCATCAGGTACTGGGTCTAAATTCTTTTAAATTGGAATATCTGGATGGAGCTATTTTACCCCTGTCCTATAATGGACAGGATCTTAAATTGTATCGACTGTGAAAGAGGAGTCCCCTGTTTTGTACATAGCCTTTCCTTTGTTGTCTGGTTTTGTGTTTTCCTTTCCCAGTTTTGGTTTATCTTGCTTCTTTTCTTCCATCCCTATGTTTCAGTTTATGCATAACCAGAGCTTCTGAGTTCTCTGCATTTTGCCATAAAATGCAGTCCCCAGTCAAAGCCGATGTTAACTTTTGAGTCGCCCTTATTTATTTACTTGTGAAATTCCCTAATCAAGAGTCAATTTGCTATTTTGTCTTATTGGTCATGCCTTTGTCTCTTAAATTAGCTCTTTATTCTTCAAAGTCCACCCGCCTATCGTCTTTCTGTGTGAAATTACCAAAGATTTGAACCTTTATTATAGTTCACAAGTTCAATGGTTCACTATGTTTAATGATTCTCAAAGCGAGATGTTTTGTCCCTTGTGTAATTAAAATGTCTTTGAGTCTTCCGGTTGAACTTGAACCCTTTTTCATAGTTCAAAAGTTCCACAGTTCAAAAGTTCAATACTTGATGCCTTGCAATAAGTTGTGTCACTTTGTTCTTTTGTGTAGTTTAATGCATCATTGAACCATCTGCTTGAACTCTATAGAGAGGTTCGATGGTTCAATGGTTCAAAGTTCAACGATTCACTGTTTCATAGTTAAAAGTTTTCTACAAAGCCGTGTGACTATTGGTCGGTCTGTGTAGTTCTTGCGTCTTTGAACCTTCACATTGAACCACATCCTCCAAAGGTTCAATGGTTCAATGGTTCAAGGGTTCGGTGATTATAATCTCATCTCTCCCTGAGGCTCTTTAAGTCAAAATTTAGCAGGAAAGTTGGAGGAAAATATGTCTGAAACTCATTATGAAACAGAAAGTTCTAATTTTTGGAGGTTGCGGATAATTATTATACATCATGGTCGCGCGTGAATAATGCTTGCCATTAATGAAGATGTCAGAATTCATGTCTTCTCAAACATTTTCGGCACGTATTGTTTCAAGTAACAATTATTCAATCTGGTTAATGCCATTATTAAGAGAGAACAAGCCAAATTTAGCAAATGAACATACTGTACGATGCGAAGGAGAATAGCGCAGGAGGTATAAGGTTCTTGTTGCCCAAATTTCACAATAATTTCAGATATATTGAAGGTGAGTTCTATTCTTCCTATATGTTGTTTCCATTTCTTAGCTGGAAAGAAGAATCTTTTGAGTTTCCGACATTATTTTCAAAGTTCGAAGCATTTTTCATTATATCCTCCAATTATAGCTATGAAATCTGCTTGTCTTGGTTATGAACATGGTCCTGGTCTTACTTGTTCTCATCCTGAATTTGAGGATACCTTTTTGGTTCAATATGATTTAGAAGAATTTAGGGAAAGGTCTAAAAATCTTGTACCAACTCCTATGATGAAGAAAATAGTAGAAAGTGGTTTGGTTGAAGCTGCGGCCTTTCCCATGGCCGTACAGTGCCCCGAATTAGTTCTGGAGTGCATGAATAGGTATGAACCCCAAAACATGTGCATCAGAAATACAGATGGTAGCATGTTGTTTCATGTCAATAGACAAACCCTAATGTCTGTGATGAGAATAGCGCCCAAGGAAGCATATTCTAACCTCAATATTACTTCTTCTTATGGGCATTTCTCATTTAAGAAAATAAACTACAGAAGTGTGATAGCAAGAAACTAGTTGCTGAAATTCCAGAAAGGGGGTTCAAGGCTGCCTAGACCACTTACAAGAGATCACATGATTTAGGAAGTGAGGGATATTGTGGTATTACTACACAGGCTGAAGGGCAGCGCACAGGCATATTATTGGGAAGATTGGATGTACTTTTTCGTACAATTTATCCTCCAAGGAGAGCAATATTTGGACTGGGCAGAAATTGCAGCTGAATGTTTGCATCAGGGTCTAAGTAATTGTTTGGGTAATAAAGATTTTTATATGTCTTCGTACCTCTTCTATTGCCTGGTGTCTACAAGACAATGGTTGGGGCTACCTCATGCACCCTTGGCTGAGGATAGTAAAATTTATGAATATTATTCACAATTGCAGATGCATAATTGTTATGAGAATTACAAGAGGGTTAATGATTTTTTTACTGGGAGAATGACTTATGAACTAGCAAGTAATTTGAATAAGAGAATGTCTAATGAAGCAATGCAGCTGGTCAGCATATATGGTAGTTTCTTTATTCAATTTTCCAAGTTCACTAATTTCAGAGTTGGGGGATTTGATGGTGAACCTGTTAAGTTACCCAAGTATGTGTTTGACCGTTTTGTGCTGATAGAGGTCTACAGACAGTTAGCACATGTAGATAAAAAGTTCTCAACAAAGAAAGGATCTGGTATCTCTTTTCCCATTGAACTTGGACATTACTCATGCTAGTCAAAATCTGATGCTTTAAATTTAGAAGTGAACCTTAAAAAGTTTAATTTTCAGTTCTTCACTGCCAGATCACAATTTGACAGTAAAGGCTTTGTCAGGGATAACTTGGATTTTGGAACAGGGTTTTCACATATTCCTAAATTGGAGGATTATTGGGAGGACTGTTCAGACAAATTCGAGGTCAGAAGGAGATTATGGTGCAGGTTCTCTCTAGGACAAATAATTACCCTTAATCTAAATATGGACATTTCTAGAGTTTTTGATAATGAAGAACGGGTGATTGACCCACAATTTGAACAGATAAAACAATTACCTATTCCAGAAATTGACTGGAGTAAAGTGGAAGAAGATAGGATTGAGGTGAAGACCCTCCCGGTGATAAGAAGAACCAAGAAATGGTTGAGGGAACAAAAACATAAAGGATTTCAAAACAAAGATTCCCAGCAATGCACATTAATAGTTGAATCACCATTCTCGATAAGCTCCTCTAACCAGCGTATTGCTATCTGTGGTGCAGGTACTTCTAAGTCAATAACTGGAAGGAGCCCTGTCATTAAAGAATCCAAGAAAGCCCTCACAACTATTTTGCCCCCTCATGCCACCAGATCAAGAACTAAAAGCAAGAGGAGAAAGCAGGTTTCTGAGAGAATAATTGTGGATTTGAATTCTGAGGAGGATTCTGAGGAAGCAATGGGTGATAAAGAATCTGGTTCACCAAGAGCAGAGGAGGTTAATACAAAACAATACGCAAAGGTTGTTTTAGAGATCCCTGAACTGATGATGATTTTAGATGTGTCCTCTGATCAATTGAACCCTAGAAAAGAAGTCTCGGCCCTTGCACCCAAATGGTTGGAGAGTTCAATCAGTGGCAAAAGAAAGATAATTCCATTTTCTTTGCCGTTGGAAGACATGGTAAGTGTTTGGGAAAAAACCCTAAATCTAAGAAATTAAAAACATCCAGGGTAGGTATTGACCTTAGTACTGGGAACTGAAGCGCGGAAATAGCCAGGCTGGCAACTGATGAAGAGGTTCAAGATCCTACAGTGCAAGATTTCACGATTGAAAAATTAGATCTTGGGGCTACTTCAAGAGCCGCGGATGTGCATCATCTAGAGGCATCCACCAAAAAGATAGTCAAACCTAGAAAGATGAGAAAGACAAAAGGGATTTGAAGCAGACCGTGCGCTCAATGGCAGAATACATTGATGCCATTCACAATCCAATTCCACAACTAGTTTCACAACTTTCTTTGTCTTTTGATCCTAAATCTCTAGTGAACCAGAAAATGTTGGACTAGGTAACAGGAACAGAATGGTGACTAAGGTATTTGACAATTGGTTGGATTGTATTATGTAGAAAGGTACAGAATATATTCATGAACTGAAAAATATATATGATCAAACCACAGCCACCATTGATGACATGAAGACACAGCATGCTTCCTGGATAAAAGATGAAGGCAAATGGTTGAACGTGTTGAATCAAATTGATGAAGTACAAAAATATGGGGTAGCAAAATTTATGTCAGAAAAGAACTTAACAGGTCTGGATGAAGATATATTGTATGTAAGTAAGAAAAACATTGAATGGAGGAATTCAGTATCCCGGCAAGGGTGGATTGAACTCACAAAGATGATCAAAGAAATAACTGAATTTACCCAATCGTTATAGCATGATCTTCAGTGTATTGATGTAAAATATATAAGGGATGATGGAGAACCAGAAAAGGACATCGATACAGTTATTCAAACTTTCAAGGAGAAGATCAACTTTGTTAAAGAAAGTGACAACATATTAACCGAGGATTTCTCGCAGATTTTGAAGGTGGAGTCACTTCTTTATCTCTGCATCAATTCACTCCTGAAACACACGGAGAAATTTGGGAAAATTCAGAGGGAGAAAGATGTCTGGAAGGCAAGGGTAAAACATATTGGTATTCCCAATTTCCCAAAAATTCAGGAGTTTGTTGCATCATTTCAGGAGTGGAAAGCTCAACGTGCCTCCCCAACCACACACAGCAAATCTGGAGATCCAAATCCGTTGCCCCAACCATGATCTTACTCAATTTCTTTATTCAATTTTTTAGTTAAAGTTATTTTCAATAAAAAAAACTTGATCTTTAAATCAGTTTATAAAAACTAAATCCCGTATGGGTCAGAGTTACTTTAACTCTAGGTTTGGTTTACATGATCGGATAATTAGGGCAACTATATATATATTTTTGGTTGCTAAAACTGAAGGAGAAGAAAGGAAAAGAAAAGAAAATAGAAAATTTTTGGAGCTGAACTGCTGTCGTTTTAGAGTATATATGATGTTTGTCTGAAACATTTTTCATCTGTGAATGAAAAGGAGAAACAATTACTCCATGCTTAGATCTATGCGTTTGAGTATTTGAAATTGGGTTTTCTATGTGAAATCTTATTTCATATGGTAATTGCTCTTTTAGACAACTCATTATATGTGTTATATCATTTATTGGTTCAACAATATATATATATATATATATATATATATATATATATATATATATATATATATATATATGTTTATGTTTATGTATCTGATTGTTATTGAAAATAGAATCTGTGTATTCTATCACCAAATGATGTTATAAAAGGGATATCACATTCATAGCATGGTGATGTATGGATGTTAGTTTGCCTTTAGGCACTTTCTGGTTAAAAGTGTATTTGAATAATTAAAATAGATTGAATTCGTTGAAGATCTTAAAGGGAGCTGTACCTAAATTCAAAGGAGAACTATTCTTGATAGTTCACCCATTTGTTGATTAATTCATTTGTTCTTAAAAGAAGAAAGGGTATAGAGTCAGAATATAATATTTTTAGATAAGGACAAATCTGTTAACCAACACCTATGTTGCCTTGAAAAAACCTATTATAGTTATAAACATGTAATATGATATTCCCCTCTATTTTATCATGTTAGGCATGTGTAGGAGTTTCTAAATAGGGAAAATAGTTGGAAGTATCTTTAAAAAATTACTCAAGCAAATTGAGGGATGTCTATGTTTTTTATTATCTTGTGTTGCAAGTATTTTGTACTATCATTGTTTCTTAATATCATTGTAATTTGTAATCATAAGATAAATCTTACTCTTGTTGATTATAGGAAGTACTTTACCTGGTGGATATGTTATGTAATAGAATGGAAAATATCTTTCACAAACGAGAATGCTTATAGATTATAAATCTTTATAAGTGATCTAGAACAAATTAACATGTAAATTATCTACAATAACTTAAGAAGTGTAGTCAATGTGATTGATAATTATAAAAGATGCTACACTCTTAGTTCATTCACAATGAAAATTTATGGATAATTATTCTTAAAGTGATTTCTCCCATTTAAATTCTCCTCTTAAAAGATTTTGACTATTTAGGGACACGAGCCTCTATTTTAAAGCAAAGTCTTAGAAAACTTCAAATAGAAAAGTTGAGTAAGAGATTGAATGTTATCCCATACAACCAAACTGATAATATGCTTCCTAGTCAACGAGTCATAGAAGGAATACAAATATATGCCTTTGAAATAATTAAAATAGGCTTTGAGAATGGCAAGGTAGGAGTAAGAGAGCATGTCTTGTGTCTTAGTTCAATGGGCAAACTGATACTTTTTTACAAGCAAAGTTCTCCCCAATAGGTTATTGTCATGTCCTTCATACTTCTTTGCCAAGTATTTTATGATGGCACTCGAATTTACTCCACAAAATGTTGAACACACTAGGATATTGAGAGGGGGGTCAATCAGTATAAACAACTTCAACTTATCCAGAGCAAATTAAAACTTAAGCATCATGGTATTAACATAAGCATGAAAGATTAACACAATGCACATCAACACATAACACCAAATATATGTGGAAAACCCAAGAAGGGAAAAATCACAGTAAGGATTAACTCACAATATATGAAGCTCAAATAACAACTTTGTTTTAGGGTTACAACCCAAGGAAGCTACTACTCCCTGCAGACTTTGTTTTAGGGCTACAACCCAAGGAAGCAACTACTCCTAGAAAACTTTGCTTTAGGGTCACTCCCAAGGAAGCTACTACTCCTTGAATACTTTGTTTTAGGGTCACTCCCAAGGAAGCTACTACTCCTTAAATTGAGAACACACTTTAGAACTGATTACAGTATGACAATCTTTCTACTGTCTAAAAACTGACATTGAAATTCACTCCTTTGATGATTACAGTACTACCTCTTCACACTTCCTTCTAATAATTAGATCAGTTAGGCACACTCTGCACTTGATCACTGTCACATATAAGTCTTCAAGATGAATCAGGACAACATCAACAACTTATGTTCTTTCTCCTTAGTCACACATCATAATGCAGTCATTCTGCTCTTTTCTTGCTTGTGAACCTTTTCAATCACTTTGCAATCACACCTCGCCTAACTTAATTTGATTTACAATTTATACAAGATATTACATTGATTACAATTCTTGTCAACTAGATACAACATGAAAAATACATTTACAAGTCAACCAGACAACACACAACATGAAACGTGTAGAGGACAAGTCCTAAACAAGACTACACACTACACTAGCAAAAGACCCATGCCTAGCGGACATCAACACTTGCTTAATTAGGTCCAAAACATCCTTCACAACAACAAACACCAAGGAATTACATCTTCACACTCCGTTCATTTGAAAATGGGATAGTCTTAAGCAAAGACATATGAAACTTGAAGCATAACGGCCAAAGCAACTTGAAAACCTTGTGCGATACTGAAACAAGAAAGATCTTCAAGAAACTTTTCCAGATGAGTCTACATGACTCATACAACATCTACAAATGCTCCTTTACCTCTGCACATCAAAGATTTTGTGTCGCACATCTTCAATCATGAACTCTAAGAACAACCTGTCATCCAGAGCATACTGCAACATGCTGTCATTGAGAAAATGAGCTTACGGACCACCAAGAACCTTGAAATTGCAAGGAAGCATGTAATGCACATCCATTAACATGTCCACAAAACTGCAAATCCAAACATTCACTTTCGGAGGAATGCAGAGCCTTCCAACACCTTCAACACCAACTTACTATGCCAGAACACATGCCGGTACTCAATCATACATAACCTTCTCAGTGGAAGGATAAATGATTTGAACCTTTGGAATTATCACCTTCATTGCACCCTGAACACACTTCTAGAACTATATAGCCATAATTGCCAATGCGAAGGAATGTGGGGCATTCCATTGCCCTACACAAAATTCCTTCACAGAAACAATACTGTCTTCAAATTGTCAACATCAAAACACTCTTCCAGTAATCCAATCATCATGAAACTTGGAACATACATGCTTTAGGCCATCAATAACATCTTTTAACATCAACAACACATCTAATCTTCTTAGTGCTTCTAATTCCCATATTAATATTACTTCATACTCAATTCTGCATTGATCAGGGCATGACATCCAACCATGAACTATATCTTCTCTGTTGGATGGGGCATGACATCCAACCATGAACTATACCTTCTCTGCACATGACATCCAACCATGAACTATGTCTTGTTTGCACATGATATCCAACCATGAACACCATCACACCTCCATGATAGTGTTGACATCAGTGACAACCTAGTGACAGTGTTGACATCAATGACAACCCTATGAACCATATGTGTAACACAAAAACCCCCTTCAATTGCATTAAAATACATATACTACAGATAAAATTATGTGATTTCTATTTCTCTTGCCAAAAAATAAACCCATTATTCCATGTCGATTATCACATCATAGGACACATTACTCTACATTTAAGGAGCTATAAACTTTAGGCCTATACTATATACTCTATTATTAGATCATCTCTGAAGATGATGGACCAATGGACATATTACTTTACATTTAAGGAGTTGTATACTTTAGGTCTTCAGTGTATGCTCTACTATAAAATCATCCTTGAGGATATCCACCTGATTTGAATATCTCAATGCATAGTTACCACTGTCAAACTGACCTTCAAGTGTGATATATTATTATTCTGTAGTATGGATTTACATACACATAGGGCGAAACAATAAAAATAGCTTAGAACCACTCCTAACATTTCACATAAATCATAAATAGAATTTTAAAATATGATAAAAAACACTTGAGCATAGATGTCAAGGGTTTAGTTATTGCAGTAGACCATCTTTGTGAAGTCCTCAATAGGGATCCTATTCAAAGGGTTCCAGATACACTATATTATTTGACCCACAATATCACGCAACTAGATACCTTTAGGGTTTAAATGACATCCTACCAAGTAATAATAGTTGAGTTAATAGTGAGGGGATTAGAATAGTTAATCTGTGTTGTAAACCCAACATAGGGAGGAAAAATAAAATATACACAAGTACCGACAGACAAAATGCATGAGCTCATTTAAGGTAGTCTACATATTCAAACCTCACTTCAATAACAACAAACCATCCTAACTATAAAGCCAAAACAGAAGTATGAGACAGAATGTCGCAAGAAATTATCTGTGTGATCCAATACATTGAATACATCAATGCCAAACTTGTAGAGAAGAATGCATATAATTTACTATAATCAACAAAATGTTAAAACGTTTCAAAGACAAGCTCACCAAATTTAACCAG
This sequence comes from Cunninghamia lanceolata, assembly GCA_027924645.1. Lineage (NCBI taxonomy): Eukaryota > Viridiplantae > Streptophyta > Pinopsida > Cupressales > Cupressaceae > Cunninghamia > Cunninghamia lanceolata. Next base: position 2,839,157 of record BSBN01000752.1, on the reverse strand, counting down.
ATCAAACACAAAGTTTTCTATTGTGCCTAAACGTAAGAGCAAGAAAACATATACAAAATCACTTCTAAATATTTCTAATAGTAAACACTAAAACACAGATCCTCACCCAAAGAAACTAAAACCACTCATTTATCATGAAAAGCTTTCTTAATCCTTCTAATGTTCTACAAATCAGCCATCCAATAGATTAAAAAAAAATATCCTCTCAATTTCACAAAGCTTGGATCTAGCTCAACTGCGAGTGCTCCTATCTCCATTGCTAATGTGGGTTGTTGATGTTGCTGGTAGTAGATAAGAAGTTGGAGAAAATAATATCCCCAATTGGAGAGCCGGAGTAAGTGCAGATCCATATGGATATGTCCTGCTAATCAAACCCGCATAGCAGGGAACCATAAGTCCCACCCAATCTGGAGATCTAGGAGAGAAGGGACTGTAGGGGATATGATGGCTCAGTAGCCAATTCCCACATGAGTATCAAAGCTTGGTTCCGCTCCACTTTACATGAGCAAGCTCTACACACGTGAATAACTAGGGGAAAGGGGCCAGTAGCTGCCCACCCTAACTTCACGCACGTCAAGCTCATAGCTAGATTTATCATATCTCGACAATTTTTTTTGGGTTTCTCTGTATGCGACCGAAGAGCTTAACGTTATTCTTTCAGCTTCTGGGCACTTATACATTTCACTATACGATGCGTTATGTGCACATGGGTCGAAAAAGTGTCATTTCAACATGTCGCCCCATACATGTGCAACGATGTGCCAGTAACCGCTTGCCATCACATTTGTGCACTTGTCATAATTTCATTGGTTAATTTATTGGAGTTGTGAACATGTATTGGTGCATTTGTGAACATGTACAAATGTTGTGAACATTTATTGGTGCATTTGTGTTAATTTATTAGGTTGGTATTTTACATTTATTGGTTCTTTTTAATAATTTAATTGGGGGGTCAAGTGATTAAAAACATAGCGGTTATTGGGGTGTGGGCGGCAACTGGCCCCTTTCCCCCTAGAACGATAGGAAACTACTTTTAAGTTTTCACACATTTTGCCTATGATTCAAGCCACCACAACATTTGAATGCAACTCTTCCTCCACTTGCAACCGCCAAAATGCAACCATCTCCATTGCCCAGTTGCATCCCCTATCATTTCACTATTGAGCAGGTGTGATTAATGGTGCTAGAAAATATCTATTGTGGATGTTCGAAGCACAAAATAAATCCCACCATGAAATCCCTTGTCATTAAGTCTCAAATACATGTTTGGCTTAGATCCATTCCATGATCTTCCATTGTGTACGAATAGGAGAAGGCATAACACATTTGTTTAGGAAGGAAGGTAGTATAAGCTTAACTATCTGATATCTTTGTTTTATACAATCTGACATCTCTATTTTATAGTTTTGTGGCGCAGTGGTGGTAGAAATTTGGGTTGTTGGAGAATTTAGTAAATTTTTTATTATATATATTGACAAAATTCAAACTAATTTAATGGGGTTATTTATTGTTAGTTGGTGTGGAAACTCAAGTGGGTTGGCTTGATTTGTCTTGGAGTGATCAATTTTTTTCTGTTTTCTATCATTTATTATTTGTTTGAAAAAATCAATGGTTAAGATCTCTTTCATAGTAGTCATTTTAATCTGCACCACTAATCTATGTATTTCATGTAGTGCTCCTTAGTGAGAGAACGCCCATAACCTATTAATAGTTAGTTGGTAACTATTGAGGTAAATGTTGGCATTGAGTGGCGTGACGATATAGATGATCACAGTGATGTAAAACGAAAGTGTAGGAATGCACTTTTGTCTTTACACTGGTAAATATTATTTTATCAAAACTAGTATGGCATCCGGGTGACTGTAATTCTTTATTTATTTAAACGTGAGGCGTTCTACCACAGGCAAGGAATCCAGAATGCAAACATTAACCCCTCATTCCGAGATTCGAAGGCGTTTTCGTTCATTTGACTGTAAAATTCTCAGAAACACCCCAAGTTTTTGTGGCAGATATGCTTATAGTATTATACTGTTAGATGCGATTATAATTCAAGCCTATAATTATATGGACATCACATTGGGCGGCACGACGTGGTATGCCCACATTGTGAGTTTATCTCTGTATTATGGTTAACACGAGGGGAGGGGGACAAAAACCTCGAGTACCATTAAATGGCATGTAATCCTGCAACTCCTGTTTTCCCAGTTTCAGTATCAACTTACTGTAAACACAAACTGGGGAGAGGAAAAATGTGGTGTCTGTTTCTTCATATGTATTCCGTATCACTTAAAGAACAGAAACCCGATGGAGTATCATGCCATGGTGTGGGGACATACGATTCAAACAACTATGCTTATCTTTTGCAGACCTTTATTGATAGAAGAAATATACAAGGAGGTAATCTTCTCCATGCCCACTTCATTATCAGTGGAATTATCAAGGATAACAGTTTCTATGGATTAAAACTCGCTACCCTGTATGCATTATGCGGGAGTATGGAGAATGCACGCCAAGTGTTTGCCAGAATGCCTCAAAGAAGTCTCTCTCTGTGGAATGTAATGATTAGAGGGTATGCTTGCAATGGGCAGTGTGAGAAAGCCCTTCGACTCTATTATCAAATGCAAGATACAGGTATAGAGCCAGACCGCTATACATTTCCCTTCGTGCTCAAGGCGTGCGCTGCTCTGTCAGATCTGCAACAGGGCAAAGAAATTCACCGTGACATTGTAAGGCTCAGATTGCAGTCTAATGCTTATGTGGGGACTGCCCTCGTAGACATGTATGGAAAATGTGGAAGCATAGAGGATGCACGCCAGCTGTTTGACGAAATGCCCGAAACAGGGATTACATCATGGAATGCTATGATTGCAGGGTATGCTCAGAATGGATTTGCGGAAGAGGCCTTGGAGCTTTTTGATAGAATGCAACAGTCTAAAGTAATTCCCAATGTCGTCACCATTGTTAGTGTCCTCCCTGCATGTGCTTACTTAGGAGATCTGCAACAGGTTAAAGACATTCATGACTATGTTCTCAGAAATGGATTTGATTCAGACGTTTCTGTGGGGAATTCCCTTGTAGCTATGTATGCGAAGTGTGGGTGCGTAGAGACTTCTCGTAATATATTTGACAAAATGTGTAAAAGAACTGTGGTTTCCTGGAATGCAATGATTGCCGGATATACACAGAATGGGTATTCCAATGAAGCCTTGAATCTTTTTCATGAAATGCAAGCATCTAATGTGATCCCTAACAGAGTGACCATTGTGAGTGTTCTTCCTGCATGTGCTGACATGGGAGCTCTGCAACTGGGTAAGGATATCCATGAGAACATTGTGAGAGACAGATTTGATTCAGATGCTGATGTTTTATGTTCTCTTATAGCTATGTATTCTAAGTGTGGATCAGTAGAGGTTGCACGCCAGATATTTGACAGTATATCCAAAAGTGATGTGGTTATATGGAATGCAATGATTGCAGGGTATGCCCAAAGTGGGCATGCCAATGAGGCCTTGAGAGTCTTTTGTCAAATGCGAGTTGCAAATATCAAGTCTGATTCAATCACTATGCTGGGAGTAATCCCGGCGTGTGCCCAATTAGCAGCTCTGCAACAGGGGAAGGTCATTCATGCTTACATAATGAGAAGTGGATTTGAGTTAGGCGTTACTGTGGGAACTGCACTTATTGACATGTATGCTAAATGTGGAAGGATAAGGGTTGCTCGTCAATTGTTTGACAAGATGCCCAAAAGAAATTTGATAACATGGAGTACAATGATTGCAGGGTATGGAACACATGGACAAGGTGAAGATGCCCTTGCACTTTTTCAAAATATGCAACAGACGGGTATAAAGCCTGACCATATCACATTCACATGTGTTTTGTGTGCTTGCAGTTATGCAGGTTTGGTGGATGAGGGTTGGCAGTTCTTTGAGTCGATGACTCGAGATTATTGTATTGCACCTGGGCTAAGTCATTATGGCTGCATGGTTGACCTTCTTGGCCGTGCAGGCTATTTGAATGAGGCACAAGATTTTATAGAAGCTATGCCTGTGAAACCTAATGCTAGTGTATGGGGGAGCCTGCTTAGTGCCTGCAGAATTCATGGCAACATTGAACTTGGGCAAAAAGTGGCAGAACACCTTTTTGATTTAGACCCTGAAGATGCAGGAAATTATGTACTATTGTTTAACATTTATGCTGCAGCTGGCAGGTGGGATAATGCTGCAAAGGTGAGGACAGCTATGAAAGATAGAGGGTTGAAAAAGACTCCAGGATCCAGTCTCATCGAGGTAAACAATAAGATACATGCATTTGTTGTCGGAGACACGAGGCACCCTCAGTCTGATCAAATCTATGAAATGCTGGCAATATTGGAAAGACAGATGGATTCAGCAGGTTATGTGCCTGATACGAAGTTTATTTTGCATAATGTCGAGGAAGAGGCAAAGGAACACATGCTCAGTGTTCACAGTGAAAAGTTGGCGATTGCCTTTGGGATTATAAGCACTCACCCTGGGATGCCCATTCAGATCACAAAGAATCTCCGTGTGTGTGGTGACTGTCACAGTGCCACGAAGTTCATCTCTAAGATTGTTAAGCGTGAAATTATTGTAAGGGATGCAAATCGTTTCCATCATTTCAAGGATGGAATATGTTCTTGTTCCGATTATTGGTGATACTAATCAAGATCAATAATGAAGACATGCTTTACTACCAATGACTTATGGTATTTTTCATGCTTAGTATGCCAACCACTTAGGTGATGCTCAAAGCTAATCAAGAACAATATCAAAGATATGCTTTCATATCGGTAAGTTATGGTATATTACATCTTGAATGCCAGCCTATTACTTACATCTGAACCATGACACCTATAAGAACATCCACCGTGCAAATAACATACTCGGCTCTGCTTTGGGAGAATTATTATTGTGATGCCAGCCTCTTACTTATAGAGTAAATTGAAGTTCATATATTGATGCAGTTCAGGAGAGGAAATTGTTTGAAAGAGGATGTCATTACCTTTCAGCGGTTGCAACTAACTTCAGATCTGTAAATGCATTTTCTTTTTTCTTTATGGAGAAGGATTTAGAAACTAAGCCAGGAGTTCTCTCGGGGTTTCTTTTCTGGTTTTTTAGGGAAGTAAAGTATATTTTCCCCTTTTCACTGGCTTCAGCCTGGTGCCCTGGTGTGTCTATACATGAAGAACTAGTGTTTTTGCATCCTGGTGACATAAGATTGAGTTGGGAAAGAAGGGGTGCATATGCTAAAAACCGGATACATTCTGATCGACCGAAAATTTCAATCTAAATTCTCCTGCAAACCATTTCTTTTGAGATTCAAAATCTGTTTTAGGTTGGAGAGGTTTATTCATTTTCTACTTTTATAGAAATTCACCACCTGAAAACTTGTGTGTTTAATAACATCAATATTGTTTGAGAACTGTGTACCGATATCAATTATCTGAGGCAAAATAAACTTGTGTCTCTGTTTGTCAAATGAAATTCTACGTTTTTTGAGAACTGTTGACTGATAGAGATTCTTTGAGGTAAAATAAACTTGTGTTATGATCTTTGTAGTTCCATGACATAACATCCTTGAAGGATATTCAGTTGCATTGGTGGACAGTGGGTAGGGATGCCCTTAGTTCTAAATCTATATATAAGCTGAATGAAGAAGACATTTTTTATGATTACCCAGATGAGAGTTCCCCCTTAAACATGTTGAGTATGTGAAGTCCAACGGTCACATTGACCTATGACTCTTCACATTCTGCTTCTTTGCTATTCGCTGTCCCTTGTATCTATGTAATGAGACTTCATTTCTTATGATGGTATCACTAATAAAAACACAATTGTACACGCTGCTGTAAACATCAATAAAACAGTTTTTCCCTTGCTTTTCCCGTGGACGTAGCCATTAATGGTGAACCACGTAAATCTTATTGTCTCCATGTGAATGTTTACTCCTGGTCTGTTAATTGTTTGCTGTTCTATTTACTTAGTTTAATATTCGGCTGCTCTTTATACTCGATTGTGAAGAGATGGAGGATGGAGATAGGTTCAGAATTGAGAAGTTCTCGGGCCAGAACTTTGGCATGTGGAAGCTACAGATGGAAGTCTTGCTGATTCAAAAAGACCTCTCATTTACATTAGAGGGGAAGTCCAAGAAACCTGCTGATATGCCAGATGGGGATTGGGACAGATTAGATAAGAAAGTGAAGGCAACCATCATCCTCTCTCTAAACAGCAATGTTTTGTTCAATGTGGCAACGGAGAAGACTGCAAAGGGTTTATGGGACCATTTATCTGGTATGTATGACAGAGCTTCTGCTGCTAATAGAGTTTTCTTGATGAAGAAATTGTTTAATTTGAAGATGAAGGAAGGCAGCTGTGTTTCCAATCATCTGAATGAATTCAATACAATAATCAGCCAATTGACTTCTGTTGACATTGATTTTCAAGAAGAAATCAAAGCTATTCTGATGTTATGTTCTCTTCCTGATAGTTGGAAAGGTGTTGTAATGACAATCAGCAATTCGGTATCCAGAAATAAAGGATCCGATAAGAAGGGAAGCGGTTTGAAACTTGATGATGTGGCTGCAATTCTTCTCAGCGAAGACATGAGAAGAAAACATCATAATACTTCATCTGGAGAGGCTTTAATTTTTGGTAATAGAGGGAGATCCCAAGAACGGGGAAGATATAACAATAGAAGGAAGCACCGAAAAATAACACAATATAATATCAAGATTAGAGCCTTAACATGGAGATCAACACCCTACTCCTCTAGAGAAAATATGACAGCATAAACCTATAATAAAATCTCCTTTATGCCTCCATTTCAAGTTCTCAATATATAGACCCAAGGAGGCCTAGAAAACCACCAAAAGCCATTACCATAGGCCCAAACAAGGTCCTAGGATACCATGGTTTGAATTCTCATAAGCCACACCCTATTTTGGACTCATTATCTCTATTAAAAGATGCTCTATGATGCGTCATACCATGCATCATAAGTGGGTCGAGATTCCTAGTCCACTTTGTAACTCCCTATAATCATGCTCTTACATGTGTCATTGAATCTATCATAAGTACCTCACACATCTTACAATGTCAGAAGATGCTCTTACACATCATGCTGACATTAGATGCTCTTACAACTTCTTACACACATTCCAAGATAGCTAACATGTGGCCAAAAATGCCATCTCAAATTGGCACGCCCCATTTCCCTAATGAAGACAAAATAATTAATAAATATAAATAAAATAAATAATCCAAGATTAGGACTTGCAAGGTGTATGACACACCTAATCCCAACATTCTGCCACTTGCTGTATATCTTGCAAGAGCAAAAGGGAAACATCAATTGAACTTCACTATGCTTTTGAGCTTCATCAAAATATTTGCATCATCCACTAACCAACCTCTAGTACCATTGCCCGTTGGCTACAAGTGACCCATAACACCATTACCACTTGGCTACAAGTGACCCATAGCAACACTACCACTTGATTGCAAGTGACTCGTAGAAATGTTGTTGCTTCAACCCAATATCTAAGGACAAACACAAAAGTCCAAACTCCTCCAAAGCAGGACCAAGTATATGCCATGTACTTACCTCAATAGTTGAAACAATGAATACAACTAGTCACACACATCCAACTAAATCTACCACAAAATAGGGTTAACAAACCCACCGGTAGACCTTCTACTATTCACATATCTAGGCCAATCCACAAAGTCAAGTCCATGTATATCCATTCTCTTTCTTGAGGTCTATCTTCTGTAGTAGCAAACAAACACATGTAAAAAACCTGAAGACCCTCAATACTGTAGTCCAATAAAACTTGTCCAACATGGACACATATACCTGACTCCCACTACAAGGGTAATGCCTAGTCTACTATTGACAACACTCACATAAAGGGCATGGCTCATGACCTCTAAAACCATCCAATGTTGAAAAATGCATAATGATTTGCAAAACTACAATCAAACTATTGCAAAACAAAGCATTCTTCCTCCAAATTTTTATGCTCACTCTCTCACCCCAACTCTCCCAAGTTTCCACATCACAAAAGACAAAGACTAAAGAGCCCACATATTGTTGCTGAAAAACAATAAAGTGTAATAATAGTAAATAATCACAAACATAGTGATCAAAATAGTTCACAACAAATCCCAACTCCCATGTCATATGAATCAAACCTCCAATAAGAAACAATAGACCATACAAACCATACCATGTCCTTCTGCCAACACCACTGAGTGCTCTATTTGTGACAACTAAGATCTTGTTACATCCCTCCTTTTGAAAACAATTATGCTATTTACTTTCTTGCAAATTTCAGTAAATTACTATGTTGAGAACGACAAGAAAACTGACAATTTATCTTACAAAGTTGTTATATGAAATTGCGGAATCTATTGATTACGATCAAGGTGATATGTAGACTAAATGTCTTTATAATAAATGCAATGATGTTTGAATATATTATATTTGGATCATAGATGATTTGACCACAAAATTGTATGTGAGTTTGTCGATGCAGGTGGACCGTGTCCGACGGGAAGAGAAAGTATCTTCAAGAGGGAGTATAGACTCTGGAAATTAACCATGGGTGTTTGTTAATGAGAACGCCAAACAAGTAGATGAACCTTGGAACCATCATTTTAGTCTTGGTTGTCTTTTGGGGATTAGTTAGACTAGATGTCGACGTCAAAGGATAAAGTATAACTTCCTAGTCGAAAGTCGTCTTGTAGAATCTTGGAGTCGTCGATGGCGTCGTAAGTCCATAATAGCAAGTCGACTTGGTTAGGCATTTGATAGTTACGTTTTTAAGTATTTAATAGCCATCTTGTGGCGAAATTGTAAATCTTGTCTCGTAGTCGAAAGACGCGAGAAGTCGGCTTTGTGCGTTTAACGTAGTAAGAACTTGTTTGCGTTACAATCAATCCATTGCGATTGACGTAAAACGCGTCGAACTCGTGAATTTGTTCTATTCTGGTAGATCGACGAATGCCGATTTGAAGCCATAGCGTGAAATCATTTATTTTAGTCGTCGTTTAAAAGTGAGTCTCTTCTTCCAACTTTGACCGCGAGTTGTTATCAATCTGACCTTGAGTTTCTTAGTAAAATGCTCTTTGCCTCTCTTTCCTTCTCGACCCCAACGAAGCTCAAATCATTTCGTAACCGTCGCCGTGGCAAGCGTTAACTCCTCAATTCAATATTAAGTTGGTTTTAGGAAGGTTGATGCCTTTTTGTCCTAGTAAGGACGGGTTGTTATGTCCTTGGCAAGCCTCATTACCGAAGGAACTAAATCTTTCTTATGGTCGTAATAAGTATTGAAGTCGGTTATAATTAGTTATGTCGACCACCTTGGGCTTAGGCATGTTTCGCTAGTTGTGTAATGCCTTGATTTCCTTCACCGTGGGTTAGAGAGAGAGAGTTTAGCGTTTGTGATAGAAGTTTAAACTGTTGGATTTATTGCCGATGCTGTCCCATCATTGAAACAGCGAAATCATTGGCGTGCTGTTGAGTGAAAAGCTAACTAACCACAGTCGAGGGGCTTTGTCCGTCGTGGAGTGAGGGTTGAAGCCGTTGAGAGGATGAAGGAGACTGGACGGAGGAGATATTATCGGAGAGTTGAGAGGCTGCGCAGTATGAAGTAGCAAACGGCAGTGTTGTAGTTAGGAGACCTTCATCGAAGAGGGAGAAGGTAGTTAGAGGGGGTTAGTGGTCGTCGCTATTAGTGAGGAGTCGGAGTAAAAGTTGGGAGGAGGCCATCATCGTAAGTAGTGGGAGTTAGAAGTGAGGACGAGGAGATGAGTAGAAGGGACAGCGTTGAGGTATAACGAGGAGTTTTTGGTCATCGCGAGGAGAGCTACGGGAGATTGGTGGATAAAGGAGAAACTGCAAAGTTAAGGAGAGGGAACGACAGTAAGAAAAAGGTCTGCAAAGTTTAGTAGGAGAGTGAACTAAGGTGAAGCGGCAGAGAGCTACGGGGAGAAGTTGTTGTGTAGTCATCGGGCAGAGAGAGAACGATGAAAACTTCAGTGTAGTGTTCGCCAGAGAAGAAAACTGTGAAGCCTGCCATTGTCTAGTGTAGTGTCCGACAGAGAGGAGGATAGTTGGAGTGGACAGTCATTGTGTTCGAGAGAGAAAGGGAGAGTTTCGTGAATCAGAGGAGAACGACCAGCCAAAGGAGAAGTGGAGCTTGCTGCAGTAATCTCTAACTCTATCAACAGGTTCATTTCATTCTTTCCTTCTGTATTTTAGTGAAGACCAGTAAATGTGTCTCATTTGTGCGAGAATAGATATGTTATAATGAATCGATTGTGAAGACAATGTCTGCTATTGCGAATCTGTGTGAGGTTAATCTTTATAAATGCTTCACTGCTGTTTTTATGACAATAGAAACCTCTGAAACAATAATGCTACTGTCAGTTAGTATTCGAGAAACTAGAAAGTAGATCATTATCTTTCATGGTTAATGTCGTATTATGATAGAGCATAGTCCTCATTGTGCCCTCATCTAAGAATGGTCACTGCATGATGCAAATGTGAGCTGCAAACTTCCAATCGTCGGTAAAGACGTAAAATATCACGAGTTTCCTTTAAGATTGAATTATGAACATAAATCTGCCCTTGGAGCTGTTGAACGATAGCTCCATAGAGAGAAAGCACGTTGCTCCACGTACATGCGGTGTAGGAGTCAAAACACAGTTTTTAAGCATGTAATGATGTAAAATTTAGTGTGTAGATAGCCAGAAAATGCAGTTGTAAGCAGCTGATGTTTTACCGTCTTACACCTTTTAATTAGAAGTCGACCATGCGTTGGTCATCTCTATTGATATAAGAAAGATTCCAAAATCAATTATATTTTATTTACGACCCTCATCTTTATGAATCAATGTGAAACTAAATGACACAGAAAGAGGTGTAGGAGGTTAAAGTATTAGTAGCGATTGAAAATCGTCTTGGCTCTGAAAAGAACAAATAGAGCGGAAAACCTACATGTGAGTCTAGATTACGTGCATGTGACGATTCTAGTATCTTTTTGTAAAGCCTTAAGAGTCTAGAACCATTGAATTCTGGGATAACGGGAATATGTTTTAGATACTTGAGTGTGTTGTGCAAACATGGGAACCGTGTAAACGATTATGAAACCACTTAGGAGTGGGCGCTTATAAACAATGTTTTTACATGAGAATGGGTTTTGAAACTATGAACTCGGGATTAGAGTAATTGTTGCGCCATGTGCTATTATAGGAGGATATCCTAAGCCCTTGAGGTCATCAAGGTCGTCAAAATAGATCAAACTATACAAATAGGAAATTGTAGGATTTCGACCAATTCAAGTCGAGTAGGGTGGGTGAACCATGTTCATGCGTTTTTAGAACGCTAACTAAATACAAATCCTTTGGCCAAGGTGGTGTACTATCCTCAAGTGCATCGAACGTTCACCGTAACTGGATGGCGTTTCTTGTGGAGGGTCGTGCATGACTAGAGGGTATCTAGGGATCTGCAGGATAACAAGACACGTAGGTTACAACACCAGAGCTCAGATGGCAAACACCGATGGTTATCCTAAGTCTATCCTCTTGAGTAGGGTAGGGCCACTTCCGGTTAGGAAGGAGTGCGGGAGACCGACGGTCTGTGGTTGGAGGTTAAGCTCCTTGAAGATACTTTCTCTTCCAAATACTGAGGAATTGCCGAGTCTTGAACGTGATGGGTTGACAATCGAGATGCATGGTAATGGTATGTTTCCGATATTTGTTATTTCAAGAAAATTTCATTTGTTAGAAAACAAAGTGTTTCAATATATATCATTTCTTTCAGTCTTTATGAAAATGCAATCATATTTATGATAAAATGAAAATGTGGTATTGGATTATGGACAAGTTTATTTATGTATTTGATTACCTTGTTAAAAAAAATTTACCGTTGTGAAAACTTAGTTATTTCTTGTCATTTCGGATGTGGATGTTACATATGGTATCAGAGCTAACCAGGTTCAACACTAGGGCTGATGAGTCCACTAACCTGATTAGGAAATCATCATTATGCGGGTAGCTAATGATTTGGTTTATTGTGCCAGGATGGCATACACCAAGAGAACCGCAAGAAAATCCTTCGCGGGTAAGAAGCGTTATCTGCAAGCTAAGCAGAAATGACTTGCGATGGTCAAGACCATAGAGAAAACCAATGACGAGAATGACATTTGGCTTGATGATGTGGAAACCTTAGCCAATGCAATGTCACGACTTAAGCGAGTGAGGAGAGAACTCCTAGAGGGAGCAGCGATGGCAGTTCAAACCATGATCAACAGTTGCTCCTGGATTGAAACTGATAGTGTACCTGAGATTGTACCTAGTAGTATACCCATGATCACTAGAGATCCACGTGTAATGCCTAGAGCTGAGATTATTGAGTTATCTTCTGATAGTGAGTCTGAGGGGTATACACCTCGTGATTATGTGTCGGACAATGAATCCGAAGATTACACTCCACTAGATAACACTATGTAGAAACATGAGATTTGTCTATCTCTAATGATGTAGAAACAATTTTGCAAAATGAATAAAGACAAAATTTTGGTTTGAGAACAATTATGATTATGATCAAATGTTGTGTTCTTTTGATGGTGTTTAATTTAATAAGCGCAAAACTGATTAGTATATGTTTAAATAGGTGTGAAATTAAACTAGCATGGACCAATCAGGGTTTAACGAGGGGGAGGATCGGGAAGGTCATAACTCTCGGGAAAATTCCATTGACAAGTTGGATAGGATCCTCAACATGCTCACTGAAACCAAGGAAAGGTTGAACAAACTAGAGAAGAAAATAGACGAAACTGGTAACACAGAGGGTGGAAACGAGAACTCACACTTCACAAGTAAGAGTAAGCATTGGGAAAATGGCACGTCAAGTGAACATCCTGATGACAGTGAAGCCCAAAGAAGAACCAAGGATAAACTTGCCTTAGAGTTATCTAAAGATATGAAGAAGGTTAATCCTCCAAAGTTTGATGGAACGAAAACTGGAGATGCAGCTGAAGCATGGTTGACTGAGATGGAGAAATATTTTGAGATCAGAAACTACTCGGAGGTTACTAAAGCTGTGTGGGGAGCCTATCAGCTGTTTGGGGAAGCATCCACTTGGTGGATGAATAAGAAAATGGAGTTGGAACTAAGCCCCTTGAAGGTGACATGGGACGAGTTCGTGGAACTATTCTGAAAACGGTGGTTACCACAGTTGTATTTTGATCAGAAGCTAACGGATTTTCAAAACCTCAGGCAAGGTGAACTATCTGTAGTCGAGTACGCAGAAAAATTCACTAGGTTGCTGGAGTATGTTCCCCAATACCAGAAGGACGAAAGGTTCCGAATCAGAAAGTTCATCATGGGACTCAATCCTCAGATCGGCGGTGAGGTGGAGGTACATGGTCCAAGCACAATGGATCAAGTTTATGAAAAGGCAATAAAACAGGAGCAGAAGATTAAGTCTATCTCCGCTTACCGTGATAAGAAACGCAAGAAGTTTGATAAGAACTTCAATGATCAGTCTTTTAGAAGGAAAAATGATAAGGGATATGGAAACAGGAGGTTTGATAAGGGAAATCGAAAGAATCAAGGAGGATTTGGTAATGAGCGCAGAGGCGAAGATTTTAAGAGAAATGCAAATTTTAAGAAGAATGGTGATTCTGCAAGTAGGCCATCTGAGAAACGAGGACCTATAGGAGGATGTTTCTCTTGTGGAGGAGATCATTATGCCAACCGTTGTCCCAACAAGAAGCCGAATGGGAGGCCTAGGAACACGGAGCTTCCTTCACAACAGGAAGCCTTTCAGCAAAGGATTCATGCCGCTCTTGACAATCGGCAAGCAGAGTATCAGATCACTCCTATTGAAATGACAGGTACCTTATTTGGAGTTCCTGTTTCCATTCTATTTGATATTGGTGCAACAGAAAATTTTGTGTCACCTAGAGTTCTAAGTAAATTTTCTAGAAAAGCTGGCTTTATGTCAAAACCTTGGACAGTAGAGTATGCCAATAATTCAAAGGCTCAGGTAGAGCAATGTTTGTTCGAAGCCAGGATTGATGTTTCTAACTTCACCACTGAGGCAAACTTATACGTAGCACCTTTAGGGTCCTACGATGTCATCCTAGGAATGAGCTGGTTGTGGAAACATCGAGCCAAAGTAGATTGTTTTCATAAAACCATTGAGTGTCTGGATGAGATGGGCAAAACTGTAAATCTCCAAGGAATTCAGAGGGAAATAAAGGTTAGATCCATTTCATCAAAACAACTTAAGCGGGCTAGGCGAAAGGGGTGTCAACTTTTTGCAGTTAAGATGGACCTGGTAGAGGAAACCTCGGAGAAGCAATCTTTTGAGGAAAGATATCCATTTCTGTGCAACTTCAGAGACGTATTTCCCAAGGAGTTACCTTTAAGACTGAATTATGAACATAGATCTGCCCTTGGAGCTGTTGAACGATAGCTCCATAGAGAGAAAGCACGTTGCTCCACGTACATGCGGTGTAGGAGTCAAAACACAATTTTTAAGCATGTAATGATGTAAAATTTAGTGTGTAGATAGCCAGAAAATGCAGTTGTAAGCAGCTGATGTTTTACCGTCTTACACCTTTTAATTAGAAGTCGACCATGCGTTGGTCATCTCTATTGATATAAGAAAGATTCCAAAATCAATTATATTTTATTTACGACCCTCATCTTTATGAATCAATGTGAAACTAAATGACACAGAAAGAGGTGTAGGAGGTTAAAGTATTAGTAGCGATTGAAAATCGTCTTGGCTCTGAAAAGAACAAATAGAGCGGAAAACCTACATGTGAGTCTAGATTACGTGCATGTGACGATTCTAGTATCTTTTTGTAAAGCCTTAAGAGTCTAGAACCATTGAATTCTGGGATAACGGGAATATGTTTTAGATACTTGAGTGTGTTGTGCAAACATGGGAACCGTGTAAACGATTATGAAACCACTTAGGAGTGGGCGCTTATAAACAATGTTTTTACATGAGAATGGGTTTTGAAACTATGAACTCGGGATTAGAGTAATTGTTGCGCCATGCGCTATTATAGGAGGATATCCTAAGCCCTTGAGGTCATCAAGGTCGTCAAAATAGATCAAACTATACAAATAGGAAATTGTAGTATTTCGACCAGTTCAAGTCGAGTAGGGTGGGTGAACCATGTTCATGCGTTTTTAGAATGCTAACTAAATACAAATCCTTTGGCCAAGGTGGTGTACTATCCTCAAGTGCATCAAACGTTCACCGTAACTGGATGGCGTTTCTTGTGGAGGGTCGTGCATGACTAGAGGGTATCTAGGGATCTGCAGGATAACAAGACACATAGGTTACAACACCAGAGCTCAGATGGCAAACACCGATGGTTATCCTAAGTCTATCCTCTTGAGTAGGGTAGGGCCACTTCCAGTTAGGAAGGAGTGCGGGAGACCGACGGTCTATGGTTGGAGGTTAAGCTCCTTGAAGATACTTTCTCTTCCAAATACTGAGGAATTGCCGAGTCTTGAACGTGATGGGTTGACAATCGAGATGCATGGTAATGGTATGTTTCCGATATTTGTTATTTCAAGAAAATTTCATTTGTTAGAAAACAAAGTGTTTCAATGTATATCATTTCTTTCAGTCTTTATGAAAATGCAATCATGTTTATGATAAAATGAAAATGTGGTATTGGATTATGGACAAGTTTATTTATGTATTTGATTACCTTGTTAAAAAAAATTTACCGTTGTGAAAACTTAGTTACTTCTTGTCATTTCGGATGTGGATGTTACAGATCTCCACCTCCAAACTCCAAATAGAAAAGCCATCTCAACATCTAAATGTTCAACCCCAAAGTCAAACACAATGGCATCAAGAAACTAAAAAGATGTGAGGCTCCTCAAACTGAAGGAAGATCAAACTAACATACATTTCCACAACTAGGGAATATTCCCAAAACCACAAACCATCTCCTACACTCCTCAAAGTTGACCTCAGAAGAAACTCATGCACATGAGAAGATGAGAAAAAAGAAAATTATGCCATGTACTCCTCAAACTAGCCCTCAAAACTAACATCCATAGTTCAAGACTCATTCCATGAGAAGACAAAGCACAAAAAAATACATCTGAGAAACTAGGTGGACAATACCTATTAAATGATTCTCCATTGAGTGGACAAAGACTATGGAATAAGATTGATCTATCCACAAACAATCTCTTCATCAAGTCTTGTGTTGCTCGAAATTGACTCAAGTACAACACGAATGAGTTAGACTCTGAAATAGCACATGAACTACACCCTTGCTAAAGGCATCTGCCTAGTCACTTCTACTCTCGTGGCAACAACCAGTCGAGTGGGGGTGGGACTGACGGGTTGTTCTATTCATGTAGAAGTAGAACATCGTAGGTAGTAGCAAGATTATTGTTGTGGTTTGTTGTGTTGTTATGATGTGGTTGGATGTGAATGGTTGTGTTGTTATTGAGATTGATTTGACAAAGTTGAGCTATCAATCCATGTAACAAATTCAAGTTTGCATTTCCAATTTATTTAATGGTATTTATTTCGTGTCTAGCTTTTGTACAAAAACAATTTATAAGTTGACCCTGTATTTGAAAGGCTTTTGTTATGTGGGTTCTTATCCTATTTTGTTCCATCTCTTGCAGGATCTAAGTTTGCTCTTGGATGACCTCTTGAGCAGGGTTTTCTTGAATGCGCAAGTTTTCTTGAATTTTGTCTAAGACTGCTCTAATCCAATCTTATTTCACTCTAGAGCACATTAAGTGTGAATGTTGAATGAGGAAGAAGTACATTTTTCATTGTTTGATAATTTGTTGAGTGTTGAGTTGTTGAATGCCTTGTGATGAAATCGAGGGCTTTATTTTCACGTGTTTTTTTTCTAGGTTTTATAGACTCTCTAAATGGATGTAAATCTAAATGAATGCTGGAATGAAATTACTCTACTTTCTTTTTGTATTTCCCCCAATTTCAAATATTATCTTTTTTATTATTATTTTTGGCGAAGGAATCTCTCATATGGCAGGACTCACAATGCGAGGTCCTACCATATGCCACTATAACCTTTGTCTGCATGAGCTTCCCTCCACCTATGTTGGTGGGTACATTTGGGGGAATCAAAGTCACATCCATCATCCATGTTTTCCAATGGCTTGACCATCTGGTCTACCCTCGAGTGCTATCAAAGATTATCTAATTACTATTGCTTAAAATAAAGATTTCCCTAAATGACTGTAAATCTAATATGGCATTTCCTTAATACAATTTTCTATTGTTTTTGGTGTTTTGTGTTTCAATTTTCTAGATATAATCTAATCTAATGAAAGCAAATACAATTCATCTAATCTAAAATTTAAATCTACTAAAAGTTGGAAATTCTAATCTAACCAAGAAGAAATAAAGCATTTTACTCTTCTAGGATAAAATGAATTTTCTAATTACTAAATAAAATAAAAAAACTTTAAAGGAACTTGTGAAAATTAGAAGCATATTTTAATGGCATCGGTGTAGGCTTGTGTCCTCAGAGATCCAACTTTTTAGTATCCTCCTCTAGAGCAATTGGAACCTCCTCTTGATGATAGGAGAAAGAACTAGGATACTCTAGGAAATTGGAAATTGTATGGAAGATATATGAAGCTAAGAAGCTTTGATAGTAAAACAGAAAGGCTCACAAAGTCTTGTGGAAGCATATAGATGCTTGTGGGGGTTGCAATGCAATGGCTTGATTATTTGGAGGTGATTCATAATCCTTGTGTTGGGATTAAGGGAAAAGGAATTAGAGCTCTTAGCAAGAATGGCAAGATTGCACGAAATGAATAGCCTCCCTTAAAACTAATGGGGAGGGAAGTATTTATAGCATGAGAAGAAACACCAATGGTGGGGTTGATTGGGAGCTAACAGAAGGACTAATTGGGAGATCAGAGGAGACTAATTAACAAAATATTGATTAGGAGTGGATTAAAGAATTGATTGAGTTAAGAGGAGAGGAGAATTAATTAGGGAGAATAATGGTTTAGTCAGGGGTAGAGAGATCAGGGGTAGAGAGAACACAATCACGAGCAAAAATGGTACCAAAATGGACAAAACTAAAAGTAATCACGTGTCCCAAAAGACAATAGGGTCACCCCTTTCGGGAACAAGGTTTCCCCTTTTGCCAGGGCAGGTCGCTTGGGTGACCTTCCAATTGAAGGTATGTAAAAGGTTCTTTGGTGGATGCAAGACC
Source organism: Cunninghamia lanceolata (assembly GCA_027924645.1). NCBI lineage: Eukaryota > Viridiplantae > Streptophyta > Pinopsida > Cupressales > Cupressaceae > Cunninghamia > Cunninghamia lanceolata. The sequence continues at coordinate 2,820,877 of BSBN01000752.1, read as the reverse complement.
TTAGAACACAATTTGAGGGATGAACAAGGATGGACAAAGGGCTAAATAGGTTGGAGAAAAAGTCATCAAGTATGAATAGTGCTGAGAGGATATAATTCACACCTTTGTGGGTCATGAACTAGATTGCCAAATCACCTTTAGACTACCATGTCAGCCTGTACATTTTTCGGCACTCATAGTCCCATGTTGAACTCACATCCAACTCTAGGTGAAGGCTCCTTGGTATTTCTATTGAAACCTCATCAAGAGTCACCATTCCAATGCAAGATCTATGAAAATTAGAGATCTCCAACCTCACCTAAGTCTATCTAGCATCAACAAGAACCCGACCAACCATCCCATGCCAGCTAAACTTTAATTGCAACACTATAATATCTCAAAGCTTCCCAAGGCAAAATGATCACTGCACTCTATTAGAAGACCACCTCAAATGATCATCAACATTCCAACTATAGAATTAGGAACTCCACATGACATTGTGATTTACATCTTCTCAACGAAAGATCATCTATCCAACAAAGATATCCACATCACTGCCAAAGCTCCCATTGAACGTGATCTAGAGCTACTAATGGCGTCATGATAAACATCTCATAATTGAAGATCACCCATGGCCCTCACACAATAAAAAACTCAATTGCAAACACTAGGAGCTACCAAGGGGAAAACTAAAATCATGATCTCCAAACCAAGAGAACAAGCAATTACCACCAACTATGTTCCTGCATAAATCTCCCACTAAATCATGATCTAGAGCCTCTCATGACAACATAGTCCACTGTTATGGGTTCCCAAAGAACATGCCTAGGAAACTAAACTACAGATCCAAGTGTTACAAGTCCTTAAGTCCCTTTGTTACAAGTAACCACCATGATGCTACAAGTAACCAACATGATGTTACAAGTGACCCTCACTATGCTACAAGTAACCACCATGATGTTGTAAGTAACCACTGTGATGCTACAAGTAACCACCATGGTTTTGCAAGTGACTCTCACTATGTTGTAGGTAACCACCATGATGTTGCAAGTGACCCTAACTATGCTACGGGTAACCACCATGATGTTGCAAGTAACCACCATGATATTGCAAGTGACCCTCACTATGCTATAAGTAATTACCATGTTGTTGCAAGTACAGCAAATATCCATCTTCTTATCTCTCTACTATTGAACACACCAATGCACCATTATGCCCTAAAGGCCAACAAACTAGAATCTACAACTCCATGGCATCCAAACAATTTACAACAAAACCCTACTACCCACAAGACACCATCAACACTCTGAAGATCTACACCTGATTTATCCATTCAACATGCAAATATAGATAACCCACAAAACTAGCACAAATATGCCATCCAAAAGTGATAGAGAGCATGGCTAGCGCTTCAACTAAAACTAAGGAAATCATAAAACTTGCAAACCTTGAAACAATACAACCAACAGATTCAACTCTCATCGGCAACAAATAAAATAGAGACAACATGTAGATTCTTCCATGACACCAAAATCAAAACCAAAACCCAGATCCAAAATACTATAAGTCCATAACATGGAACAACCACAACTCAAGAACCCAACAAGAACCACAACAATGTTACACTAAGAGAGCTACAACCAACCTCCTTAAACCATGTAGGAAGCATGCATGCAAATCTACAACTATCACCATTCAAAAAACCCTAAATAGTAGTCTCTTCACAAATTTACAAAACCACAAATTTTGATTAAATGTAAAAACTACAAAACCATGCATGCAAATGTAAATTTGTTAACACATCTATAACACCCAAAAAATTGTAACCACCAAATCCATATTCTAAGGCTAGACTATCAAAAATCAGCAACTTGTAGATCTAAAACACTGTGAATCCACAACATGCACATGATGAAAGCACACATGCAACAACATGCAACATGTGTAGATCCATCAATGTAACTTTGGTATAACATAAAACTGCAACATGCATCAACATTCATGCATATGCAACCTACATGTAAGCATGTGGAACCCACATGCAAGAATGTGCAACCCATGGATCATCCATGCAATCATAGGGGCTAAGCAACCAATGCTTTCTCACATAACCAAGGGTTAAAACCAAGCACCCATCATAAGCATTTGAAACCCCATGAGACCAAAGGGAAATCCCACACTGCCAAATAGGAGCTCTAGGTCAACAATATGCAACCACATGACCAACTCCAAGATCCTATATCTTCTCCATTCTAAAAGTGCTTGTCATGACTATTTTCCTAAAAAACATGATCAGCTGCAAAACTCCCACTCGAATAAGGATTAAGATAACAAGGAAGGCAAACTCTCCTATAGCCAAAACTTGGCTTTAATACTAAACAAATAAAATCTTGATACAAGTGTAAAGGAAACTATGCCCATAAAGTGGAAACAAGATAAAAACATTTCCTACATTAACCCTACAAAGAGAGAGTTGTGAGATATCAATTCTTAAACATTTTTAGCAACATATAAATCAACATTCAGAAACAAGAAAGGAAGAAGAGAAATACAGAAGAAGAGTGACAGATATACCCTAGGAAAACCCATTCGAAAGAAAACCTAGCCTCCAAAGCACTGAACCAATGTATTTCCAACAACAATAGTCATAACACAATAACATGCTCAAAACCTTAACATGGAGATCAACACCTTGCTCCTTGGGAGAAAATTCAATCGCATAACTCTACAATAAAATCTCCTCTATGCCTCCATTTCAAGACCTCAATGTATAGACTCTAGGAGGCCTAGAAAATCACCAAAAGGCATTACCATGGGCCCAAACAAGGTCCTAGAATACCATGGTAAGAGTTCTCATGACCCATACCCTATGTTGGACTCATTATCACTATTAAAAGATGTTCTATGATGTGTCATAAGTGGGTCAAGATTCTTAGTCTACTTTGAAACTCCTTGTAATCATACTTATACACGCATTATAGAATTTGTCATAAGTAACTCCCACATCTTATAATGTCATAAGATGCTCTTACACATCATTATGACATTAGATGCTTTTACAACTTACACACATTCCAAGATAGTTGACATGTGGCCAAAAGTGTCACCTCAAAGTGGGACACATCATTTCCCTAATGAGGACAAAATAATTAATAAATACAAATAAATAAATAATCCAACGTTAGGACTTGCAAGGTGTATGACACACCTAATCCAAACATCTTCGAAATGAGCCCAAACTAAATGGGAAATGGCATGGGTATGCAAATTTCACCATTACATTCTGCCCCCACTTGAGGTGCATGTGAATCCTAGAATGATCATGTATCTTAAACTATGTAGCACTCACAAACATGCATGTAAAGTAAATATTTAGATGTCAAAGGATATCACTGAGGGTCCATATAAAGTAATGGACCTTGTAAAGTGTCATTGTGTAAGTGTGTCCTTTGGTATGTGTTTTCTATGGGATCTAAAGATGAGTCTTTATAAGTTCCTATAATTGCATGCACAAACTCAACCTAAAAGTGTTAGTGATAGAATCCGCGCACTACAATCGATTCATCCACAGGGTATATATATATATATATAGAGAGAGAGAGAGAGAGAGAGAGAGAGAGAGAGAGAGAGAGGCTAGGAATATAAGCATGTAATCATGTAAAGCCATAACTCCAAGGAAAACATCATATATGAAACATATGAATATGTTGAGTGATAAGTATGGTAAGCACATGGTTTTGGTGATGGTTTCAAGGAATAATAATGTTTCCCTATGCATGGGAAAGGATGGTGATGTGGTCCTTAATGGCTAGGAACACCTATGTAAGTATATAAGGAAATATGGCATGAAGCCAAAATAAGGGTGTCAAGTGGGAACAAGGCCGTGAAGCCAAAACAAAGGCATGAATTCAAACCAAGAGCATGAGGCCATAATAAAGTAATGGAGACAAAATAAGGGCATGAATTTGGAACTATGGGGCAGGCCCTTAGATAAAGCAATAGTAAACACAATGTTTAAGGGGAAAGTGTGATATTCCTCAATATAACTCAAAAAATGGATGAATGAATTATCATAATCAATGTGTAAGCATCTCAATGATAAGTATGAAGGTGTAAAGAAGTAATATGTGATGATGTGATTGTCAAGGCTTGCGTGTAAAGCTAATTGCCCCTAAATAGGTAGAATAACACAATGAAAGGGGCATGAGAAACATCGTGATCAATGAACAACCACACCCTGATGTAGGTACAAGTGTGAAAGGTATGACAAGGAAAGTGCAAATGCTATGGGGGAAGGCATGATGCCCCCAATGTCAAAGGTATGTCAACAAAAGCACTGTGTGAGGAAGGCATAATGCCCCTTGGTCTAATGTGGGAACTCTAAAAATGTGATATGTCAATATAGGCTTGGTATGTAAGCTCTAAAAGTATGATATGACAATGTGGGATCATGGCTAGTAATTAATGGTCAAATGATAAGGCATAATTATCATAGTATGGTAAATATCATAGGCACAGGCATGGTAACAAATGTGGAAAAACACAAGCAAAGTATCATAGTAGGCATTGGAATGTATTAATAAGACCACATGAGAAACTAAAATGGTATGGTAAGGGTGTAAAAACATGAATATCAAAATTCCAATAAGCATAAGGATGTGGAAGGTAGAATAGGAAAATGGTAGGTAAGAGATTAATTGAAGTGGCAAATAAGGGCAAAGGCAAAAATAAGTAAAGAATAAACATAAAGATGATGTATACAAGAATAGGAGGAAATATGTCAAGCAAGAAAATAGAAACCAAAATGCTTGCCCTCCCCCACAAGTGGGGAAGATAAGTGTTGGGAATTTAATCCCAATATGACTAATAGTTGATCATTGTAGAACCTTAAGACTATGCAATTCAATGACATTTTTGTTGTTACAATTCAATTAGGAAATATTACAGAAAACTTGAAATCATACACACGAGACACAAGGATTTACATGGGAAACCCTTTTGGCAAAAAACACACTAATAAAAAGAATTAACAATTGTATAATATGTGAAATAAACTCCAAATACAATAAGTCTCCTTACACCTTAATTTGTAGACTATAGTGTACAACCTCAAAAATACTCTTCACAACTTCGTCACATCATCAGGAATAACCTATGCATTAACCTATTCCATTTGCACCATGGACTAGATTGTAGCCTTGAGTTGTTAGTTTGGAATCCCAACTAATTCAACACTCTAACCACTTATGGAATACCAATTGTCTCACAACCATAACATGACCATACCATTGACATCATCATGCCACACGTCATTCCAAAAAGACATCTCTAAATGGACAATCAACTCATCTATTTAGATCCTCCCACAATGACTCAGTCAATGATTGTTGACCAAACACACTTGATAGTGAACATGTCTTCTTGTAGTACCATCAAGACCAAGCCATAGCTTGTGATAACAAAGACAACACTTGTGATAACCTATGGTAATCTAGATTATCTCCTAGAACATATACATGTCCTCTATTGTTGTTGCACGCATTCCAACAATATCACATGTGCACCTACACTGCCATGCATACTCCAACAACTTACTCTATTCATGATGTGATAACCAATTTTTTACTAGACCTCATGCAGTTGCTGCCATGGCAACTCTAGGCTATAAGAAACCTCCATGGCAAACTGCGATGTCTACTAGGCTATAATAACATAATTTAATAGAAGTTCTACACGGTTTCCTATCATCCCTAATGTATGTCATTTTAGTTTTACTTTTTTATTATATGCATTATTGATAAATTATTAGTTATATGCCTATTTCAAATGCTTGTTCTAGATGCTACTCGTTAAATTTTTTTGTGCTTTTAGGCTTTGAGATGGAGCACTCTGTTAGCACAGTAAAAATTTGAAATTTTTACTATCTCCTTACTCCATCATATTTGAATAAACCCTGAAGAATATCCCAAAAAGACCACAATAAAAGATTTTTGTATCTCACAAGATATCTATGGATGAGCAGTGCCAAATTTCATCAAAATCAATCCATCAGCAAGAGGTTGTGTTACTTACACCGATACACAAGGAATCATTTGAAAACAACCATCGGCGTGAAAATAGGGATCGGAAGAGGAATTATGGAAGTCACCGATGGAGTAAGTGATACCGATGACCTTACATCGGCAAGAAAGGTAAGTGGTCATACCGATCGGTATGACAGATATCTATCGGATGATTTTTTAAAAGATGCCCGACGGTATATATCATACCGATAAAGCATTTCGGCAAGAGTTTCATCGAACAGCATGCGGGGGTAACGAAACAAATAGCCATCGGCGAGAGGTAAGATATCGGGATAGAAAACAAGTAAGCCTCCGATGATTAAGAGTCTTGGCGATAAGAAAGCCATCGGCGAGACTCACAGCGATACACCTCTATCGGGATAACTTGATATATTGGAACAAAAGAACCAGGTCTTGCCGATTCACAAGTCACGGCGATCAAAAGGTGTCGGTGACACTTTACTAAACTTTGCCCGATGGAGGATATGAAAAGGGTCATCGGGGAGATGATTTGGATCGGGATATCTTGAGAAAGCTATCCCGATAGTGAATGTCATTCCGACAAAGATAAAAGTCCATACATGAAGATAACTATCGGCGAGACAATAAAGATCGGGAGAACAATATTTTATTATCCCGATAGTCTCAATCTTCCCGATGAGCAAATCATATTGGTGGGACTCGCTATATCGCAGAGAGATTTAAAAACCTTGGCGATGAGAGAAGTCATGCCGATGGCCACGCCCACTTAAAACATGACATTACATAGCGTCGGGAATACAACCAAGGGGTCACGCCGATTGACTGTTCGCGCCATAAAAAACGTTGAGGTCGCCCAGACATTTCAAAAATCACGCCGACAAGCAGAGTTATGGCGATGTGACACTTCACAGCGATGAACATTGAATTGATCAGGTGATTAATAACAAAACGACTACGAAATTCATACGATCACTATAATTGCAAAAAAACGTCCGAAAGGAGAATACAGAGGAATTCTTAGGGCAAAAGCAAAGGCTTCCAATTCCAGCCATCAAACGATAGGTACACATACACAAACCACTATATTGCCTGTATTTGAATTTCCTGCCAAATTTTTAAAATGGAAACTCTGGGAAAGGGAAAAGGAAGAAGGTCCCAAGGGGAAACCAGTAAGCCAAAAAAGCAAAAAACTGATCAAACCCCTGAAGAGAAAGTGAAGGATAGAAAACTAAATCAGGACCTGATTGATCAGTTGCCTGGGTCAACTCCCAAGGCCAGGAGGTCTGCCCAACTCAGGGCAGAAGTAGAAAAATTGGAAGACAAACATAAACGCCTGGGAGATATCTGGACCCCAATCAGGGGGTATGAGCTCTTCAGATTCCACTACAACAGAAGATTCAGAAATGCCCCTGTGTCAAACCCATGGCACTTGAATTTGGGAAAACTGGTTGTGCCCAATGTATTCCTGAATGTGGAACTCCTCCAACTGCTTGCCAGATATTATAATACAAACCTAAAAGCCATCTACAACCCACAGGGAGAACCAATTGTGCATTTATCAAAAAATGCTATTTGTGAGGTTTTTGATTTGGATGATTTATGCACTGTCCCTATCATTTATGAAGACCTGGATAAAGAGTATTGGAGAATGGACACAACTTACAATGGATGGAGGTTGCCCATTCATAGGCCCAGGATTGAAGGAGAAGTGATACCCTTGACTGAGAATGATGGCCCTCCCTTTCATGTAGCCATTTTTGAACCATACATTCAATATACTTACTATTCTGTAGGCCAAGTCCTTGGCTCAGAGGTCCCTGAATTCATGACTATTCCTCTGATGGTCATAGCCTCTGATATCCAGTGTCATAATGCCAGACAATTTGATTATGCTTCTTACATTGCTAATAGAATAGACTCTGGTCTATCTGCAATAAAAAATAATGCTCCAGCGTGCTCTTTTGAGCATTACTCAATGCTTATGCATATGGTGTTATACTATGGCCAGGAAGTAGGGTTGTGGCCAAGTGAGTTTCGAGTTGTTGCTGTAGATAAGAAAGGGGAAAAGATACCTGTACAACTGTGGACCAGAATCTGGGATAGCAGGTATGCCAACTCTAGCTATGCTCAATTTGAAGAGCATTGTGTAAAAGTACTGTATAGATATTTCAATCACCCCTGTGAATACTCAATTTCAAATGAAATAAAAAGATTCCTCAGACCAAAAGATTTTGGTGGCCCCCCTACTGTCACTCATAATTGGGGAGATTGGTATTGTTTTGAGGATGCTACTATGATCAGAGTTTATGGTTTTGAGGATGCTCCATTCATATTGCCTAAAACTGTCCCTGACAGACTTGCATATTTGGAAATAATTAGGCAAATGCATTGTTCAAATGTCATGCATCTAAGTTCACATGATAAACAATCATTCATGCCCAATACTTTGTGCTTTGGAGATTTTACTGTGGTTTCGAAAGAAGGATACAATCTCATTTTGGACAAATTAATGCATTATAATATGATGACTGCTGAAGTAAGGAAAGGGTTCGACCCTGAAGGTTTCATTGATTCTGCAAGAAGAAAACAAAATCTCAGTGGATACATGCACATCCATTATCCACATGATGATGTTATTAGAAATTTGGAAGAAGCTGAAGTCGAATTGGTGGTAGAGAAATATAATAGGGAGTTAAATGAAAAGAAAAAGCAGTTAGCAGAGGTTGAAGTGGTATCCTCTGAAGATGAAGAACTGGCAGAACAGGAGCAGCCACAAGAGAAAACAATAGAAATGTCCAAAAGGAAAATGCAACAATATCAGCCTCCAGTTGTGCTACATGACGAGGAGGGGTCTGCTGATGAAGATCCACGACAAAAGGCTTATGATTCTTTCGTTTCAGATGATACATTCATTCAGTCAAAGGAATTTAAATCATTCCTATATAAATATAAAGGAAAAGAGATTAGAGAGTCAGTAGATGATGTTTCTGCTGACAATGAAAAATAGTTATTAGATATGTTGAAGGAAACAGTGGATAAAGAAATGCAGGACATGACACCAAGCAAAGGTAGACAGCTGCTCGAGGATGCAGGGGTTATGATTTTTCTTGGTTTGGATTTAAATTCTGCTTTGGTTTTTGATAGCTTTTTGAATAATGCTAATGACAAGTATAAGCTAACTCTAGAAGGAGTTAATGAAGTATTTATGGGAACTAGATACAATAATGATGAAAATTCTTTGATGATATGGGCATTGTATCCTCCCCATAAGAAGACGGCCATCATAGACACTGAAAAAACTTTTGGCCATGTTATGACTTTCAGAGCAGGAGAAACTGACCCTATAATTACTGCAGACATTGGTATCAATGTTGCAAAGTTAAATAAAGCACAAGCTCAGATGTTGATCAAGGAAAGAGATGCTTATAAACTGAATTGTGAGAGATTAACAAAAGAGAATGATTACTTGAAGGATGCTGTTAAGAGCACCTTTGGCCAAACTACAAAAAGAATAACTCAAGGTGAGAGCTCACAAGGTAGTCAAGCAATATCCCCTGATCAGGCCAAACAAATTCAAATAGATGCATTTGTTACAATATTGCAGAGCAGGTATGCAAACATGGTACGGTGGTTAAACCAGTTTTGGGATAACTACTCAGAAAATCATAAAGCAGTCAAAGAACATGAAAGGCTTGATAAGAGGATACAAGAAAAGGTGATTGAGTTACAAAACAGAAGTGCCACTGATGTTACAGATATCTCTGATGCAAGAGCATTGCTCAAACAGCACCAGAATTATTATGACAAACTCAAAACTGATGCTAAGGAAGGGACTGATGCCTCAGACGCAGGAGTGCCAAGGATATTTAAAGATAATGGAGAGGTAAAGAGCAAAGAAGAGTGGACTGTTGATTGTCAAGTTATATTGCACAAAGCCACAGGAGCTCTGAAAGATAAAGCCTCTGCGTCTAAAGAAGTTTGCAAACAATTGGAGGAAATGGTCACCCTTGATATAATCACCAGGAGCGCAGTTGATCTTACTGATTCTCACCGTGAGCAGGAGTATTTAGATCATCTGGCAAAAGTCTATTTATGGCTAAATAGAGCCTAATTAAGCTTATGTAATTATTGTTTATGTTGGTTAAATTCCCAAGAGACTTATTGAAGAGTTGTATCTCTTCATGAAAATATCTATATAAGTTTAAACAATCGATGCTGAAAAATCATCAGCAGTAGAAGATATTCACATATACATAATATACAATATTCCAAAATGACTATGTTGCATATTTTATTTGAAGAAGAAGTTTGAAGTTCTCTGATTCAGTATTTCTACTTTGGTATCAGTTATTTGTTGAAATTATTCAATTGTGTGGCTGTCTCCATTTCTGCATTTCCCTGTTATTCATATTAAGATATCAAGTATATATTTAATCTGTCAATACACATTTGCTGTATCTGTGTGATTAATTTGGTTGGTGTCCATCTGAGGAATTAAACCCTTCTGATTTATTCACAGTAGCCTGGAAGTAGTAAGTTGGGATTACTAAGTAGAGCCATATAATTAGGATTGCCATTCTGTCTCCAGTAAAATATTATCTGTTAATCTTGTCCATTCATTTCATTTGGTTCCTTCAAGTAAGGATTAAAATACCTTCTGGTGAATTATAAGATATCTGATTTTATTTGGTTGGATTATCAAGAAGAGTCTGTCAGTCATTTACTTGCACGTTTATACAAGCTATAAACCAAAACTGTGCCAAATAACTAGAATTATTACCTTTAAGAAACTCCTGGTCTTAGTCCTTCAAATTGACTCTGTTACCCAACAAGGCACTAGTCTCATTCAACTCATTAATTAAAACCTTTTACCTTGATATTTCTTATACAATTTCTGCCAATCACTTATTAAACATTACACATAGAATTAATTAGTCAGTTGTTTCATCTATTCTACATCCTATGCCATTGTAGATAGATATAGTTAGTCCACTCATCCACACTCAGACTGCTTTAATATTTCAAGGTTCACCCACCTAGGTGTAGCAGGACCTAAAGTGTAGGAAATCATCAAACCTTGAAGGTTGATTTCGTCAAGTTAGTTCAAAAACATTGCAAATCCAAACATAGAGCCTGGCATCCTCTTAGGATTTGCAACCTGCATTTTTGAGACCTAACACACTCATTGCAAGGAAATTGTGTAGAATCACCATCCATATAATCCACATCCTTTATATGATTGTTTGAATATTTACTTTCATGTAGACCACTTATTTGCTTTAACATCCATCTTTGTAGTAGTTCACATGCAATTCAAATTGGGGACAAAATGTAACAATGAAATGTGAATACCCTACACTTTTCCCCTTTATTTTAGAATCACTTTGATTGGGTTGTCCCCAATGCATTGACTCTAGTGTGCAAAATGACATATTTTTACATGAAAGTTGGCATAATTTCAATAACATGAACCCACCCAAGCGTCTAGACTCAATCTATAGTCTCAGTGGTTCATTACCTTATGTCGATTCATGATGCAAATTCAACCCCCAAAATTGTAAATTCAAATTTCAAAATGAGTCCAAGTTAACCCCTTTCCAATTAGTCATTATGAGTTGACTTAAATGTGAAAACATTCAAATTGCATGTTAGGGTTGCTATACAAAAGGAAAAACCCTAACTCATTATTATTATCTAGGATCTAGAATATAAGACGTGACATGAGAGCTTTGTTGCACATTGTATCATCATAAGAGCATATCATTGGCATGACAACAACATTTACATCAGCTAGGGATATTGCATGATTGCTTAACATGTCTTTGATCACTGTTCTAAAACCATTACATTAGAAACACGTGTTTGACCAAAGGAGAAGATCCTTGCCTAACAAAATCCCAAAAGGTGTTCACCAACACCACTTGTTTTCATATACAAATTCTAAACAACAAGGCAAACATATTGCAAATACTAAAAGTACATAGGACATTCACATGCATCAAAGTTTGAATATGTAAACAAGTTTCAAATTTGCAAACATGAAAACAATCCAAGTAAAACCAATTAATTTTAGTACCTTGATATCAATCATCTCATAGAAGGCTCTAATATAGTAGCAAATCAATTAGCGACATATATCCTAATCAAATCATCATCAAATTGAAAGCTAAATACCTTTATTTGATTTTATTAGTTTCCATATTTATTCATAATCATGTTTCAATAACATTATCAATTTGAACTCTTTATTCTAAAAATAAAAACAATTATTATCATTATGAATTGATTTTTCCTACAACAATTCTTGGATCAGGGGTGGGGCATATTCAACTACAAGTTAAATATATTGTTCAATGTTTGTAGCATAGTTTGTGAGTCCTCGCGGGTTTTTAACGTATTTGTAGGTTTAACTCGTGAGTCCCTGCAGACGGGTTTCAAACAAAAACTCACCGGGTTTAAGAGGAAAAATCGTCGAGTTTCAAGCGAGTCTGTGGTGAAAACTCGCGACACAGTTAAAAACACGCCGACGCAGATTAAAATGCGTCATTCACAAGGGTTTTTTGCTATAAAACCCTGCATTCGCTCCTCCACTAAACACACGGCAGCAAGCACGAATTTTATAGCAGATTGGGAAGATCTTTTAGGCGATTTGAAGAAGAAATTTCTAGAATTTCGGATTTGCAACAGGTTAGTTCCAATTTTTTTTTCTAAGCATTTAAATTTATAAATGATTGAATTGAATCGATTCTATTTGTCTAAATTTGTGGATTGATTAAATTTAAAATGAACTACGCTAATTTGAATCATTTTTTTAAATTTTTTACGCTACAATCCCTTCTTCACTCTCTCACAATCCCCTCTTCCAGTTACAACGATAACTAAAAAAATACATAGCCGCCCCCCTAGGATCACCTGGGGACAGAAGTGGGGGGCAAGCCTCCCCACACCCCCCGTCAAGAACTAGGATCCAAACACGTCTGAAACAAAACCTTTGAATCAAGAAGATAATCAGGTTCCATTACCAACATTAAGAGAGTATTTTCATATTTTTATCACATTCGTTAATTCAATTACCATTTAACGTATTACAATTAAAATTTTTAAATGCATTTGAATTTTACATGATTTTTAAAAAATTCATGTTCGGTTTTATAGAGGATGAGACTATTGATTTCGAAAGGCAAACTATGGAGGAGGTGGCTGAGCAGAAGCAAGGGAGATTGGATTGGATGACATTGATATGGTAGAGGAGGAGTCATTGCCATCTAGCAGCAGGGTGGATCCTCAGGGATAGTCTTCTAGGCCAAGCAAGGAGCCACAATCGAGTGTGAGGACCATACCCTCTACCCCTAAATTTTCACTAAGTTGGGGAAGAGGAAATTGTAAAAACTTGTAATTTTTTAATTGTCTAGATACGAAATTTATGATGATGATTTTCAAAGACAATCATCATAAATTCATTATACTATCCACTATCCTGCATGATGCGATTTTGTAATTCATATGTATTCAAGAATCAAATTTAATAGAGAACACTTCCTTATAATTTTTTAGACTCATTTGATAAATTTTGTAATTGAATTTAAAAAATATATATATATATTTTTTTAAAGAAATTTTAGTATTTTTTAAGTTAGCGAGTTTTTGCCCAGTTGGACTTGCCGCGTACTCTCCGAATCAGAATGTGTGAACTATGGTTTGTAGCACTTCAGTAACTCCTTTTGTATTCAAACTAGTTTCCTATTTATTTGGTCTGGTAAGAAGTGTTGAGTGCAATCTAAGTTATAACAAAAATTTATTTCATCTCCACGTATTTTCGTTCATTACTAATACGATGCTCTTACGAACAAAACACATATGTTCGACGGTCTGACAGAAAAATATGGGAGGCGAAATACGTTTGTTAAAAAATCATCTAAATCAGCTGCCAAGCGGTTCGATTTTTCATTTGACACTGCCACGTTTAGTCCCACATGCAGTGTAAACAATGTATAAAGACAAAAAAAAACATATATAAAATAGTAATTGCTGAACTAAAGTTATCTTTGCGCTTGGGGCAATGACGCAGCTAGTGAGGTTATAACCGAGGCGCGTCAATTGCTGGTTGAAAACTATTTCCAAACCCCCTCTTTGGCCTTCCTCCACGGGAGGCCATCGAGAATTTTTGGAGGGCCGGCCTCTTGGTTTAGGCCCACACAAATCTTAAAATCAAATTGAACTTAAACTAGTAATTGGATTAATAGGTTCAATGAGCATGTTGATAGTTTTGTAATTATAATGAATGTTTGTTAAGAATGGGAGATTTATTCATAGCCAAATTTTTATTTTAAAAAATTAATTTAGAAACAAATCTTTGCTTTGTTATACTTGTTATTTTTAAAAACATTTTTTTATCAACGCACCAAGATACTTAAGTCAAAGTCAAATTGGAATGATCATAGTAGTGCTACAATTGGACAAGTCAAGTCCACAGTGTGGGGATTGAAAGTTGGTTTGTGGAGTGGATGGGCTGCTATTTGAAACTTATTTCTATTTTTTTGAAATTTTGTTTTAATGATTGCAATTTACAACCGAGGAATGTATTAGTGTTTGGTTCAAGAAAAAAGAAATCCTTCGTGTTTCTTTTCAATATATAATTATTGATTTTTTTAGGTCTTCAATTTACACAATAGAAATGAATTTATATGCCTTTATGTCCCTTTGATAGCATTCAATGACCACAAAAAAAAAAAAAAACATTAGCAGTTGGTTGTAATTTTTAATGGCACTTTCATCTTTTCAATTGTTGAAATGGTTGGGAGTTGTTGGTCTTGTTATTTGTAGATTTGTTTGTGATTGTGTTGTTGATTACTGCTCTATTTCGTACTCTTTAAAATTTTTTTTTTGTAACTTGCATTATTTCAATATAAAAAAAATTCACTCAACATTTTCGACAACTTATAGTTTTCTTAAAACATCAATTGAAAGGTAGTTAAATGACCAAACCGTAAAAAAAAATTTATATGACACGCAGGGGTGACCGTCAAATTCCAAGCCTACTACCATCTCACTTCTATGGGTCCAAGTTCAATTCCACATACACAAAGATTAATTCCACAAGTATTGATCTAAACCAAAATAGAACACAATCAATTTACAAGTTTTGAGTGTTCCTCTAATCAAAACCTTGATTTTCAAAACATTAACAAATTAATTCTTGACATCTTCATCAAAATATTCCACTATTGAAAAAAAATAATTCTTGACATTTTCATCAACATATCCTACCATTAAAATCCAAACCAAATATCACTTTTTTTATTTAAATTCAATAAATTTAATTCCAACATTTATTATTCCAATCCTAACTCAATCCTAAACTTCTATTATTTTTATTACCACTCTATTTGATTATTATAAAAGTATCCTATAAATTCAAAATGCATTTAATTGTAGTTGTTGGTGACGATCTCATTTAACTATTAAAACTGTATATATATATATAGGGTGTGTCCTTAATTTTCACAATGGGTTGTCTAAAGCATCTAGAGGAATAAGGTTCGGATTTGAAAGAAAGATGTAAAAAAAATTATTTTAGTCCTCTTGAAAAGCTTTTATAATTCAAGAATTTATATTAATTTCACAATTAATGAGTCAAATTTATATCTCAGCGAGCTCAATGCTCTGTGCTAATGATTAATAAAAATTTCACACCTTTTCTATTCTGTCTTAAGTCTTTAGGGCAGATTCTACACAACCATCTCTGATCTATTCTACAAAATGGTGACTATTGCTAGTTTACAATGCTCTCATTCTTTACAAGTGCTTGCTTTGTTCCGCATAAGCCAGTCACATGGTCCATTCCCATTGCTGACTTTAGCTAAAGATTCTTGCAAAAGCCCACTCTCCAATTTGCAATCATCAACCTCTACAACAAGAAATGTGGGCATAAGCAATTTTGGAAAACAATTCTTCATGGAATTCCCATTTGCATTCTATTTTGATCAAATTGTCACAACACAATAAATATACATAACCCAAGAAATTCACAAGTAGTTGCAATTTTTTTTATGAGACAAATTAAACTAAACCCACCTCATTTTCATGCGGCCATTTGGTTTTCTTTCCAATTAAAAAAAATTTAAAATAAAAAGACAATAGAGCAGGTTTTGGTCTATAATTCGATGGAGAATGAAAGATTGGTAGTTTATTTCTTTAGCTCCACCCGACCCTACCTGAAATTTATAGGATGTGATAGCAATTTGATTCACTAAAGATATTTAGGGATGGCATTGGATCTTTTGCAATATTATTACAATTTGATTTGATTATGTCTCTCAAATTGCCATACGTGGAAGGTGTAGATCATTCCATGTAATGGAGATAGAGGTGTAAGGTGTAGGTTCATTAATGAAGTTTAGAGTGCATGACAAAGAGCACGTCATCTGAAATCAAATCCCAGAGCAAGAAAAAACATATACAACCCTTCCAAGCAAGTATGTTTATTCTTCCCTTGTTTGGAATTTTTGTCTCTATTTTTTCTAATATATAACATACTACTTACCTACCTACCATCAAATAATTTAGCGTTGGCTAAGCAAATGATAAAGTCACATTTGAGGGAGTGTGAAGGAGTAAAATCTAAGGCCATAATGTCATGTCAATTGAAAATATAGTGCATGGAATATTTGGTGCAGTCATGGCCACACGCCTTCTATATGCTTCCCAAATTCCAATTTAGTTGACCATTCAACTAACTATTATGGCAGCCTGTAAGTTTCCATTTGGCATTTACAATTTTGCAATTCAGCTTGCACACTTTTTTGTCTTTCTCCTATTCGCTCACCTTGTTTTTCCTTTCCTCGTAGAGTGTGCAATTTTTTAATTAAACTGCATTAGAAATGAGACTGATGCAATTATGAAGATAAAACATGAATACTAGTGACTTTTGACTTTTTTGGCTGCAAAATTTATAGAATGCCCAAATTTTGTTTTGGTGTGGGTAATAGATGTAAGTTTTTATGAGTATTTAAGAAATTATTTAAAAAATCTAGGGTCAAGATTTGTTTGATGTAGTCCTTTTAATCTAGACCGTCCATCTATGTATTTCCTCTAGTGCTCCTCACCAAAGGAACGCCTATCAATGTAATTAGGTCAATGTACGAGTTTTGATAATAGAACCATAACATCAAAATACAGCTAGTCTCCAATGATATCCACTTAACTCATCAAACAATTGTTAATTAAATCTAGAAAATATGAATGACAAATTGATTGAGAAGCTTTAAGCTTGAAAAAAGAAGATATATATACAAGATGGCATTGCACATTATGCTAAGCTTTACACAAGTTTATAGGTGACCTCACAACTAATCCTTTTTATTAGAACTATATATAATACTTTTGTAGAGGACAAAACATGGACTTGTCCCACCCATATTGTAGATGTTTAATTATAACATTAAATTTGTTCGATTGATTGTCTGAGATTCTTCGTTATTATGTAGGCTTGTCAAAGAGCATCTTGGCTTTCAAATTTTTTTGGTCAAGTGGTACAATATCCTTTAAGGATGAGAAAAATATAAACATGACCTCTACATAATTTTCTATCTCTTCTACTCCTCACAAATAGTATATAGAACATCCAAGTGTTTTGTTAAATATTATTGTGCTGAGATAATATGGAAGTCCAAAAAACATAATATATATGTTATAAATTTTCAGACAAGGGTATGTATTGAATGTGCACCAACATCAAATCATTTTTTTGATGATACATAATGATTAATTTTCTTTCCCTTAATTAGACTATTTCAATAAGAAGAAATTTAGAGACCTGAACCAAGAATAATAACAATTGAATAGGGACTTGATAAGACCTGACCTTCTTAGAAAATCTTGAAGTAACCAAAGCTAATAACCTTTGTTTAGAGATCTGGAATAAATTCATCTCTAGAACATATATCCTTTGCTCAAACGGTGCCTCAAAAGCACCAACCAAATGCCCCTCAAAGTCCATGTAGAGTGGATGATCACTAGGACATATTGCAATTAGGGTTGTATTCTTTAAAACCATTCCACATGGGAGGTCAAAAGATGGGTGTAATAACAAAAATTGCATACCTTGCAACTTAGTTATTACATTTTTGGGCCCATTTTATCCTAAGCACATTTGTGTGCATTTTTGTGTTGTCTTGACCCCTTACCCATAACTTAAGTCATCCTTAGTTGTCCATGTTCCCTTTCCCTTATTTCTCCCATGATTTTGTTTAATGTTTCCATATGTTCATTTCATTTAATTTTTATCCCCTTTCCATGTCCTTACATCCTCTTAATTTTCCTTTAATTTATCCCCCCCTTTTCCCTTTGTTAAACAATTAAATATTGAGTCTGGCCCTATCATGTGTCAAAGTCCCCACCTTATCCTTCCAAAAAATTGATTTGTTAAGCTTATATTTAACGTGACTCCTTACTATAAGATGGACCCCTTTAAGCTTAATGATTCCTAAAAATTGAGCATGTTTATCATTCGAGGTCATTGCCCATAGTTAGACACTCACTAGACCAACCTTGATTTTTTATCATCCCACCATCAAATTGAAATGCAAACTCATTAATTGCTAGGGCTTCCCACCTACTATATTTTTATCCTCAAATTCTATTAATAAGATCTTTAAATCAATTAACCTTTGCCTCATTTTTACATCAAAAAAGTGAATTTTTGAGTTGTTCATATTGTTTAGGCTATCTCTACTCATAGATAAAATCTCTATAGAGTCAAAAAAATTCTAGGAGTGAGAACCTTTGGGATAATTTTTATTAGGCCACTAGACAATGTTGCAACAAAATCTTCATTACTAGGTGGCTAATTTCTAGGGTTTTTCATGGGTGAGCAATTTCCATTTATGATTTTTGTTTAAAATTCATGTAATTCTCCAATATTTTCATAGGCTCCCCTTCTTACCTTTTTCCTCCATCCACTCAATCCATCCTCATCCACTTTCCTTTCCATTTGAGCCCAATTTTCCATCTCCTACCCTCTTCCTCTCCATTGACAAGTCATAGTTTGAGACCCTTCCATTTCCTTAAAAGCCTCCATCAACCCACTTTCATTTTCTAATTTTTAGACCTCACCTTATGCCTCTCCATTTCCATTAATCTCCAACTTGTAATTTGTCTTAGTGTTGTATTTTCCATCACCTTTTGTCATGCCTTTGTGTAAGCACCTCCTTGTTTACTATGCCCTTATCGTATATCATGTATTGAGATATGTGATAACCTACTATGGGCCACACTTAATTGAGTCTATTATGAGTCCATAAGTATAATTATAGTAGGCTAAGTCAGCATTAGGGACACTAAAATATTTCAATGATGCCTATATATAGGAGGTAGTGAGTAGTTGTTAATCATCATATTGTGAATTCTATTCCTATTAAAGACTTTTGGAGGTTTTACCCCTCATGGTGGCCTTTATTATCAAATATTTGTAATATATTTCCTATTATATTCTTCTCTTGTGCAAGTTATTTCATTACAAATGGTATCATAACGTGATCTTGGTGTTCTAAAGACAAGAAACAAGGTAATTTATTTCTAATTCAGGATGTCAAATATGAAGCGCCTATCTCTTTTCATTTGGCAAAAAAAAAATTTACAAATTCGAGGGTTGATCAAGGACATATTGAATCTACAAGCGTCTATATTTGAGATCATTTAAAGCCATTTCAAGAAGTTAATGTGAAATTATAATTTTCATCAAATTCACTCCCAAGACTACAAAATAACAAATTTATTAGAGATTTTTATGACAAGTGAGATCTAGGCCTTGAGAAGTTACAATTAAAATTTTATGTTATTTGGATTTATTTTGTGTAATTTATTACAAAATTATTTTTCCACACCATGGTGGGGGTTCCATAAGAGGCAAGGGAAGGAATCCTGTCACACCTAGAAAATCACTAGATAAGGATGACCCAATAATTGAGGAGACGGGTTCCATACACATGGAATCAATTATAAAGGAAGAAACCACCAAGGTTAAGGATGATATTTTGGCATTGAGGGAGGAGATGAAAAGGTTCACTATGAGTGAAGATATCAAGGCATTAGTGAAAATATTTGATTCTCTTGTGAGTTTTATGGACTCTAAGTGAGTGGATTCACATCGTAAGATTTGGGAAGATAAGTCTTTGAAGGGACATGATGCTTTAGGGTTTGACTCAGATCTAAAGATGGACCATCAACCAAATAATTCTATAGCTAGGCACTTCACACCAAATATGGATATGAAAAATTTTGATGGAAAGGATCCAACCAATTGGCTTTGTAAAATGGAGTAGTTCTTTGATCTTCATCATGTTCCATGTCAACAAAAGGTTGCAATGGAATCCTTATACTTGGAACCAAACCAATGTTATAAATGAAGGAAAACCACTACAATATAGAAATTTGAAATAAACTGCAAATCTAAAATTTATTTGTAGAATATCAAAATGGAGATTTAAGCTAATGTAATTCAGCAACAAAGAAATCAACAAACTCAAGAGAATAACACATAACATATAGATTTACATGGAGAAACCTTTGTGGGAAAAAACTCCACCATAAAAGAGGACAAGTATGTATTATCTTTAAAATAGATCACAATACAATCACTTCCTTATTTCCTGCATCCAATTTGACTGCACTTGTGTACTTATAAAGCATTCAACTCATACTCAACTCTCCTTTAGCTTTTGTTAAATAAAAGTACAAGATTAAAGAAGAAGTATCCAGAATATGGCACTCAACATGGGAAATATCCAATGCATCACTTGAGATATGCAATAATTACCCTCTTAAAATTGTCATAATAAAATCCCAACACCCCTACTTGAGATTCACACTAACAACCAAAATAGGCACCATTATACCTTTTACACCTTACAAGTTGTCATAAGATGCTCTGTCATAACAGTCTGATAATGGCCAATTCTTACAACATGTAAGATACTAACAATAAATGATGCGCATACATTTGTCATAAGCCAAATATAGATTTGGGCACCCCTATTTTCACCTATAGTAATCCCAAGATAAATAGTAAATAGTAACTACTGTTGGTAAATAATTAATTACTGTTGCCAGTAATTAATTAATTACCATACTTGTGAAAATAAATTACTACAATTGATAGATCTTACATCCCTTATGAATGCATTTGTAAAACATTATTAGGAATAATTAAATACTTAATATTTACAAGGTTGATGGCACCTTAATCCTAACAACCAATTCATTTGGTGTCATTCATTATGTGATGAGAAGAAAAAGAAGGGATGTGTTGTCACCTGATCTATTTTCTAAGAGGAGCTCACAACACATTATGGCAATATTCTCATGGACAACTACTTCATCCAAATCACTAGTTGACAATGAATGCATTCTTACAAAATGCTTTAGTTACATTTAGTGTAAGGGTGCCAATAGCCATGTTCTTCTTCCACACCTCATGGGATCGAACTGATAGTACCAACACATTGGGGTGGGTGGGTAAATGCTAATGGAGGCCTTGTTTCATTCCTAGGTCTTTTGATCCTTCCAAGCTACATTGGACCAAGAGAGTCTCTTATGACCCCTAAGAGCAAAACATTTTTTTCTTCATTATTTTTCATGGTTAATTTGACGGGTTGGGTTTGTGTCTAAATCCTTGCTTGCTCATCCTAAGTCCTAATAGCTAGCATCTAGGGTTTCCAAACCATGTAACAGTGGTCTCCACTCTTTTTAGTCATATACCTACCTTGCCAAATGGGCCTCATTGACTTCCTCCAACTAGCCATTATAAGTCAACTAAAGCATAAAATATGTTAACTTATGTCTTAGGGTTTTATATTTAAGGATAACCCCTAATTTATTTCAAATCATCCAAGAGCTATCTAGGGATCAAGAGAGTACTACAGATACATCTAAACCATGATAGAACTTCAAGGATAAAACTTAGTTCATTTCAATTCTACATTCACTATAGTAAATAGATTTTTTCACTTCCATAAGTTACCATTCTCCATAATAAACTTGCATTCATCACTACAACATTCTTATTGGTAAATCAATCTTTTTGAGATAGACAACAAGCATGCAAAAATTGACAATTTTTACGAATTTTCAACCAAGATGATAAAAGATTATTTTTCCTATTGAAACAACATATCATATAGTTCATTCCTACACATTCCCATTATTATAAAATAGAATGAAATTTTATATTAAATGTTTAACAATAAATTTAAGGTTTCCATAGAAACTTAAAAACTACTTATTTAATAACTTTTTATTCCAAAATATTAGAGGCCTATTCATAGGTTCAAACAATAATGAGTCTACCCAACCACTCATTCATGAGATAAAATCATTATTATTCATTTCTTCAAAACTAAATAACATGAAGTAGTTCTCAAATTCTAAATATATAATTCCATAGAATACATGCTTTAATACTTTTTTATAACATTTGAATGTAGTTAAGGAACAATCTCCTTTTACAACTTGTAGATCAACTTTCAACATAAATTAAAATAAGAAAATTAAAGGTTAACAATCTCTTCTAAAAGTCCAATTTCCATTAAGGTGCAAGCTCCAAGCCAATGGGGTATAGTTAGTCCCAACCGTTGTGATGCTTTCAAGTATCACCCCTCTTTCCTAAGAGAGATTAAACATGGATCCACACACTTGTAAATTTTCAAGAGAGGTTCATGGAAATATTGAAGAACATGTAGGCAATATCAAAACTTTTAAGCATGACACATTATCTATCCTATTTAAAACTAAACCCTTCTTAGGAAAGTTGATTCCCTTCATGGGTACGAGTCAATACACTCTTACTTATAACAAAAGGACAAACCTAATCATTTTAAGACAATTCACACTCACCCAAATAAGCTTGTAATAATATGAAATAATGATATGGCATAACACAAGTCATGATTGACGGTATATCATTGTATATCTATGTCTAAAATATGATAGCATCATATATAAATAATAAATATGACAACATCTATAATTGTATCAGGAAAATGTGATAATATCTCAATAATCTATAATAACCCAATAACTCAATGAAAGTGGAAATAAACAAGATTCAAAACAAAGAACAATACCTCACAAACCTTGTGACTTTGTAGCTTCCATTGGTCGCCTAATCTCAATTGATCTTTTGTGTGAATTAAGCCCTCAGAAAGCGCACTTCCTTAATTTGTTCTTCAAGATGATAATAGAGAAATGACTATGATAGTTCTTGTAATCAAGAGGATTTTCAATACAATAAAATGGTGATCGCAAGCTATGGAATGGTGTGGGTGCCAAAGGCGCGCTGTGAATTTTGCAGAGTAAGTTTACTAAAAGCTTGGATTATTGAAATGTAGGAATAATGGTTGTATTTATAGACTTGAGAGAAGGAAGATAGACGGTATAGAAGAAATCAGAAGATCAACGGTTGAGAAGATTTGAGAGGATGTGCGCAAATAAGAAGAAGACAAGTGTCACACAAAAAGCTGCTTTGTTTGAATTAACTACTTTCTTGATAAAGATAAGATTTGATTTCATAAATTAGAATTTTTTTTCTAATTTAAGAGTTGTTGATAAAAACAAGATTGATTAAATCAACTAACTCAACTTGTGATTTGCTTTTTGTATGATTTGAGAGAAATTAAATAATAAATTATTTAATTTTGTGTGCATGAAGAATAAGATTTATTAGAAGATTTGGAAGATTTTTGAGGAATTAGAAGATAAGAAAGCAAATTAAATAAATAAATTTATTTAATTGTTTGTGCATGATTTGGAAGAATAAATAAAATATTTGATTATATTTTATTTTTTAGAGATTGAGATAATTTAAATAAATTTGATTGATTTATTTAAATTTGGAAGAATAACTTTGATTTAATTAAATAATTGTAGAATTATTAAATTGTAGATAAGAGGATTTAGAAGAATTTGATGAAGCTAATTAAATAAGTGATTTTATTTAATTTTTGGAGGAATATGAACCAAATAAATAAATTGATTTATTTATTTATTGATAGAGGAATATTAAGATGAAATAAATATTTAAAATATTTGTTTATACAAAGTCATGTCATTTTTAGGTGTATATATTTTACCCCTCTTTGATGCAATGTGTTTTATCATATTGTTTCAAAAAATAAGATTTTCTGATAATGATACGTGCTCTAGTTTACCCTTGGTATAGGTTTAACGATGGTAGGATGCCCCCTCGGGAGATTGGACGGGAAGAAAAGGTCGAGGACATGAGATAGACAATCTCAAGATGAAGAAGGTTGAGTAGTTAGGTTAGGGTGAAGAAAGACCTGAATGACACGTGATGCAAGATAAAATGATAACACACACAAGCAAGCAAGCAAGTATGCACAAATGATACAAGAACAAACAAGGTATTGCCCCTATCAAGCGGTAAACCAATGATTAATCAATAATGATTGACGATAGTGTTGTCATTGCGGGGAACGATATATCCCTAGATCAACAAAAAGGATAGTGTTGTCATTGCAGTGATAATAGATCCCTAGATCAACATGATAGGCGTGGGAAAGATATATCCCACTGATAATTATGATTGATTAAGTTAGTTTATGACAAGATTAGGATCAAGACCACTGATTGCGATTGATCAATTTGACAAGACTGATTTACTTGATTGGTATGGATTTAACAATGGACTTGCATTAGGATCATTGCTTGATTTGATTGGATAAGGATGAAAGATACAATGATAGATAGAAATTTGATTGATAGAAGAAACACAAATGAAGGAATCACAAGCTTTTATTGACAAACAGTTGGCACTTTGATTGGAATCTTTATTTATGGAGGGTACATGGAATGCAAATGGATACGGATACGGATGCAGATTTCGTCATCTTGATATTGCAAGTATTTTGAAGTGCTTTGTTTCATCATTGGGCTTTTATTATGTTGTAAGAAAATACAAGCATCTAGGTATAATTAAACCAGGATGACCTGAGTATCTCTTACATGGATTTTGATATAGCAAGATAATATAAGCATCTAGTCAAAATTGAATCTAGATGTCTTAAGTATTTCTTGTGTTTCAACAGACAAGGATTGCCCCTTTTCATGTTTAGACCTTTGAAGTCCTCGATGATCTTTTGCTGATCATGTTGTTAGACAAAAGTCATCACATTACTAAAGATTGATCCACAAATAACAGACAAAGAGAATGATTATTCCCCATCATAGCTTCTCTAGTTTTTGACATCCTCGAGTAGCATAGAAAGACATAATAACAAAAATCAAGACTCTGTAACTTAACTTGCTCACAAAACATTCTTGCATTAGATGTGTCTTCTTGCCATAATTTAGATAAAATTAGTTTGAGTGCTTAGGTACTTGTTCGTTTTGCTGTGGATAAGTTGATGTTTTTGTGTCAAAATTTCTATTTGGAAGCCTACTTTGTTGCACGTGCGCGTCTAGTTAAAGGTATCTCAATATTTATTGGTGTCCTCTATAGCACGTGTGGCACTGCAGAATCCAACTCCGTAACCAAGTCGAGGACTTGCCCCCAGTCAGGGAAAGGTTTGATTTATTGTGGATGAACTGACAATGGATACAAAGAAATGGGCCTTAAGGGAATGACCTAGTGCCTCAGGGGTGCATTACTAAATGACCTTGCCTACGTGACGACACTGAGGCAACGTAGTTCAGTAAAAGGTACTAATGACTAGGTTGTAGATGACTTGATGTTTTTGGGATTTTCTAGATTTTGCTAATGTTTCGATGTTTGTGGGATTTTTCAGATGGGAACTTGGATAGCCTAAATGCTAGATATTGATGACAAGGGAACACCACGGATAGGTAATGGATGGGTGATAATGGATAATGGATGGGTAGGTAGAAGTAAACAAGGATGTGATCTCCAAGGACTATGTCGCATAGGAATAACTCAGGATTTGACAGGACAAAGTTTATGATGAAGGAGGATGAGAGGATTGGATTGTTTTGAAAAAGACAAGGTATATCAAGAGGTTTTCCAAAGCATGTTTCAACATTTTTCCCCCATATCTCTATCAAGATCAAAAGAGGAATGGAGGGTGAATGGACTCACTATGATAGGCATATGTATGATGCGGATGATAGGAGGGTATGGTAAGATAGGATGGAAAATGATGGGGTAGATGAGATAATGTGCTCCCAAGGGTAAATGACATAGAAGATAAACCTACGCATGATGCATGTTTACCAAGTTTTCATCATGGTACTTATCCAGGGTGCATGTTTGCCAGGTTTTCACCATTGGATGAAGGGATTTCTCTTTACTTTTTTTCATCATTTTTCTTTTTTGACTTTTTGAATGGGATAGGTGGATATGGATGAAACGGACTCACGTGTATAGTGCCATGAAAGTGATAGTCCCGCTAGATGGATGTTTTCACATGGACCATGTCAAGTGTCACTCATAGATGTTGGTAGGGGATTACATGAAAGTGAGATGGAGAAGTTAGTAGATTATGGAAGGTGTGATAGTGGATTATGATGTGGATTATGTAAGACTTATGCAAGGATGGATGAAAGGCTTATGCAAAAGCATGGACCATAGGAATAGGATGGGGAAGATCTATAGGATAATAGTGGAAGGGGAGATGGAGGTATATGGAAGTGTCACGGGATGGAGGGGAATCATGACCAACGGTTGCACATACCATGATAAACATTGAAGCTTATGATGGGAAGGTGGGGTAGGAAGCAATGGAGATGAGTGATTTAGGCACTTAGGGACCCACATAGACTGAGTATATTTCTTATTTTTGCTTGACATGTGGGATGGAAGGATTTGAGACTTTTGGATGGAAGAGGAGAAAGTGGTTGGTTGGGATTTGTGAGAGGTGGATGCCTCATTTAACTTGATGGCTTTTTGCTTAGGTATCCAAACCATTTTGCTTTTGGACTTTACTTGTGAAGGCATGGGCTTAGGTATATGCCGCTTCAGAGAAGCTTCCGAGGTAATTACTTGTTCCGACACCTTTTTTATTTTTGCTTTGAGGTGGGTGGCTGTATGCAGCTTTTGAGATGGGTTTTCCTTTGATTCTTGGCTTTTGTATCTGAAGGCATGAGGACCTTTAGGATTTTGGATTTTATAGGTAGAGTCATCCAATGTTTTGCTGTTGAATTCCCTTGGGATGGTGAAAGTGGGGTTGGTGGAAGCTCTTTGTTTAGACAACATGTGCATTTGTTGGCCATGATTGGGATTTTTAGAGGATGTATGGATGGATGGATAAGGTGTTAGAAGAAGTGATGGTAAAATGCATGAAGGGATGTTAGGAGTTGGAAGTAGCGGAGGTAAATTGGATGGTGGAAGGTGTATGGTCACATGCTTTTAGGATGTATATGATAAGGGGGGTGGAATGGCAACATATGTTTTGGGGATATAATAGGATGTGCGATGGGAAGTGGTGGATTTAGAAGGCATGGAGGAAGTACCAACATCTTTGGATTGTTCACCTTGGGGTATGCATCCATGGCCATACAAGCGAGGAGGGACATTGACATGGACGGGCTCCAAAATACCTTGTTCATTAAGGCCTAAGC
The DNA here is from genome assembly GCA_027924645.1 of Cunninghamia lanceolata. NCBI lineage: Eukaryota > Viridiplantae > Streptophyta > Pinopsida > Cupressales > Cupressaceae > Cunninghamia > Cunninghamia lanceolata. The sequence goes on along the minus strand of BSBN01000752.1, from coordinate 2,793,266 downwards.
CATTACCTTGATAGTTCATATGTTGGAGTATGTGGTGGACAATGGAATTATGGGTGATTTGGGCACTAGGTGCAAGTTAATTATTTGATGGGGAAGGTGAAGTGGTAGATAATGGTTGCTTCTCTCTTAAGGAAGAACATTCATGGATGAAGGTAGTGAGACCAAGGGGATAGGATAACAGATTTGCAACATGGTCGATAATGGATGGTGGAGGATTATTAGGATCTTGATTATCGTTATGCTCACTAAGATCCAAGTTATTGGTTTGATCATCTATGTGCACTTGGGAGGCAAGTGTATCATCAAGGAAGGTGTGTGTTGTTGGATCATGGATAGGACTATGTAGAGGATGGCTAGGAGTAATGGAGGCTTCTTGCTCATGGATGGTTATGTGGTTATGTATAGATGGGGTAATAGGCTCATGACCATGGAATGCATAAAGTTGACTAAGAGGATCATCATGGTTTGCTTGATCATAGATAGGACCTTGATCATAGACGAGATCGTGATCATAGGTAGGATCTTGATCATAGATAGGATTAAGCATGATGGGATCAATGTGCTCATGTATAGATTCTTCATAAACAATAATATCTTGATCATAGAACAAATATAGGTTATGGATGGGTTGGATTTGGATTTCTTTCTCATGTATGGGTATAGGATCAAGTTGCTCATGGATAGTTTCTTCATATGTAATATCTTGATCATGGAAAAGATAAATGTTATGGATGGGTTGGATGGGGTGCTTTGATCTTGATTCAAATAAAGGGTTGGTGTTTCCACATGCTCTAGAGTATACTCTTGACATAACTCTTGTTTTTCTTGAATTGAAGCAGAGGTAGAAGACTCTTGGATAGGCTCGATAGATTCTAGATGGTTAACAAGAAGATAGTAGAATGGATCTTGAATTGGACTCATGGTAGAAGGTTCTTCAATAAGCTCAAGGGGTTGCAGATTATATGAAGGGGTTGTAGGATTTGATATGACGTTGGAAGAATCTTTTGTAAGTTCAAGGATAGGAATTTGGGGACATGGTTGGCTCCCTACTAATAGCCCTTGGATCACATCATTTGTAGGTGTATGGGTACATGAATAAGGTAATGCATGATTGGATTTGGAGTTCTCCATAGCTTTTCTTTTGCTTTTAGATTTTGCAAAGAGTCTTTCAAGAAAATCATTTAAGGACTCTTTGGTTGACGGATTAGAGCTTAGGGAACTTGATGCCGGTGTTGGTGTAGAACTAGTATGCTTGGGGATATGCATTCTAGGTGACGGTGATGGGGGACTAGTAGACGGAGTGGTATACGATTCCAAGTTGAAGGTGGTGCTTCCCTTGTCAAGAGTATCATTAAGATGGGTAAAGAATGTATGATCTTGGTGCAAGGCATAGCTAGTACTGGCATGCTCATGTTGGGAGGGATTTGGTTCATGTGGATCATCTTTTTCCTTATATTTGTCAAACTTGGGTACATCAAAACTAGGAGAGAAAGGTATCTTAGCCAAGCTTGTATCAAATGGATAAGGAGATATGCCTTCTAGAGAGTATCATTTTGTGGAAGATTCACTTTGTAAGATAGCTACTTGTTGTTTCATGGCTTGGATTTGTTGAGTAAGTGCTTCTAATTGATTTGTCATACTCTCAAAAACTGACACCAGACTAAAATGAGTGCTCAAAAAGGTAATTGTTTTCCTCAGCAAATGTACGTAATAACTCACTGTGATGGATGTGCAAAAACAGAAGCATAGTAATAGAAGACAAATGCGTAGAAACATATAATAAAAGTGCAAGACTGATGCAAAATATATGCGCAGGAGCAGAGGATAAATGCGTAGTTCTAGAAAAATATGTATGCACAGCAAAACAGAACAAAAGTGTAGTGGAATTGAGCAGATGCGCATCGAAGAGTAGATGCGCAATAGGTTTGAACAAATGCGCAGTAGGAAGGAACAAATGCGCAACTCTGTGTTTTTGGTAGTTTTTGTCTAATTTTTCAATGTTTTTGGTTTTTGTTGGCTAAAAGTTGGTCTCTTTGATTTGATTTTTCAACTATGGCAAGAAGACATAGCACACAAAGAATTTTTTTCATGATTTTCAACTTTTTTTTTAAAGATTTTGACTCTTTTTGACAAAAACAAGTACAAGTCCTAGGATGGCAAGGGCAATATAAACTAAATTCTCACTTGGTTTTTACACCAGCTATGCTATTTCAAAGCAGATAACTTAGGAACTTGGGACACAAGCTCCCCCTTACAAGTGCACAAACTTCTCTGGTACACCAAGTTCTAGGTTCCCAAGGCTCGCAAACCTTAGGATTTCCCTATTATCTCTACTATTGAATTGTAAGTACATGAGTCGTCTTAGGAAGATGATAATCACTTTTTTCAGCATTGGTTTATAGGGGATTTTGGCTTCTAAAACAATGGATAAGTAGTAAGGGCAACCGTTCGAGTGGTTATACATGCGGCAACACTACTCTCCATTATGGAGTCTCCTAGCCTTCAAGGGTTGCACCTTGGAGGGTTTTAGGGGAGGTTGGTTGTCGGTATAACTAATCAGCACTCGTTGCATGAAGCTTTCACCTCAAGCACAATCTATTTATAGTGGCTAGGCAGAGCTTGGCTTTAGCTTGTTACCACTTAAGGTCGTTCCCACTTGGACGGAAGGATATCTAAGGGTAGGCCTCTCTAAAGGTTAAACATGCAAAATGATAGGTTTGGCATTCTGGTCACCTAAGAAAGGGGAAAGAATAGGCCTACTATCATTCTGAAAACACAGAGAACAATGGTTCTTTAATCCTATTTAAAAAAAAAAAAAAAACTAAATGAGTTATGCTATTTGGGCACACACACGATTTGTAAGTTTGAAAGAAAGAAGCACTTGTTCAATTTTAACCTTCCTAGTATTGGGACTACGTTCAAGTTGTTAATGCAACAAGATTAAGTTACTTCCTTCCTAGTTAGGTCTAGATGAGATTTGCATGAACACTCCAATTACTTTCCTTGCTAATTAGATCTATGTGTGAGTTAATAATGCAGCTATATTACTAACCAGCTCCTAACTTGCAAATCAGATTTGAGAATGTGCCTGTAGATTGTGTTAGCATTACAAAGGATATATGTGCAGTTATAGAGAATACATGCACAGATATAGAACACAGATGCGTAGATTTGGTATATGCATAGTTACAGATAATACAAGCGTTGAAAGAAAGAACATATGCGCAGTTATGATAAATGCGCAGTTACAAAGATTAAATGCATTGAAACAGAGAATAAAAGCGTAGGTCGGATATATGCGTTGATTTAGAGAATAGATGCGCTGATTCAGTGAGCAGATGCACATATCTTCCAGATGCATTGTAATAGAGATCAGATGCGTGGTTTTAATGAGAAGATGCGTAGAAACTTCCTGTGTACAAACCTAATGCACAAAAATTTAATTTTTGAGGTTAAATTTGGGGCACGACCCCACGGTGGGTGCCATAAATGTTACGGGAAAATGTGGATAATATCTCAATAATCTATAATAACCCAATAACTCAATGAAAATGGAAATAAACAAGATTCAAAACAAAGAACAATACCTCACAAACCTTGTTACTTCGTAGCTTCCATTGGTCGCCTAATCTCAATTGATCTTTAGTGTGAATGAAGCCCTTAGAAAGCGCATTTCCTTGCTTTGTTCTTCAAGATGACAATAGAGAAATGACTATGATAGTTCTTGTAATGAAGAGGATCTTCAATACAATAAAATGGTGATCGCAAGCTATGGAATGGTGTGGATGCCAAAGATGCGCTGTGAATTCTACAGAGTAAGTTTACTAAAAGCTTGGATTATTGAAATGGAGGAATAGGGGTTGTATTTATAGACTTGAGAGAAGGAAGATCGATGGTATAGAAGAAATAAGAAGATCAATGGTTGAGAATATTTGAGAGGATGTGCGCAAATAGGAAGAAGACAAGTGTCACGCAAAAAGTTGCTTTGTTTGAGTTAACTGTTTTCTTGATAAAGATAAGATTTGATTTCATAAATTAGAATTTTTTTTTCTAATTTAAGAGTTGTTGATAAAAACAAGATTGATTAAATCAACTAACCCAACTTGTGATTTGCTTTTTGCATGATTTGAGAGAATTAAATAATAAATTATTTAATTTTATGTGCATGAAGAATAAGATTTATTTTTAGAAGATTTGGAAGATTTTTGAGGAATTAGAAGATAAGAAAACAAATTAAATAAATAAATTTATTTAATTGTTTGTGCATGATTTGGAAGAATAAATAAAATATTTGATTATATATTATTTTTTAGAGATTGAGATAATTTAAATAAATTTGATTGATTTATTGAAATTTAGAAGAATAACTTTGATTTAATTAAATAATTGTAGAATTATTTAATTGTAGATAAGAGGATTTAGAAGAATTTGATGAAGCTAATTAAATAAGTGATTTTATTTAATTTTTGGGAGGAATACGAACCAAATAAATAAATTGATTTATTTATTGATAGAGGAATATTAAGATGAAATAAATATTTAAAATATTTTTTTAGATAGAGTCATGTCATTTTTAGGTATATACAATTTAATCATAATTGATCATCATATAGAACATAAAATGTCATATACATAATATCATGAAAATGCCATATAGTGTATACATAATGTCATGAATACATGAATGTATAAATAAAGCCATATAGGCATACAATGATATACATCGGTAAAACATAAATGAATGTGTACAAAGTCATATAGGTATACAACAAAATATCATAACATAGAAAGTCTTATGGAGTGTTGTGGAACAAACGATAACCCTTGCTTTGTCAGAAAGATGCAAAAACAATTGATGACTCTTACTAATCCGCCAACTGGACCTCCTCTCATAACTTTTTTGGAGCTCTGCCTATTAATACAATTATGCAATATACACATTAATGTAGAAACATAAAATATACAATGACATAAGTAAATAATCACATACCACAAGTTGATGATCCTTCTTAATCATCCACTTCCTCTCTTCATTTGTAAGTGCACAAATTTGAGTTGTGACCTCCAGTGACAAGCATGAAGAAGCAAATTAGACTAAAGATGAATATCCTTTATTTACATTAAGTGATGTGAGAACAATAAATACATAATGATGCTTACATTATTAGCTCATACCTTAGTCAAAGGCATTGAAGACAAAATAACTACAACAATGCCCACCTTCGTTGTGTTATGAATATTAGGAGGAGTCTAAATTGATGTCATCAACTAAAAATAGAACAATGTTATTTCACCAAAATCTACATAACATTATTTACGTACATAACGATTAAAAATAGTAAAATTACCTTAGTGATACTTGATATATGAATACCCCCACCAACTCCTCATGATGTTGGAGGTCCAACACTACCTATTCATCATCAAATTGTCATTTTAAGATTACCATTGATATATGACAAAAAAATTTACATGTAGTATATTTATTATTTTATTACAAATCACATACCAATGGACTCAACATGGTTGCATAAACATGTTTTGGATGGTTGATAGATGTAGGATGAGTACTTTGACCTTGGAATTTCATAATACATACATTTATTTACATTGATTTTCATTCATAATAGATTAATAGTTAATTATATATTTCAAAAAGAAATATTATAAATTGCAAAACCTTATTGAAAATTACCTGTCGGTCAATACCAAAGGCCATATCCAACAACTCATCATTCCTTACCATATTATCTAATATGGATGTATCCTATTGCTATCCCTATGTAGCAAACTCCTAAAATTGTGGAGCATTCTCTTCATGTGTAGCATCAACATCCTCAGACCCATAATCACAAGTAGATCCACAAGCATGACAAATATGTGGTGATCGTGGATACATACAAGGATCACCTTCATCATCTTGTGAAAGAGGCCTACTAGGCTATAATAAGGTAGATGTGTGAGGGAACTAATAGACTATAGTGTCTCCACCTCAACACTCTTCTTAACAGTGGAAGGGACTGTGACATGCTAAATAAATGGCTTGAATGAGGGTCTCATTGGGTGGTCTTGGGGATGACATGTCCCCTTCCTATCTTGTGTAGAGCCTTTGCCTCTACCCTAGAAATCACTCTTATCAAAATAATTAGGAATATCATTGAGGACAAACTTGCAAAAGAGTTTTCTCAAGAAATATTGGGGCACCTCATTATTTTTGCATGGGGGATGGCAAAAAACCATCCACCACCTATCCCAAAAATTATCCATCATTCCTTGGTGTCAACACTAATGAATATAGAATCTTTTGCAACTTCCATGTATGGGCTCATTAGTTCTTGGATCAATAAATAATGCACATAAATTAGATTTCAATATTTTCTTATCTTTGACTTGTTTATATGTCAATTTTGTATCTAATAAAATTGTTGTGTATTCTCTTGATAATTTGACCATGTGTTTATTTAGCTAGGTGCTAATAGAATATATCTGAGAAATTATAGATTACAAGGATGTCGCAAGAGCTCTCCAATGTGTGCTTGTTGCATTTGAGTTTTTTAATGTTTCACCCAATGTTTGAAATTATTTTTTGTTTTCTTCAATATGCCCTAATATATTATCTTGTGTCTCACAAGGGTGCTGCAAAATGGATGGAGGAGTTTGGGGAGGGTTAGGTTGTGCCTACTCTTTAGTAGGATTTTCGTCACGCACTTGGTTTGGTGAATCAAGGTTTGGAGGCATTCAGGGGCTTTCATTTGTTAAAAATTTTAAAAAAAAGAATCAAAACAATTGAACAATAATTATTTCATATTCAAATTAATAAAAACACTAAAATCTTACCTTGTGGAGCTCACATGTCATGAAGACATGGTGTTGGTGTTGAATTTTCTTTAGTTGGCAAAAAATGCACTCGCGGAAAAACCTTGTGACATTTTGAAAATAATGGGAAGAAATAAGCCCATGTGACCTTTTTTTCTTTTATTTTTATAAAATGAGCTCACATCGAGTACGTTAATGCAATAGTGATATAACATGATCGCGTTATAACTTATTTTGACCAAAAAAATTTTTAGCCACTTTTTTGTCCCCCATCTTTGTGCACGTGCCCCCCACCAAGCTATTCCCTCTAAGGGCCAACTAAGTACACTTTTGCATGATTGGTTACTATATACTTGTGTTTAAAGGCATTTATGCATTCATTTTATGATCATCTCTCATTCTCAAGTCCTCTCTCATCCTTAAGCATTAAATGAGCAATCAATAGTGACACATTTGGATTTGATGTACTAAAATCATAAGGAATCTACATACTCCATTTTAGGGTGTTTTCTTTCTATCTTAAATTATTCCTCTCTTATTTTGGGGGGTTGTCCTAGAGAATGTGTCCTCTTGTGACATAATGCCAACTTGATTAAGCCATTTTAAATTACTATCAACCAATGTTTATCAGGTGGAATAGAGAAGCATAATTCTACATTGAGTTGGGTCAAGTCCATAGGTGAATGATGAGTCTATGAACACAAATTGATCCCAAAGGGTAAGAATCAATTCTTGATAGAGTAGAGAATTAGAAAGAAACTAAGACATTCATTTGATAGAGAGATTGCCTTTCCCAAGGTAGAAACATAGAATATTCTAGGATCTTCACCAATAGTCCACATTCTCTAGTCATTGAGCTAAGCACCCTATTCCTCTCATTTTTCTTTCTAAATAACATTCACACTTGTCAAATTTCCATTACCCAACTCATACTAATTAGTCTAGGTTGATTTCTGCTTGTGTGTATGCATTTTATTGGATTAGCTTGGACTAACTCTAAGGAAAGTTTATTTTCCTTTATATTTTAACTTGAACCTATCTAATCATACATGACCTAATTTTTTGTAGGGTTTCTTATCCACATTATGATTTTTAGATCCACATTTCTACAATATTACATCCTATTTTCATATCTTAACTTCCTTTTGTATCCTTGTGATTCATTGATTTACCTTTTTCTTTTAAGGTTTAGTGCTTACTTACTTTTCCTATCTATCACTCACCCTACTCACCCTTACATTGGATTTAAGGTTTAAATTTTCCACTTGATTTAAAATTTGATTTACCTTTAATATTTTTTATTTGACTTGATTTATTCTCATCATAATATGGTTATGCCATGATCTACTTGATATTATAATCTCCCAATGAGGAGTTCTTGTCTAAACCCTAACATGGCTTCCCTTTTGATGCTTGTGATATTTTAAATGGTGGTCATATTGACACAAACATATAAGATCAATAAGATTATGATTCTAATGCATATGTGGCTCAATGAGATATTTTTTTATATGGGATAAGTTATATTCAATTACAAGGGGAACCATCTAGTCAATTGGAAAGCATTATCTATAAAAAATTAGTGGATTATCCTCATGGTACAAAATGTTTACAAGATATTGGATCATCACTCCCTTGTTATAGTGGTACATCCCCCAACCATCATCCTCTTATAACCCTAACCGTACCACTTTTATAGCTACTACTACCATAAACCCCAATGTTACTCCTTATACCTTCGTTATTCCTACCTCATTCCATTTTGGCTTACCCAAAGGTTACACTCCACTCTTCATGACTCTTATTACTAATTCTATTCCTTCTAGCATCCCACTATCTCCACTGCCATCACTTCCATAGCTACTACTATTTCATACTCTACTTATTCCACCCATCCTATCTTACCATCAAAGCGAGATCACTAATATTTCCCATGCTATGTCCAACCCACTTGCCATTATGTCCACACCTCCTAAATCCCAACCCCGATGGACCCATTCCACTATTTCCCATACTCTAAATACCACCTTTAGTGCCACCACCACCTCTGGTACACCCATACTAGAAATAACTAATCTAAAGAAGGAATTCAAGGAAAACAAGAAAGATACTATTGCATACAATCCTACACATTGCAAGCCATTATCTTTTGAGTTTTCAAAAGTTTTCATACAATCAAAAAAAGAATCTCTCTAGCACATTCAAGATCAAAGACATGGATCGATGGGTTTCAAATTGACTTCCTAAGTTTATTCACCAAGTTGAACAAGAATTTTGCTTCGTCCATCTTTGTTATATACTCACTCTATGAAATGGAAGGGAAGGTAACGAATGTGGAGGTAGTATGGGAATGTGGATGGATCATACCAATGGTTTACAATGAATTATTTAAAGTTTTAGTCATTAAGAGTTGTGGACTTTGAGGCAATAAGGGAATAGCGAATTGCATGAGGACTGGAGATAAATGTGTGCAGGGGATACACTTCAGAAAACATGCACTTTTAGGTCATAAGTACCCCTTCCATTTCCTTCAAAGTCTCCATAAACCCACTTCCATTTTCTGATTTTTAGACCTCACCTTGTCCATCACCATTTCCATTAAGTTTCCACATTTTCTTTTGCCTGTGTTATATTTTCTATCACCTTTTATCTTGCTTTTGTGTAAGCGCTTGCTTGTTTATCACCCTTGAGTGTTGTTTTCCATTCTCCCATCAAACCCTTGTCATTGTGCTTCAAACTTATGTTTTCTTCTTTCTAGTTAGTCCACTTTGAAGCCTTGTTTCTAAAACCTTTCTCCCACCCCACTTGGTTTTCATTGTTTCCATTACCAATTGAAATCATTACTAAGGTTTTTCTTGTTTATGCTTCGATTATGAATGATTTCATTGCATAGATTAGTTTATTAGCCTATTTATTATGAGCATGTTGATGTGGATTAAGCTTGAAAGTCTACAAAGGGATTGATTGAGGTAGATTCCCCCTTAATCATTTATTTTGTAAGGTTTCCACTCACATTATCAAGTTGTAGGTCATTTACTAAGAATTTTGAACACTTTTAGAACAAGTTGCAAAAGGAAAGTACACTTTAATTTTGATGAAGAAGTTTCTCTAGAAGTTACAAGTGATTGTCAAACAAGGTCAAGGCTTCCTTGTTGGTTGTTAGACAAGGTCTAGGCCACCTAGTAGGTTGCCACTTCTTGATTTGAGGCCCAAAATAGATGTTTTTGAGGTTTAATTTTGTCACAAGTCAATATCAATCTCTAGAATCCACTTATGATTAGAAATCAAACATTTATCAAGTGAAAATGGTTAATTTAGTGCATTTTGTCCATATCTTTACATCATGCAAGAATATAATTTTTTTAAATTATTTTGGCACTTCCCTTGTAGATCAAAATCTATAATCTTCTGGGAAACTTATACATGCTATTACCAACATTCCTTATTAGTTGTGCAGGACCATATATTTCCATTTACCAAGTGAAATCGTTCCATCATCTCAAGTCATAACATTTGTTCCATTGATGCGTATCAAGAGCTTATAAGTTTGCATCAAATTACATGTGCTCTATTATTATCTAATAAGTGTACATGTTTGATAAGCTTGGAACTTTTGTCAAGAACCTTCCTAAAAAGTTTCAAGGTCCCACCATTTTCTTGGTCAAGGTCACCCCCTCTAGTCAATGCTATCATGGTGGCTGTTAGGAGAGGTCAATGCTATCATGCTGGCTATTAGGTCTTGGACAATCTTGACCCCATTGATCCTAAGGTTCCCAAAATTTACAGACAACATCTAGACATGATTTTGAGCATACTCCTATTAGACTAGTCCATTCCATAGGTGCATCCATACCCACTTTTAACTAATATTTGATTTCTATACTTAGTCATTTTCTTGATTTATGCATCTTGATTATCTAGCTTGAGCATAGTTTAGTCTAGTATCCTATTGATTGCCAATCCTAGCTCTATTGGTTGTTGATTAGTGTTAGGCTAGTTAGAGATATCCTTAGTAATGCACTAATTAAACACAATCAAAACAAAAAAAAACCATAATATTTCACAATAAAAGAAAAAGAAAAGGATCTATTTTCTATTCTTTCAATGGGGAATACCTAAGTTTCATGTTGAGTGGAGGGATTTGGTTTCTCTTAGATGAAGAAAACACTAAAAGTTAGCCAATTCTCTTATGAAATTGCATCTAAATTGACTAAAGTTGCAAAGTTGTTTGAATCTATGGGAGAATATGAACATTCACTTCACTTGTTTTAGCAAGCCCTTGAAAATTTGAAGAAACTTCCTAGATAATAGAGTGAAGTAGCTAAATTTGAAACACAATGGGAGCTTTATTCCACATGATGGAAACATATGAGGAAGCTTACATGGCCTTAAGGAGTGTAGGATGCAAGTTTAGATGTGGAAACATGATGGAAAGTCACATAAACATTCACCTCAGGCCCATACAGTTTGATAGTTTCATGTTTGGAACTATCATAGAGTTTGTTGTTGCACATCATGGAATCTGGGCAAAGAATTAAATGGATATGCCATTGGTGCTATTTCTTTCAATACATGTTATACATTTCTTCTTCCCTTATCTCTCTTGATTTATACTTGTGATCCTTTGCTCTCTAAAATGAACCCTACTTTTCTCATATTTTCATGCACTATATTGTGCAAGCACTATATTGTGCAATCTAGAGTGATTTATTGGGAGCTAATAGAAGTAACCACAAGATTGACATCTAATGTTGAGTAATGCACAATATCTGCATTTTCTATGTGAACATGTAGACCTTGATGATTCCATTCATAAGGAGGAATGCAAATACAATAGCCTTTGCATATGCCATTTTTCTTAGACATAAGTTTACTTGAAAGATCCCTTTTGGCCCTCAAAAACCTGGGTTTGTCTGACAAGTTTTATAAAGATTTTAGATTTTCCTAAAATCTCACATTCATGTGTGTAGGCATGCTCAATCCCACACAAATGCTCTACATCTGTATCCATATCATGGAAATGGTCTTTAACTCCACATGTCTTGCTGCAACCATTTATTATGCACTTGCTTTGGTAGTATCTTTTATGGCATTGATGCATTTCATGGTTGGACTCAATTGCCACAACATATGGATTATTACAACTTGAAAGAGAATATTTTGTGTTGCACATGTGTTGGCTAGGGTGCTCAGGCCTTAGAGAACATAGCTCATTATAATTTGAATACATCTCAAATAAGTAATGGATCTTGCTGCATGAGTGATTTCTTCTTATAGTCATGATAGCTTTCATGCCCTATCAAATCCTTGCATAAGCTTTAAATGTCTCCTTCTCAAGCACAATATTTTGCAACGTTTTGTACAAGAATGATTCCTTATGCAAGAATGGTCATAATCACGTCGTTTCTCCACCATACAACTCCAAAAGCAAACAAAGCATTTGCATTCACAAATAGATAGATCTTGCTTTACTTTCCCAAGAGCTACATTAGCCTCTAGCTGCAACTTTTGCACCTCATTAGTATCACAAAAATATGTGGTGTTTGAACTGATCCATTGTTGAACTCTACCATGCCTTTTGATTGCTAGCACCTTAAGAACTTTTTGAAAAACGAATATCACTTCTTATTGTTGCTACCACTCTCGAGTAAAACCATTTTCAATTCTTACTTGATTTGAGACAAGACATCTCTTATAGTAACATAAGAGATAACTCTATCCACTTTGAAGAATACAATTCAAAATCTCTGATGTTGCATGAACATTGTTGTAGAACAACAAGAAAGTTTGGAACTTCTTGTGTCAAAATTATCATTCTTGTTTATATTGGAGTGTGTGGTTAAAAAAACAGACTAGCCATGATAATAAGATTTAGGGGCCTAGGTTTAACAAGTTTTAGGGTCACCAAAATTTTTAGTGGTCATTTATGTTGGATAAAAGGGTCATATATAACTAGATTTAGGGTTATCATAACCCATTTTATGGTCATTTATGTTGAATATAAGATGTACTTAAAATAAGAATATTATGTTTTTATAACAACAAATGTTCAATTATAGGGTCATTTATGTTAGATATAAAGGTTGGTTATAATAAGATTTATGATTTTCTTTTGATTCGTGAATGGGGGAATTTTTAGACCAGCCCTCCTAGGTTAAATAAATTGCTTTTGACCGGAGCTTTGAATTGGTGAGGTCACAACACGAGTAACCTCCTTCCGAGCATTAACACCTGACATGAACGTTGGAGGTTCAAACCCGCGAGCTCGTTGGCCCAGTGAAGGGCCATAGCCTGTGAGCACGTTAGCCCAACAAAGGTGCAAAACCTGCAAGCACGTTAGCCCAACTAAGACACAAGCCTGTGAGCTCTTTGGCCCAGTGGGGGTTTGAACCCTGGTGGCCGCCACTACAACTGAGTGACTTGACCACCGAACTGCGCCCTTAACGACATAGTAATTTTATGATTATTAAAAGGTCTTGGAGTCATTTAAGTTGCATATAATTGTATTTTAAATAAGAATATAATGTCATTCTAATCACAAATATCATTTTTTTGATAAAGTTTTGGTCAAACATTTAAAAGTTCATTTTAAGGACACCTCTCACTAAACACATTGATGTAGCAATTAATGTGAGAGACTCACACCTCCAAACCTAAAAATAAGACTTCATACCACATAATAAAAAAAATTGAGATCCTATATAATTTGATGTAAACACTACATTGTCAAACCGGCCAAACTACTTTCTCCTCTCCCCTAAGAAGTGCTCGAGTGCAATCTAAAAGCCATACCAAAAATTTATTTCATCTCCACATATTTTCGTTTCATTACAAATTAGGAAAAAAAAAAAAAAAAAACACAAGATATTCAACGTATGACATGCTAAATAAATCATCTAAGTCTGCTGCCAAGCGGTTCGATTTTTCATTTGAACCTGTCAAGTTTAGTCCCACATGCAGCGTATAGATTGTACCGATGAAAAAAAATACCTATATAAAATATTAACTGATTAATACAAAACCATCTTTGCGCTTGGGGCAATGACGCAGCTAGTGAGGTTATAACCGAGGCGCGTCAATTGCTGGTTGAAAACTATTTCCAAACCCCCTCTTTGGCCTTCCTCCACGGGAGGCCATCGAGAATTTTTGGAGGGCCGGCCTCTTGGTTCAGGCCCACACAAATCTTAAAGTCAAATTGAAATGAAATAACGTCGATGTCCAGTTTTGTTTGTTTCTTTGAGTAACAGTAATTCGTTTTATTTGACAGAGGACAGCAAAGACAAGTGGTGAAGGGTTGAGGGCAGGATACTGAGCGTAAAAATGGAGGATATAACATGAAGAAAACAGTGCAATAGTACTATGTCAATTGGCACAAGCGACAACACAGGCATGAATACTGGTTTACCTAAATTGGACACATGCATCATGAAGAATAGTACACATGCATGGCAATTAAGACTTGAGAACAAATTTGAAATTTACTTACAAGAAATAGCAACTTGGTAATGTAAGCCAAAAAAAAAAAATTTCAATTCAATTGTCCACACAACATATTGTCAAAGTGTAGATGGATAGGCTTGGAAAGCAAAGGAACAAAGTGTAGATGGATAGGCTTGGAAAGCAAAGGGAACCCCTAGGAACTTGAAGATCTCTCCACGGTCAATCTATATTCACCTAGTCTTGAACCTAAAGCTAAATTGAAGGTGTCCAAACACGTGAAGTTTTGTTTGATATTATTTTCATCCTCTATTTTAGTGAGGAAGGAATCATTAACGAAATGTCTATTAACAAGATGTAATGGGATGTTCCTAGGGAGAGAAATTCCTATGAACAACTTATGCAAAATGACATTAACAAGGAGGTAACTAAAACCTTAGGCAACTAGAACATAGATAGAAGGTGCAATAAGACACTCTTGCTTGATGAAGTGAAAGAGTCCAACTTGCTTGGATTGGGTACCATTAATGACAAGCCAAGAAAAAACATCAGTGAACAACATGCTAACCAAATGAATGAATTTTTTTCAAACCCCAAGGCACCCAACATGGCAAAAATGGAAGGCCATTCAACTTGATCATATGCATTTTAAAGTCAATTTTAATTAAGATTGCCTCCTAGTTGGTGCTCCGATCCCATTCCATGCCTTCCCAGATTGCAATAATATTATCAAGAATAAACCTATTTTTGATAAATCCAGTTTGCTCATAATGAACCATAAGAGAAAGGAGGTAGTGAATATGTAGGGCTAGGGCCTTAGCAATAATCTTGTAGGAGATATCGAGTAGAGTGACAACTCTCCAATGGTGAATTAAATCTAAATATTTAGCCTTAGGTATGATTTTTTTTAAAACCAAAGGTGCAAAGCACCTAAACTATATATATATATATATATATATATATATATATATATATATATATATATATATATATATATATATATATATATATATATATATATATATATATATATATATATATATATATATATATATATATATATATATATATATATATATATATAATATAAGTATTTGAAGAATACATATAAACAACTCATAATAAGATAGAGTTGATATCAAGATACAAAACCAGGGCTTTTGAATCCCCATATGAGACCAAATACATCCAACAAAAAACAAAGCACTGTTAAATCCCCTGATGGAAACAATGCAAAATAATACAACAAAACCATAACCATAAGATCGGGAGGGCAAAAAACAAATGAAGACTGCATAACCAAGAGAAGGTTGTTCATAAAACAAGTTGCTCATTTATGTCTATATCCTATTGACCATCAGCTTCATCCTCAACAATGGCCTTAGGTAGGACTTTGATGTTTTCTTTGTTTGTCATCATTCCTAAGGAATTGGTATGAAAAGCGTCAAGATAAACTCGATGCAGTTTGGGTCCAACCAAATCCCAAAGGGTTTTGTTAAATTTGCAAGGGAACCCATTACATCTAAGAGCTTTTTTGTTGGCCATGTTATCCACAATTACATAAAGATGATATTCTGTAAGAAGTTTGTCATAAGCTATACTCTAGGAGGCTAAAAGTGGCATGCAACCACATCTAGATATTGCTACAAGGCCTTAACTCATGCTTGAGAGGGTTCCTAATGTTAGGAAATTACCAGATTGATCAAACCATTTCCTATGTAACCCTATGAGAGATAATAATGCGTACAAGCTTACAAAATAACCATAATACAAAGATCAAAAGACAAGTCACAAGATAACACATGATATATCTTGGGAAAACCCTTAAGAGGGAACAACCCAGCTTCCAAAAGCATCGACACTCAATGCATTATTCAACGATAAAACATTACGATGGACTTACAAAGTGTTATGAACACTTCTGAAACATCAAGCTCCTCCAATGCATCCTCCATGTGTCCAAGCATGTAACCACACATCCCATGCCATGTTTCACATATGCACTCACAATATAAACTCAATACAATGACAACCCACTCAATCAGCCAACCCAAACCACTAACCGTGTGCTTGCTTTTATAGACTCAAGCTCACACAAATACAACTTGTGGTTTGGGAAAACCATGTGTCTCAAAACCATGAGTACACAAAACCATTGACCACCTCATTTAATTCTTGATACTAAGTTTTCACTTTATGGTACTAAGTTTTCTAATTAATTAATTAAGTATTCTATGTCTCCCACACATAAATTACATACAACTTTACAAGTGAACCCAAATAAATATTTAATGTGGCTAAACACATCTCCTAGAAATATTTATTTTACATAATTAAAATATTTTATTTTTATGCAAGGTGTACAACACACCCTTTTCCTATCATTCTCCCACTTGTTGTATACATTGCATAAAGGGTCAATAAATGAAATACATCATCATAGCCATACATGAAACCACATGAATCTCTAACATGCTCTCGTGCCCCATCAAGATACCTATAATAAAACCAAGGTGACCACCATCTCAAGCAAGAACTCCTCTCATCCTCCAACATGCCACCTATGGAAGAAAAACAACATGCCAAGATGAAGATGCACCAATCCAAAGAACACAAGCATCAAATCCAAGTGATAACAAAGGATCCAAGATGTTGTCAAAGGTAAAAATCTATATGACTAGGAATAGCACCTACAACAAATGCTAGCATCCAACCATCCATACCTCAGTAGGTATCAACAATATCAGTAAACTCATGCCAACAATATATCCAACCCATATATTACAATCACAAGATCCCTATATAAAACTTGTCAATAAAGAACATACATATCCAAAAATTCCCGCTACATGGGTAATGTCAAAATCTAAAAATAGATCAAGGCATAGTAAGTCTATCGATCAACACTCAAAGCAAGGTGTGTCTAATGATCAAAACCATGTAGTACCAAGAACAATCACAATGATCCACGTATGCAACATAAATCACTGCATACTCTCTCACAACATGTCACCATAACTCTCCCAATTCAAACCATATGAACATGAACCTCCAGGAAGTAGCCATAGAACAAAGAGAGAAAACCTGTAAATCATATCATGTCCTACGAACACCTCATAGTGCTAAGTTGTGTCAAGTATGATCTCCATTACAACCCTAAATTAAAAGCCTTAACAACACCCAACCATTCAATCTCATAGATCAAACGAAACATATGTATCATGTAAAACCAACATGGATGTAAGCCTCTCCAACCAAGGAAGATCAAACCAAATCCATTCTGTAAACTAGGAATAAGCCCAATAATCATCTTCTAAACTCTCATAAATGTTATCATAAATCACTCATATGCACAAGGAGATAATCATGCCAAACATCCCTCAAATGAACCCTTTAGAACTAACCACCATAGCTCAAGATCCATATATCTGAGAAGATAAAGCATACGAAAAATGCATCTAAAGGATGGGAAATACCTCTTTGATGATAATTCACTAAGTAGACCAAGAGTGGGGAATGAGAATGCTCCTCCAGGATACACCAATCCACAATGACTCTCTCCAAGAACAATCTCTTTTAAGGTCCATGAACTCACGTCCATATCTAGGTGAAAGGCTCCTCGATCTTCCTATTGAAACCTCCAATGAGTAACCATCTCAACAAATGTCTCTAATCCTAAAATAACTCTAGCCTCACCTAAGCCTCCAAGTATCCATGAGCACCTATAAATGATCAATCCATGCTAACTCCAAATGCAATACCACACTATCATGAATCTCCCAAGCAAATGACCAATGTACTTAATACTAAGAGAACCGACAAGATCATTGTCAAAGTTACCACTATATGTCTACATAATCTAGGAACACATCATGATCTAACATCTCCTCCTAGGAGATCACATGCTCCAATGAACATATCTTGGTCTCAAGAGAACCAAAACTCAAACTAGTATCCAAAGGAAACCAAGACACAATACCAACCATACTCTAAACCAAGGATCAACATCTCCAAACACATGAAGACAACTATCTCTTGACAATAGAACTCAAGATGTCAAAGCACTCATACTACATAAAAGAATCATAATCCAAGAGTTTGTCCATGACACCCAACCATTGTAGAAGATCATCCATCACTAGGTGAAGAATCCACATCACTATCAAAGCTCCCACTGAATCATGATATGAGCTTTCTAAGACTTCATGATAACCATCTCCTAAATGAAGATCATCTATGGTCCACACACTCAATTTTAATACCAATAAATCCAAAGTAGAACCAAGATCTCCAAGCCAATAAGATAAACCATCATTGTCAAAAGCTCACACTAAACCATGTAACCAAGATATCCATGACATCATGATAAACATGCTACAAGTCCCAATAATTGACTATCTAGGTACTATAATCATCCATCCTCTCATCCTAATGCAACATACCAATGCATTGATGACCACAAACAAGGCCAACTAACAAATTATGCATCAACATTGAATCAATCTTGTGGATATAGACAGTCCACATCCAGGTCATCCCACTGCAACCAATGGGTAGCTAACCCAAAAAATTGCATAACTCGTAGATCCCAAACCAATGAAACATGCAAAGTCATCATCACAGTAGTAACCTGCAAACTGAGATATCAAAGAAGATAACTTGTATACCTCAAGACTCAAACACCAAATCAACCCCAAATTTGATTTGCCAAACAAGGCCACAAACAAGTAACCATAGTCAAGGAACCAATCAAGCATCCAAGCGATAAGAACAACCTCCTAAAAGTGAAACACACCACCACTAGTAATCATGAATCAAACATCATAACCCATATTTGTCAACCACATACATGATCATGTTATGCCAATACTCAAAATGTACCTAATTATCCATGACACCATAATCATCACCATCACTATACCTGTACTCAACTCCCACTGAATCAAGACTGCTAATCTCATATGTGTATCAATCATGTCCTCAAACCAGAAGACAACCTATGTACTTGTCTTCATCAAAGTCCAAACTCTAAAAAACCCTATAAACCTATATCTAAAAGCACCAAATATGAAAACTTGATATACCATGATATTGGTCTCATAACAACATGCACTCCCACAAGTTTGTGCCCAAAAATTCATCTGAATGCTCTCACAATCACACCCTGATTCTCAGGCTCCCACAAGTACGAAACTCTCTCTGTATATCAAACTGGAAATCTACATGATCCACTGTGTAGTACACTAAAAACTATCTCCAACGCCTATTTGAAATCATAAATCTAATTCTGTATGTGAAAGTTATGACCATTTAACTGTTTCTGAGCAATGTTTGGCTTCAGGCACCAAATTATAACACAAATAGAAAAATATGATGACCAAACCTATACCACTGCATAGTTCTCAGAGATACCTTACCAACACCTATAAGAAGTCAAAAATATGATACCATGGGTGAAAGTTATGCCCCTCGGAAGAAAAAATACTCCAAGGGCTGGAAGGGGCCCCTTGATGGGACCCTGATCATATGACCATACAACTGATGTCATCATCTGTATGAATGATGGGATGGCTGACATGGTGTTGACGTTGGTATTGTATGGCAGTGGAATCCAAAATCAAATTTAAGAATAGTTTAATTTTAAAACTCCAAACTGCGGGTTGGCGGACTCAGCACTTCCATTAACCTGGTTTAATTTTTTGAATTTCAAAATTTATATGCTTGCAAGGGGCTGGCTTCATAATGTGTCCTATCGGGTGCCGGAATGGAGGCCAAAGAGCTTGTCAGGCACGACAACCACTAGTTGGGGGCCGACCGGGCCCAACATCTCGTGCGGTCCTCACTGCCTATGGTACAGGGTCTGCGGACCCGTACCTGCCCCACCACAATATAATTTAAAAAAAAATCTTTTAAAATCTTTTTATAGTTTTTTAAAAATTTTCAAATAATTTCAAAAATAACTATAGAAATCCCTGTGCATGTTTTTTAATTTTTCAATAATTTTTTTAGATCTGCAGTACCTTGACCATATGATTGAACAAGGGGGGGAATTTTTTTCCTCCAGGCCTTGGTGGCCAAAATAAGTCAAATTTTATGTCAATCTTCATGTCTCGGGCCTCCTAGATCCAATGGTGAGGTCAGTGTTGTCCCATGAGGTTATTCCTGCAACCTCCACTATAAAACCCTCATATGAAACACATCGAGTAAACCCTCTTTTGGTCATATTTTCAAACCCTAGGTCTACAATAAACACAACAATTCTATAAAACAACAACCTGCACAAAACCTTCATACCTTGAAAAGTCTTAAATCTTTCCTGCATTGCCATGGATTCAACTTTGCACAAGATCTACTCAAACAAGGGTTAAACAAAACTAGGGAGCTCACACCTCCCTCAACCATGAATATAGCTCCAATACCACTTGTTAGGAAATTACTAGGTTGATCAAACCATTTCCGACATAACCCTATGAGAGATAATGATGGATTCAAGCTTACAGAATAACCATAGTGCAAAAATCAAAAGACAAGTCACAAGATAACACAAGATATATCCTGGGAAAACCCTTAAGAGGAAAAAACCTAGCCTCCAAAAGCATCCACATTCAATGTATCATTCAACAATAAAACATTACAATGCACTTACAGAGTGTCATGAACACACTCAAGGTTGCCCACTCTCACCATATCTCTTTAATGTTTCTACTAAAGCTATATTTTATCTCTTAAGAAATTATTCTTTAGGGCCCTCTATTGAAGGGTTAACTTTTCCCTCTGGTGATTCCATTATTAAACTTCAATTTGTTGATGATACATTTTTTTGTTGATATGGATACGATTAATTTTAGCAATATGGATAAGAGATTAAACATTTATTGTGTTGCTTCTAGTTCTAAAGTTATGGTGCATAAATCTAGCATTTTGAGTTGGGATGTTAATTTCCCAAGTGGCTTGTGGATAAAGGTTGGAATTGTTCTAGTCCTAACGAGGTTATCAGATATTTGGAGATCCCTTTCTCCCTCAATCCTCCTCTAAAATGTATGTGGGCTTGGGTGTTATATAAAGTTAGTACTAAGATTTTTAAATGATAGAGTAATTTGTTGTCTTTGGCTAGAAGATTTCAAACTTGTTAGAAAATGTTCTCTTTTTACATAATCTGTTTCTCTTCTTCTTGGCTTGTTGCTTCTTCACATGTCAATCAATTAAATAAGCCTCTTAGATATTTTTTTGCTTTGATAGTAAATGCAACAATAAAAGACATGTTATTTCTTGGGCTTAGTGTAACTCTCCTAGGAAGGTTGGTGGGTTGGGATTGAAAATATCTTTAAACATGGTGTTTTCCTTATTGTTAAATGGGTTGTTAACGTTGTTTATGACAATGAGCCTTGGAAATAGTTTTTCGAGTTTAATATAGCTAATTACATACCTAAATTAAATACTAATTGGAAAGGATTGCATTTGTGGGATGTTCTCTTTGGCAACTTCAAAATTAAATCTTTTGGGTCTATTAATTTTTGCTTTATTTGGAGGTATTAGTTATGTGTTAAAGGGTTGACTAGAAGGTATGGGATATTTTCCACTAACAAGGGTCCAAGGTTTTGGGTTTTAGATCTGTTTGGTGGTCCTTAGATGGATAAAATGCTCTTCTTGCATTTATAAGAGGCTATTTGGTAAAATCTTGGTACAAAAAGGGGATTGATTCAATTGGCAGTATGCTTTACAGTGGGATTTTGATGAATTGGGAGCTTGCTCAAAACAAGTATGGTATTCTAGATCAGTAGAAGAGGAATTTTACCATGGTTAAGAGGTCTAGTCTTGAGAGTAATTTTGATGTTATTTATTGGAATGATAGTCTTTGGGAGAATGTTCAATGGATAAAGGGAAAAAGTTATTGCAGGTCACTCTCATATATTTATATGATTTGGTGTCTTTTACTGAGGATTGGTTTAATAAATTGAAGTTCTCTATTTGGGGTTTACATGATCTAGGTAATGTTTGGTCAAAAAGTTTAAAGAGGATTTGGTCTAGCTTTATTGAGCCCAACACATATTTTTCTAGATCCTTATTGTTGTTTAATAAATTAGCTATTGGTGATCTCATGTTGAGTCCCAAGTCTAAGTCCTATCTTGTATGTGGGGTTGTTGGATCTATTGTTCATTTCTTCTTTGACTGTCCTTATGCTAAGAAAGTTTGGCATTGCTTTCTTCCCACTTGGATTGCTATTTCTAGTAAATGTGATATTAGTTGGCATGATATTTTATTTGGCAAGATTATTTATTCTTCTCCCCTTGCTATGTTTTTTGGATAGGTTGTGGTTGAAGTTCTTTTGTTTATATGGATTTCTAGAAAAAAAGAGTTTTTTCCAGGTAGTAAATGTATGCTTACTGACTTTTCTTAAATAGTCATAGTTTATTTTGTTGCTAACAATGTTGCATGTAGCTGCATGAGAGGAGTGGGGATATTAAACAATTTATTATTGACTATAAGTCTATTCTTGAGCCTTAGTCCTTGTAGTGGGATATGGTTCCTAAAGATGTGCTTCATGATTAAGATTGACATTGAGGTGGTTAGTGCTTCTAGGTCTCTTAAGTTGAATAATTCTTCTTTTCATAAAAATGTTGTTGATCTTGTTACTCCTTATGTGGTATCTACTCCTTTTACTGCTCCTAGTAGTGCTGATGTTGTTTGTGTTGGTGTGGGGGATTGTTCTCATGTTGGTGTTTTTGCTATTGGGCCTCTTATTCTTGATAGTGGTGTTGTTCTTGACGTCTCACAAGATGCTAATGTGTCCAATGTTCTTGATCTGGTTGCTAGCAAAGGATAAAGTGTGGCTGTTGATGATCAATTTTCTATTGGTGGTTCTTTTGATAGCAAGATTGATGATGGTTCTTCCCCATTATCGACTATTCCTATTAAAATGTATATGAAGTCTTGGTTATAGTAGTGAGTGGATTTTAGGTTTTAGTCTTTGGAGAGGAATGTTGAGGCCTTTGTTGACAAATTGGACAAGAAGAAGGGTGACAAAGGTTCTAGTTAAGTGGTAGTTGGGGTTCTTTGTGATATGGCTCTAGTGACTCTTCTATTTTATTTACCTCGGTTCTTGGTAGTTTTTGGAGTGGTTTCTATTATATATGTTCTTGTTTTATAGTGTTGGAGTGGGGTTATCTGTGGTAGGGTTTGTGTGATCACTTTTGACCTTTTTGATCTTGGGTTAGACATATATTTGTAGTAAATGTTTGTTGTTATGGATTTTGTCTTTGGTTCCCTTCCTTTTGGTTTGGGCAAAGGGGCGGTTTGGGTTGTGGTATTGGACTATTTGTAATGTTATCTCTTTATTGCCATTTTTTGTTCCTTTTTGTCTCTTCTAACTTAATATTTGCATATTTTTATGATCAATTACTTATATAAGGTATATTTATAAACTATTTTCAAATTTCCAATATTAAATTAGCTATATTCCCTTATAAAATAATATTATATTATATTCTCCTAATAAATATTTATAGTTTACTAATAATATTCAAAAATATCATATATTCAATTATATAAAAATATTACAAATCAAATTATACAACTTAATAAATTTTAAAATTGAAAAAACTGTCCATAGACCATCAAATTCCAGGCGTGACTGGTATCCTGATGTTACAGCCCGGGGATTCACTTTTATAATTGATGATAAACACCTATTCTCTTCACCTGCAAAAAGGGTGACAACATTACTCATTTTGTCCGTTCCCAAACTTTCTAAACCAACGATGTCGCTATCGTTAACCAGAAAAACATTTACAATATATACCTCGACCACTACTGTTAAATTCACCAAAATCGATTGATCTTAGGCTATCTATTTAACTGAGAGAAAAATTATTAGCAGTGAAGTCTATTTCAAATTTAGAGGTAACCTTCAAGATGAGCAACTGGGAAATTTACCCCTGTATTATAATTGTTCTGCTTCTGTACATACCAGCAATTGCAGCAGCAGGCTCTGATGAAAGAACCATAACAGGAAGTGTTGCATTTTCTACAGTTGGGCGTGCACAATATGCATTTGACATCTATACCCTTAACATTACTTCTTCAAACCCCAAAGAAAACCTTCTTACAGATGGGATTTCAGTGAATTATAATGGTAATTTCCTTGGACCCTCTGCAATGCAGGCACTGATGAACAAAGTGGGTATGCCAGAGAATCAAGCTGACCAAGTTCTGGCCTATATTACTGAAAGGTATGGACTGGCCCAAATCTTTTTCAATTTCTACTCCAAAAATCTGTCCTTATATTCTTCCAAATCAATGGAGTCTATTTTTGGTTTTAGTAACTTTAACAGAAGAGAGGCATTAGATACAAATTTATTGCAGAAATGGGTGCCACTGAATTTTGCTAAGGATGGTGTAAATTTGGATGATAGTGTATCTATGAAAGATAGACCCATTATGGTGGATACTAGAATTATCTATGTTTCCACACACCAGCCCTCTACAGTGCCAAGGCAGAGTTGGGCTGCAGTTTATTCAACTGACCTCAATACAGGGGAAACCCTAAGGCTGACTCCTGATGGGCTAGTTGACTTGAGCCCCAGTGTGTCCCCTTCAGGAGAATGGATAATGGTAGCTTCATTTGGGCATAATGGGTGGCATGGCCAAACTGAGGATCTGCAAACAGACCTCTATCTTTTCAACGTTAGTGATGGCTCAAATCGCCAATTAGCAATAAGGAATGGTGGGTGGCCTTCTTGGGCTGATGACCATACTGTTTTTTTCCACAGAAAATCTGATGATGGTTGGTGGAGCATTTATAGGGCCTCTTTTTCTGCTTCCCTGTATAAGTTGTCTCAAGGTCATGTAACTGTAGACAGAGTAACACCAACCGGTCTTTATGCCTTCACACCTGCCAGTTCCCTTTCTGAGGAATGGGTTGCAGTAGCCACCCACAGGCCAGGAACTGAGTACAGGCATATTGAAATCTACAACCTTACCTCCAAGTCATTTGTTGAAATTACATTTGGTATCTCACCACAATCCCATCATTTGAATCCATTTGTTTCTTACGATTCTCATAGGATTGGATATCATAAGTGTAGAGGGAGTGCTTCAATGTCTAGTGAAGATGTGGATTCTTTGAGAGTTCCTGTGATTGAGCATGTAAAGTCTCCTTTGCTCGAGATTTCCCTCTTCAGAATAGATGGGGAATTTCCATCATTTTCCCCAGATGGATCAATGATTGCCTCTATATCAATGGAGGGTGATGCTATCTATGTGACGAGGCTAGATGAATCTAAGAAGCACAAGGTCTTCTCGGGTTTGGTATTTGGATTGGCATGGGATTGGAAGAAAAATGGTGTCATCTACACAAGCCATGGCCCTGACTTTGCCTCCTTAAGTACCAAAGTTGATATCATTGCCCTCAATGCAAGTTATATCATTTCTAGAGGAAAAACTGATCCTAACCCTCCATACAGGAAACTGACAAGTCAAGGAAATAATGCCTTCCCCTCTCCTTCCCCAGATGGAAATTTTTTGGTTTTTAGGTCAGGTCGCTCAGGATACAAGAACCTTTACATCATGGATCAGGAACGAGGTGAAGAAGGAGGCATTTGGAGGTTAACGGATGGGCCCTGGACTGACACCATGTGTACCTGGTCACCTGATGGAAATTGGATTGCTTTCTCTTCTGATAGAGATAAGCCTGGAAGTGGTAGCTTTGCTCTCTACTTAATTCATCCAAATGGGACTGGTCTGCAGAAAATCCTTAACAGTAGTACATTAGGAAGGGTCAATCACCCCTGGTTCAGTCCAGATTCAAAGAGCTTAATTTTTACTTCAGATTATGCAGGGGTTTCAGCAGAGCCCATTTCAGTGCCCCATCAATTTGGACCATATGGGGAAATATTCATGTCCAAGATTGATGGCTCTGACGTGCAGAGGCTTACCCACAATGCTTATGAGGATGGAACTCCATCTTGGGGGAAAATGTTTGTCTCTCCCTCAGATTTGACTGGGAAAGATGAGAAACTGAGATGTGATTTTGAGGATGATAGATGGCTTAATGGCAATGTAGGTCATTTCAGCAAATCTGGATGCCGAGCTGTGGGAAGTTTAGATCAGATACAAGATGAGCAAGAATCTTGAACTTTCCCAAATTAGCCTTGAGACAGATGATGAAGAAATGTGGATATGAAGAACTGAAATATGTGATATTACTAAATACTTGCCAAGACCCTGTGCATTTTGGTTAGAAACCTATACATATTGATGGCGTGGAAGGCCCTTAAGTTGTCATCTGCTCATACAGTTTTACCATCTTTTAAAGTACCACGTGCAGATGTAAATATTCATGTATTCCTCTAGCTAGATGTTATATTTTAGTAAGTAAAAGAAGGTTATTATGCTTTGGCCACGGTGAAGAAAAGAGGTCCATTGTTGTGTCATGGCAGTATGACTGATTCATATTATAAGTGCATGACATAATACTTATTTCCAGTAAAGAGCCATTGATAACACGACATGTATTTTCATTATTTTGAAGGTCAATGAAATGGTGTCATACAACATTAGCATGGTTTATTTATGAACTGCAATTAGTCAAATGTATAATGTCATGTCTAACTGCCTCCAATTAAGAGGAAACTATTGCATTAAAATTCAAGTAATACCAAAACACTTGCCTTATTTTTCTCTCAGGATACTTTTCATTGTAATTTCATTCCATTTCCTTGCAAGTTTCTGCTGGATGTGCATAAACTAGTGAATGTAGAAGATATTTCTTCCGTTTTGAGCTTGTTTGGAAATTTAGAATTGCTACTTAGCATTGTATCTGACAGAGATTCCAGATTTCTTAGCCATTTTTAGAAGTTTTGTTGAAAATTTTTGGTTATCAATTAAATTTTTTTGTAATTCCATACTTATATTGATGGAAAAATAAAACTTCTCCTCAACCGAACATTGTGTCATCCATTGTGAATCCATTAACAGCCCAAACAAAAGTGGGACAAGTACATGCATTTGTCCAGTTTACTCCAATTGTGCAACATGGATCCAGCTGTCTCTCTCCATTTGAGTTATGTGAAGAGTTCCAACAAGTTCCTTATGGGTTTACTATCACAGGCAGCAAAATGAATTGAACACAATAGCAGTCCTTATTGACAAGTTGCATGAAATTCATTGCCAAACCCTGGAAGTTTTCCCCAATACTCAACAAAAATACAAGCAGGTGCATGATAAGCACCTTACTCTTTACAAGGATTGGTTGTTCCTTGACAAACAGTGTTTCAAACGAGAGACACTTAATAATCTGAAGCCCATTCTCTATGGACCATATCCCATCACACACGTTGTTGGTCCAAGTGCATTTTGGTTGGAGTTGCCAACCCATATCGACATTCTTGATGCGGTGAATGTCAGCAACCATATTAAGAACCACTACATTTGGACGTAGGCAATTCTAGTTATACATTGAGCTGCCACTGTTCTAGATTGCAAGCTTTCACTTGTTGATGATGAGTTGTTGGACTCAATAACTCAAGTTACAAAACAGCAGAAAACAATTGCACGCCTTATGAGCTGGAAGGGCAGCTTACTTTTCCAAGCAAAGTGGTCTCTTCCTTAAAATTTCAGTAGTAATTGTCCCATCTCTACCATAAACTGGGGACGCTTACATTCAAGTAGGGAGCGAATGATAAAACAGTTGAGTGTTTCTTTTACCTTAGAAGTCAATAAGACATTCTCCTATGCTTAACATTTCAATAACAATGAATGAGTTTCTGGTTATGAGGGTTTGCTGTTTATCAATGAATAACACAATAGTCTAAATGCAGTTTTAGTTATTGGCAACCCACTTGAGGATTCATGATGATGAATGTTGACAATTTTATGTATTATGAACCACCATAAAGCTATTTCCAGTTACACATTAAGCTCCCACTTTTTTCGACTATCAATTTCACTTGTTGAAGGTAAGATGGCAGAGAAAAGAAGTCAAGCCATAAGAACAGAGAAAATTATTACATACCTTCGCTAGCAAAGTGTTATTTGCCTCCCAAATTTCAGTAGCAATTTGCCTGTCTCCAATGCAAATTGGGACATTTTTATCTCAGGTGGGAGGATGATATGATACTATAAGTGTATTTTATTTGGAAAGTCAGTAAAACATTCATGTACTTTGCAAGTTAGCATTAATATTTAGTCCAACACTTAATTTCTGTAAGTCATTGTGATTAGTCAAACATCATGATGTCAAAGTAATAAAGTAGAAATGCGTAACTGCTTCCAGTTTTGATTAAGCCCGCAACATACGAAGTCATAACATGAACTTTTTTTTTTGTCTCACGAGACTTTTCACAAGGGAGTGTATAGTATCTTTTCATTATCTTAATAACATGTTTCTTCTTGCCTTGCATCTGACATGCACATCACCCATTCATCTATACCGCAAACTCCAGTGAGTAATGGATCCGGGTCCAAGTCAGTCTCCATGAGTCTGCAGCCTCAACTCAGACTTGGCCAAGAAAAAAAAGGGGAAATATTCAAGATTTATTAAAAAGAACATTTAAAATATTTTAAAAAAATTGTCAAGCTTTTGGCTGAGCTTTTTCACCTAGACCAAGTCCCAATCAAAAAACAGCTTGCCAAGTTATGTCCAAGTCCGAGTCTCAACAAACTAAGCTGCAAAGTCATGACATGCTACAGTAAAACCATTGACTATATTACCAGACATTACTTGTACTATATAGGGGAAATATGCACCAAAAGGAAAGTGCAGAGCCATACCCGGATCTTTGAAGTAGTCTGGACTGCTCCTATACAGTGTTTTTTAACACCTACATAGTCCTAGGCTCCAGCCTACCAGATAAAATGCTCATGTCAGTTTTCATTCTGAGCCTTTATTTCTATGAGAGAAAACAAATAGATGTTTTGCTTTCAGGGAGCTGATTCCTAATGCTTGAAGTTGGCATTGTGAGCTGTTGTTCCAATCTTGTGCGAGATAGTGATTAAGCGAAACTATAAAATGCATGAAACCTGGAGGTCATTCCAACTCATTCCTCATTCACAAGGATGCAAAGTACAAGCTTTGTGTACAAAGTGGGTACAAGTAGAAATGATCATGGAGAGACTATAGGCGAGCCAAGTTATATTCTTTTCTGGTAACTATGTCCTTACAAGAAATAGTAGTCACAGAGAATTCAAAGCTTGAAAGCCTCAAAGAAAGAACTCTTCTCATAGTCTTGGAAAGCCCTAGTGGTTTCTTTGTTGAACCTCTCTTGAAAATCTCATAAAAAAAGGTTCAGTAATGAATTTAAATCTTGGTTCTTGCCTAATTATGTTGAGGTAGGTTTTCAAGAACTTGCAACAGTGAAGATTGGAACTTGCCCCTCATTGCCTAAGACCCCTGCAAAGTCATTGCAAAAGAGTAGTGGTCTAATCTTGACACTCTGACTTAGAACCTCATCTGTTTGGAGCAGGCTCTGCCTCTGCTTCTAGTAGGTCTTCTGAAAATTATTTGCTTCTGAAGTGGGTTACCTATTTACAGTAGTGGAATCTTACTCTGAGATTCCTGGTAGGATAGTATGTGTGGATAAGGCTGAAAAGACACCTGTTGTTCCACAGTACTTCTATTAGGTATTTTCTAATCTTGAGTTTTTTCAGAGCATATTATTCTTTGTAAATCACATATTTTGAAAAAAAAATCCATCATAAATAAAGGTTGATTCTCTGTTATTTCTCAACCACATGCTTGATATCTTTTATTAGTGATGGGTCCAGTATCCAGAAATGTAAATTTGATGCAGCTATATCAAAAATCTTGTCAAACACTCAAATACAAAATTTCAACCCTGGCCAAGAGTTTTGAGGATTTAGCATTTCTTAAAAGATGTTGCAACAATGATGCTCCCTCTAATTGTGCTCTTATTACCTATCACCTTAAAGCTGTTAGGAACGAACATGTGTTCAATAGAGAGAACTCATAGCCATAGCCTTTGTGAAGATTTATACAAACTACTTTTGGAGTTGGCAAATACCGTACACTTGGATGGCTATATGTAAATATTATCTGGTTCAATAATCAAAGGCAAATTTTGGGCAATAAAAATATGACAACTATTTATCATTTTTTGGTATGGGTGAGGTGTAAAATTACTATTGACTGTTTGACCATTGAACTAGATTATGTTTAAGTAGAGCTCACTCAAATAGTCTTATGTAAATAGCAAGCACATTACCATGCTAGCTGTTTAAAAGATTTGACCTATACCTTCCACTTGTAAGTTGAAAGCCTTACCATTATTAGGTCAGGATGGCAAAAATATTAAATGTAATGCCCAAATTTTACTAACGATAAAATGTGCCAAAAAAGCCAAACATTTTTTTTGCATTAAACAATTGCAACACAAAGTCAAACAATGCACACTAACACACTAGTGCTATCATTACACACAACACTAGACAGAAACATCCTACATACATGCAGAAGAGGCATGTGGATGAATCATTACTAGAGATGACATCATTTCAATCTACCTAGCGATGACACACATCTCAATGCAGCTCAATCACACACAAGCAAGCTAACAATGTATACCCATAATTAAACCCATTTATTCCCTTTAAAACATTAATTAAGCAAACTTTAATCACAAGGATATTCATTTCTTTTTCCTTAAGCAAATGAACTATATCAACTCGTGATTTAAACCATTAATTGTCCTTTCCCCATCAAATTCATTGCATAATTGATATTAAAGAAGGTAACAGAATATTCGCTACATTACTAACATCATAAAACAGTGTATCTAAAATAACAATCTTTAATATGCATTCTACAAGCTATAATGTAAGAATGTACAATTTACTCAAATTGCTCCAAAATAAAAAAAACAGAACTTACTGAATTATCAATACAACTCAAAACATTTTTATAACACATTAAATACTATTGCCATAAATAATGAAGTTTCCACATGCATAATAAAGTGGGAATTGCATCACAAAGTTCTGAAAGCAATAGCTCATAACTCTGTTACGACAAAGAATTACGCATAACTAACCAGGTACAGAAGGTAAACATTCCATTTGTCAACCCTTAAAATTTCAGAGGAAAATCCTAACAGCTAGATGTGACTACAAAACCCCAGACACGGTCACAAAACTGCAATATCTAACAATATATACGAAATTTGGAAGTGGAATTTACAGACAGGTTTTGAGATATGATTTTCTAGCTTGTCATATTGAAATATTGACATTAAGAGTTCATTACGCTACTCAAAAAAATCTTTGAGTGCTAAAGGACATACAAATGTATACCCATCAACCATGGATGCAAAACATAAAATTAAACAATCAAAACCTACAATTTGATGCAGGAGCATCCAGTGGTGTAAAGGCAATCTTGCATCACCCAAAAAAAAAAGTGTTTCAAAATTGTTGATGTTCTACCCATTTCTTCTCAAAATCGGTGGTTTTGGTCCCATAATCACCTGAATAATAATGTAGAACTTTCAGTTTTCCCAAACTGCTAAAAATAGTAAACTGCTATTTTTAGAAAGTTTGCATTTGGGCACGGAATGAAGTCAAAATTTACAGGAAGTTACATAACGGGAATATAAGACCTTTGGCGAAGGAATCACATGAAGATCATTTGCGAGTTGAAAGATATTAAAGTTTTCGTTTCCCGAAAAATGCTTAAAAATTATTCAAACTCAGGTTTGAGGCACTAAACGGCCTCGTATGGGCCCGAAAATGGTCGGAACCGACAGAGCTGGTTCTTAGCACGTAGAGCACTCCGTGAGCTTTTCGACGCATAAAACGATTCGTCAATCGGAGTCTCGGATCAAAAGTTATGGCTCCCGGAAGTTGACCTATTTTTGGAGGGAGATGCAAAATTTGAAATTAGGTTGTTGGCCGCCAAAAAGGCTATTAATAACCATTTTTGGGAACCCTGGGAGGGGGGGAGAGTTAAGGGGCAAGTGTAGAGTCAAAAATAGGCAGAAAAATAGAAACCCTAGCTGATTTGGGGGTTACGGAAGGCGAAAAATTCCAGAGCCTGGTGATGGTAGCTGTAGTGTGTTGCAGCCTGTAGAGGGCTGATTCCTCTAATGGTAATTAAGCTTCTGTGATGTAATGAGTTGCCCAGATCAATAAAAGAAAGTTCTATTCTCTGTGTTCAATTTCTATTATTGTGTGTTTTATGATTTACCCCCTTCATCAAGTGGTATCAGAGCAAGGGTTCTTGAGTGTGTAGACAGATCGCCGACCGTGAGGCAGTTTGCACCAGGACCTAAGGTTGTGGGTTTGCTGCAGAAACCAAGATGCCTCCATGAAGAAATCGTGTTGGGAGGAATGCTTTGACGGAATAGGGTTTTAGAGCCCTACAAAGGCAAATCGATGCATTGCAAGAGGAGCTGCGAAGAGGGTTTGATCCGAGAACAAGAGAAGAAAGCGAAGATGAAGCCGAAGAGGAGCTATCTGAGGAAGAACAAGACGCTACAGGGGATCCTGCAGAGGTTAGGTTGTTGAGGGCCATTTCAAATATTGAAAAGAGGCCCAGAATCGAAGTTTCTACATATTCTAGGGATTTGAATCCGGAACAGGGCATTGATTGGATCAATGACATGGAGGAGTATTTCGAGTATGAAGATGTGGAGGACCCAGATCGGGTCAAGTTTGCAAAAACAAAGTTGAAGGGCCATGCCAGTATTTGGTGGAAGGATGTCCAATTAGAGAGGAACAAAAGAGGAAAAGGAAAGATCACCAGATGGGATCGGATGGTGGAGAAACTAAAGAAGCAGTTCATTCCTGTGGACTATGAGATGGAGTTGTTGAAGAAGCTGCAAGGACTAAAGTAAGGTAACAAGTCTGTTAAGGAGTATACGGAAGAGTTTTATAAGATTACTATCAGGACAGGCCATGCAGAGCCCAACAAGGAAAAGGTAGCCCGTTACATTAATGGGTTGAGGCCGAGTATTCAGGAGGAGCTGAGCCTGGTCAGAATGACCACCATAGAAGATGCATACTAGTTTTCCTTGAAGGTGGAAGAGAAGCTGAATAAAAGATTTGACAGCAAGCAAAGGGGAAGAGGTCAAGGTGGAAGGACTGGTGGAAGACCCTATGGGGGCCGAAATGAAGATGCAAAGAAAAGTGAAGAAGTTGGCACCAGTCGAAATCAGAGAGGAGATAACACCTACCGTCCTCGTGACCAGAACAATGGTGAGCAAAGAGGAAGAGGTAGACCTGGGCAAGGACCTGGAAGAGGAGGTTTCAGAGGAACCTATTTCCAATGTGGAGAAGAAAGGCATCGAGCATATGAGTGTCCGCAACATCAAGGAAGGACGAATACGAGACCTGAAGGTAATGCACGAGTTGCACATGTAGATGAAGATGCACAGTCTGAGCATTCTGAAGATGCTGAAAGGGGAGAAACCCTAGTTGTTAGAAGAACCTTGTTGAATGAGGAGAAAGAACCAAATCAGAGGAAGAGTTTATTCCGCACAAGGTGCAAATGTGAAAGTAAGTGTTGTGATATTATTATTGATAGTGGAAGCACTGATAATCTGGTTTCAGAAGAGATGGTTGACAAGTTGAAGTTGACAAGAAGAAAGCATCTGCATCCATATCGGATTGCATGGTTGCAGAAAGACCATAGAGCTTTGGTCAATGAGCAGTGTTTAGTGAAGTTCAAGATTGGGGACTACCATGATGAGGTACTGTGTGATATCATACCGATGGATGCATGTCATATGCTATTGGGAAGGCCGTGGCAGTATGATAGGAGCGCTGTCCATGATGGCCGTGCAAACACATATTCCCTAACAAAAGATGGAGTTCGTCATAAATTGAAGCCCTTGAAGGAGGTGGAAGAAAAGGTATGTAGTATTGCCAGAATTTGTTTGGTAGATGGTAGGAAATTTTTGGAGGGTATGAAGCATGAGCGTCATTGCTTTGCATTGATTCCTAAGATTAGTCAAGAGAAATGTGAAGATGTACTAGCAGAAGTTTCAGATATGTTGGAAGAGTTCCAGGACATTATCTCTGATAATGTACCAGAAGGTTTACCACTAGTAAGGAAGATAAGTCATCAAATGGATTTGATACTAGGAGCCAGTTTGCCAAACAAGGCAGCCCACAGAATGACCCCTGCAGAGAATGAAGAGCTGAACAGACAAGTTTGGAGTTGTTGAGAAAGGGACTGATAAGGGAGAGCCTAAGTCCATGTGCAGTACCTGCAGTACTAGCACCAAAGAAAGATGGAGAATTGAAGATGTGTACAGACTCTCGAGCCATCAATAAGATAACGATCAAGTATTGATTTCCATTGCTAAGAATGGATGACATAATGGATTGTTTGAGTGGAGCCAAGTACTTCACGAAGATTGATCTGAAGAGTGGGTATCACCAGATTCGAATCAGAGAAGGAGATGAATGGAAGACAGCCTTCAAGACAAAGGAGGGTTTGTATGAGTGGTTAGTTATGCCATTTGGGCTAACCAATGCATCGAGCACATTCACGCGGCTCATGAATGAGGTACTAAAAGAATTTTTGAGAAGTTTTGTTATTGTTTATTTGGATGATATTTTGATTTTCAATAAGACTTGGGATGAGCATTTGATGCATATCAGAAGAGTTCTAGAGAAGCTGAGGGAGGAGAAGTTACTGATTAATCTGAAGAAATGTAGTTTTGCAAAGAAAGAGTTGGTGTACCTGGGATTTGTTGTCTCAGAAGAAGGTCTTAAGATGGACCCAGAAAAAGTAAGGGCTATCATTAAATGGCCTACGCCAAGGAGTGCAACGAAGGTAAGATCTTTTCATGGTTTGGCAAATTTTTATAGAAAGTTTATCAGGAGTTTTAGTAGCATTTGTGCACCCCTAACTGAGACAATGAGAGGGGATAGAAAAGAGTTCAGATGGACTAAAGGAGCAGACAAGAGCTTTGACACATTGAAGCAGAAAGTCGTAGAACAACTTGTTTTGGCACTTCCAGATTTCAATAAGGTATTTCAGGTAGATTGTGATGCTAGTGGTAGTGGTATAGGAGCTGTTTTGAGCCAAGAAGGTAAGCCCATTGCCTATTTTAGTGAGAAGCTTAATGATGCCAAGAAAAAGTATTCTGTTTATGATCAGGAGTTTTATGCAATAGTTCAGGCTTTGAAGAAATGGAGACATTATTTGTTGCCAAAGGAGTTTGTTTTATATACTGATCATCAGGCTTTGCAGTATCTTAATAGTCAAGGAAAGTTAAATCAAAGGCACTTAAAATGGGTTGAGTTTTTGCAGAGCTATACTTTTGTTTTGAAGCACAGGAGTGGGAAGTCCAACAGAGTTGTAGATGCCTTGAGCAGAAGGCAAAGTTTGTTGACAGAAATGAAGATAGAGGTTGTTGGGTTCGATGAGCTCAAAAGTTTGTATCCTGAAGATCCAGATTTTGCAGAGGCTTGGAAAGCTTGTCTAGAGCCTGTTACTTTGGACAGGACAAAATAGTTGGATTTCATAATCCAAGACGGCATGTTGTTTAGAGGAAGCCAGTTGTGCATTCCGAGGAGTTCCATGAGAGAGAACCTGATTAAGGAGAAGCATAGTGGAGGATTGACTGGACACTTTGGTCGAGATAAGACCATTTCTATTGTTGGTGAAAATTATTATTGGCCACAGCTGCAGCAGGATGTGAGGAGGTTTGTGCAGAGTTGCAGAGTATGTCAGATGGCAAAAGGAACAAGTCAAAATATAGGATTGTATCAACCATTACCTGTACCAGAGAAGCCATGGGATGATATTAGTATGGATTTTGTTCTTAGTTTACCAAGGACACAGAGAGGGCATGATTCTATTTTTGTGGTGGTGGATAGATTCTCAAAGATGGCACATTTTATTCCTTGTAAGAAGACTAATGATGCTGTTCATATTGCAGAGTTATTTTTCAGGGAAGTGGTGAAACTACATGGTCTACCAAAAAGCATAGTTTCAGACCGAGATACCAAGTTTGTTGGTTATTTTTGGAGGACATTGTGGAAGAAGTTGAAGACAGACTTGAAGTGCAGTTCTGCACACCATCCACAGACTGATGGACAAACTGAAGTGGTGAATAGGAGTTTGGGTAACCTACTACGATGCTTGGTAGGAGATAAGCCCAAGGGGTGGGATTTGATTTTACCACAGGCAGAATTTGCTTACAACAATTTTGTCAATAGGAGTACTGGTAAATCACCATTCTAGATTGTATATGGCAATAGCCCAAGAAATGCTTCTAAGTTAAGGAAGCTGGACAACGGAGAAAAGACAAGTGCCGAAGCAGAAGACTTTGCAGAACATTTGAAGAATTTGCATGAAGAGGTGAGAAAGCACATTAATAAAATGAATATTCAGTACAAGGTTAAGGCAGATCAGAAGAGGAGATATAAGGAATTCCAGGTAGGAGATGAAGTCATGGTTCACCTAAGAAAAGAAAGGTTCCCAATTGGAACATATAATAAGTTGAAAATGAAGAAATTTGGACCATGCAGAATCATGAAGAAGCATGATTCAGGAAATGCATATGAGGTAGAGCTGCCGAGTGGGATCAATATTTCCCCTGTTTTCAACATTGCTGATTTATCAGAATATCATGAAGGTGGGACAGAGGATGGACCAACAAAAGTGCAGTGGAGTATTCCGGCATCTACTTCAATAGAGGAGATAGAAGAGATCTTGGATAGCCGTGTGGGAAGGAGTACTCGAAATAGGCAATATGAAGAATATCTAGTGAAATAGAAAGGAAGGCCTGTTGAAGATTCTTCTTGGTTGTCTAAGGCAGAGGTTGACCATTTAGGTTTTCCTCACACAAACACCTGAGACGTGACAGGGTCACTTCTCAAATTACCCTGGGTGTCTGATGCAGGAGTATCCAGTGGTGTAAGGGCAATCTTGCATCACCCAAAAAAAAATGTGTTTCAAAATTGTTGATGTTCTACCCATTTCTTCTCAAAATCTATGGTTCTGGTCCCATAATCACCTGAATAATAATGTAGAACTTTCAGTTTTCCCAAACTGCTAAAAATAGTAAACTGCTATTTTTATAAAGTTTGCATTTGGGCACGGAATGAAGTCAAAATTTACAAGTTACATAACGGGAATATAAGACCTTTGGCAAAGGAATCACACGAAGATCATTTGCACGCTGAAAGATATTAAAGTTTTCGTTTCCCGAAAAATGCCTGAAAGATATTAAAGGTTTGAGGCACTAAACGGCCTCGTATGGGCCCGAAAATGGCCGGAACCGGCAGAGCTGGTTCTTAGCACATAGAGCACTCCGCGAGCTTTTCGACGCATAAAACGGTTCGTCAATCAGATCCCGGATCAAAAGTTATGGCTCCCGGAAGTTGACCTATTTTTGGAGGGAGATGCAAAATTCGAAATTAGGTTGTTGGCCGCCAAAAAGGCTATTAATAACCATATTTGGGAACCCTGGGAGGGGGGGAGAGTTAAGGGGCAAGTGTAGAGTCAAAAATAGGCGGGAAAACAGAGACCCTAGCTGATTTGGGGGTTACGGAAGGCGGAAGATCCCAGAGCCTGGTGATGGTAGCTGTAGTGTGTTGCAGCCTGTAGAGAACTGATTCCTCTAATGGTAATTAAGTTTCTGTGATGTAATGAGTTGCCCAGATCAATAAAAGAAAGTTCTATTCTCTGTGTTCAATTTCTATTATTGTGTGTTTTATGATTTACCCCCTTCATCACAATTAAACATAACTTTTGATTTAGAATGCCTATGAACTTGCACTATAGCCCATTTATTCATAAATTTTTCCAATAAGAGGATCCAAACCTTAAAATCCAAAAATACCTAATTTTGAATTTTCAAGTTTACAAATCCTTTTTATCACAAAATTCATAAATGTCCATATACATATTTTATGAGTTCAAATTGAATACAATAAGATCTCTAATCCAATTCCCACATATGGGATTCAATAAGCCTTTCTTTGATATGAATTTGAATACATAAATATGAAAGAATTATTACACAATTTTCTCAATATAAGTACAAATGAGACCTCCAAATTTTCATGGCTTCCCAAGCTCCAAGATCTAAGCCAACATAGATATAGCTACCTCCCGACAAATGTAATGCTCTCAAGCATTAAACTACCTTGTTAAAATAGAGTAAACATGGGTCCATATACTTACAAATTATAAGTAAGTCTCATGGCAACATTCAAATACACATAAACACACAAAGCTTGTCTCAAGCACAATATGGAACACTCTTAGTCTATAAAAATGAGAGTAGTTGGAAAGACGAGAGCGTTTTCCTTCTTGAGACTGGTATTTGAAGGCAACAAGCATGGGGCTTCCAAAGCAACCACGTGGGCAATACCACTGGTATTTAAAGATTACAAACATGTGCTTCTAAAGTAAGCATATTGGTCTACCAATCATCAAAACATCGCACCCATCACACCCTTGATGAACTTCAAATTTATACAATTTGGCACCTCCCTTTTTGACTTTTCTCATTCCTTTTTGTTTCCAATTTATAGCTTTTTATAGTAAAATCTTCTTTCTTACCAAATGTTGTCTTACAATAGTGATAGTTAAATTTACTCAAGTTTTTTGAGTAAAATAGTTCGAAATATGTCTTATTAGGCTGGAACTAATCCATTCACTAACTCTGCCCCATTTTTCTACTTCGGCACCAAAACTTAATAATGTTGCTGAAGATGCGTATAAGGTGATTTTGAGGTTTTGAAGTAGGTTTTTGGCAGAGATGACATGGAGAAACAAGTCATGGAGGTCAAAGATATGTATGGTACACTTTGGCAATGCTCTAAGATACTTTGGCAGCAATTTATTCAACTTCGATGACTACTGTACACTTTGGCAACAAGCCTATGCACTTCAGCAGCAACTGCACTTCAACAACATTTTGTATGACTTTGGTAGCAACGTGAAACTGATAGCTGGCAATGATGTGGACTCATAAGAATTGCTGGAGAAATCTTTTGATTGGTTTGGCTGTAAGTCGTTAGACCAAATATTTTGAGGGGAAGATAAACTAAAATGGGACACATCTTTTTATTATTAGTGAAGACATTTTATTCTGATTAAGTTTTGTTTAATATTAAGGGAATGGTTAGACTATCTTTGTCATTTCTGTCAAAAACTCAAATTATAAATATGGCCTCATAGCGTGTAAGATATAGGGGTGAAAATAAGAAATAATATAGTAGTTTTATAATATCATTCTAAATATATATATATATTTTTTTTGGAAAATTTCTTGTTTTTGCTCATTATCATTGAATATTGTTGGTGAATTATGTCTAGGTGATTTAGTTGTAGTAGTTGAGGAATGTAAGAGGCGGTTCTATTGAAGAGAAAGGGCCCACTCAATAGCTGAGCCAACTCTTTGAGTTCGTTTTAGTTTATTCTATTATGTAGTATGGTTTGACATTGATTTTGCAAAAGTATAATCTTTTTAAGATTGAAAATATCAATTCTTTGAGTTGGATTTCAATTGGTTTGAAAGTTAAATTCAATCTTAGGAAATAATATGTTATTGAAACTCAACATTTTTGGCACCATTACCGAGGACGGTGTCAAGGACCAAAACACTGCATAGTTTACTATAGGACTCTAGTATCTTAGTGATAGGACTAGTATTTTAGTGGTAGGTCTCAGTTCATGGTTGTATTGCTTTGTTTTATCTCTGATTATACTATCTAATTTAATCATATAAATGTATGAATCACAAACACAACAATAGAGGTAGATTTATATAAAAAAAGCTACTAGTAATTATGGTTCTAGTACAAGAGCAACAAAGAGAGGCACTACTACAAGAGTACAGAAGCCAAGACCCCCAGCTCATACCAACAACACAAAGTGACCCTAATTTGTCCAAGATTGAAGTTGAGCCTATCAAGAATTTGATAGATTTAGTAGGAGAGTAGCCAACTAGATATGAACCTGAGTCTAATAGTTTTACTTCTCCAGTCCACACTTCTCTATTTGTAGAAGATGAACTTAGTGATGCCAAACCATCATCTAATCCATTGCAAAAGCCACCAATTCTTATAGCATCTAATTTTAGAGGGTCGCTTTTTGTGCATCGTATGTAACCTATAAGGAAAGTACTCATATGTCTCCAACAAGGCAATATAGACCTTAACCATCTTCATTCAAAATTCATCGGGTGCTTTGGGAAAAATCAACGGTTTCTTTGGGAAAAATCAGTTGCAATGGTAGAAGAAAATCTAGGAGCAATTATAGGAGTTGAGTGTAATGTTGAAAGACCCTTGATAGATAATGATCTCATTACTTTTCATGATAATGAATCTCCCATGAAGAATATTCCACATTCTGCTTTACCTATTTTTCATGCTTTATATCATGTCCCCTTCTTGAGCGTAAGCCTTTCAAAAGCCCTTAGCCTATCTTTTTAATTTCCTGTAGGCTATAGGGGTGGAATCAGGGAAATATTTTAATAATTAAACTTAAGTTGTTTGAAAAAGTAACTTTTGTTTATTATTAAAAAATGTTGTTTTTAAAAAGTGAGTTTATAAAGTGTCTCTAGGAATGGGGTGCAAAAGGTAATGACACTTTATGGCACTTAGTGGAGGGAAAATAAGACAAGTAATTAAAAATTCATTATTTTCTCTTAGAAGGATATATAAAGGGGTTTTGTGCTCAAAAGAGCTTCTTTATGTCAATTTCATTTTCTAATTTGCTCTAAGTGAGAACTTGAGTTCTTCGATTCTCTTGAGGATGAAAATCCTCTAGTGAACCCAGTTTCGGGGATGAAAACCCTCCTAGCTCTAGCTGTGTGATTTCACCTAGAAATCACCTTTGTGTTGAAGGTTGAGGTTATTTTTCTAGTCCAGTTTAGGACGGAGATTTTTGATGTGTTTTGAGTTTTTGGATGAAACTCATTTTCATTGTCTATGTTGATGTTGGTTTCCAGTTGTTGTTGTGTTCTTTGAAGTGTTTTTCTTGAGCTGTACCTTGTTGAACTAGGCCGTATAGATTTTCTAGGTCTGTTTGAGGCCTATTTCCAGTCTGTACAAATCTGAAGATAGGGTGTGTGAGGCCCAAGCTGAGCCACAACCATTGTTGCTACAAACTTAACACTTTTTGGAGGGGTCGTACACTATAATACATGTCGTTCTACTCTCGGGAGGGTGTCTGAAGTTTATGGTCAGTCATTGCAGTTTTTCATTTGATTTAAGGTGTTGATTGGGTCACCATACTATTAAACTTGCAGGCCTTACATTCTAAGGATGTTTCTAACAGTTGTGGGCACCCTTGTGAGGTTCGTACAGTTCCAATAGAGTTCGTACAACTCTGTTTAAGTTTGCTACAAAGACTGATTTCTTCCAATAGTCATAATCCATCATAATATGGGCCTTACAGTTTTGATTTGGGGCATTTACTAAGTCTACAATGTTTAGTTCAATTTTTGGGTAGTTGTTTGCAGTCTCTAGTATTCAGTTTCAGGTTTTGTAGCTTCTAGAAGTTGGTGTTTTTCAGCTGCCCAGTCAGTGTGAGCTTCTTATTTATGTTTCTTGATAGTTTGGACTAATATTTTGTTTTGCAACAATATACTTGATTATTAGAATAATATTATTAGTGTGTTGGGGCTAACTTCTCTATCATTTAGCACTATGTAGTACTTCATGTTATTTTAATTCAGATGGTAGTACCACCAAAAGTCATGCATTTCATGCTCTTAATATTGTAAAATTAGATGGTTTACTGTTAATCATGTGCATCTCAATATTGAAAGTCTTGGTCGGTTCACCGCTAGACCCCTCGCATATCATAGTTCGTTTTGGCATTGATCAGATTTGCATTGTGATAAGTCATTTTGGCTTAATCGGATTCCATTGTAATCTACTATTGGCTTTGCATTCTTCAAGCACACTTGTTCGCCAAAGAGGTGTTGATTTGGGTTGGCTCTGCCGCCCATGTGCTTTTGATCAGCTTATCGCCTTTTTATTTTAGCAGTGCATTCATCTAGATAGTTGAGTGTTATCCAAACACCGTATGCTCTCACCTTGCCCACACTAGGATCTTGGTGATCAGAAAGTGCTTGACTTGCATTTCAATTTATATATTGCAAAAAAAAATAAAAAAATTGGTGTGGGACTTTATAGTGGTATCAGAGCTAATGATCTTGCCAGCCCATTCAATGATCTAACCCTTTGATGCAATCCAATTCTCATGCACAACAATAATAGTGAGTTCATATATCAACATAGGGAAAAGAAGAAAGAAAGTTAGAGGGCAGAATCGGAATTTGTTATTCCACAAGTTGTTCCAGAAGTAGTTTTTGAGAATATGGCAGATAGAGCAAAATAATCAAATGTGGGTGATAGCCCGCATGATAGAACTAATAAGAAGTTTGATGTAATGCTGGACATGTTGGCACAACTGCTCATAAAGATGGACCAAAACACAAACATGCCTCGACCTCAAAATATTCAAGGTAGTACCTCAAAGGCTACAAATCAACACATATAAAACATAAATCAGACCACTAGAGTTGTTATTGGGTCTACTGCTAGGCCATTTTGGCCTACTTTCATCTGAAGAGAGGAAGAAGTACATGAGCTAGAAGTTGAGGTCCCAATGGTTGATGAGATCACTACATATTTTGCTAAATATTGAGCTCTTCCTCAAGAGATTCGGAATGAACTGTCCCTGAATCAATTCATGAATGAAAAGAAGTCCAGGAATGGGACTAGATATAGGCCTCAAACACATCAAAGAGACTATCAGAATGCCTTGGGAAAGTTG
This sequence comes from Cunninghamia lanceolata, assembly GCA_027924645.1. Taxonomy (NCBI): domain Eukaryota; kingdom Viridiplantae; phylum Streptophyta; class Pinopsida; order Cupressales; family Cupressaceae; genus Cunninghamia; species Cunninghamia lanceolata. The sequence goes on along the minus strand of BSBN01000752.1, from coordinate 2,750,248 downwards.
ACACATTCCCATTCAATGGAAGCAGTAAGTGCATAGCTTGTGCTTGGATTTAGAAGTTGGATACCTATTTGTCACTTAGACCTATGGCGGAAGATGAAGTCATTAAGTTTGCAACACTTCACCTTGAAGGAATTGTTCATGAATGGTGGTACCATGGGCTAATCACACAAGGTCATAGTATCATAAACTCATATGATGAATTTAGCAAAAGACTAATTGATAGGTTTGATAAGAAGGACCCTGAAGTGCACTTCCATGGGCTAGCTCAACTCAAACAGTTTGATAATGTGGAGAGTTATATTGCTGATTTTCAAAACCTTGCTGTTGTGGTTCCTATTATTAATAAAAGAAGATTGGTTATACTATTTGTAGAAGGTTTGACAAACTCCCTAAAAGGCTTGGTCAAAGCTTTTGACCCTCCAAATCTACAAGAAGCCATCATGAGAGCCTTGGTACTTGCGTATACTCTTTCGAAGAACAAGTTTCAAAAGAAGTTTTTCCCCTCAAAGAAGCCATTTCAAAAAAAAAATAATCAACATAAGAGTTTGCCTCCAAAAATGGATGATGAGGTGAAAATGAGTTGAGAAGGAAGAAACTCTGTTTCACTTGTAAGGAGCCTTGGGTCCCTAGTCATAGATGCCTCAAAAAGTGGCAAGTTCACTATATTGAAGTGGTTTTTGATGAAGAATCAGATTCTAAAAATTTGGAACAACGAGTTGAAGATGAAGAAAATGAAGAACATGTAATAGATGACAAAGATGAAAAGAATGCCTCAGAAAGTATTCTTGCATAACTTTCAAAATCTCAAAAGTATGATCCTTTCAGGATTCATGGAGTGATTTGTGGCCAAAGAATCATTGTCCTTATTGATTCTGGTGCTACACATAATTTCATTAATGAAGGGGTGGTTGCAAGAAGAGGGTTGAAGAATGAAGAGTTTGAAGGTTTTAATGTAATGGTAGTTGATGGGTTCAATCTTCATTGCATAAAGATAATTCCCAAAATGAGTCTTATGTTGGGAAATTATGAAGTTAAGGATGACTTCTATGTTGTTAGCATAGGAGACAATGATGTTGTTTTGGGAGTTCAGTGGTTGCATTCTTTGTGAGAGATCATGCAGAACTTCCAAACAATGGAACTTAAGTTCCATGTTGATAGCAAAAAGGTGGTATTAAGAGGCATGTCCAATGGTACACCAAGAGTTGTTACAACAAAGAGGATCAAAAGGATGTTTCAACATGGTCAAGTTGATTGGGCAACCCAATGGTTGATTATGCCTACTACCACTCCAAAGGGAAAAAGAGAGTTTCACGTGGATGTTCAAGCCTTGTTGGACAAGCATATCAAGGTTTTCAACAATATACCTCCTAGGAGGCCACCCGATAGAGGGATAGAGCATGTTATTGAGCTAGAAGGAGCCAAGACAGTGATCACCACTCCTTATCACCATCACAGAAGGCATAAGGAAGAAATAAAGAAGACAATCAAGGAGCTCCTTGAGATGGGACACATAAGGCCAAGTGAGAGTCCCTTTGCATCTTTAGTTGTTTTGGTAAAGGAGGATGGTACTATGCAAATGTGCATAGATTACCGAGCATCGAATAAGAAGACCATAAAAAATTGATACCCAATTTTGAGGATTGTTGAACTTATTGATGAGTTGCACAATGAAGTCTATTTTTCCAAGATAGAATTAAGATCTAGATACCATCAAATCAAATTTTGTGAAGAGAATATTCAGAAAACAACATTTAGATGTCATTATGGGCATTACAAATTCTTAGTCATGCCTTTTGGCTTGACTAATGCCCCTGCTACATTTTAGTCCTGCATGAATCAAATCTTCAATCAATAGATTATAAAGTTTGTGTTGGTGTTTTCTAATGATATCCTCATCCACAGTAAGACTTGGGAGAAGCATCTTAGGCATTTGGATGAAGTGTTAGGTATTTTAAAAGGTCAATCCTTGTTTGCTAAGGCATCCAAATGTGAGTTTGGCATGACTGAAATTCTTCATTTGGGACATGTGATCAGCTCACAAGGTGTAAGAGTTGATTAAGAAAAGATCAGGTAAGAAAAGATCAAGGCCATCTTGGATTGGCCACCACCAAAGACTCTAACACATTTGAGAGGTTTCATGGGTCTTTGTAACTTCTATAGAATATTTGTGAAGGGTTTTTCATAGTTGGCTGGCCCCACTTATAGATTTGACCAAAAAGGGGGCATTTTCATGGTCTACAACAATGCAACAAGTTTTTGATCAACTTAAGAAAGTGGTGAGTTCTTGCCCTATATTAGCCATTCCAGACTTATCAATGCCATTTGAGCTTGAGTGTGATGCTTTAAGAGAAGACATTGGTGCAATCCCGATTCAAAATAAGCATCCAATTGTTTTTGAGAGTAGGAAGTTGAAGGGAGTTGAAAGAAGTTATTCCATTTATGAAAAATAAATGTTAGCTATCATGCATGCTTTGGCTAAGTTCAAACAATATCTTGTTAGAGGGAAGTTTGTTGTCAACACTGACCATAATAGTCTAAAGTACTTTATTAGTCAAAAGGATTTCAATGAGAGGCAACAAAAATGGGTTAATAAGCTACAAGCTCACAATTTTGACATTCAATATGTGAAGGGGAAAAAGAACATAGTGGATGATGCCTTGTCTAGAAGGCCATATTTATGTTCTATGATGGAGATTACAATAGATTGGAAGGTCAAAATTCTATCTAAATATGCTAAAAATTCTTTTGGCACTAACATCTTAGAAGGTAAATTGCAAGATTATAGGTATGTAGTGGTGTATGAGTTGATTCTTTACAAGGATAGAATCTTCTTAGTGCCTGACTCTAATATGAAAGAGAAGATTCTTAATGCAGTTCATGATACCCCTTTGGCTGGTCATTCAGGCTATTACAAGACCTACAAAAAAATTAGAGAGAGGTTTTCTTGGAAGGGGCTTAAGGATGATGTCCTTAAGCATGTTAGAGAATGTGTGGTGTGTCAACATAACAAAAATGAGCACACTTTTCCATCTGGGTTGTTGCAGCCCTTGCCAATTCTAAATTAGAAATGGGAAATCATTTCATTGGATTCCAACCACTAGGTTGCCAAAAGTACAAGGTAAAGATTGCATCTATGTGGTTGTCGATAGACTTACAAAGTTTTCTTATTTCTTTTCTATTTCATTAGATTTTAGAGCACCACAAGTTGGTGATTTAGGGTGTGTAATAGTTGTTGGGAAAAGGTGTCTCAAATTTTCCTTCCTAATGTTCATTATTAATTATTTGTTTGCATTTACTATTTTATCTTTAGTGTTTTTTCCTCACATAGGAAAGTTGGTGTCCCATTTTGAGGTGGCACAATTGTTCATCTTTAGTGATTTTTTCCTCACATGAGGAAGTTTGCATCCCACATTTAGGTGGGACTCTTGGCCATGTGTTGACATCTTGGAAGGTGTGTAAGAGCATCTTGACTCATCATGATGGCAGTTTCTTATGATGCGTAAGAGCATGTAAGAGGGAGGTTACATTGGAATCTTGAACAACATTATGATAGGTTTGGACATTTTTAATGGAGCATCTTTATGCACTAGGAATGAAGACAAATTGAGGAACCCAAGTTTGGGTGGTCAAATATGACATTTATGACATATGACATGTAAGGAATAAGCTAAAAATATCTTGGAATACCTTGAGACCAAAGGGGTTTTGGGATTTATGCCTTGATAGTTTGGGAGCCATTCCTACCTTTGCCATGCTCATAGTTGTCTAAAACCATTCATGGTTTCTAGTTGAGCTTCTCCTATATATTGGTGCTTGGAGTTGGAGTTGTACATGGTTGTTTTGCAAGTATCATTATGTTGTTAGAATTACTCCAGGAATGTATGTTGGTGATACTCCTATAAGAGGCATAACCTCCTCATTATATTGTAACCATGGTTGTTGTTGAGTAATACAAGTGGTTGTGCTTTTAAAGTGAGGTTTTTCTTCCAAAATGGTTTTCCCCACGTAAACCCTTATGTTGTGGTATATTGATTTGCACTTTTTATGTGTTTGCTTTCTTTGTAATTATAAAGATCATAAATTTACACAGTAAACTTCTATAAGAATAGTGTAGGAATAATTTCCACATACCTTGCTTCCTTTCATTTGGTATCAGAGCATGATCACCTTGATTCTTGGTGTTGGGTAGAGGGTTTTTTGTACTAATCTTTGATTGAGTGGGAGCTTGCACAAAAGGAGTTTTGATCTTATTGTAGGAAGGGATGGAAAGCACATCGAGTATAGAAATGGAGAAGTTCATGGGCACAAATTTTAAGTTGTGGAAGCTCAAATGGAGGATATGCTCGTAGATTGAGATCTATGGTTTGCAATATCTAGTATGAAGCCTACTGAGATGAAACAAGAAGAATGGGACTTGATGGATAGAAAGATTCAAAGGGTCTTGTTAGAATTTGTTTAGAAAATTTAGTGTTGTTGAATGTTCATGAAGAGACCACTGTATCAAACCTTTGGAGGAAGTTGAGAGAGATTTATCAGGATAAATCCATGGTGAATAAACTCTTCTTAAGAAATAAGTTGTATACCCTCAGGATGGAGGATGGTGGATTTGTTGTTGACCATATGAATGCCTTCGATATATGATAGTTCCTAGCTAAACTCTATGGGACTAAAAATGGAGGAGGATCATTACATGGATTTTATTTGTTCTTTGCCAGATTCATGGGACCACCTTGTTATGCCTATTGGGAGCACTACCAAAGGTGGTGGCATCTTTACTTTGAAAAGCGATATGAAGAAAGACTTCTAAAATAGCCAAGGAGGCCCTAGGTGTTCATGGTAGATAGAAAGAAAAAGGCAAGAAGAAGGAAAAGAAGCAAAACAAGTCTAGATCCAAATCCTAGGGGAGATCAAAATCTCTTGGTAAGTTCAAGGCTAAATGTTGGAACTATGGAAAGCCTAGCCATTTTAGAAGAGAATACAAGGAGGAGAAGACTAAGAAAAAGAGATTTTGATGATTATTTTGAGAAGTCCTCCCAAGATTATGGTGATTCCTTTTCCATGGTCTTGGCTACACATGCATTAGAAGGTGCATGGTTGATAGACTTCAATGCCTCTTTCCACATGACCTCACATTAGGGTTGGTTTACAAAATATGAAGAATATGATGGTGGGAAGGTGTACCTTAGAGATGATTCTCATTTAAAGATTTTTCATCATGGAAGTGTCTTGATTTGATTCCTTAATGGATGAGTGAAGGGGGATCAATGGTGTATTTCATATACTTGGTTTGGCATGGAACCTACTTTCTATAAGCAAATTGAATGATTCAAGTGTATAGGTTGTTTTCTTGAGTGGGGGATGCAAGATGGTGAGAGGGGTTATGGTGCTTGCTAAGGGTGTTCACATTAGCACTCATTTTTATCTAGATGCATGCAAGGTGCAATAGTTCTTTTATTCCTATAGTGAGGAGATCCACATAATCTACACCTTCACCATTGGAACTAGTAATAAAAAGGAGTATTGCATCCACTTCCAATGGTCATGCTTTCTAGGTACCTAAGGGTGTTGATACTTTGGAGCTAAACTACCAATGGAGAAAATAATGTTATGGCACTAAAGGATGGGTCACATAGGTGAGAAGGGTCTAAGGACCCTAAAAAATAAGAAACCTTGTTGAGGGGTTAAATGATTGTAATCTTGAATTTGATTTCTATGAGCATTGTATATGTGGAAAACAAAACCATGTTTAGTTTTACTCTAGTTCTCATAAATCTTCTAGGGTGTTGGACTTGATACATTCTGATATTTTTGGTCCTATTAATGTTCCTTCAATTTCAATATATATATATATTTTCTTTCATTGATCCTTAGAAATAAATTTGAAGTCTTTAGTCATTTTAAAGAGTTTAAGGCTCTTGTAGAAAATTAGACTAGTAGGAAGATTAAGATTCTAAGAACTAATAATGATAGTGAGGTTTTCTAGTATATTTTAACAAATTATCAAAGGATCATGGGATATAAAGACATAAGACAACTCCATACACCCCTCAGTAGAACATAGTTGCAAAAAGAATGAACATGATGCTGATGGAGAGGACAAAGAGTATGCTCAGGATCCATCTTGAAACAAAAGTTTTGGACAAAAGTGGTTGCCACAAATTATTACCTAGTTAATAGGTCTCTTACATCAAATCTTTTTGTGAAGACACCTGTGGAGGTGTGGTCAAGTAAAAATCCTTCATTGAGACATCTTCAAGTTTTTGGTTGTGAGGCATATGCACACGTGCCTAGGGAGAAGCAACTAAATTTGGAGAACAAGGTTGTAAATTGTATCTTTGCCAAGTATGACATTGGTGTGCAAGAGTACAATCTTTGGGATCCTATGGCTAAGAGAGAGTTGTATAGCATAATTGTTATATTTAGATATGTCAAGAATTCTTCCATAGTATTGTACCCAGAAAAGGATGGAAAGAAATACGTGGTTCAACTACCCACAAAGACTGAGAAAATTAAACTAGAAGCCCATAAAGAACCCAAAGAGGAGGAGAGATCAAATAGTTTTAAAAGTTCTAAATAAGAGATAGAACCCCCACCCTAGTGTTTTAGGAGGTCTAGTTGGCAAAGACAACAACCAGATAGGTATACTCCTCCTTATTGGAGATGTATTTTTCTTTGATTACTAACACTGATGAACTTAGGCCTATGAAGCAGGCTATGGGTATGGATGGTGCAAAGGCATGGAAAGTGGCCATGGATGAGGAGATGGATTCATTAAAGAAAAATCACACATGGGACTTAGTACCTTTGTCTAATGGATGGAAACCCATTGGATGCAAATGGGTGTTCAAAAGTAAAATTGGTTTAGATGGCAATATTGAGTTCAATACAAGGTGAGATTGGATGTGAAGGGATATTCCCAAGTTGCTGGAAAAGATTATGGTGAGGTTTTCTCTCTAGTTGCTAAGCTAACATCCATTTAATTTTTATTATCTAATATAGTAGCTTTAACCTTGAGGTTGAGTAGATGGATGTGTAGACAAATTTCCTTCATGGTGCTTTGGAGGAAGAAATTTACATGACATATCTAGAGCACTACATTGAAAAATGCAAAGAAAATTTATTTTGTAAGTTGAAGAAATCTTTGTATGGTCTTAAATAATCTCCTACGATGTGGTATCGAAATTTTGATTCTTTTATGTTAGGATTGGGATTTATGAGATCCAAATTTAGATCATTACATTGGAAAATGATTGTTTCCTTGTTATTGCATTATATCTTGGTGATATGTTGTTTTTTCAACAATGACAAGGATATGATTTGTGAATTAAAGTCTTAGCTTTTAGCAAAGTTTGAGATGAAAGCCTTAGGGGCTATCAACTTCATCTTGGGGATGGAGATTAGAAGAGATAAACCAAATAGAAAGCTTTGGTTGGGCCAAATAAATTATGTGAACTCAATGTTGGAGATATTCAACATGATAGCTCATAGACCATTGTGTGTTCCAATTTTGGTGGGGACTGAGTTATTAGTTGAGAAATGTCCAACTTCTCCCATTGAGGTGGAGGATATGGATAGAGTATGTTATTCTAGTGTTGTTGGGAGCTTAATGTATGCTATGATCTGTACTAGACTAGACATCACCTAAGTAGTGGGAGTCCTTAATCGCTTTATGGCTAACCTTGGATGAGTTCATTTGGATGTAGTGAAGAGGGTCTTTAGATATTTGTGGGTCTTTGAGTACTCCTTTTGTTATCATGGTATTTCTATAGGGGATCGACACTTAGTTGATATTCATGGATTTGTGGATTCAAATTGAGTAGGGAATGTTAACAATAAGAAATCCACTAGTGGATACATTTTCACTATGTTTGGTGGTGCTATCAGTTGGAGGAGTAAGTTGCAAGATATAATCACTTTTTCCACTATAGAAGTAGAGCACATGACAATAAATACTCATGATTATAAGGACGCCATCTGGCTTAAGTGATTGTGATTAGATGTGGGGCTAAATCTAGGAGTTATTACAGTTCTATATGACAATCAAAGTACCATGTATCTGGAAAAGAAGCCAACCTTTCATGTAAGCATGAAGCACATTGATGTCTAGTACCATTTTTTTCATGACATGGTAGATAATAGGAGGGTGATGTTGGAGAAGGTTGATACTTTGATGAAGTCCATGAACACAAAGAAGTTTAGGTGATACAATGAGTCTATGAGCCTCACGGACCTAGAAGTTATATTTTAGTGTTGGTGTTTCTCTTTTGCTCTTGCAAGGTGTTCAATAAGGTGGATAATGTTAGGAAAATGTGTCTCAACCTTGCATTTCGAATGTTCATATTTGATTAGTTTTTTGCATTTACTATTTCATATTTAGTGTTTTTGTCCTCATATGGGAAAGTTGGCATTCCATTTTAAGGTGACACTATCATTCATCTTTAGTGATTTTGTCCTTACACAAGGAATTTGGTATCCCACATTGAGGTAGCTCTCTTTACCATCTGTCAACACCTTGGAAGGTGTGTAAGAGCATCTTGATTCATCATGATGAGATTACTTATGACAAATTCTTGTGATGCATAAGATAATGTAAGAGGGTGGTTACATTGGAATCTTGACTAGTGAAAGGAAGCTAGGTGTGCAGAAATCGCTTGCTACATTAATCTAATGAGGGGAGGAGAGTGCAAATTCAAATTTATTCTAACTATTATAGTAACATTAAACTATTAACATGAGATATTGCAGCAAACACATAACAAAGAAGGTGAGACAGAAGAAGAGAGACACAAGATATACGTGGGGAAAACCCTTATCGGGTGAAAAACCCCACACTCCAAAACCTGCACAATGTATTATCAAAACAAGAGTGTTTACAACACACTTGTAAAGCAAGCTCTCAGGAGTCTTCGACACTCGTATCTGGAGACAAACTGGCAGCATAACAGTACCTGTCAAACATGTCATACATCTCCTTCTCCAAGCACTTGTTTATATAGAATATACAAGGCAATATTGGTCCTATCTTGGAATGGGCGTCCAACTTGGCATCATGGCCCAAAACCCACGCCTAAGGACACTTGGTCAACATTGTAGATTGTGCCTGACACTTGTCCACAACTCCCATCCCAAAGAGGTCACCTATTTCCAAAATGGGCTATGATAGATGCTCTTATGACTCTTACGACTGCCATAGAATCTGTCATAGCGGTTACAACTTACAGCTGTAAGAGAATCTGTCATACACAGGCTATAAATAACATATTCTCTTACAACATGTCATAGTCCACCTTGGGGCACCCAAATATGCCTTTTTCAAAGATGCTTCATGACACATGTCTTCACCTGTCTTACAAACTTCTATTTCTGACTCTTACATGTCATAACTTCGTCATAGGAATCCATCACAACCGTTTTGGTCAAACATTCCCTTACACAACATCCAAGATGCTAACACATGGAAAAATACTCCTACCACAAAGTGGGACTCCTATCTCCTCATGTGAGGACAAAATTACAAGTTGTCATCTTCCTTGTAGGATGACACATCACCGTGCCACATCCCACAATATGACATTATGGAATTTACAATTAATTTACAACATATGCAATGAATTAATAAATACAAACATAAATAATGCAAGGAATTACCAAGGTTGAGACACCTTAATTCCCAACATTCTCCCACTTGTCGAACACCTTGTAAGAGCTAATAGAATAACAGGATTTAACTACTATAGGCCTAGAGGCCCATAGACTCCGAACACCATCTAAACTTCTCTGTGCCTACTAGCTTCGTCAATGCATCTGCAACATTCTTCAAAGTATCTACCTTCTCCAAATTTACCTTCCCATCCTCTACCACATCTCGCATGAAGTGAAACTGAACATCAATATGCTTTGTTATGGCATGGAAAGTTGGATTCTTCGTAAGGCAAATTGCACTCTGACTGTCACAATTGATCGTAATTTGACCTGTATCAACACAAATATCGGAACACAATCTCTTAAGCCAAATGGCTTCCTTACAAGCATGAGTTGTAACCATATACTCAACTTCTATAGTGGACAAAGCAACCACAGGTTGTCGCTTACTCATCCAACTAATCGCACCACCAAACAACGTAAACACATAAGCACCGGTGGATCTCCTGCTGTCAATGTCACCTGCCCAATCAGAATCCACAAATCCACAAATACAAACTGAATGCGGAGGTCCTGTAGCATTGCCATGATAGAAAATGGAATACTTAGAAGTACCCCTCAAATATCTGAACACTTGCTTAACTACATCCCAATGTACCCATCCAGGATTAGCCATCAACCGACTAAGGACTCCCACTGCTTGGGCAATGTCTAGTCTTGTGTAGACCATATCATACATCAAACTGCCAACAACACTAGCATAAGGTACTCTGCTCATGTCCTCCACCTCACTAGGAGATTTTGGACAGTTCCCAATAGACAACTTTGTCCCCAGAGAAATAGGAACACACAATGGTCTACAATCTGCCATGCTGAACCTATCCAACATAGTCTTCACATACTTACTCTAGCTTAACCAAAGTTTTCTGTTAGTTCTATCTCTTTTGATTTCCATTCCTAGAATGTACCTGGCTGCCCCTAAATCTTTCATTTCAAACTGTGCTGACAACTAAGATTTGAAATCAGAAATCATATTCTTACCCTTCCCAATGAGCAACATATCATCAACATATAATGCAACAACGAGAATACAATCACCATCAAACTTATAATACACACAATGATCCGATTTCGATCTCACAAATCTAATAGACAACACAAAGGCATCAAACTTCAAGTACCATCTCCTAGGGGACTGCTTCAAACCATACAAAGACTTTTTTAATTTGCAAACCAAATTTTCTTTACCTTTCACCATGTAATGCTTTGGCTGTGACATGTAGATTTCTTCCTCTAAATCACCATGAAGGGAAGCTGTCTTCACATCCATCTATTCTACCTCTAAGTCATAAGCTACTGCAAGAGACAACATGAATTGAATGGATGTCAGCTTTGCAACGGGAGAGAAGATCTCACCATAATCTATACCCTCCACTTGTGAATACCCCTTCGCAACCAATCTGGCCTTATACTTCTCAACACTACCATCTAGACCAAATTTCTTCTTGAACACCCATTTGCATCCAACGGGTTTTCGTCCAGGTGGCAAAGGCACCAAGTCCCAAGTTTGATTCTTTTCCAAAGAAGCCATTTCATCCTCCATGGCCTCCTTCCAAGAACCTACATATTTCATGTCCATAGCCTCTGATATAGTTCTAGGTTCATCACTATTAGTAAGCAAAGAAAAAGCACAATTAGAATTAAGCAATGTAAAACCAAACCTTTCAGGTTGCTTTCTTATCCGTGTAGACCTCCTCAAGAGCTGAGGTTGAGGTTTAGCTTCTTCATTTGAGCTTTCAGATCTGCAGGTGCTCTCCTCATCATCAGGTCCAACATTGTCTTTCTGTTTAGTCTTCTCAGGGGTAGTGGGAAATTGAACATCATCCTCTTTCTTTTCTTTTTCTTTTGGCTGTAAAACAATGGAAGAAGGTGTAAGATCTCTGAAGATGACACTTTTGCTATACAACACTTTTTCAACTATAGGGTCCCAAAGCTTGTATCCTTTCACACCGACACCATAGCCAATGAAGATACACTTAACAACCTTGTTCTCCAATTTTGACCGCTTCTCCCTAGGCACATGTGCATATGCCTCACAACCAAAAACACGAATATGCCTTATTGAAGGATTTCTACCAGACCACACCTCCATGGGTGTCTTTCCAACAAGAGCTAATGTAGGAGATCTATTTACAAGATAGCAAGCAGTGGCAACAGCTTTAGCCCAAAACTTTGTTCTAGGCTAGCTCCACTAAGCATACTCCTAGCCTTCCCCATCAGTGTCCTATTCATCCTCTCTATAACTCCATTTTGCTACGGGGTGTATGGAGTTGTCTTATGTCTTTCAATCTCAAGTTCCTTGCAATATTTATCAAATTCTATAGAACAGAACTCACCACCATTGTCAGTTCTCAAATACTTAATCTTTTTACCAATCTGATTTTCAGCAAAGGCCTTAAACTCCTTAAACTTACTATAGACTTCAGATTTTCTTCTGAGAAAATAAATCCATGTCCTTCTACTATAGTCATCTATGAAAGATACAAAATATACAGATTTTGATAATGAAGAAACATTAATAAGACCAAATACATCAGAATGAACAAGGTCCAACACACCAGAAGACTTATGAGAACTCGAATAAAATTAAACACGGTTTTGTTTGCCATATATGCAATGTTCGCAAAAGTTGAACTCAAGATTACAATCATCTAACCCCTCAATTAGGTTTTTATTTTTTAGGGTACGTAGACCCTTCTCACCAATGTGGCCAAATCTCTTATGCCATAACATTGTCTTTTTAGCAGAAAGTTTAACTTCCAAGGCATGATTACAACCATCAGGACTAGAAATAACAAATTTCTTCACTACTCATTCAGATGGTGGGAATGAAGTGACTGCTGCCCTCTTCCTTAAGTCAGAAGAACTATTGCATTGTGAAATGCATGCCTCCAATTAAAACAGAGTACCTCTCCTATTACCCTTAGCAAGCACCATAGCTCCTCTAGTCATCTTGCATCCTTCTTTCGAAAAGACAACCTGAACACCTGCATCATTCAACATACTTACAGAAAGCAGGTTCCATGCTAGCTTGGGATGTGCATCACCCCAGAGATCCCCTTCACTCGTCCATCAGGGAATCGGATAGAGACTCTTCCATGACCAACAATCTTCAGATGAGAGTCATCACCCAGGTACACCTTTCCACCATCGAACTCCTCATACTTAGTAAACTAGTCTTGATGCGAGGTCATGTGGAATGATGCACTAGAGTCAATCAGCCACACATCATTAGATGCATGGGTTGCCAGGGTTGCAATGAAGGCATCACCATCATCTTGTGACTTGTCAGAATCTGAATCAGGAGCTTTCTTCTTCTTTTTCTTCTCCTCTTTGCATTCTTTTCAGAAATGCCTAGTTTTACCACAGTTCCAACAAAGAGCCTTGGACTTTCCAGGAGATTTGGATCTCCCACGGGATTTGGATCTACCCTTCTCAGCTTTCTTGTCTTTCTTCTTCCCTTTCTCCTTGGGTCTTCCACGAACCGCAAGAGCCTCTTTGGCTGATTCAGATGTCTTTCTCCGCATTTCTTCATATAACAGCGAGGACACCACATCTTCCATCTTGAAGGTGGTAGTGGTATTTCCGATAGCCATTACAAGATGATCCCATGAATATGGCAAAGAACAAAGCAGGGTCATGCAACGATCCTCCTCCATTTTAACACCCACAGATGTCAACTGTGCAACAATCATGTTGAAAGCATTCATATGGTCCGCAATAGATCCTCCATCTTCCATCTTTAGAGAAAACAAGTTCTTTTTCAGGAAGAGTTTGTTCACTAAGGACTTGGCCTGATAAACATCACCCAACTTCTTCCAAAGATCCTTCGTTGTCTACTCCTCATGGATGTTCAACATAATAGAGTCAGCTAAATAGAGTCTAATGAGACCCTTAGCCTTCTGATCTTTGAGGTCCCAATCATCTTGTTGCATTGTTGCGGGTTTTACACTGGATACCATTTCCCATAGGTCACGATCAACAAGTAGGTCCTCCATCTTCAATTTCCACAACTCAAAATTAGTGCCATTGAATATTCAACCTCTAACCTTCTAGATGTGGTTGCCATCTCCTTGCTACAATAAGATACATAATACTCTGCACAAGACTCCCACTCAACCTAAGATTAGCTCAAAAAACCCCTACCTAGTAGCTAGAACCAAAAACTGGCCAGGCTTTGATACCAACTGAAAGGAAGCTAGGTGTGCGGAAATCGCTTCCTACACTAATCTAATGAGGGGAAGAGAGTGCAAATTCAAATTTATTCTAACTATTACATCAACATTAAACTATTAATATGAGATATTGCAGCAAACACATAACATAGAAGGTGAGACAGAAGAAGAGAGACACAAGATATACTTGGGAAAACCCTTATCGAGTGAAAAACCCCACACTCCAAAACCTGCACAATGTATTATCAAAACAAAGATTGTTTACAACACACTTGTAAAGCAAGCTCTTAGGAGTCTTCAACACTCGTATTTGGAGACAAACTGGCAGCATAACAGTACCTGTCAAACCTGTCATACATCTCCTTCTCCAAGCACCTGTTTATATAGAATATACAAGGCAATATTGGTCTTATCTTGGAATGGGCGTTCAACTTGGCCTCATGGCCCAAAACCCATGCCTAATGACACTTGGTCAACATTGTAGAATGTGTCTGACACTTGTCCACAACTTCCATCCCAAAGAGGTCGCCTATTTCCAAAATGGGCTATGACAGATGCTCTTACAACTCTTATGACTATCATAGAATCTATCATAGCGGTTACAACTTACAACTGTAAGAGAATTTGTCATACACAGGCTGTAAATAGCATATTCTCTTACAACATGTCATAGTCCATCTTGGGGTGCCCAAATATGCCTTTTTCAAAGATGCTTCATGACACATGTCTTCACTTGTCTTACAAACTTCTATTTCTGATTCTTACATGTCATAACTTCGTCATAGGAATCCGTCATAACTGTTTTGGTCAAACATTCCCTTACACAACATCCAAGATGTCGACAAATGGAAAAATACTCCTACCACAAAGTGGGATGCCTATCTCATCATGTGAGGACAAAACTACAAGTTGTCATCTTCCATGTAGGATGACACATCACCGTGCCACATCCCACAATATGACAATATGGAATTTACAATTAATTTGCAACATGGGCAATGAATTAATAAATACAAACATAAATAATGCAAGGAATTACCAAGGTTGAGACACCTTAATTCCCAACAACTAGTAGTATGACAAGTTTGGACACTTATCATGGAGAATCTTTATGCATTGGGAATGAAGACAAATTGGGGCACCCAAGTTTGGGTGGTCAAATATGATATTTATGACACATGACATGTTGTAAGGAATAAGGTGAAAATTGCTTGGAAGACCAAGACCAAGGGAGGTGTTGGGATTTGTGCCTTGACAATTTGGGCACTAGACCTCCCTTAGCCTTGATCATGGTTTTCTAAAACTATTCATGGTTTTGAATTTGAGCTTATCCTATATATTGGTGCTTGGAGTTATATTTGTACATGGTTGTTTTACAAGTATTGTCATGTTTCTAGAATTACTCCAAAATTGTATGTTGGTGATACTCTTGTAAGAAGCGTAGCCTCCTCATTGTATTGTAACGATGGTTGTTGCTGAATAATACAAGAGGTTGTGCTTTTGGAGTGTAAGTTTTGTCTCTTGAAAGGGTTTTCCCCATGTAAATGTTCACCTTGGGATATATTGCTTTATATGTTTTATGTGTTTCCTTTTTTTGTAATTGTAAAGTTCATAAATTTGCACAATACTCTTCTCTAAGGTTAGTAGGAAGCATTTATACATACCTTGCTTCCTTTCAATAGTAGCAATGAAAAATAGAGGTGGATGACTTGTAATGGTAAAAGTACTCAGGATCTCATGAAACCAACTAAGAATGCTATAATCTAAAGGATATGGAAAAGAAGACATCATGATAGGTTCATCATAAATATCATTATTATAGCATGTGCTAAATTCCTCATAATTGGCTAAAATGTGTGGTGGAGGGGAGGATGTAAGATATAGGTTGTGAGATGTAGGAAGCAAGATTTCACATGGGTTAGTGGGTGGGGTAGGTGATGATATTGCATCAGTAGGAGTAAATGGAAAATATGATGACTCATATGAAAGTAAAGACATAATGGATGAAGGGAGTGGAAAGTGACGTAGAGGCAAGTTCAAGACATCATGGGAGGTGGAATGATATGGTAGTAAGTCATATGAAGTAGGGAAGAATGGTGAGATGGTAATGGTAGAAAGGGATAATGATGGTTCTACGAAGGTATGAAGTGGATCTATATCAAAAGGGGAAGGCTTAGGTGGTAGAGGGAAATGATAACAAGATGTGTCAATGTCAGGATGCAACTCATTAGAAACGTGTGTAGTGAAGGGGTCATATGGGCTAAAGTATTAAAGATTGATGTCATTTATGCAGGTCTAACAAACACAAGAATGGTATGAGGTAGGTGAAATTAGTGATGGAGAATCTTCATCATATGGATCATCATGATACCTGGATCATGGATTATGTCCTCACTAAAAGAATCATTAAAGGTATCAAATAATAAGTCATCAAGGGAGGTATAAGATGCTTTGGGTGAGGGAGTGGGATTGGACAACAATAATCATTGGGAGTTTAGGCTTATCATTAGGTAATGTATCTATGAAGGATGGAATAGGAGTGGAGGAATGGAAGTGGTATTATGGTCAATGGGAGCAAGATTAGGAATAAAAGGTGAAGGATATGGAGTAGAACCTATATCATCCTCTAGGTCATAGGGTGAGGTAGTGTGAAAATGAGCAGGAAAATACAAAAGGGTGTCTAACATTTTGGGATATGCACTAAGGAATATTGTATTGTGGGGGAATGGGAAAGTCATGTCGATATGAATTAAGTGGACAACAAAGAGGAATTTAACTCAAAGAAGTGAAGGAGGTCCTCCAAAACAAAGGGTGGGTGGAGATAAATTAGGAGAAGAAGTTGGGATCAAGGAAGGAGGCATAGGTAAGGTAAGGGAACAGGAGAAGCCATAGGGAAGCACCAAGCAAATTGATGAAACTCTAAGCTACTCACATGGAAATCAAAAGTGGAAATGTAAGTCAAACAGGGTCACCAAATGAAAGAACCTTAAGGATAAACCTTTTTATTATGTTTGTGGGTTAGGTTGTTTTGAAGTGTGGTTGTATGTGAAAATTAAAGTTACCAAAGGATATCTTCAATAGCCTAACTATAATTTTTAACTATGAGAGTTGGAACTATCAACTGGACTAGAAACTAGATAAACTATGTAAACTAGGAATGTGTAGGACATAGATATCAACAAATAGTGAATTGACTATCATAAATAAAAAATAATGAACAAATGGGTTCAAATGCACCTATATATAGAAGTGATTCAAACAAAAAATTCCCAAAATCATGGACCCTAATGCTACCTGTGAAATTTGGGAGTCACTAGACCAAAGAGACAAGGTTTCCCTATGCAAAATGACTTGCACAATAGTATTGACTAGTCCTAATAGCCACTGTGACTACATTATCTAGGGGTGGTCTTAACTATAGACTAGGTACAAAACTAAAATTTATTAATGATCTTGTTGATAGAGTTTCTTAGCTTCTCAAAATTTCTCACATATTAGTGACCAATGGGAGGTATGTAATTGGCAATAAAACTTAGGAGGTCCTACTAAACATGGATAACAAAAAGGATGCAAGTTGAATAAAAGGAAATATTTCACCTAGTAAATGGAATAGAAATGGTCTAAAAATGTTATGGATAAATAGTAACATCATGAGGAAGCATCCCAAGGAGTTTCAAGTCTTGATCTACAAAGAAAGCATAAAAATTATCTAAAAAACTAGTGGTCCTAATTCATTGACAAAAGTGAGATAAATTAAATAGATTGGAGTGAATTCACTTAATAAATTTTTGATTTCTAACCTAATGAATAGGTCATTGGGCCTAATATGAATCTTTGGTAGCAAATTGGGATAAACACATCAAAATAAGGATAGAAATCAACAACTAGTAGCTCATATGGAATCTAATAGGGTGGCCTTGACTACCTAGGGTAGCTTTGTCTATGTCAGATAAAGCTCTTCAAATTCTATGAGGAATTGATTAGAAAATTTGAGGGGTACTTGGATACTGGAACTTTTTCTAAAACACTACAGAATCTTCTAAAACTAACCTACAAGCAAACTTTCATGAATGAGAACCTTGCAAAAATAAAGATTAAAGAGAAGTTTGCCTCAGTCAATCCCTTTCTGGGATTTCAAACATGCATCCACATTAAAATATTGATAAATTTAGTAGGCCATAAAACTTGTCTATGCAAAGAAAGTAATTTGAATCAAAGCATAACCATTAAAACTTGTAGGAGGATGGAAAATGACACATGGAAACTCAACAAGACAAGTTTGGTGGGAGAATGGTTTGGAAACAAGGTGTTGGTTTAAACCAAAAAAAATTGCAGTGTCAAAGAGGATTGGTATAGCAATAGGAAATGGTAAGTCTAAATCACTATAACAAGGGTTTGATATGGTAATGGCTCTCAAATCCAAAAGGTGTCATAAAAGGGCTTGCATTCACAAAGGGTTGATGGGAAACACACTAAATTGACAAAATGGCTACATGATGGATTAAGTACAATGAAAGAGGGTAGTGTGAAGGTCTAAAATTCTAAAGCACAAAAGTGAGTTGATGGTGGATTTGAGAAAAAACAAGTGAAAAGGGAAAAATACTATGGTAAATGCTTGGATAATACAAATGGGGAGATGGGGATATGGGTGATAGAAATGGATGGTGAAGGCTTGGAAGTGTGTGGAGGAGAGGTATGAAGAGGAACCTATAGAAAATTAGATAAATAACTTCATTTCAAACAAAAACCATGAATGGAAATGGTTCACACTATTGAAATCATTATAAATCAGCCAGCTACTGTCAAAGATCCTATTGTAGCATTGTCCAATGGCATAATAAAAATTGTTTGAGACTTTGGGGATGAAGTTAGCTCACTCTTAGAATTTTGGAAGCAATATTGTTGTGTCATCCATGAAAAATAGCTAAAATTGTGCAAGCAACTCAAAATTGATCTTTTTCTACGTAAAAATGAGGCAAATGTGGCCAGTTTTAAAGAGTTTACTTTGGTATTTTGAAGATGAGAAAAGAGTAGGTGGGAAGCCCTAGAAGCTATTTATTCTATATCTAAAGATTGTGGTAGAAGGATGAAAAGTCAAGGCCACCCTATTAGGTGGCAAGCTGTGTCCATTGTCTACAAATGAAATTCCATCCCAATTTCCTAGGGGACCTTAAGCTTGAAGGGAGCCATCTAGTGGTGGTTTTCCTCATTAATTATGTGTTCATTAAGGTAGGATTTAGGATGGGAAAAAGTGGAGTTTACACATAGAATGAGGCTAGACACAACATTTAAAGGATTGATAAGGGGGTAAATCAAAGAGAAATTAAAGGTGGGGTTATGACATGGGGTGGGGATAAAAATTAAAAATAAAAGGAAACACATAGGAACTCTAAACAAGGCCATGTAACAAATATAGGAAAGGGGATGTGGATGGCTAGGGGTGACATAGGCTAGACAAAAGGGGTCAAAACAACATAAGATGCACACATGGGATAAGGGCTAAAGTGGACACAAAAGTGTAATTTAAGGAAGTTGTAGGGTATGCAAATTCTGTTATTACACTATTATTTCTTATAATCAATATTTGTTGTTATTTTTTATACTTGTTCCTTTAGCTAGTATTTATTGTTATTTTATGTGGATGTTTTTATAGTCAACATTACCCTTATTCATCTTTCCTTTCTAGAATAGTTGCATACATATCACACTCAACTTCATTACCTACAACCCTTGCACATATTACCTTTATGTCTTTCACAAGGGCACACTTCTAGATTGACATGGATTAAACTAAATTTTATTCTTTCAAGTACATTGACATTGAATTTAAACATTAGATCTATTGCATAAAGTAGCCCTATAACCAACTCAATTTCATCCAATCAAATGCTATTGAATAATTCATCTTGGTCCTTCCTACTCTATTGTAACTTCTTGATTATTCCTTTAGAGTGATGCACTTCATTCCAAAGAGATATATTCTATACTAGTCCTTTCTTATGAGATGCCTAGAGATCCTCAAGCTTCCTTTTGAGTGACTTTAAAAAGTAACTAACAACTCTTGCAACACCTTGTCAAAGATCTAAAAAATATCATAGAACTACACACAAATCTTCTAGTTGTATCACCAAAATTCTTACAAGCCTCAAGAAATTTACTTCTCTTATAACAATTAATTTGTAATTGACTATAAAACTATACTTGTATGAATTAGTTTGGTCAAACAAATTCTAACCCATGCTATATTGAATTTCCATTCAAATGATAGTGGAATTCTTGAAAATTTTAGACATCAATGTAGGCTAGAAGGATAATTAGGGGGGAGGAATTCAGTCCATAATGCCTTTTGGGCTTATAAAGGGTAGGAGAAAAGGGGCTAATGGCCCTATAGAGAAACTCAAGGATGTCATTCTTCAAATTAGTATTGAAATTCTATTGTAAGTCCTTCCACCAAGCTAGAGGTGGTTGAATTCCTCGCTTATGAAGAATAAAATTAGGTACAAGCTCCTAAATGCAAAGGATGGAAGGTAAGTCAACATTAGAATGTAGCCAAAAATTTTTGTTGTAACACTAGTCACAAGGTCTATTCTCTAGAAGAGACTAACTCTTTAATGGTATGGATGCCTTTGTGATAGAGTTTAAGAGATTTGATACTTGGTGTTTCGAAAAATGGTAGACTAAAACTATTGATAATAGGAGACCACCATACATTATGGTCATTAAGAAAGAGACCAAGTATGAAACCATCTCTACCACCTCAAATGCCTTCCAAATACCCTAAATCACAAAAGCCCATTCAATCTTGACTAGAATACTCATAACAAAAAGAATGTAGAGGGGTCAACACCTTACCAACTTTTTTTGTCAAAGACAATACAATAACTAAGAAAAAACTTCCAAACCTCCAAACCATCAATAAACCAAATCACCTACTTAATACAAAAAAAATAATACTTTCTCAAGCTACACCTATCTTGTTCTTATCTCAAGACATGTAACAAATATCCCAAACATTTCTATAGAACACTTGGGCCTACTTGACAAGCAACAACTATCCAACATTTCTATAGAACACTTGGGCCTACTTGACAAGCAACAACTATCCAACATTTTGGATGCAAATCTTACCATATTTATAAATTAATTGAAATTCAGAATCAATGCACATTTAACTATATTTATTAATTAATTGAAATGTCAAATGGGCATAGACAATAACTACTTGACATTGGTCCACAAGGCCCCAAAAGCTCGTCGACTCAACTTTATTGTTTTCAAAATGATAATTAAGTTAATAATAACTGCAAGATAAGGAACCCCACAAAGGACAGGAACACCTCTCGGCCGTATGAATACATGGCAAAAGTGGTTACCCTAAATTCTGCGAGTTAGCAAAAGCTTTTAGGGCTTGTGCAACGAGTGGCATATTGGGAAACCCCACGTATCTAAAACTAATTCGTACTGGAAGCCATCCCATGTGGATTAGGATAGACATGAGTCAATAAGATCTGAAATCTCTCCAAGTTTCAGCAAATACAGCGGCCGCAGAACAGTACAAAACCTATATCACACTCATCCATAATTTTATAGGCATTGCATAATTGCACTAAGGAATCCAACTTTATCTTTTAGTCACAAATATCTATAAACTAACTTGAATAATTGGTTTGCTTGGAATTATGGAGAATAAGCAGGTGAAGAGTTCGAGGGTGTTGGTGGTAGATTCGGTCAAATCATGGGAGCACATAATGGCCCAGGCCCAAGTCCAAGCATGCCCGGTCTCTGAAAAATCTATTTCAAAACTTTTGTTTATATTTTGCTGTGGTTTTTTTTTTAAATTTTTTAGTTGTTATGAACTTGGATGATACTATTACTTATGGATTTTGATGGTTGCAGATGGTAGTCCATTTCACAGCAGACTGGTGTGTGCCCTCCAAGTTCATGGCGGGCTTCTTCGAGGAGCTGGCACTCAAGTACCCTGATATTCTGTTTCTGTCAGTTGATGTGGATGAGGCCAAGGTATATATGTATTTCCTCTTGTATGGTAAACACTCTTTATCACACTGTGCTTTGGTGTTTTGGTGGTGGGTTTTCAATTTGTGAGAGTCTCTCAATTCAATTGTGTATGTTTGTGTTTGGACATTTCAAATGATCCGTTATAGGAAGAGGAGAGTTGTGGTGGCTTTCAATTTGGTGGTGGGTTTTCAATTTGTGAGAGTGCTTTTGAGTTCAACTATGTATGATTTTTTTTGGATGTTTACGATCATATTCAATGATCCATCATAGGAAGAGGAGAGTTGTGGTTTTCAATTTGGTGGTGGGTTTTCAATTTGTGAGAGTGCTTCTAAATTCAACTGTATATGTTTTTGTTTGGACGTTTCGGATCATACTCAAAGGAGAGTTATGGTGGTTTTCAATTTGTTTGTTGTGGTGGTTTTTCCAGAGCGTTGCAGATAAATTGGATGTGAAGGCTATGCCCACCTTCATATTTATCAAGGAGGAAAATCAGGTGGTGGACAAAATAGTGGGAGCCAACACAGAAGAGCTGTTTAGAAGGGTGCTTCTCTTTGCACAAACTGCCCGCCACTCTCCTCGTGCCTGCTAAATTTATCCTCCAGCTGATGTGTCCCACCAGTAAATTATTATATGGTGTTTTGTTTTATTGTTTTCTGATCTTTTCGAATAAGAAATCAGTAAGTTGTAATTGTGACTTTGGTCGAAATAAAACTGAACAGCTCTGTAAGTACTATGGTGAATCTGTAAGATTACGAGCTTACAAAACAGATGGAAAAAAGTGTAAATAATCGATTAGTTATGACTGAACAGCTACATATGGTGAATCAATAAAAAAATGATGAGCTTATAAAACAACGTGTAGAGGACTTCTAACCTGATTTTGTGGGTCTCTTTCAAAGATTGTATTATTGATTGTGTAGGTTATTTGAAACATGTGAAGTTATAGATTCAGTGCAGCTGATTTTACATGTAGCCAATAATTCTAACAAAACCCAATCTTTTTTAAAACATGGAGAAGTGGGTAAATCACTTTCTTGACTTTAAGAACAACTTAAATAGTTGCTAAGTTGTGTTTTTCCTTTATTAAAATAAATTTGATTGTTTTTCAATGGAAAATATTTTTTTTTACTTAAGAGTTTTTAATTAAATATTAATAATAAATAAAAAATTTTAGGATAAAGATTTGGAATTGATAATTAAACAATATAATTGTGATGGTGAAATTTGTATATCTATGTTATTTTCTATTTAATTTTGAGCTTATTTTAAGGGAAGTGCTTTGATACATAGACATATTGACAAATAGCCTAATCTTGTGTAAAATTAGGGCCCTGTTGATGATGATTGTTAGTCATAACAACATGCATAAAAATTTGCACAACAAACTTTTATTATCTTGAAAAGTATGGTCAATTTAGAACAAATTGATGACTCTAAGGCTCTGTTGATCAGGTCATGATCTTCTGACATTACTCAGAGGTTGATGTGACATGTTGTTTCCCTTTTCAAGGGGTCTTACGTTGTTTAGATGATTGGTTTTGTATCTGTTTCTTGTAAATTCACTTCACAAACGAGGTTATTTCTACTATGCTCCACAAATTATGGTTGTATTCATAAGTTTGATCAATTCTTTTGAGCACTAAGTATTTAATCAAATGATGTGCCTACAAGTTGATATTTATATGTATATCATTAATTAGTACATCTATATTTGCATGATATTTATCATTTTGACATGCTTTTACTCAAAACATGCTTTGTATTTTCAATTATTTACGAGTTATAGGCATATTTCATGTTTATTTGCTTTAGATTGTATGTTATTTGCAATTATGAAGGTGATTTGCAATGAAATTCAAGAAAAATTAAAGAAATACTTCTAAATTTGGTGAATCTTTAGCTATTGAATCACATACATTCTAGATATAGTTATGAAGAGAAGAAATCAAACCATAATTTCACTAGGATGTTCCATAGCTAGGTATGGTTGATGCTAACTTCAAAGGAACAAGGAATGAAAACAACATATGCAGACTGACAAGCACTCCAAGGGATGCAGCTAATCAATGTATATATCTAGATCTCATTCACTGATTACTCAAGATTTACAATAATTTGTAATCAAAACAACTTCTCTTTCATTAAGTATTCAACAAATATGTACATTCACAATAGCCTTGAAATCAGTCCTGAATGCTTCAACAGTCAAATTTTAATTAAGTTTCTAATGCATTAAAGAGTGCATTCCATCCCCTTTTATAGAATAAGGTGAGGAGGCGGTTACAAATGACCAACGGTCAAGATTTATCTATTCAGATCAACGGTCAACATCCTTCATTGACTTAGTCAATATCCGTATATGTGGCACAAGTTGCCAGCTGGCAACTATCTAGCAAGACTCATTCGCTTGCAAGTGGATCACGCATATGATTCTATTATCATGCATCTTTACATACTCTTCATCTCCTTCTTCTTCTTCACTTTCCTCTTCTTCATCATTTTCTGCATCATCATCATCTTCATTATCACTATCACTTCGGTGCAGATCATCTCCTATATGTACTTTTATAGTTGCCCTGATGGATTCATATGACTGTACTACTCTATCAATCTCACCTCCATCCTAGACCTTGGCCTTTATCACTGCATGCCTGTCAGAATAAAATTTTGCTTGAAGTGCATCCATCTTAGTCTTCCTACTATTCAATGTTTCATTATATGTTTCTACCTTGACCTTCATCCTCATGGATTTATTTATCACCTCTTCTGTCAAATGGTGTAGGGGATCCTCTACAGCTTGTTTAAAGTTATCGTGGAAAGTCTGAATAGCAAAATCAACATCTTGATTTTCTATCTTCCCTTCTACCTTTCCTTCCAGTGTCTCTAGGGTTTCTGCTTCTTGTGCCATTAGATTATGCAATTTGACACTTATGTCCCTGAGTTTACCACTGCATCTCTTCAAAATGTCACATTCAAATCCAGTGTCTTCATACCAAATACCGAGTAGCTGGGAGGTATTATTATCCAGTATGTTGTTACTTATAAGTATTTGTATGTCAATTCTCTTCATTTCACTCAAAGCATCTAGGTGCTTCTCCAATTTGAATGATCTCCTGCCTACCTCATTTTGTAGCTTATCCACCTTTCTTTTTAAAGCACTAAGAGAATTCCACCTCTCTAAGGAGGTCTTCACAACTTCCTCAACATAAAAAAATAGAAGACATGAACCATTTGTCCATTAGTTGTGCCTTATGCTTCATCATATTCAATCCTGTAGCCTCTTCTTGTGATATAATGGTTAATAGAGTGGCTGGACTGACAAGTGTATGCTTAGGATCAATTAATCCTTTAATAAAAGAATGCAACTGAGCAATGTGCTCTTTATGTTTCTTATTCTTTTCCTTTTCTCTTTTTACCCTTTGGGTCAAAGAATCAATAATATCCTTAACTTCCTGACCTTCTTGGTCCTCATTTGCAAAACCTAGATCAATATAAGTGATCTGAAATTCTTCAAGGCCTATTTTGCCTTTCTCTTTCTCGACTGTAGGTAAGGCTACTTATGCTATTCTCCTACCTTTAGTAGGGTCTATTCTTATTGCAAATGTCAGCCTTGCCTTTCTTCTTCCAGCAATAATGTAGAAACATCAAAATCCTGCACTTCATCAACCTATTGCACATTTACCTCTTGTTGCAACCAATGAGGAACATCACCTTTGGGATTTTGATGATCATCCTCCTTACTTCAAGTATCTTGGGACTTTGTATCAGGCCCTGCCCTGAATGGTGAATTTTCTTTTCTTATTTCTTGCTCATGTACATTCTCATGAGGGGATTTCTGTTGATATACCTCCTGTTGAGGGATCTCATTATGAGGTGCAAGATTTTGTAAAGTATGCGTACCTTGATCTTGCACCTCCTCTTGTAGATTCTCCTCAGGAGCTTCTTAAGCTTTTTCCTTTTGCTCATCTTGTGGTACATTGGTCTCTTGAGAAGACTGTGTATTCTGACCTTGGGGATTACCTAGATCACCCTTAGTCACCTTTTCTGTTTCTTTCTCTGGACCTCCACCTTGTGATAAACTCTGTTCTTCACCCTTAGATGCACTAGTCTAATCTAAGTTTACCTCTTTTTTAGATGACTTCTCTTCTAATCCAGGATTACCTTGATTACCTCTTTCATCATGCGGTGAGGAAAGGCCTTGGTCCTGATCAGCACCTTTGTCTGACACATCCTAATCACCTTTATTCTGAAGTTGTGCCTCTGATTGTCCTTGATCCGTATGCATTGTATTCTCAGCCTTTTCTTGTTCCCAAGGCTGATCCTTGTCTTTATTCAGACTCACATCACCCTGGTAGGTTAGATCTATTGCCACAGGATTGGTAACCTGCTCTACCAAATTAGATAGCCCTATCTATTGGGCTACCTCTTCAGGGTTATCTTGCTCTATTTCATCCATTTCATCCTTCTCTTGGCTAGTCATCTTTTGAGCCATTGGGGTCCCACGAGGGGTCATCTTAGTATTTACAACTAAGGTCTCCATATGCTGAGCAACCACATCTTGAACTACTTCATCATTAGATAACTCAACAGTATTATCAAGTGGAAAGGGGGACTCTTTACCTCCCATATGCATTTCTTTTTCTTTTTGCTCTTCCATCTTCTTAGTCTTAAACTAAATTATTTCAAGGATGGGGACCTCACGCTGTAGTTCTCTCCTGAAAGTCAAATCACCCATACCTCTTAACATGATGGGGTTAGTGCTAACATTTCCCCTCATAGCTGTCCTTTGTTTCTTTGGTGGAGGTGTTTGTTGCATCTTATTTCTTTTCTTACTAGTTATCAACATGTCATCATCCCCAAGTGCCCTATCCAACTGCTCTTCTTCCAAGAGGTTCTCTTCCTCTGGTTCATCATACCAAGGCTCATTTTCCATTTGTCTCTCTGTAACCTCAGGAACATGTTTTATTATACTCTTGGTTTTCTTCTTATCAGGGGGTGGTTGCGATGTAGATGTATGTGCAGATGCTGATGCCCCATCACCCATTGTGAAAGTCTCTTAACAATCATCCCTTGCTGTCAGGAGCAACCTTCTTACCCTTGGTTGGTGGCTTTTTTCCCTCAATAGGTAATCTTTCTCCATTAGATTTCCTCTTTTCAATGAGAAAATCATCATATTCTTCATCTGATAGCTCCTGTCTTTTCTTCTTATTATCAACTGTAAGGGCCATGCCCTTCTTCTTCAGTTTAGTGACCTCAGTACTTACCTAACTCTGTGTCAGTTGGAGGGCCCCTTTCATTATTTGATCCAATGAGGTTTCTTCTGGCAGTGTCAGATCAGGAGCTAAGATGGTATCATTATACACCTTCTTATCTTCATATTCACTTGACATTACTTTTCCATCATCATCATCATGCAACTATGTAGGCACTAGAATGTAGTCAAAGGTCAAGATTTGGTTGAGAGTGAGTCTTTGATAAGTTCTTCTTCTGACCTCTATCTCATCATTACAATCAGTCCAATAGTCTTCAAGATGCTTTTGATGTCTTGGTTTCCCCAATAACTTATGCATTCTGCCATATGGGTCATATGACCTAGCTATAGAAAATGGTTGCAGGTGCATGAGCTTCAATCCTCCAATAGCATCCTTAATGCTTTGTTTGTCAAGACATAAATACCAGCCCATGTATACTGGGAACAATACATGAGGAGTCTTTTTTTGCTCTATGTGAGCTTCAACTGAAGTAGATACTTGTCTAACAAACTCCATCAATATGACCCTATCAGTGGGGTATCTTGGCAACATGAGAGGTTGCCCATCAAATCCTTCTACTCTTATGTATGAGAAGGTGGGGAATTGGATAAACCAAGCCCCATGCTTATAGATAATGGCCTGAGCCTCCATGCTCAATCTCTTAGTTCTATCTTCCTCCATGGTTCTGACTAAATGCATTGAAAATGAGTCATTTACCAACTTATAGTCTCGGAGGTATGCTCTTCTCTGTAATTGTGGGTAAAGGTCCCAAATGTTCACATCCCCGGTGCTGTTTCCAACCTTGCCCATTGTTTGCAAGGCATTAAATGTTCCTCAAAAAGCACAGACATATACAACATAGGAGGTCATATGGAATATACAAGCTTTACCAATCAGGTTTCTCATCCCCTCATCTAAGCAATCACTGATGATCTTGGCCCAGAAAGGCTTGTTGTCTGAATATAGTACCATCTGAATGATTCCATACATCTAATTCTCAAAGTTGCCAGCATGCTGCCAGCCGGTCATCCTACTCAACAAGGCAATCATATATTGATATTCCTCATCAAAGTCAAATTTTTATAAGTAAACTGGTAACTTGACAGAAGCTGTGTATGTACTGTTCTTGGCCCTCCATTGATACATGATCTTCCTGGCCTCTTTCTTATTATTGTTATATTCTTTCTTCAGCTTACCTAGGTTCACACTAACCACTTTATTCCCCACAGGTAGATTAAATGCAATAGTGATGCCCTTGATTGAAAAGTCTGCATACAGTCTGCCATGCTTTTCTACTCTTCTACTCTTAGGGTTATAACTTCTAGCACATTCCAACACTAGCTCGGTGGCCTCCATGGAATATGGAAATCTAGCTGAGTGCCACCTACCAGTTCTGAATATCCTATCCAATATAGGATTATCCGTATCATCATCTAATCTCCTTGACCATGCATCCAACTCTATTTTCCCTTGATGTGTATCATCTATCACATCATATCTGAATCCTACTCGCTCAGGCTGTTCAAACATGGATTTCAAGAACTTGGAGTCAGATCTGTTCCTCCTGACCTCCATTAAATCTTGCAATAAAAATATGCATTCTTACCCTAGGGTTTTTTGCATGGAAAGCTCAAAGATATCAGGCATTTCATGATCATTATTCAACATTTCCATGTATTCGATGCATCATGGGTCATTATACATATTAACCTAATAAAAACTATTTACTTGGTATTTTACAGTAAATGACAACGGAGAGGGTTTTAACTTACTTACCTGATATTCGCTTTTCCTCTTTTTGATTATATGACTGATAACAGGAAAGATGCAGATATGAAGTGTCGACTGTTCTGTTTCGTTATGTTATGTTGAGTGTCACATTCTACATGTAGATAACTGGGAGGCATTTGACTTTTAGAGCTCTGTAGATTTCAAATGTCGCAAAGTGAATGTAAATAATTCCTAAATTTTACTTTTAAATCGATCAATAGGACAAATTAGGGTATGTATGCACTATTTTTTATTGAATCCATTGATCATCCACATGAAGTTCATAGATGCTGCCAAGTGTTGTATTTGTATTTGAAACCAACAGGGATCCACCTACCTTTTGGCCTGCATTTAATGCCAGTGGGTGATCTTTCAAAGAATAGGGGTATTTAAAAATATGACCCCTAACAGAAAATATTACCCCCCCTCTGCGTGGGATAATCGTTTATTAAAGATGAGGGTGATATGGTGAACCTTTGACTATTAAGCCAGATTGGGTCATAAAGTTAAAGATTAGGGATATTCGAAAATATTCAGGTCTTTCAGTAATCGTAGATATTCCCCCACTCGGTGAATACATGGGTAAAGTCATCATCATATGGACTTCAGCAATTATTTGCAAAAGATGACGTCATGGTCATTTTTCTATAGTGAGGGATAATTCAAAATGTGACCTGCTTGGGGATAATCATGATGACATCATCGTACCATCCTATGTTCTTTGTTATCAGGTTATGATGACATCATCCTCATATTGAGAAATATGATGGATGCTTAGAAATATGACCCTCCGTGGGTCGGGTGCAATGATTACGTCATCATCGAGGTGATCTCTTTTATTTGTTGGCACTGAATGACATCATCTTCATATTTGCGCAAGGTGATATTTGCGAAGGGGTGATATTTTTAAGATGACGGATATTAGGAAATATGACCCCCTCGCAAATACATGAGGTTTATGATGGGTAAATACTCATCTTTATTTAAATTTGACGTTCGCCTGTCGGGATTGAATGGACACTGGGTGATTTTTCTAAGTCAGGGTCATCTAAACAAATATGACTGATATTTAGAAATATGACCTGTGCAGATGAAATATCAAGGTTGATTGATCTTTGACTCTACACAACTTTCTATCCTTAAATAATATGAGGGTGATTCAAAAGGCAAACTTGCTTAGAATTTTGTACTCTTCCCAACTATGAGGTTTATGATAGAAAATGCTAACTTGGACAACTGACCTCTCTTTGTGATGCACATGCATTAGCAAAGGTGACACACATGCATTAGCAAAATGGGGTGTGTTGTGTAGCCACACAACAACTTGCCACCAAAGAAGACAACCAAATTCAAATGATTCAAGTGATGGGATCACATTCTAACATAGTATTTTAACTCTTTCTGAGCATAAGTATTATGACCTTTCTGAATGATATAATGTTCATTATTGCAATAATGCTAGCAAGGGATCAAGTGTGTGCAAATGATTAATTATCCTCATTTTGAAAGTAAGTTGAAAACATGAGTAACTGGTGTTAAGCTACATATTTTGGGTTCATCCCTCATAGCCAACTGGGATAGGGCCTTGTTGCTAGCAGGCATCCATAGCCCCAATAAGGTTATCTATACAATCCCCCTCAGTAGAACCCCACTGCCAACAGGCATCCATAGCCCCGGTAGAGTTACTTAGATGGCCTAATTTTATTATTTTGGATTTTCAATATTTATCTCTTTTTGTTCATATGATATCATCGTCTAAGCTCAATATGCAAGGTGTGATCACTTGCTGATTTAGGTTGGAGATTGTAATGGTAGCAAAGGAGTCCCTTTAGATTTTTCACTTAACACCTATACTGATGTGTTCAACAAACCCAAGGTTGTTAGGTGAGTCATTGTGAAAATCTCTTTAATTAAGAAAAGTCACCATGATGAAAAGGATATCACAAACCTGATCAAAGATACTCCTCAAAATGAGTCATAACCTCTATAGGAATTTGTTCTCATCACTTGAATCCTAACAATTTGGTTGGTTTCTTAGGGTGATAAGCTGCATCATCATGACTAACCAAAACAAAGACTCAACAAAACAAACAAACACACACACAAACAAAACAAAACTGTAAAAACAACTATACAATATGCACACTATGACACAAATGACTTACATGATCCTGTTTCAGGCTTGGAAGTAATGTTTGAGGAACTACCCATTAATTGGTAATGGAACATCCTCACTGGTTAGAGTCTTAACTCTGTAGGTACTATCTCTTAGAATTTCTAAAATTTGAAAAGGACCTATCCAAAGTTTTTCAAATTTACCATAGTCACCTTTTCTTTCATGTGCTTTATCCCACACAAGGACTAGATCTAAAATCCTAACAGATTTAACTCTTGCTCTTTTATCAAACCAACGTTTGACAATAGCCTGATGTTTAGTAAACTGATTGATGGCTCTATTTCTTTTCTCTTCTAAATACATGAGCTGAAGTAACATAACTTCTTGTTTATTGTCTATGCCTAGATATTCTTGCGTGAATTGCAATTTGGGGATCTTTAGGTTAACAGGGAGGATTGGGTCCACCCCATACACTAACTGATAAGGAGAATTTCCTAATGCTGCCTTCATCCTAGTTCTATCCACCCACAAGGCATACTTTAATAGGGTATTCCACTCCCTAGGGTTCTTCTCTATCAATTTCTTTATGATATTCAATAAGTTCTTATTTGTGGACTCTGCTAGTCCATTCCCTTGACGATAGTAATTTGAGGAGAATTTTAAGATAACCCCATGATCAAAAGCCCAACTAGATAGTTTTAGTGATGCAAAAGCAGGTCCATTATCACATACCAAAGCATAAGGAATTCCATACTTGGTCACTATATTGCTTTCCAAGAACTTGATCACATCATCTGCATTACATGTCTTACTGTTGACTACTTCAGTCCACCTGGTACAATAATCAGTGATAGTCAAGACATACCTATGGCCTAAAGATGATGGAGGATTGATGGGTCCTATGAAATTCATGCCCCATTGAGCAAATGGCCGCATCTCTATCACTGGTTGCAGGGGTTGAGTGGCATATCTTTCTCTATTAGCTACAACCTAACATGTATGACAACATTTAATATGTTCAATAGTGTCTTTGAAGATAGTGGGCCAATAGTATCCTGCTCTCAGGATAGCATGAGCAGTAGCTAATGGTGATCCATGTGCAGTTCCAAACTTATCATGTAATTCTACTAACACTTTATCTGCTTCTTTCCTTTCTAGGCATCTAAGATATATTCCTTCATAGTTCCTTTTGAAAAGGATCCCTCCTTTTATCATATGCTTTTGTGATCTTATTTTCAGGGCTCTCCTCTATGAGGCCTGCAATTTTGATGGGCATCTCCTAGTAATCAAAACATGCCTAATGTTTGAATACCATTCTTCAATTTCTCTAGTGTTTATTACATATTGTTGGCTCATGATGTTAGGATCAATTTCTTATATCATCTGGCTCAAAGCTTGTCCTCTTACTAACTTCACAGGTGTTATGTCCATATCATATTCTTGGAGGACTGTTATCCATTATCCCTCTTCTCACTAGGCTCACTTTGCATTAGGAGCATTTTCACTGCTGCATCTGGTACTACAACAATTATTTTACTTCTCAAAATGTAGTGTCTGAACTTCTTGACTGCTTGGACTAGAGCAAGAGCATGTCTCTCAACATCCATGTATCGAAGCTCTACATCCTTGAATGGGTAGCTCATGAAAGCTATAGGCTTTTTTTCTTTAGCCTCATTTCTTTGTGTTAATACTGCTGCTGAGGTATGCTCTGAAGAAAATGAATATATGTAAAAATCTCTTGTATAATCTAGACTGATCAGAACAGGGGCATCAGATATAGCTTTCTTGATATCTTCAAAATCTGCTCTAGCTTTAGGAGTCCACTCAATTTTGGCATCCTTCTTGAGCATTGCATTCAATGGCCTGACAATCTCTGCAAAACTAGTAATGAATTTCCTAACAAAATTTATCTTTCCAAAATAGAATTTAAGCTCCTTCTTGCTTCCAGGTAACTGTAGCTTCATGATTCATTCTACTCTTGCAGGGTCAATGATGATCCCATTTTTTGTTATCAAATGGCCTAGTAACTTACTTGTGGTTACTTTGAATATGCATTTCTTGGGATTCAAGGATATGCCATATTGTTCACACTTTTTGAGCACACTTATGAGGTTTTCTATGTGATCATCCCTCTTCTTTGAAAAGACTATCAAGTCATCCATATATATGACTATGCACTTACCAATTAGACCCCTGAAAGCTATATCCATTGCTCATTGAAAGGTGGTTCTAGCATTTATTAATCTAAAAGGCAGGTGCCTATAGGCAAATATACCCCACTTAGTGGTGAATGCAGTTTTCAATCTATCTATTTTATCTACCATCACCTGGTTATAACGTGAGAAACTATCCAAGAATGACATCATCTGTGCACCATTTACTATTTATAGAACTTCATCTAGTGAAGGTAAAGGATAGTTATCTTTTTCAGAAGCTCTATTCAGATTTCCAAAGTCTACACATAACCTGATATCACCAATTTTCTTTCTCACAGGAACCAAGTTGGCCACCCATGTGGAGTGTCTCACTGGGAATATGATCCTGGCATTAAGCAGTTTCTTTACTTCTTCAAAGATGATGGGTTCTAACAAGGCATTAACAGGTCTTTGTTTTTGTCTAAAAGGCTTGACATTTGGTTTCAATGGTATAGTATGGGTTATGATTGAGGTATCATAAGTCTTCAACTCATCATAGGTCCAGGCGATAACATGGATGTAATCCTTAAGTGCTTGGGTTATCCCTACCAATCAGGACATTCCTTTTTTCTTCGTTTTGTCCTATGTTGACTGGTGAATATTCTCCTCCATTAGTCCTTGGAAGATCTTTCTGTTTTAGCATATTGTCTATATCAAATGCTCTTTCTAATTCTATCATCCCCTTGGGAATCATGTTACTAGGTAGATCCATGATCTCTTCTTCTTCCCAAGTATGATCTACATTTCTTTCATCTATGATCTGTGCATCAAACACATCTCTGTTTGATATAAAATCCAAAATGTGCTGGTCATCATCAAACACTTGGAGATTGGTGACATTATCTGGTACATAAGGTACTGATATTAATTCAACTAAAAACTTCTTCAAACCAGATATAGATAATGGCTCCAAAGTACTTGCAGCTTGAGCCAAGGCATCTGCTCTGTGATTTATTTCTCTAGGCACATGGGTGATGTTGAATGCATCAAAGTCTTCTATCAAATCCCATACCATGTGTCTGTAATTAGATAACCTTTTGTAATTGCAAGAGTATATACCTCTTACTTGTCTTACCACCAATTCTGAGTCTCCATAGACATGCAGAATCTTTACTTTTTTCTTGAGTACAAACAATATCCCATGAGTTAAAGATTCATACTTTGTCACATTATTTATGCATGGAATTGTAATCTATATGCTGCTAAATAAGATTTTCCAACTGGATCAATGAGATCTATTCCTATTCTAGCTCCTTGTTTTGACTTAGATCCATCAAACCTAAGAATCCATGGCTTATCTTTAGTTAAAGGCTTGTCAGGACCTTCTCTTTTCTTTTTAGCTCTGGTGGCTACACCACCTGATATCCATTTTAGTTTTGGTGACTCATTCTTCTCTACTTTCACTTTCTCTGACCGATGTGAAGTTGATACTTGTTTTCTTTCCTTATTATCAAGAGAATAATCCTTTGAATGAAGCATATCTTGCTTTTTCAAAATGTGCAAGTATAATGAGCAAGTAGTCTCTGAATGTGGTGCTTCATGTAACCTACACCAACCTTCAATTAAAGCATTATGTGGAGGAGTATGCTGTAGCAACATCTTCTCAATTTGTTTTGATAAAAACTCCTCAAACTTGGTCAAATTACTCCCTTTATCTTCATCAGATACTTCATAATTTGATTCAATCAAATAATCAGTCCCTAGGGTGATATTTCTCTCATCCTTGGAAATGCTCCCAATATTTATCAGGATCTCCTTTGAATTATGAATATAACTTTCATCCTGATATGTACTTTCTTCTATATTTGCAAATGATGAACAAGAGTTAGTATCACTATGACTATCTGTATGACTTACTTCCAGTGATGACAATTGATGACAATTCTTTCTCACTACATGTCTGTTCCAGCTCCATCATGTGTAAACAAGCATCACAAGTTTTTTCAAAATGTGCCTCATCATGTAACCTGCACCATCCTTCAATCAAAACATCTTCATTAGACATATTTAATATTCGACAACGTTGCATCTTTTTGGATAAATACAATTCAAAGTTCTTAAAATGATCTACTTCATTATCATCCTCTGAACTGTGGTCAGACTCAATAATCACCCTATCATCTTGGTGGTTATCCTTATCAACATGAATATCATACATAAAGATCTCCTCTATCTTGACTGTTTGGGGTCTGATGGTATAAACTCCAGGTTCAATATCCACATACATGATCTCATTAGTTTTATTATATTCAGTGATCACATGTTTCAATGCAAGGTTTGGCATCTATCCTAATCTGATTAGGAATCCCTTTCCAAGGTAGTCACATGCGACTGAAATCAGTGGACATGCATCCATTAAGTGTCTTTGACCAATCCCTGCTAAGCAACATTCCGTATGTATCAGGGATATCTACTACTTGGATATCAATGTAGTATTGAATCCTTGGATCTGATGCTAATTGCATATGAATGTGAGTTAACTCTCCTACAACACTCACCTCATTCTTATCTGTGTCCCCTTCTTTAGTGACTTGGCAGGATGTAACCCTAAGGCATTACATATGGACAATAGAATTACGTTAGTTGATGCACCTGAATCCACTAAGCAATTATGTAAATTCTTACTGAACATCCTTATGGTAAGGAGAAATGGAGGTGACTTAGTCTTATCCCTATAAAGGGTCATATGTGAAGTTTCAACATCTTAAATAGTAGCTGAAGTTTTGTGTTTAACATTAGTTTCCTTAGCTACATGATTTTATTCAAAGTTTGGTTTGAATTAAGGGGATTGTTATCCTCTTTTGGTGTAGGGTCATCTAAGGATTTCATGAATGCATTTTTAATAGCTAGGGTTTTAAGTAATCCTAACAATGACAAACTGATTTTGATCTTTTTCATTTCATCTGCTAAGTAGGTAACCAATTTATCAGACTCAGGAGGCTGATTATTAGCTTTTGCCATTGCATTTTATGGTGCTAAGTATTGAGAATTAACCTTAGGAAATCCAGGGTTATTACTTACCTTTGGATCAAGAGGAGTATTAAAATTGTTTGGAGGCAAAGATGTGGTCAAGGGACCAGAAGGTCTATTTGAATTATTCCTGAGGTTGTAATTGTGTCTACCCTGATATTGCTATTGATAAGCATGTACTTCCTCATGTTCAACTGATGGTTCATTCTCATCCTCAAAAGGAAAAAAACATAATTTGTTTCAAAAGCCATGGTTGACTCTTCACATGCTAGAGTATAATTCTCATGAGCTAAAGTTACTTGATGGTGAGGATGATTAGTAAAACTTTCCAATACAAAAGCAGAGTCATATCCGCAAGGGACAATTTTGTTTCCTTGAACAAAGGGAGGGTTATCTGTAGTATTTGATACCTCATCTTGAAAGATACTGGCTACTATCCTAAATTGAGGACAATCTAACTTAGCATGAGCATTGGTGTTATGTATCCTACACCAGTTTGTAAGAGCTGCTTCTGCTAGGTTCACCCTAGTGGTTTGCTTAGGTTCACTAGGAGGCTGATTATCTAAGGGTGATGGCAAGGAACCATTGTTTGGCCTAGTGTTCCACACTCTAAGCTATCTAGGGGCATTATTATTAGCACTGTTGTCATTTTTATTGTTGTAGTTCCTATTGTTGTTATATCCCCTATCAAGATATCCTGATTTGTCATTGTTATATCCTCTATTTTGATTTGGTTGAGAATAGAAATTTTGACTTTTCAAATGAGTGATTTTAGTTGTCACTTTTCTCAACTATGCTAATATCTCTTTAATTTCTTCCTTCTCTTCCTAAACTTTGGCTACTACATTCTCTGTTTGAGGTTTGAAAAAGGAAGAACCATTGTTATTATTCTATCCTACATCATGAGGTACCTATTTATGTCCTAGATATTGTACTATTTGGCCATTTCCATTTGGAGTGGCATAATGCTAAGTGGAGGTACTTGTAATGGACTTGGCATTGCAGCTAGAGGCATCATAAATCCATTGGTCTGCTATTGAGCAGGGTATGCGGGGTATGCAGGATGTGTAGGGAAGGCAATATTAGGTGTTGGAGCAAGGATTAGTTGCTGATTGACTTTTATAGCTTCGTCAAAGCTCCTGCCACAGTTGTGACATTAGGATGTGTCCTCCTTATGAACATAGAGGTTAAGGGATCTAAGATTGAATAGTATATACTCCTAGTAGCTTCATCTACTACATTATAAGGAGCAACTAGCTTTGAAAGCATCTTTTGAAATCTAGCATTAAAGTTAGCAATAGGCTCTCCTTCAAATCATTTGATTGTGGCAAATATGTGATAATTCATTGAAGGATCTATAGGTATCTTAAATCTATCTTTGAATGCTTTCTCCAAGGTAGCCCATGAACCAACTAAACCTTGACCAAGACTGATATACCAATTATATGCTTCTTCTCCTAAGGAAAATAGAAATAATCTGCATACCACATCTTGATGTTCAATCCTTGCTCTACAACAAGCTTCCTTGAATGTTCTGAAGTGATCATCAGCATCCTGATATGGATGATATTTAGGACAAATCTTATCAGGATTTTTAGGTAAAGGATGATATGCATTGAAGGTCAAAGGTGACTCTGTAAAAAAGAACAACATTGTGACAAGTGGTGGTTGGACTTAAGGGGTAACAAGTGGTCCTGTAGGTGTTTACAATTTAGTAGGGGTTATTAGAGTATTTCCTGGTGAAGATTCTGATGTACTAGAACTAGGAGTGTAATGAATGTCTATAGTTCTAGGTCTAAATCCATGGATAGGCAGTTCCTCAAAAAGTCCACCTGATCTGGACCTGGTATTTGGCCTGTGAGCTAGGATTTTGATAATTTGTGAAAATTTGACTTAGTTTTCTATAAATATCAATTGAACTGACCAAACAAAAGAGATATTTATGATCAAAATCTAAAACTGACTGGATATTTATGCAATATTTGCATGAAACCTGTAAATATGAGCAGGTACCAGACTTTTGGACCCTGATATTAGGATATCAAGAAAGACAATCAAATTACAACAAAGGTTCAGCAAGAGGACCTGAACAACAACTCAATTTTCAAAGATTGCAAGAATTGATTGTAAAGTTTGAGATATCTATGCTCAATTCTGAAAGATTTATGATGAACAAACATGAAAGAATATAGAACAAGCAAATCTTTGCAAGAACACTCAAAGCATGAACAATTGTAATGAGCTTTGAGAAGATTACCTCATTTCTAACACAGGAAAATGCAAATACAACTGACTCACCTTCCAAATGAGAAAGAAGGCCCTCCTTCTAGCACCAATTTATGTTGATGATGATTGTTAGTCATAACAACATGCATAAAAATTTGCACAACAAACCTTTATTATCTTGAAAAGTACAGTCAATTTGGAAGAAATTGATGACTCCAAGGCTCCATTGATCAGGTCATGATCTTCTGACATTACTCAAAGGTTGATGTGACATGTTGTTTCCCATTTCAAGGGGTCTTACATTGTTTAGATGATCGGTTTTGTATCTATTTCTTGTAAATTCACTTCACAAATGAGGTTATTTCTACTATGCTCCATTGATTATGGTTGTATTCATAAGTTTGATCAATTCTTCTGAGTATTTACTGTCATGAACATGTATATACTTCTGCATTAAGTATTTAATCAAATGATGTGCCTACAAGCTAATATTTATATGTATATCATTGATGTACATCTGTATTTGCATGATATTTATCATTTTGACATGCTTTTACTCAAAATATGCTCTGTATTTTCAATTATTTATGAGTTATAGGCATATTTCATGTTTATTTGCTTTAAATTATATGTTATTTGCAATTATGAAGGTGATTTGCAATGAAATTCAAGAGAATTTAAAGAAATACTTCTAAATTTGGTGAACCTTTAGCTATTGAGTCACATACATTCTAGATACAATCATGAAGAGAAGAAATCAAACCATAATTTCACCAAGATGTTCCATAGCTAGGTATGGTTGATGCTAACTTCAAAGGAACAAGGAATGAAAACAACATACGTAGACTAACAAGCACTACAAGGGACGTGACTAATCAATGCATATATGTAGATCTCATTCACTAATTACTCAAAATTTACAATAATTTGTAATCAAAACAACTTCTCTTTCATTAAGTATTCAACAAACATGTACATTCATAATAACCTTGAAATCAGTCCTGAATGCTTCAATAATCAAATTTCAATTAAGTTTCTAATGCATTAAAGAGTGCATTCCATCCCCTTTTATAGAATAAGGTGAGGAGGTGGTTACAAATGACCAACAGTCAAGATTTATCTATTCAGATATATGGTCAACATCCTTCATTGACTTCATCAATATCTGTATATGTGGCACAAGTTGCCAGCTAACAACTATCTAGCAAGACTCATTCACTTGCAAGTGGATCATGCACATGATTCTATTAGCATGCATCTTTACTTACTCTTCATCTCCTTCTTCTTCTTCACTTTCCTCTTCTTCATCATTTTCTGCATCATCATCATCATCATCTTCATTATCACTATCACTTCGATGCAGATCATCTCCTATATGTACTTTTATAGTTGCCCTGATGGATTCATATGACTGTACTACTCTATCAATCTCACCTCCATCTTGGACCTTGGCCTTTATCATTGCATGCCTATGGGAATAAAATTTTGCTTGAAGTGCATCCATCTTAGTCTTCCTACTGTTTAATGTTTCATTATATGTTTCTTCCTTGACCTTCATCCTCGTGGATTTATTTATCACCTCTTATGTCAAATGGTGCAGGGGATCCTCTACAGCTTGTTTAAATTTATCATGGAAAGCCTGAACAACAAAATCAACATCTTGATTTTCTATCTTCCCTTCTACCTTTCCTTCCAGTGTCTCCAGGGTTTCTGCTTCTTGTGCCATTAGATTATGCAATTTGACAGTTATGTCCCTAAGTTTACCACTGCATCTCTTAAAAATGTCACATTCAAATCCACTATCTTCATAGCAAATACCAAGCAGATGGGAGGTATTATTATTCAATATGTTGTTACTTGTAAGTATTTGTATGTCAATTCTCTTCATTTCACAGCATTTAGGTGCTTCTCCAATTTGAATGATCTCCTACCTACCTCATTTTGTAGCTTATCCACCTTTCTTTTTAAAGCACTAAGAGAATTCCACCTCTCTAAGGAGGTCTTCACAACTTCCTCAACATCAAAAATAGAAGACATGAACCATTTGTCCATTAGTTGTGCCTTATGCTTCATCAAATCCAATCCTGTAGCCTTTTCTTGTGATATAATGGTTAATGGAGTGGTTGGACTGATAGGTGTATGCTTATGATCAATTAATCCTTTAATAAAAGAATGCAACTGAGCAATGTGCTCTTTATGTTTCTTATTCTTTTCCTTCTCTTTTCACCCTTTAGGGTAAAGAGTCAATAATATCCTTACCTTCCTAACCTTCTTGGTGCTCATTTACAAAACCTAGATCAATATCAATGATCTGAAATTCTTCAAGGCCTATTTTACCTTTCTCTTTCTCGACTATAGGTAAGGCTACTTTTGCTATTCTCCTACCTGTAGTAGGGTCTGTTCTTATTACAGATGTCAGCCTTGCCTTTCTTCTTGGTTTAATCATACTTCCAACAAATAATGTAGAAACATCGAAATCCTTCACTTCATCAACCTATTGCACATTTACCTCCTGTTGCAACCAATGAGGAACAATGCCTTTGGGATTTTGATGATCATCCTCCTTACTTCAAGTATCTTAGGACTCTGTATTAGGCATTGCCCTCAATGGTGAATTTTCTTTTCTTATTTCTTGCTCATGTACATTTTCATGAGGGGATTTTTGTTGATATACCTCCTTTTGAGGGATCTCATTCTAAGGTGCAAGATTTTGTAAAGTATGCATACCTTGATCTTGCACCTCCTCTTGTAGATTCTCCTTAGGAGATTCTTGAGCTTTTTCCTTTTGCTCATCTTGTGGTACATTGGTCTCTTGAGAAGACTGTGTATTTTGACCTTGGGGATCACCTAGATCACCCTCAGTCACCTTTTCTGTTTCTTTCTCTGGACCTCCACCTTGTGATAAACTCTGTTCTTCATCCTTAGATGTACTAGTCTCATCCAAGTTTACCTCTTTTTTAGATGACTTCTCTTCTAATCTAGGACTACCTAGATTACCTCTTTCATCATGTGGCAAGGAAAGGCCTTTGTCCTGATCAGCGGCTTTGTCTAGCGCATCTTGATCACCTTTATTCTAGAGTTGTGCCTCTGATTGTCCTTGATCTTTGGGTGCATTGCCCTGATCTGTATGCATTGTATTCTCAACCTCTTCTTGTTCCCAAGGCTGATCCTTGTCTTTATTCAAGCTCACATCACCCTGGTAGGTTAGATCTATTGCTATAGGACTGGTAACCTGCTCTACCAAATTAGCTAGCCCTATCCGTTGGGCTACCTCTTTAGGGTTATCTTGCTCTATCTCATCCATTTCATCCCTCTCTTGGCTAGTCATATTTTGAGCCATTGGGGTCCCATGAGGGGTCATCTTAGTATTTGCATCTAAGGTCTCCATATGCTGAGAAGCCACATCTTGAACTACTTCATCATTAGATAACTCAACAATATTATCAAGTGGAAGGGGGGACTCTTTACCTCCCATATGCATTTCTTTTTCTTTCTGCTCTTCCATCTTCTTAGTCTTAAACTAAATTATTTCAGTGATGGGGACCTTGTGCTGTAGTTCTCTCCTGAAAGTCAAACCACCCATACCTCTTAACATGATGGGGTCAGTGCTAACATTTCCCTTCAGAGCTATCCTTTTTTTCTTTAGTGGAGGTGTTTGTTGCATCTTCTTTCTTTTCTTACTAGTTATCAACAGGTCATCATCAACAAGTGCCCTATCCAATTGCTCTTCTTCCAAGAGGTTCTCTTCCTTTGGTTCATCGTGCCAAGGCTCATTTTCCATTTGTCTCTCTGTAACCTCAGGAACAGGTTTTATTATCCTCTTGGTTTTCTGTCTATCAGGGGGTGGTTGCGATGTAGATGCATGTGTAGATGCTGATGCCACATCACCCTTTGGTGAAAGTCTTTTAATAATCACCCCCTACTATTCAGGAGTAGCCTTCTTACCCTTTCTTGGTGGCTTTTGTTCCTTAGCAAGTAATCTTTCTCCATTAGATTTTCTCTTTTCAATGAGAAAATCATCATATTCTTCATCTGATAGCTCCTATCTTTTCTTCTTATTGTCAACTTAAAGGGCCATGCCCTTCTTCTTTAGTTTAGTGACCTCAACACTTACCCAACTCTGTGTCAGTTAGAGGACCCCTTTCATTATTTGATCCAATGAGGTTTCTTCTGGCAGTGTTAGATCATGAGCTGAGATGCTGTCATTATACACCTTCTTATCTTCATATCCACTTGATATTATTTTTCCATCATCATCATGCAACTGTGCAGGAACTAGAATGCAGTCAAAGGTTTGGATCTAGTTGAGAGTGAGTCTTTGATAAGTTCTTCTTCCAACTTCTGCCTTGTCATCACAATTAGTCCAATAGTGTTCAAGATGCTTTTGATGTATTGGTTTCCCCAATAACTTCTGCATTCAACCATGTGGGTCATATGACCTAGCTATAGAAAATGGCTGCAGGTGCATGAGCTTCAATCCTCCAATAGCATCCTTAATTATTTGTCTGTTAGGGCATAAATACCATCCCATGTATACTAGGAACAATACAGAAGGAATATTTTTCTGCTCTATGTGAGCTTCAACTAAAGTAGATACTTATCTAACAAACTCCATCAATATGACCCTATCAGTGGGGTATCTTGCAACATGAGAGGTTGCCCATCAAATCCTTCTACTCTTATGTATGAGAAGGTGGGGAATTGGATAAACCAAGCCCCATGCTTATAGCTAATGGCCTAAGCCTCCATGCTCAATCTCTTAGTTCTGTCTTCCTCCATGGTTCTGACTAAATGCATTGAAAATGAGTCATTTACCAGCTTATAGTCTTGGAGGTATGCTCTTCTCTGTAATTGTGA
This sequence comes from Cunninghamia lanceolata, assembly GCA_027924645.1. Lineage (NCBI taxonomy): Eukaryota > Viridiplantae > Streptophyta > Pinopsida > Cupressales > Cupressaceae > Cunninghamia > Cunninghamia lanceolata. The sequence continues at coordinate 2,706,969 of BSBN01000752.1, read as the reverse complement.
GTAATGGTCCCAAATATTCACATCCCCGGTGTTGTTTCCAACCTTACCCACTATTTGCAAGACATTAAATGTTCCTTAGAAAGTACAGGCATATACAACATAGGAGCACATATGGAATATACAAGCTTTACCACCCAGTTTTCTCATCCCCTCATCTAAGCAATCACTGATGATCTTGGCCCAGAGAGGCTTGTTGTCTGAATATAGACCCATCTAGATGATTCCATACATCCAATTCTCAAAGTTGCTAGCATGCTGCCTACTGGTCATCCTACTCAACAGGGCAATCATATATTGATATTCCTCATCAAAGTCATATTTGTATAAGTAAATTGGTAACTTGGCGAAAGCTATGTATATATTGTTCTTGGCCCTCCATTGATACATGATCTTCCTGGCCTCTTTCTTATTATTGTTATATTCTTTCTTCAGCTTACCCAGGTTCACACTAACCACTTTATTCCCCGCAGGTAGATTGAATGCAGCAGTGATGCACTTGATTGAAAAGTCTGCGTACACTCTGCCATGCTTTTATGCTCTTCTACTCTTAGGGTTATAATTTCTAGCACATTCCACCACTGGCTCAGTGGCCTCCATGGCATATGGAAATCTGGTTGCTTGCCACATACTAGTTGTGAATATCCTATCCAATATAGGATTATCAGTATCATCGTCTAATCTCCTTGACGATGCATCCAACTCTATTTTCCCTTGATGTGTATCATCTATCACACCGTGTCTGAATCATACTCCCACAAGTTGTACAAACATGGGTTTCAAAAACTTGAAGTCAGATCTGTTCCTCCTGACCTCCATTAAATCTTACAATAAAAATATGCATTCTTACCCTAGGGTTTTTTTTATGGGAAGCTCAAAGATATCATGCATTTCATGATCATTATTCAACAATTCCATTTATTCCATGCATCATGGGTGATCATGCAGATTAACCTAATAAAAAGCATTTACTTGGTATTTTGCAGTAAATGACAATGGAGAGGGTTTTAACTTACCTGATATTCGCTTTTCCTATTTTTGATTATATGACTGATAATGGGAAAGATGCAGATATGCTGTGTCAATTGTTCCATTTTGTTACATTGAGTGTCATGTTCCACAGGTAGATAACTGGGAGGCATTTGACTTTTAGAGCTCTGTAGATTTCAAATGTCACAGGGTTAATGTAAATAACCCCTAAATTTTACTTTTAAACCGATCAATAGGACAAATTAAGGTATGTATATGCTATTTTTGATTGAATCCATCGATCATTTGTGCGAAGTTCATAGATGCTTCCATGTGTTGTATTTGTGTTTGAAACCAACAGGGATCCACCTACCTTTTGGCCTACATTTAATGCCAGTGGGTGGTCTTTTGAAGAATAGGGATATTTTAAAATATGACTCATAACAGAAAATATGACCCCCCTCTGCGCGGGATAATTATTTATTAAAGATGAAGGTGATATGGTCAACCTTTGACTATTAAGCCAGATTGGGTCATAAAGTGAAAGATCAGGGATATTCAAAAATATTCGGGTCTTTCGGTAATCGTAAATATTCCTCCTCACTCGGTGAATACATGGGTAAAGTCATCATCATATGGAATTCAACAATTATTTATGAAAGATGATGTCATGGTCATTTTTCTATAGTGAGGGATAATTCTAAATGTGGCCTCCTTGGAGATAATCATGATGACATCATCATGCCATCCTATGTTCTTTGTTTTTAGGTTATGATGACATCATCGTCATATTGAGAAATATGACGGACACTTAGAAATATGACCCTCAATGGGTCGGGTGCAATGATTACATCATCATTAGGGTGATCTCTTTTATTCGTTGGCACTGAATGACATCATCGTCATATTTGCACAGGATGATATTCATGAAGGGGTGATATTTTTAAGATGACGGATATTAGGAACTATGACCCCCCTGCAAATACATGAGGTTTATGATAGGTAAATACTCACATTTATTTAAATTTGACGTTTTCCTATTAGGATTAAATGGACACCGGTTGATTTTTCTAAGTCAGGGTCATCTAAACAAATATGACTGATATTCAGAAATATGACCCCCCAGATGAAATATCAGGGTTGACTAATCTTTGACTCAACACAACTTTATATTCTTAAACAATATGAGGGTGATTCAAAAGGAAAACTTGCTTAGAATTTTGTACTCTTCCCACCTATGAGGTTTATGATAGCAAATGATAACTCAGACAACTAACCTCTCCTTGTGATGCACATGCATCAGCAAAGGGGACACACATGACTTTTACCAAACTGCCCAAAACAAGAAAACAAGCAAGCAGAAGCAAGAGAAAGGTTGGGTCCTTGTTTTCTATGGCAAAATGGGGCGTGTTGTGTAACCACACAATAGGACCCCTTGCCCTATGTTTTCCACTTCATTACACTACCTTCTATGCACCTACCACTTATTCCCTTTCCCATGTTTACACACCCTTATAAATTTTTCCTATGCATTTATTCACTACTCACATGTTCACACTTATTCTGAGTTGTAGGTTCATCCTCATGGATGTGGAGTCATCTCACACTAATTTAAATTTTTAACTTCAATTCTTCCACCTATGATTGACTAAACACAAGTTTGCACAATATGTTGTTATGTCCTTGCATTTAAACATATCCAATGAATTCTGAAAATCATTGGAAAAAAAGAGAAATCATTCACATCTAAACACTTCAACTAGTGCTCTAAAAAAATTCTAGCATTGGGGTAAGTGCAAGAAGATGGGGGGCCAAAAAGAGGTCTTAAGTGGCCACTTTTTTCTAAAATCAAGAAATACCGACCTTGGATGAGAAATTGAGCATAATTACACTCAAAATTTTAAGATGCAACAAAAACAATGTTCGTAGTGCTCCGAGTCTACTTTCTAAACTACTATTTTTTTGAAAATGGTATAGATTAAGGGGTTCAAAAAAGGGAGCCATAGAAATTAGTGTTGTTTCTATCAAAAAAACATAACATAGCATGTTTTGTGGCTCCCTCAAAAGGTTAACTTTTTTTGGGTATTTTTAAAATCACTTCAGTGAGAAATTAGCTAACAACATGTAGTTTATGCTCTATTTTTCTGATAAATTTTTAATGAATATATAATTTTTTACTAATTTTCAAAGTGGACACATCCTAAAAAACAAAATTTTGGCCGTGCTACCCCTGTAAATTTTGAAAACTAATTTTTTTTAATATGTGTAGTATGGAGTCTAGTTTATTAAAATGTCATTTATTTGAAATTTTAATAAATGGTTAATTTATAATGAAAAAAAGATCAAACATTGGTTTTTGCCCAAAAATAGACACACAAACAAAAGAAATTAAAGATGAAAGGTTTAACATTGTCAAAATGTGAAAAAAATTACATCGTTAAATAGCTAAGAGAAAGCCTAACATTACCCAGGTGTTTGATTTGTTTGACCTTGAAACATGTGCAAATCTGAGGGTTAGCACGAACAAAATTATGTGAAATCTTGTAGAATATGTAAAAACACATCTTTGGACGTTGGGAAGGCACTCCAAGCCTTTGGGTTAGAAATCCAAAGCAAATCCCAAGCCTAAGGCTTGGAATTCCCAAACCAAAATATAACGTGAGCACGTTATACATTTTTTTCTTTTTCTCATGTTTGTCTGATGTTTGCCTAGTTTGACACAACGTGAGCACGTTATAACGTGCTCACGTTATGTCTCCCTTTGAATGATTTATGTTCAAGTTTCTAAAGTATGTTTGATGTATGTATATATGTATACATGTATGCTTGTGTGTATGTATGGTTGTATGTATGTATGCACATGTATGCATGCCACTATATATGTATGTATGTATGCATGTTTGTATGTATATATGTACATGTATGTATGTATGCCTGTATGTATGTAACGTGCTCACGTTATGTCTCCCTTTGAATGATTTATGTTCAAGTTTCTAAGTATGTTTGATGTATGTATATATGTATACATGTATGCTTGTGTGTATGTATGGTTGTATGTATGTATGCACATGTATGCATGCCACTATATATGTATGTATGTATGCATGTTTGTATGTATATATGTACATGTATGTATGTATGCCTGTATGTATGTATGCAAGGGTTTTGGGTTTAGGGTATATAAGGATCGGAGCCCGTATAGTTTTTAGGGTTGAGGGTTGAGTTTTTTGGGTTTAGGGTTTAAGGTATAGGGTTGAGGGTTGAGGGATTAGGGCTTAAGTAACAGGTAGAGGGTAGAGAGTAGAGGGTTCAGGGTTACAGTTGAGGGATACTATTCAACTTGTTTAAGGCATAGGGTTATAGTTGAGGGATAATATTAGGTTTTGGGGTTTACGATATGGATTGAGGATATATAAGGCATTGGGTGACTTGGGTTGAGAATGTATGGTTTATGTTTTAAGTATAGGGTTGAGGCACAATATTTAGGGTTTAAGGCATAAGGGTGAGGTTATAGGGTATAGGGATGAGGGTTTGTGGGTGTAGGCATCAGGGTTTAAGGTATAGGGTTGAGGATTCAGGGATTAGGGCTTAAGTATATGGTTGAGGGTATAGGGTAGAGGGTTGAGAGTTTATGGTTGACGGATAATGTTCAAGGTTGAGTGTCTAAGATATAGGGTTTAGGTTTTAAGGTTCAGGGTATAAGGCATATGGATGAGGGTTAAGGGTTTAGAGCATAAGTATAGGGTTGAGGGTATAGGGTAGAGGGTAGAGGTTTGAAGGTTGAGGAATAATGTTCAAGGTTGAGTGTCCAAGGTTAAGTGTATAGAGTATAGGGTTTAAGGGTATCTAGGGTTTGACATTTTAGGGTTTAAGGGTTTAAGGTTTGAGGGATTAAGGGTTTAAGGATTGAGGGATTGGGGTTTAAGGCATAATGTCAAGGGTAGAGGGATTAGGGATAGGGTTTAGGGTTGGAGGTTTAAGGATTGAGGGTTGAGGCTTTAAGGCTGAGGGTTAAGGGATTATGTTTTAGGCTATAGTGTCAAGGGTAGAGGATTTAGGGATAGGGTTTAAGGTTTAAGTTTTAAGGGTTGAGGGTTGAGGCTTTATGGATAGGGTTTAGGGTTAAGGGTGAAGGGATTAGGGTTTAAGGTATCGTGTTGAGGGTTTAGGGTTTAGGATTTAATGTTTAAGCGTTGAGGGTTGAGGGTTTAGGGATAGGGTTTAGGGTTTAGGGATAAGAGATTATGGTTTAAGATATAGTGTCAAGGGTTGAGGGTTTAGGGATAGGGTTTAGGATTTAAGGTTTAAGGGTTGAGGGTTGAGGCTTTAGGGATAAGTGAGAGATCTAGATGGCTAAGGGTTGAGAGATAAGGGAGAGATGGGGTGAGGCCGATAGGGGTAGATAAGGGTTGATGGTTTAAAGCTTTAGGGTCGAGGGATTAGGGTTTAGGTTGAGGGATTAGGGTTTAAGGTATAGTGTTGAGGGTTGAGGGTTGAGGGATAGGGTTTAGGATTTAAGGTTTAAGGGTTGAGGGTTGAGGCTTTAGGGATAGGGTTTAGGGTTTCAGGATAAGGGATTAGGGTTTAAGGTATAGTGTCTAGGGTTGAGGGTTTAGGATTTAAGGTCTAAGGGTTAAGGGTTGAGGCTTTGGGGATAGGATTTAGGGTTTAGGGATAAGGGATTACAGCTTAAGGTATAGTGTCGAGGGTTGAGGGTTTAGGGATAGGGTTTAGGATTTAAGGTTTAAGGGTTGAGTGTTGAGGCTTTAGGGATAAGGGTTTAGGGTTTAGGGATAAGGGATTAGGGTTTAAGGTATAGTGTCGAGGGTTGAGGGTTTAGGAATAGGGTTTAGGATTTAAGGTCTAAGGGTCGAGGGTTGAGGCTTTAGGGATAGGGTTTAGGCTTTAGGGATAAGGGATTAGGGTTTAAGGTATAGTGTCGAGGGTTGAGGGTTTAGGGTTTAGGGATAATAGATTAGGGTTTAGGGTTGAGGGATTAGGGTTTAGGTTATAATGTTGAGGGTTGAGGGTTTAGGGATAGGGTTTAGAATTTAAGGTTTAAGGGTTGAGGGTTGAGGCTTTAGGGATAGGGTTTAGGATTTGGGATTAAGGGATTAGAATTAAGGGTTGAGGGATTAGGGTTTGAGGTATAGTGTTGAGGGTTGACGTTTTATGGATAGGGTTTAGGGTTTAAGGTTTCCTTTAGGGTTGAGGCTTTAGGGATAGGGTTTAGGGTTTAGGGATAAGGGATCTGGATTTAAGGTATAGTGTCAAGGGTTGAGGGTTTAGGCATAGGGTTTATGATTTATGGTTTAAGGTTTGAGGGTTGAGGCTTTAGGGATAGGATTTAGGGTTGAGGGTTGAGGGATTAGGGTTTAGGGTTGAGGGAATAGGGTTTAGGGTTGAGGGATTAGGGTTTAAGGTATAGTGTGGAGGGTTGAGGACTTATGGATAGGGTTAAGGATTTAAAGTTTAAGGTTTGAGGCTTTAGGGATAGTGTTTAGGGTTTAGGGATAATGGATTAGGGTTAGGGTTGAGAGATTAGGGTTTAGGGTTGAGGGATTAGGGTTTAGGGTATAGTGTTGAGGGTTGAGGGTTTAGGTATAAGGTTTAGAATTTAAGGTTTAAGGGTTGAGGGTTGACTCTTTAGGGATAGGGTTTAGTGTTTAGGGATAAGGGATTAGGGTTTAGGGTTGAGGGATTAGAGTTTGAGGTATAGTGTTGAGGGTTGAGGGTTTAGGGATAGAGTTTATGATTTAAGGTTTAAGGACCTAGAGGGTTGAGGCTTTAGTGATAGGGTTTAGGGTTTAGGGATAAGGGATTAGGGTTTAAGGTATAGTGTCAAGGGTTTAGGGTTTAGGCATAGGGTTTATGATTTAAGGTTTAAGGGTTAAGGTTTGAGGTTTTAGGGATAGGATTTAGGGTTTGGGGATAAGGGATTAGTGTTTAGGGTTGAGAGATTAGGGTTTAGGGTTGAGGGACTAGGGTTTAAGTTATAGTGTGGAGGGTTGAGGGTTTAGGGATAGGGTTTAGGATTTAAGGTTTAAGGGTTGAGGGTTGAGGCTTTAGGGATAGGGTTTAGGGATAAGAGATTAGGGTTTAGGGTTGAGGGATTAGGGTTTGAGGTATAGTGTTGAGGGTTGAGGGTTTAGGGATAGGGTTTAGGGTTGAGGGATTAGGGTTTGAGGTATAGTGTTGAGGGATTAGGGTTTAAGGTATAGTGTTGAGGGTTGAGGGTTTAGGGACAGGGTTTAGGATTTAAGGTTTAAGGGTTGAGGGTTGAGGCTTTAGGGATAGAGTTTAGGATTTAGGGATAAGGGATTAGGGTTTACGGTTGAGGGATTAGGGTTTAGGGTTGAGGGATTAGGGTTTGAGGTGTAGTGTGGGTTGAGGGTTTAGGGATAAGGTTTAAGATTTAAGGTTTAAGGGTTGAGGCTTTAGGGATAGGGTTTAGGATTTAGAGTTGAGGGATTAGGGTTTAGGGTTGAAGAATTAGGGTTTGAGGTATAGTGTTGAGGGTTGAGTGTTTAAGGATAGGGTTTATGGATTAGGGTTTGAGGTATAGTGTTGAGGGTTGAGGGTTTAGGGATAGGGTTTAGGATTTAAGGTTTAAGGGTTGAGGGTTGAGGCTTTAGGGATAGGCTTTAGGGACAAGGGATTAGGGTTTAGGGTTGAGGTATTAGGGTTTGAGGTATAGTGTTGAGGGTTGAGGGTTTAGGGATAGGGTTTAGGATTTGAGGTTTAAGGGTTGAGGGTTAAGGCTTTAGGGATAGGGTTTAGGGTTTAGGGATAAGGGATTAGGGTTGAGGGATTAGGGTTTATGGTTGAGTGATTAGGGTTGAGGGATAGGGTTTAGGGTTTAGGGATAAGGGATGAGTGTTTAGGATTAAGGGAGAGATAGAAGAAATACATGAGAGAGTGAATAATATAGAGTTTTGTATAACAAGCCATAGCGTGATCACGTTATAACGTGAGACCATTTTTTCTTGCTATTGAAATGGTAAAAAGGCCAGGATACCCATGATCCATGCCCACATGCTATGCTTTCTTCTAGTTATGTGCGTGTTCTGACAAAAAAAAAGCTTTTTCATGTTGTTGGGAAGTGCATATGCACATTTTTCACATTCTACCATCTTTGCATGAACTTTCCACCACCTTTTTCTTGTTTTCCAACTTAAGGAGGAAATAACATAGTTTTCACATCGAATTTGATATATATCAATTCAAGTTTCAATTTTTGTATTGTTGCAATATTAATTGTGATTGAATTGTAGGAATTTAACATTATACATTGGTTAATTGCATTGTTGTTAGTAATTCTATTGAGTATTATTCAATTAAATGTTGAAAAGGAAGCAAGTGGTGAAAAACTTAAATTGTTGAGGAGTTTTATGCAAGAAGAAAAAAAGACTATATAATTGGGTACTCTCTCCATTTGAATCTTCATTTTTTAGGTATGTCAAGTCTTTACACATGTTCTAAGTTACATTTTCCTTAATTCTATTTGAATTACTTTATCATGCCTCATTGAATACATGTTTATATCACTTGTATGATTTATATATTTTGTGTTTATAGTTCATGTGCCTTGTCTATGCTTCCACCTTTTGCATACATGTCTAATAGGGAATTTATTGTCCGAGCTTTGAATTTATTTACAAACAGCTGTAAATTTCTATTGCTTTGAATTTCTTCTTTATACAAAACATGAATTTATTAAAATGATCAATAGGAACATAGTATCCTAGCTGCAAAACTAAGTTCATTTATTCAAATTCAAAAAGTAAAAAAATAGGATTACAATGCACTCCTCTCCAACATAAACTAGTCAAGACAACCATAAAACATCTAATAATGATTTGACAACTATTAAACAAACATATATATCAACAAAAGAACTAGAAAAACCTAAAAATTTTCCATACAACCAAAACTAAGCTCTTACTTGTGAGGATATTTTCTAGTGGCTTGGGACTACAAACTTGAGAATCGTTAACCAACATTTCATTAAAGGGGTGAAAGTAGCTAGATTTTCCACAAAATCACTTCTAATATATGCTTTAAGTCTCAATTCACTCATCATCCACACCCCTTCCTTAGTTTTCTTTGACAAACTTTAAGGCAGCTAGAGAGGAGCAATTAAAAATTAAAGATAGTTTATTGTTTGACATTACGCATTTTCCTAAAAGAGTCATGAGGTCTACCTTCATTAGACTTAAGAGACATTACACCTATACACCTAATAATAATCCACAAGCACCACCTCCAACAACTTCTACTCAACTAACCAATTTGAAACCACCATAAAAAATTTAGTGCTTTAATTTTTATAAAATATCACACTTTACAATTAATGTCAATACTTGCATTACACACCCTAACTTAAAGTTGAAATGAGAAGTTAATTTGGCATAGGGAATATAAGTACACTCGCCATGATCAACTCTAAGAGCTCCAAAAACATCATAATGGAATTGATTTATAGGGCTTGAAAGATTTAAAAATAGTCACAATTTGACCACGAATTTGGAAGGGTAATTTATAAGGGCCTTCAAAGATGCATAAAAATCGTGAGGCATATATCTTAAATGAATATCTATATTCCAACCCAAGAATTGGTTTGATGGTTGTAGGGTGCTATATGGGGCTCTTTATCAACCCAAAATTTTACCATAAAATCTACTACTTAGTTGAGTATGCACCTAAATTGTTGATATCTTATAGACATAAAATTAGCACCAATTTATAGGGCCTCTTATGTAAAGTACTTTAACCTTGAATTTGAGCAAGATCCCTTTAAAAGTGAATTTAAAACTCTTCTTTGACTAGCTGAGAACACTTCAACAATGGTAATGGGCTGAAAAATCCTCCACCATGTGATTGAAAACTCTTCTTTGACTGTAAGGAAAGTGTGGGAAGTGTTAGAAATGTTGAGGGTAGCAGATCTAAAATTTGGAACCATATTCATTTCTTAGGAACTAATATTTGTCTCTTTATCATGCTATAGAGAAATTCTCCATCATGCTGAGGAAATGATTAAGGATTAAACCAACACAGGAAGAGAAAGAAGTTAAGAATGCAAAGAAAGCAGTGGTTATGAGGGAACTTCGTGAGAAGAGGAAATTGGACATGATTATTGAAGACATACGAATTGAAGAGGAATCTCAACCATCAACAAGAGATATGGTATTGGCGGCACAAAGGGAACAAATGAAAAATCTTTGTACTATGAGAGATTTAAATACCACAATTGGAGACACGTCCTCTACTGCAAGTCAAGATAGAGGGGCACCATCTACCACATCTCAAGTTGAGAGTACATCATCACTCACATGTGAGGAAGGAGGTACGCCATCGTTCCCACCTCAACCTCAAGGTATGTCATCTATTCCATCTCTAATCAAAGGTATGCCATCTAGTCCATCTCATTTAAATATTGATGAAATTCATAATGTTGAGATAAATTTACCTTTCTTAAAACCACCTAGAATTTTGCATAGAAAGCTAAAGTATTTGATTGATATTGATGAGAATATTTTGTAGCCAATGGAAGGTAAGATTCCAAACACACTTGTAGAAGATATGCTCATAAGATTTGGAGAGTGTTTCTTGAAAAGTTAAATGAGACCATAAGATGTCAACTATTCATTGAAATGATGCGAAGTATAAAGTATAGGTCCATCATGAAGATTCTTGGGTTGAGAACATCAGAGGCTTCAAGTGAAAAATGTATTGTCAAGAATCTAATGAGTGCATATGAGAGTGTGGTAACACCTCACACACAAAAGATAGTAATGTCACATGACGTGTCATTACATCAACAATAGTAAGTAATCAAACGACAAAAGCTCATCTCATTAGAAAGATGAGTCAAGCACTGAGAATTAATAGAAAAACTTTATCAAGAGTCATTGGAAGGTGTCAAAGAATCGAGGACACGGATGCCAATGAATTATGGGCGTTCTCGAGGAGACTACCATGAAAAGATAAACCAATTTTTGAAGCATTGAGATCACTAATTGAATACTTTTGGAAGAATTACACAAGGGTATCTCTGAATCAAAGGGTTGTGGTAAGAAGGAGAATTGGTAGTCGAAATTGTGAGCCACATCCAAAGCATTTTTTGGATATGACTCAAACATAATTTTTTGGTAAATTTATAGAGATGTATCCTCAAATTAAAATTTCTGAAAGATATGTTGAAATGCTAAAACCTTTCTATGTCAAAATAAATCACACACACACACTACTTGTTGTTGTAGATTACATATTAAATTTTATAACCATTTTTATGTTTGTTAGTCTATATGTTTAGATTTGCATACTAATAATGTTTTGTAGGATTGTGGCATACATGCCCCACCAACATCTTCAAGAGACTTCATATCAACAATTTTATGTGAAAGAGAGGAATGTCAAATATTCTACAGGAAATTGTGCTTGGATGGCACATGTCAGCATTGCTGTGGCTTGCAATGTATTCGAATATGTGAACATATGGAAAGAACACATGCATTTGGAAATGAACTAGTAGAGTTTGGTAAGTATAAAATGGTGGCCTACAATACAAAAGATGTTGAAGAAACAAAGATGTGTGATTTGGTTATTCAAAAGATTCTAATGTATTAGTTTGTCTACATTTCATGATAGTATAGTGTATGAGTATGCAAGGCATACCCATAAAGCTCGATGGTTGGACTTGCAATTCAAGTTATGCAAGGACACATTTCCACTTGGTAGCATTGTTTTAGTTGTTGACTTTGTAGATAACTACAGTTTGCAGCCACAGTGTGAGGTGCAATCACAATATTACAACTCCACACAGGTTTCTATATTTGTGCACATCACATTCATTCATGTGAATGATAGTACAGAGGATGATAGAAAGATCATAAGGGAGTATCATTTTTATATTAGTGATGATTACACACATTCTACAGAGCTTGTACAAGGTTGCTTTGAGATGTTCTACAATGATTTGGCTAGAAAGGGCATATCATTCAGTCAACATATCATATGGTCAAATAATTGTGCATCACAATTCAAGAACTCGTAGATATTCTATTGGATGAGCAAGAAGAATAATATTATAGGTGTTCAACATATGTGGAACTTTTGTGAGGCCAGACATGGAAAGAGGGAGCATGATGGTGCAGGAGCATGTATCAAAAGAGCCATAGCATGAGAAGAGTTAAAGTATAAAGACAATGTAAAGTTGACATATGCAAAATCAATTGTTGAGTGGTGTAATGTTTCGGTGGGTCTAGGTAATGAAGGTAAGTCTTCAGTTCATAGATTTTTTTGGTTGATAGAGGATACTAACATTGCACCATATGAGGATTGTTGTATACTGACAGGATCAAGTGAGCTACACTCTTTTAGAAGCTCAATTGTAGGTTCATGGAGTATCCATACGCAGAAGATGGCATGCTTTTGTTCTTCATGTACAATTCAATATTGGAATGAGTGTGAGTCAAAGGAGTGGGTTGACGAATAGCAGTTAAGTTATCTTAGCCCACTCGACACGTATCGGCCCCCGATGATATTGGAACTAACATAGATGGACTCATCAGTTGAATTTGACCACATATCAGATCTAGTTCAACCAGGTAATATATCTACTTCCATAGTTTTTGAAATTCCTAATGTTATTTTTACTTTGTAGTGTTTTTGTAATGTTGACTAATTTCATCTACTTTGTTGCACATATCAATGTAGGGCATGTTTATGCAGTTATTATAGATGAAGACAATGAAGAGGGAATGAATTATTACTTGTGTCGTGTTGAGGCCAAAAAGAAATTGGAGGCCCTACTTACAGATGGAGAAAACATCGAATACCTTACAGGTTCGATGGTTGTTACTGGAACATGTCTTAGAAGGTACCCACATAAGAGTGTTAATGTTTGGCTGTTTCAGGTCTTTTACACGCATAAGAAGATTCTTCATTACTCAAACCTTGTCATGGCATCCAATGTTTATTTGATACAATATCAGGGTAGGCCTTTGAACAAGACCTTGTGGAAGGTGCATGAGTCTGACCATGAGGCAATACTTGACACAATAAAGAGTAGAGTAGACCCAGATGGTTCATTGGATTAATTTGTAAGTATGCATAAAACGTTCCTAGATGGTTACTTGTACTTTGTTTTGTATATAAACAATAGTATGAATTACTTCCCTCCAGTATACATCTGGTAGGTTTGCTTCTCTTACCATTTTCCTTGCAGCTTCTTGAACAATCCTATTCTTTCTTTCAGCCACTCCATTCTACTAGGGATTCCTATCCTTTGAGCGAAGTATGAGCCAATAACATGAAAATGTCATAATTTTGTATTTCTTGTTTTATCTCATGTCATTCGATATACATAAATGATATTTATGTTTAGTCAATTTTGCTTCTTGATGCTTCTCATAGGAGGTCACAACTCCAACTTGTCCAACTATAGATGAAGAGAGAGACAAGATGATGGAGAGTGATCATCGGGTGGTGGTAAGTGATCAATTACATTTGTGATGTTATATATTTCACACATTTTCTATATTAATGTGCATATTGTTTGATTGTATTAATAGGTGGAGTTGGATGAACTTCTATCGAAGAGGTCTCCTCAATGGTAGAGAGAGAATGAGTCATGGATTGGCTCTCCATCTTCATGGTCAAGCAAGGGCCGCCGATTATTTCATAAAAGTCCATAGGAAACTAGTTTTTGGGACTTTTTTGTATTCCTAGATGGATTTGTATACATACTTTTGTATGTTACCGAAGTATATTTTTGTAGATATGCCTGTATGGCTTTGTTTGGACATGCATATATGGCTTTGTATATAAACTAGATGTTATGTTCATGACATTATGTATATGACAATTTATATTAAATATTTAATATGATGATCAATTATCATTACAAGAATTTAGCTTTACATGTGCCAATTGCATTTGCTTGAAAGTTTATAAATCATTTTCAAATAATCCATTTTGTGCATATCTTGCAATCATTGCATTCTGTGGGACTGTGCATTTCATTGAGGCATCATTTCAAATAGTTCAGTGCCTTGTCTATACTTCCACACTTTCCATACATGTCTACAAGGGCAGCTACAAATACAATACATGTGACAAAATTCTTATATCATTTATTCTTTTATGGTTGTCCACACCATGTTCCCCAGAACCCATTTTGGCATAGGCAAGGAGGAAGTCATATAAGGTTGTGCAATTTGGTTTTAGATGTGTCAAAATTTATGTTTGGTTGAAATTTACTTTTGTGCATTTGCTTGAGAGTTCTTAAAGCCTTATGAAAAATCCATTTCGTGCATATCGTGCAATCATTGCATTCCATGGGACAACATTTCTTCAAGGCATAGTGTCAAACAATTCATGTTCATTGTATATGCTTCCACACTTTACATACATGTCTTGCAGGGTTCTTGTGAAACATGAACACACCATCCTGAAGCATGAAAGGCATGTGAGCTCTGTGAATGAAGGCATCTTGTGAAGACCATACCATGAAACATGAACACCATAACTGAGCATCCTAATCCTTTGACAACAACACCAACAGGGATATGATTAACACCTCCTAACCCTTTGACATCAATGACAAACAACTTTCAACACATTGTACCGGTGATATCCCTTAAGAGACCAAAGTGCAAAAAGGTAACAATCTTTGATGAGTTGTTACTCAGAAACCATGTCACTTAGAAATTTTTTGTCTAAGGCTATGGGATCACATAGGGTCCCTCTACAATAACCTCTCTCAATTTTTTATATCTCTGAGGTGTTTGCCCATGGTGAAAGTTTTTCTATTGCTCCAAAAATGGTCAGATGCATGCAGTGTAAAGTTGCAAAGGGGTGTAACTTTCATTCTGCTCCTCATGTGGACAAATCAATAGTTCCAATGTGTCTAGATGGGTACGTTTAGGCTAGGCATGGTCCTGTTTCATACCCAAACATGCCGAAATAGTTTAAGCTACATTGTACCAACGATATCCCTTAAGAGACCAAAGTGCAAAAAGGTAGCATCTTTGATGATCTGTTACTCAGAAACTATGTCACTTAGAAACATTTTGTCTAAGGCTACGGGATCATGTAGGGTCCCTCTACAATAACCTCTCTTAGTTTTTTATATCTCTGAAGCATTTGCCTATGGTGAAAGTTTCTGCTGCTCCAAAAATGGTCAGATGCATGCAGTGTAAAGTTACAAAGGGGTGTAACTTTTGTTCTTCTCCTTGTGCAGCCAAATTGATAGTTCCAACGCATCTGGATGGGTACCTTTAGGCTAGGTATGGTCCTGTTTCACACCCAAACATGCCAAAACAGTCCGAGCTACATTGTACTGGTGATATCCCTTAAAAGACCAAAGTGCAAAAAGGCAGCAATCTTTGATGAGCTATTACTCATAAAATGTGTCACTTAGAAACATTCCATCTAAGGATATGGGATCATGTAGGGTCCCTCTACAATAACCTCTCTCAGTTTTTTATATCTCTGAGGCATTTGCCCGTGGTGAAAATTTTTCTGCTGCTCCAAAAATGATCAGATGCATGTAGTGTAAAGTTGCAAAGGGGTGTAACTTTCATTTTGCTCCTTCTACGAGAAAACTAACAGTTCCAATGTGTTCGGATGGGTACATTTAGGCTAGACATGGTCCTGTTTTGCACCCAAACATGTCGAAATAGTCTGAGCTACATTATACCAGTGATATCCCTTAAGAGACCAAAGTGCAAAAAGGTAGCAATATTTGATGAGTTGTTTCTCAGAAACTGTGTCCTTAGAAACATTCTGTCTAAGGCTACATGATCATGTAGGGTCTCTCTACAATAACCTCTCTCAATTTTTTATATCTTTGAGGTGTTTTCCCATGGTGAAAGTTTTTCTTCTACTCCAAAAATAGTCAAATGCATGCAGTGTAAAGTTGCAAAGGGGTGTAACTTTTGCTTTGCTCCTCGTGTGGCCAAACTTATAGTTCCAACGCATCCGAATGGGTACGTTTAGGCTAGGAATGGTCCTTTTTTGCACCCAAACATGATGAAACAGTCCGAGCTACATTGTACCAGTGATATCCCTTAAGAGACTAAAGTGCAAAAAGGAAACAATCTTTGATGAGCTGTTACTTAGAAAATGTGTCACTTAGAAACATTCCGTCTAAGGCTATGCGATCACATAGAAGCCCTCTACAATAATCTCTCTCAATTTTTGATATCTCTAAGGAATTTACCCCTGGTTAAAGATTTTTCGCTACTCCAAAAATTATCAGAAGCAGGTAGTGTAAAGTTGTAAGGTAGGCTACTTTTTGTTTTTTTCTTCATGGGGCCAAACCTTTAGTGCCAACACGTCTATTTGGTCACATATATGCTATGCATGGTGTTGGTTAACAAATTTGTCCTTTCAAGTTTATACTCTCTTGCTCGCATGAAGAACAACCCAACCAACAGTTGAGTCATTTGCAAGGTTGATTGCAAATGCTTTCTGCTTATTTTACAAGGCGTAGCTACCTTTGAATAATTTGTAATGAATGAAAGTAAATGTGATAGATTAAATTAGAATGAAATGAATGCAGATAAATGATATAAAGCCCACCTATCATGCACTCATAAATGGAAGAGAATTGATAAAAGAATAGTTATATCTCTCTCAATACATATTAGACGTAAGAAGGATATGAACAGCCACATATAAGAAGAGCATATTGAAGACTAACTACAGATTAACATAAGATTAATTACAATTAAAGAAGATATTCGCAGACACAGAATTCTGAAAATAATACTCCATTTCTTCAACAAGACAAAGCTCAAAGTCTTTAAAATCTGCCCTTATACATAGACTAACTCAAGAGAAAATGATCATTGGAAATAGAACAACAGAAAATTAAATTTCTTCCTTCCCCTGTTTCACCAAACAGTTAAAAAAAGAGCCCCTTCTACAATGGCCAAGACATAATTTATAGTTCCTCTCCTTGTAACTACTTCTTGAAACCAGATGATCCAAATTCCCCTTCTTCCTATTCTCCATAACCGTTTTCACATCAACCTTTTTAAAATAAGTTACAAAAATCTTCTTTTACCATAACTGATTTTGAAAATCCCATTGAACAAACAAATTGCATTCTCACACCATCATGGAACAACTGTCTCTTAAAAAGTTATCCACGGCCTAATATGTCAACACACTTTTAAGAGTGGCCCTCCAACTTTATTGAGCCCAGCAACAAGGCAATCATGAATCTCCAAGTTGAACTACACTAGTGATTAAGCACAATTATAGTTGAATCGAAGACTTATTATCCAACTGCCTCAGTGCCCTGACATTAGAGTCACAAGATCTTGGCTTTCATAAATAGCACCAACACCCTAATCCTCAATTGTAGATTATAATGTCCTGAGTGCAAACCTCTAGCAGAATCAAGCACAATTTGTACCCTAGTAGACTATAACAATGGTTCATTGCTGATCCATGTAATTGCTAACTTAAGTTTCTATTCTCAATAAATTCATATACAAGGAACATAGATTCCTCAATTAAGTGCACCAGACTCAAGTGATGAACATGTGTAAGGGCCTTCAATTCGGCTAAGAATTCCTTTGTGGCTTGCATATTTTCTTTTTTGTTGCCTCCTTTCCTCGAATTCCTACATAGTAAACAACACCAAAACTACCTTCACCAATTTTATTGGTAATGCTAAAATCATTTGTGGATTCAGCAAGTTCTGGAATAAATGTTACGATTGAAAGTTTCTAAACATATTTTTAATGAAACCAAAGCATCTCCAACTGAAATATTTGACAAGAATCTTCCTTTTAATATATTGTTACTATTTCGATATGGATGGGCAGACATGTGGTTCTCATTGCAGATTGATTCATGCCTGCTATTTTTGGCTACAATATCTGACTTGAGAATCTTTTGACTACCGCTCCCATTTGGCATGGGACAAAGAAGGAAATTGGCAAATGTTGTGGAGTTTGGTCTAATACCCACCAATTGCACTTTCTTGCAAACATTAGAAGTTCATTTTTGTCTAGTCTATTGGGCTGATAAGCATTATTCACAATATGGAACTCCTCCAATCTTTGAATATTTCACATATTTGCTCATGACCTTGATAGTACTTAAACAATTCCATTTGTTGTTGTTACAGTCATTGTGGCTGAAATGTCCTTTACCTTTGACTATGCCAATTCCAAAACCCAATTCATTCCATCTGAACCCTAATTCTGAAACAATATTTCCTTCTACCACCAATCTCACTTTCTAATGATGAAAGCTATTGATTTAAGATAATAACCTTTACAACTTCAATAACTATTTGTAAACTACTCATGCCAGATGTTGCTCATGTTAGATGCTACGACAAACCATGCAAAGAGAATCCAAACATACAACATTCTGCTCATGTTAGATTCTAGAGAACCCAAACATACAACATGCTACTCATGTTAGATGTTGCTTATGTTAGATGCTAGAGAATCCAAACATACAACATATCCATTGTGATGCATCACCATTTGCCCCTAGAATGTTTGACATGACTCATCTAGCATAGAGGTCAGATGATAGTTCTCTAGGATCAATAACAAATTCCCTCATGACAATTCATCAAATATCTTTAATGTTATTTATGACAATTTTGGGCAATCATTCCAATGCCTTTTCACCTTCATTCACTTCTATTACTATTAGAGGGAATTTAGATGATTAAACCTTAGCATCCTAGGTGTTACAATGGATCTCCATGACTTTGTGATCCTTCACTAAATGCCTTACCTTAATATAGGATACAAAACTATCCTAAAAGCAATATTTGTGAAATTTGCCCTACTTTCCTATTTTGGGATATTAAGAGGCTACCATGATTGTCCCAACCCTTCATGACTATGTTGTCATATTAAGAGGCTACCATAATCCATTTAGGATCATTGTTTTATGTTATAAATTCAGGTTGTGGTTTTAGTAGGGTATCAAATTAGCATAGTCCTACTTCTATTTCATGTCATGCCATAAGACCATTATTCCAAGAAGTACTCATCTATCTGTTAGAAAACTCATGGGTACTAGTTCCATTATTAAGTTAATGATTATCATGGTCTAAAGGAAACCATAATAGTTATAAGGAGTTGTCCATGGAAAAAAGGTTTAGGGGTTGTCTTAGGATATATACAAGATGATACAAAGGGAGTTATAAGAAGATAAAACACTAAAAATGAGGTTTTTCATGAGTTTATGATAGTCACAAGTCTATATAACAGTCCACTATCATAGTCATGACCATCATGAAGTTGTTTTTAATGTATTACTTAAGATGTCTTTGATCTTTTGTCATGAGTATCCAGAAGGTATAGATAGATCAGTATTGCAACTTGCATAGTAAATAATAACTCTAGACAATAACCTTAGTTGAAACCAAACAGAGTGTTAAAGATTCCTTATGACTATCATAAAATATAGGGATATATCTAGGGTAATATTTAGAAGTAAAATAATCCCCTCCACCATGACTAAATGTAGAACATGTGCATAGCTGTGCATTCTTTGCATGAGGAAAAATGATAGGATGGTCTCATGATTAAAAAATTGGCATTATTCAAGTAGAAGACTATATTTCTTCTTGGGGTTGTGATGGTCATGTGAAGCCATGTGAAGCCTAGAATGTACAACAAGGGTTGGATAACAACTTAGTGAAGCCATTACAATTTTAACAATATTTCCCATGAAATCCTTATACAACTTCCTCTCTTTGTGGTCTTGTGACTAAAATCCTTCATGAACTGTAGAAAGTCTACTATGATTGTCACAATACTCAACCCTTGAAAACCTTTTGCAAACTAATTGATGGCTTTGAATCTTTATTCATTTGGAATTGCAACCAACAACACAAGAATTAGATTAGTGTTTGATATCATTAAATGATAAGTATGCATCACAGATCAAAAAATAGGATCTCCTTCAACAAAATAGATGCTAGGGTTTGGTGAGTTGCCATTGGCAACCAAACCCTAGGTCCTCTATATCTCACTTTGCAAGCAAAACCCTACACAAAAAACATTAGATAGACACCACAGTCTTCCAAAACCATAAACATTAAATAACCCAAAACCATAAAAGAACAATGTATTTTAGCCCTCTTCCATGGCTAGGACTATTATAATAGGTCAGTAACAATGAAAGGTGAGTTTTAATTAAGTAAAAATGAAGCACAAATGCCCCTTGAACATTTTCACACATGTGAGGATTCCACCATGAGGTTTGAGTGTTGAATAAGGCTTTACAATAGTTGTCTGCAAGGACAGGGTTAGTCATGAAATGGGAAAAATCATAAATCCAATAACTTACACATTGCATTACATCCCCATCCGTACAAAGTAGCAAGTGGGCCCAATATAAGTGAAGTTTAAGGTGATTTTTGTGAGTTTTGTTCATATTTCTCCAAAACTGTCATGTTGTTTCAAACAGGATAGCAAGCTTGAAGTTGACAGTAGCTATTTGGGCAATCATTTCACCCTTGTGAAGGTACATACACTTCAACAAGGTCAAAATAAGGCTAACAAAATTTATTTGAAGTCTTGATACTCAGTTTTGTGATTTTTAGACCTAATTATGTCTTTTTGGCCTTAAATTAGGCCAAGTTAAATTATGATTCCACTAGCCAAAAGTCTCCAAATTTTGGATTCTTGATGCTTATAGGTGTATAGAAAAGTGTGCCAAGTTTCATACCAACTTCACACATGTAGGTGTCTTTTTCATCAAACCCTTGGTCTATAGGCTTCTACAGGGCAGTATGGCTGCATTTTTTTATTTTTCTTGTGTTTTTGTGTTTTTTGAGTTTTCTATAGGCTTCTATAGGGCAGTATGACTGCAACTACAATATTTGACAAAACTCTCATATCCTTAAAGCAACAAATCTATTTTCTGCATATCTTGCAAATATTGCATTCCATCAAACAACATCTATTTGAGTTGTTTTGTCAAATAGTTCATGTGGCTTGTCTATGCTTCCACACTTTGCATACATGTCTACCAAGGCAATTGCAACTACAATATCTAACAAAATTCTCATATCCTTAAAGCAAAAAATCTATTTTGTGCATATCTTTCTATCATTGCATTCCATCAAACAACTCCTCTAACAACATAGGTTCCTTAAGAATGCAATTTTCAAGTTGATCAAACAGACAGACCTTCATCCATGCATTTCCATGAAATGATCAATCTAGATTGTAAGATCTTCATGATTGTCCTAGCTAAAAGTGAACAGCCACAAAGGTCTTAAGATGATTTTCTTTTTGGTCTTAGGTCTCTTCACGAACCCTGTGTTTGATCTTTGCATGCTCTAAGATAGCCTCTTCAACCTTCTCCAAAGCTTAGGATAAAAAATCTTTAGGGACATCATGACCATGTTCATATGGACTAGTATAATAGTTAAGTTATGACAGCCCCTAGATGAATACCTCCTATTGGCTTATCGTTGATGTGGGGGTGATGTGGAATGACTTCATTAATACTTTGATCACAATGAGACTGAGACTATTTGAGTACATGCCTCCAACCTCATCATAAAGGAACTCATTACTATTACCCTAAAACAACAAGACTCATATGATGACTGTGGTAACCTTTCTTGACTACTACATTTATGGCTATCATATACTTTGATTAGATCGTAGTAGTCACTTAATTTCAAGCCATGCTTTATCTAGAACCATTGGTAAACTAACACCAAACCCTAACATCCAATACTCAACCAAAATAAGATTGCATCATCCTTGATTAGACTGTGACAATCCTAAACCTAAAAGGACCTTTCTCTTGACAAGTTTGAAATCTATCCACCATAGAGTTCAAAGGAAGACATTTCATTCTATCATATTCACCACCATGCTCTTGTAAAATAGTGACTGCACAGAGATGATAATATTTCTTGCCACCCATTGACAGGATGTCAATATTCAAGGATTTCAACATGGACTGATCCCAAAAGGACAGGGGGAGAAAAGTGATAAAAGTGAAATGATAAGTATGCATCATGGATCAAAAAATAGGATCTCCTTCAATAAAATAGATGCTAGGGTTTGGTGAGTTGCCATTGGAAACCAAACCATTGTCAACCAAACCTTTAAATAGTGATCTCTCAACACCTTATGGTTTCAAATAGTGTATTGCTTAGTTAATACTAGGTTAAAGTTATTTTTTGCTTGACAATTTTTAATATTTAAATGCAGGTGTTTTGGTGAATAGAGATATTGTACGTTCAAGGGAATGAGATTAGTGGTTAAATAATTTAGCTTTCATTTTGGAGACATTTGATATATTTCCTAAGGTGATGTATAAGATAGAATTCTAAACTTAGTGTTTCTTAATCTTCCATCAAACTTCTTATTACAAATTATTTTAAGTTAGTTGCAATTGATAGTGTTTACTTTGCTTAACACTTTTTTAATTCATTATAAATTCATGTGTGTTTCACACAAGGTTAGAGTACTTAGATCTACTTATGCGGTTGTAAACAACATTTTGTGTATTCTACCTAGACCATGACCGTGTTTTGAGTATGACTCGTGGTTACAATGGAAATACATGCACCATTGCTGAGTTAATAGTAGGTTAAAGTTTTTTTTTGCTTGAAATATTTTAATATATAAATGTAGGTGTTTTGGAGAATAGAGCTATTGTACATTCAAGGGACTAAGATTACCGGTTAAAGCATTTAGCTTTCATTTTAGAGACATTTGATATAATTCCTAAGGTGACATATAAGATACCTTTCATCAAACTTCTTATAAAAAATATTTAGTTGTAGTTGATGGTGTTTACTTTGCTTAACAAATTTTTAACGTATAAATGCAAGTGTTTTCAACTATAAAGCTATTGTATTCAAGGGATTGAGATCAATGGTTAAAGAATTTAGCTTCCATCGTGGAGACATTTTTTTATATTTTAGATTTGTATATTTTGTATATCCTATGAGGAGATTATGACCATAATCTAATAATGTTTCCATCTTACATATCATCCTAGTGTTTCTTCCCATCTGGTGCTAATAATTGATAACCATGTCATGTTATTTTAGTAGCACACTCTTTAAGGTGTTTTTTTTATTATGTTTAATGTTAAATTTGATAGTTATATATGTAGTGATTTGATGTCATGAATTTTTTAACAATAAACTAGTATATCTCTTCAAATTAGTCCCAAAACCCTTTTAAAAATAGTCTCAAAACCTCTTAAAATCACGTCTCCCCTATGAAAACTAGGGTCTTTGCTTATGAAAAACACATCTTCTTGTTGCTACCTCCACTAGTATAAACCCACCCCCCCAACCTATTGGCACCATCGGTTAGGTTCCATGGGGTGAAGAATGCCAAATATGGCTCTTGACACCTTTACACTACATGTCACTGAGGCATTTTTCAAGAATGCATCTGTCGTTGGCACAGTCAAATGATGTTGAGTTGGTCAAAACTGAGAAAGGTTATTGTGGAGGGGCCTAACATCTAGTTGTAGGTCCAAATGGATCATTCGTAGGTGCCACAAAGTGTAAGAACCACTTCGTCAAAGTCTGGTAATTTTTTGCTCTTAGGTCTCTTAATAGACTTTGTCGGTACACTTTAGCTCGATTTGATTGGGACACCAAGGGAATGAAATAGGGCCTCCACTAGGATAAACCCACCCACCCCAACCTATCAACATCATTTGTTAGGTCCCACATGTGAAAAACACAAAATATGGCTCTTGGGACCTTTACACTACATGTCACAAAGGTATTTTGCAAGAATGCATTCATTGTTGGCACAGTCAAATGATGTTAATTTGGTCAAAACTGAGAGAATTTGTTGTGGAGGGGCCTAACATCTATCTATAGGTCTAAACAGATCATTTGTAGGTACCACAAAGTGTGAGAACTACCTCGCCAAAGTCTGGTAATTTTTTTCTCTTAGGTCTCTTAAGAGACTTTGTCGGTACATTGTAGCCTGATTCGATTGGGACACCTAGGGAATGAAACAGGGCCTCCACTAGCATAAACCCACCCACCCTGACCTATTGGTGCTATCTGTTAGGTCCCATAGGGTGAAGAACATAAAATATGGCTCTTGGCACCTTTACACTACATGTCACTAAGGCATTTTTCAAGAATGCATCCATCGTTGTCACAGTCAAACGATGTTGAGTGTGTCAAAATTGAGAGAGGTTATTGTGGAGGGGCCTAACATCTAGCTATAGGTCCAAACAGATCATTCGTAGGTGCCATGAAATGTGAGAACTACTCCATCAAAGTTTGGCAATTTTTTGCTCTTAGGTCTCTTAAGAGACTTTGTAGGTACACTGTAGCTCAATTTGATTGGGGCACCTGGGGAACTAAATAGGGCCTCCACTAGCATAAAACCACCCACCCTGACCTATTGATGCCATTAGTTAGGTCCCATGGGTTGAAGAACACAAAATATGGCTCTTGGCACCTTTACACTACATGTCACTAAGGCATTTTTCAAGAATGCATCTATTGTAGGCACAGTCAAACGATGTTGAGTTGGTCAAAACTGAGAGATGTTATTGTGGAGGGGTCTAACATCCAACTATAGATCTAAATGGATCATTCATAAGTGCCATGAAGTGCAAGAACTACTCTGTCAAAGTCTGGCAATTTTTGGCTCTTAGGTCTCTTAAGAGACTTTGTCAGTACACTATAGCCTGATTCGATCGAGACACATGGGGAATGAAACATGGCCTCCACTAGCATAAACCCACCCAACCTGACCTGTTAGCACCGTTGGTTAGGTCCCATGGGGTGAAGAACATAAAATATGGCTCTTGGCACCTTTACACTACATGTCACTGAGGCATTTTTCAAGAATTTATCTGCCATTGGCACAGTCAAATGATGTTGAGTTGGTCAAAACTGAGAGAGATTATTATGGAGGATGCTGCAGGGTCACCAGGACCTCATAAGCAAGTCTTTGTCTTTTTTGGTTTTTGGGTTGGGGCTATTGGTGTGTGTTGGTGTTTAATAAAGTCATTTATGGCTATTTAGGATCATGTAATCCATTTTTGATGTGTTTATTGGATCGTCGGTTTTAAAATGGGAAAAGTTGCTAAAAAGTTGTCATGCAACTTTAGCAAGGTGGAAAAAATCAATAAAATGGTTACATGCAAGCAAGAAATGGCTACAAACCATTAGGATTGATTTTAAATGCATAAATATACCTTCAAAAGTTGAATGGTGGGTTGGAGAATTGATATTGAAGTTTTTGAGTTAATGAAGCAAGCTTTTTTCTGAGTTTTTCTAACGTTCCAATATGTTCTTCTTTCTTGTATGGCCTATATAGCCCATTTAATCATCTAAACCTAGTTGGAAAGTGTGGGAATGTGAATCATCTTTCTTTTAGTTTTTGTTGCATTAATTTTCATTGAGATTTGTGAAAGTTATGGCCATTTTGGTGAATGATGCTCTGTTCTAACAATGTTTTCCAGAATTTGCATCCTAAAAACATGCTAGTATGGCCATGTACATTACAATATGGACCTACAACCAATTGGGGAAGATGGAGAATCTTTTCTTCTTTCATTTTATTTTTGTTTGGATCATTTGTATGGAGATTTGATTAAGTTATAACCATTTTTGTGAGGACAGGGTTGAACCCTAACTAGGGTTCCCAGTTTGGAATAGCCTTGTTTTGACCTATTCCGTACAAAACAACCCAGTTCATTTTGATATATGTTGAGTTAGGGCCAAAAGGGTATCTAAAACAGGTTTTACATTTTCATTTGCAGGTGTTTCAAAAATGTTATGACCAAAAAGATCTAAATTGTTGCCCCTTTATTTTAGGCTTAGGAACACATTGCCTAGAGTGAACTAATGTGCACACTTGCATCATTTATATTGAAACCTTGTTTGCAATGTGTCAAGTTAGTCTTTTTGTGAGTCCTTCCTCTGCATCAGAGGGGCCTAACATCTAGCTGTAGGTCCAAATAGATCATTCGTAGGTGCCATGAAGTGCGAGAACTACTCTGTAAAAGTTTGGCAATTTTTGGTTCTTAGGTCTCTTAAGAGATTTTGTCGGTACAGTGTAGCCTAATTTGATCAGGACACATGGGGAACAAAATAGGGCATCCACTAGGATAAACCCACCCACCCTGACCTGTTGGTGCCGATGGTTAGGTCCGGGTGAAGAACACAAAATATGGCTCTTGGCACCTTTTCACTACATGTCACTGAGGCATTTTTTGAGAATGCATTCGTCGTTGGCACGGTCAAACGATGTTGAGTTGGTTAAAATCAAGAGAGGTTATTATGGAGGGGCTTGACATCCTACTATAGGTCCAAAAGGATCATTCATAGGTGCCACAAAGTGTGAGAGCTACTCCATCAAAGTCTAGCAATTTTTGGCTCTTGGGTCTCTTAAGAGATTTTGTTGATACACTATAGCCCGATTTGATTGGGACATATGGGGAACAAAACAAGGACTCCACTAGTATAAATCCACCCACCTCGACCTGTTGGTGCCATCGGTTAGGTCTCATGAGGTTAAGAACGCAAAATATGACTCTTGGCACCTTTACACTACATGTCACTAAGGCATTTTTCAAGAATGCATCAGCCATTGGCACTATCAAACGATATTGAGTTGGTCAAAACTGAGAGAGGTTATTGTGGAGAGACCTTAGATCCAATTGTAGGTCTAAATGGATTATTCATAGTTGCCATGAAGTGCGAGAACTACTTTGTCAAAGTCTGGTAATTTTTAGCTCTTAGGTCTCTTAAGAGACTTTGCCGGTACACTATACCCTGATTTGATCGGGACACATGGGGAATGAAACAGGGCCTCCACTAGCATAAAACCACCCACCCTGACCTATTAGTGCTTTCAGTTAGGTCCCACAGTGTGAAGAACACAAACTATGGCTCTTGGCACCTTTACACTACATGTCACTGAGGCATTTTTCAAGAATGCATCTGCCATTGGCTCGGTCAAATGATGTTGAATTGGTCAAAACCAAGAGGGTTATTGTGGAGGGGCCTGACATCCAACTGTAAGTCCAAACTGATCATTCATAGGTCCCATGAAGTGCAAGAACTACTCCGTCAAAGTCTGGCAATTTTTTGCTCTTAGGTCTCTTAAGAGACTTTGTCGGTATACTGTAGCCTGATTCGATTGGGACACATGGGGAATGAAATAGGGCCTCCACTAGCATAAACCCACCCACCCTGACTTGTCAGTGCCATCGGTTAGGTCCCACGAATGTAAAATGTGGCTCTTGGCACATTTACACTACATGTCACAGAGGCATTTTGCAAGAATGCATTCACCATTGGCACGGTCAAACGATGTTGAGTTGGTAAAAAATGAGAGAGGTTATTGTGGAGGGGCCTAACATCTAGCTATAGGTCCAAATGAATCATTCGTAGGTGCCATGAAGTGCTAGAAATACTCCGTCAAAGTCTGACAATTTTTGGCTCTTAGGTCTCTTAAGAGACTTTGTCGATACACTGTAGCCCGATTTGATTGGGACACCTGGGGAACAAAACGGGGCCTCCATTAGCATAAAACCACCCACCTTGACCTATTGGCACCATCGGTTAGGGCCAAATATGAATCATGCCAAATGTATCTCTCTCCCTATGTAGTCATCTTCGTCGTCTGCAAGGGCAAAATCTTCACTCCCCCACAAACATTGGAATGCACCGAGGGCACAACTCATTTTGGTCTTTCCATAACTCATGTAGACGCAAGGAAAATGAGGATATGCAAAGTATGTAGACCATATAGAAGGTGAAATGAGGATTGCAAATCATGCCAAATGTACATCT
The DNA here is from genome assembly GCA_027924645.1 of Cunninghamia lanceolata. NCBI lineage: Eukaryota > Viridiplantae > Streptophyta > Pinopsida > Cupressales > Cupressaceae > Cunninghamia > Cunninghamia lanceolata. Next base: position 2,679,191 of record BSBN01000752.1, on the reverse strand, counting down.
CTATCCCTATGTCTCTCTCATCCTCTCTACCTCATTCTACTCTTACCATAACCCATATAGAAGGTGAAATGATGGTATACTAGACCTATAGATGATGAAATGATGATAGGAAAATTAATTAAACATCTAGAAGGTGAAATGAGCTTAAGAAAATAATGTCAAACATATAGAAGGTGAAATGAGGATACTTTATACATGTAGAAGGTGAAACAAGAATACATTATACATATAGAAGGTGAAATGAGGATACATTATACATATAGAAGGTCAAATGAGGATAAGCGAATCATGTCAAACATGTGGACCTATGAAATGATGATATACAAAGCATGGAGACCATATAGAAGGTGAAACAAGGATACTTTATACATATAGAAGGTGAAATGAGGATACATTATACATATAGAAGGTCAAATGAGGATAAGCGAATCATGTCAAACATGTGGACCTATGAAATGAGGATATACAAATCATGGAGACCATATAGAAGGTGAAATTAGGATAAGTGAATCATGTCAAACATGTGGACCTATGAAATGAGGATATGCAAAGCATGGAGACCATATAGAAGGTGAAATGAGGATATGTGAATTATGTCAAACGTGTCTCTCTTCCTACATGTAGACCTACAAAACGTAAAATAAGGATATGATATTGAAACATGGAGTATATATGATATTGAAACATACTTCTATTTAATATGTACACCTATTTACATTTCCAAATGCAATGGTTGTGAATTTGGGTTGTGGATGACATTTCTTTGCATAAACTAGATAACGAAATGGGTAAACACACAAACATGTCTTTTCTCGTTAATACAAACATAACTATCTTAGATTGAATGAAAAACATAACAAGTTTTGTCATTTTTAACATGTATCTTGAATGTTAACATATAAGATGAGAAATTATCAATGATTATCATATCAAATCTAGTAGTTTCTATATCAAATGTAGTGTTCTAAGAAAATCTAACATGTCAAAGCTAGTGTTCTTGAATGAAAAAAGCTCACATGTCAAATGTTGTAATAAAATCCTATATCTAACTAAAACTACAATCATGTGGCATTTAAGATCAATTATGTATTGAGGTATGAAACTAGATATATCATCTTTCTACCAAGAAAAACAATCATATATAACAAGAAATCAATCTATAACATGTTATTGATCATAACTCAACCATTGCAAACTGATTATACATTAAACTTTTAAGTTTCAAAGTAAGAATATATGCACATAATGAATTTAAATTATATTGTATATCAAGGTGTGTGTGTATATATATATATATTAAAATCTAGTCCATAATGGTAGACATATACAAAAATTTGGCAATTATGTCAACTCAAAATATTTTTTACAAAATGTGGCATATGCCATTTCTCAAAATCTATATACAATCTACATGATGAATAGGTACATCAAATACTAAAGGTCCACTTGACCCTGTGTCTCAGGTGAATCCTGAAAAAGTTTCCTCTTTGTGCCATGATGTCTAGTAGTTGATTGCATTAACAAGTTAAACCACAAATTTGATTAATCTCTTCAATGGTAAATATAAATAAGTTAGAGTTAGTAAATAGAATCTTATCTACTACAATTTAGAACTTTCATTAATATTAACATACATCTAAATCACTACAATCAACTATAAGACCTCTATAAACTATCAATTATTTAGAAAAATTCAACTCAATTACCTTGACTCTTTCTTGTCATTCAGATAATCATTCTACAAATGATTTTCTCTTAAGACGATTAGGTGTCCTACTGAAGCGTGATGGCAAAGATGGCACATCACTCACTTTCTCAAGAGACTTAAAAGTAAAGTAGCATTGAAAAAAATTAATATATAATTATTAAACAAAAAATGAAATGCATACATTAAAAAAGGTTAGATGTGTTACACATAAACAACCTAGACTACACTAAACAAAAACTTATCTAATAGAAAAGAGGCACATACCACCATCGAGGCCTCCTGCATCGATTGAGGACTCATCATGGATGAACTAACTAATATCTCTTGTATGAAAAATGACAAGAATGTAAGACTCTATGTATACAAACATTCATAATAATTTTTAAATTAATAGATTAATTTAAACAAAACAAAGAAAAAATGCTCACTAGCATTAGGGGAGAGGAGCTATTAGTCATTAGGGATAACTTTATGACCATGTAGAAATTAAATGGAATATTGTAGGACCTCTATGTTTTTATAACTGTGATATGGACTCTTATCTATCTGCAACTAAGGTTTAGAGGTGTGACTCATCATGCAACTCTCCACATCTGCAATTTAATAATGACGATGATGGAGATGAGCCAATTAAAGTTGTAGTTGAGGATGATGCAGGGTCACAAATACATAAAGATTATTGGTAGAAGATGTGTCCCCACTATTATATCCATTAGATGTAGGTAGAGGAGTGGGTTCAAGAGGATCGAAAGGAGAAGGAGGATTAGAAGATTTGTCCCCACTATTATATGTGCCTAATCATGTTATGAGTTTTGTTATGTTGATGACATTTGGTATTGGACACTATGATATGTATGGTTGTTCTTCATATTTATTGGTTTATGGCATGGGCATCTATGTGATCTATATTTTTTATGGAATTTTAGTTTCCTTGTGTTTAGGGGAAAATTGGATTTATTCATGTTCTAGGTTTTAGATGTTTAAATCTGCCTCTCCACTATACATTCAAGGATCTAGGGTTGAGTGATGAGCACTATCATACCCTAGGTCTCTTGCAAATGTAGGGAAACTTGGATTAGGGAATTTAATTATCAATTTTCCTTCTCTTATGCCCAATTGACCATTAAACCCCTAATTATGCAAATACGACAACAAATTGACGAATAACAGAAAAAGCTCTTACAAATAGGAGTAAAATACCAAATCACAGAGTACCTATTTTCAGAGTTCTGAAGCGGAACAGTCAAGGACACTAGAGTGGGCACCCAAATCCAAGGTACTAGTTTCTTCATGGGATCCGGACCTCCTTCCGACACAGATCAGCCCTATAACTTCTATTTCCTAAAACTCAGATGCGGAGGACACTAGAGTGAGCATCCAAGTCCTGGAAGTGCTCTTGTGTCCTACTTTTCTTTAGATCCTGAATCCTTGATGCCTATCAATCCTTCCTGCAACTTCACTTTTTCCAAATACGATACCTGTAACCTACAATCACAAGACTTGGTTTGGGGGTTGTGGTGTTTAGAGGCTTGCCTCAGTCAAGCCCCAGAGGACACTTACATCTCTGAACACCATTATCAAATAAAGAGTGCGTGCCCTTGTGAGGTAGAGGCAAAAACCAAAGGAATCAATGATGATATTATGTCACCTTGTAGTGAAGTTCTCATGGGAGGAAGATGCTCTTCATTCCATGAGAAAATTGATGCTCAAATCTACAAATATCAACACACAAAACACACAAGTATGCTCTTGCAACACAATGAAAGCCTTGAATCACCTTGAGAACACTTGAACATCACAATTGCCTCTAGTTTACAAATGAATGCCTAAACATGCTTATATATGCAACTACAAGCACTCTCACCAAGATTTTAAAAATCAAAACTTACTGTGTCGGCAAAAGGACTAAATAACGGTCACAAATTGACACCCAAAAATTAGAACTGCCCTAAAATAGGGCAGGACTAGGGTGCAGGCGCCCAAGTCCTCCCCCCTATTTTGGGCAGGGTATAGCTCAAGGGGTCCACCTAGGTCCAATTTGCTATGGAACCTAGGTCTCATTCCACCAGGATGCCAAAATATGAACTAAGATGTCCTAAATGCATGCTAAGGACCTGGGAACTAAACCTTATGAGGGAAAAGCCCCCAAGGGGACATTTTTTTACGTTACATTTAGCCCCCACTTTAATGTATGTATAAATGCGAGGCCAATATATGCATTAAAGTAAGGTCACAAACACAACAAACATGCCAAGCATAGAGAAGACACGCCAATCACATAGAAGATAGTAACATACATGCAAAACATGGAGAAGACAATTACAGTCACGCAGAACACAAAGAATACAATCAATGCATAGAAGACACATTAATGCATGGAAGATAGAAGTGATATCTTTTCTTTTTCTTTTTCTCATATACATGAAATGCAAATGCAAGTACTGGAAAGTAAACAAACCTCCCATAATATAGGATGCACTACCCTAGGGTGTAGGTCTTTGTATATATGGGGTAACACACATGCAAGACACACAAAACCTTCCAAAATGTAGGAAGCACTACTCGAGGGCATTGGTCTTTGCATATGGGGCAACAAACACGCCAAACAAAACAAGCACACCAAAACACACACACTTGAAGACATGGAGAAAACATGGCAGACAAGTGATGGTGTGTTCCCTATTTCTAAGATCATCACCATCTCATGCACATTATAGGCACACACCGACGATTGCGCTTTGCCACAACAATCACCGAAGACACGCTTAAGGGTCGAGTTAGTCACATAACCGCTCCCTGCCTCCATAGAGGACTTTTGAAAATGACAAGATGATGCAATCTGCTCTGAGAAATACACCATCCCCGCCTCCGCAGAGGGCTTAAGATAAAAAGGATATACATGATATCCTGCCTCCACAGAGGGCTTACATAATTGATTGATTAATTGCAAACAAACTTAGGATGCACGATACACTACTCTGGGGCACATGTCTTTGCATCTAAGGTCAAACACATTGCTAACATCTATAATAGATAGCTTACCTTATATATGCCCCCACCTTAAGGTGGTTGATATCAGTTATCGATATCAAGCATGTTAAGGTAGGAAGAAAACACACAAGGGAAAACTAACTTTCGCAAAGCCCATGCCCCCTGGAGGTGACATGTACTTTACGATCGTCAAATGTTCCCACAAACACATACCTGCAAGAAATATGTTAGTGTCTACAATATCATGATAAACGACAACATCAATGCATATGATTAACCACACAAAGAGCCAAGGTTATACAATGAATTTAGAGTTCGAGGATAATCATGGGGCTATATCATGAAACTCTCTGAATTGAGTACCACCAAGGCTAGATTCAAAGGTAAACAAAGGTGCGTGGAGCAACAATATTGTTAAGGTTTGTAAATGAGACAGAAACATCATCAAATTCACTACATGGAAAGCACAAGTGCTTCCACTAGCCAAACATCAGATAAGATATACAACCCCATCGTCATATTAGGAACTAAGTCCATTTTTTTGATTGCTCTCAAAAGGGACACTAGGTCCGCATCAGTATAAATTTTTGTCGTCATCCACCCAATAGATGGAAACACTAGATGAAGGGAAACAATAAATAAGAGAGGAGAAACAAGTGTCTTAGGGACAGTCACATAGGAGGGTGCCCCTAGGTCACCAACCATGACGCTATGTCCATAAGACACAACACACAACAATGAAATCAGAGAGAGGCAATTTAGAAGAATGATGATACAAATAGAAGAAGGTCACAACAGAGGCGGTCTCCTGGTATCCCGGACCTTACGGGAGAATCTGAGGTCATCCTAAGAGGCCTAAACAATACATAACACATCACAGGGGAAGCACATTACAAGGTAGATAAAAAGGTTAGGGATACTTACCTGTAGGGTCTTCATATTAGATCTTGGAACTTGCAAACCTCTTGGAGAAGTATTTGATCATATTTAATGCAAAATTTGAGTGGTTCTTATGAAAGTCTTGTTTGTTAACATATGATGCTTGTTCCTTAAATCCTTGTTTAAATGAGACTTTTTGGTGCTTATGAGGGGGAGAACCACTATTATTTCTGACTATTGATTGTCGTCTTGCTCTTTTCTAATTTTTAGCGAGTTTTTGTTGTTGAATCCTTCTAGAACAGTAACATGAATCATCCTGTACCATCTTACTCATCTGTATTGGTTGTTGTTCTTTCTTTTCTGATGCATTTTTATTGTCTCTCGATCCATACAGGGATAACGGGGGAGGAACCTCAGTATAAATTTTGTTTCTTCGAGGACGAGGTGGATTATCGACTTGTTTCTTATCCACTTCAATCATTCTGGCGATACTATCATAGTCCAATTAATCATGCTTGTCTACTTCCACTAAATCCTGTTCCACCATATTGTTTTCAGTATGTTTAGGGAAAGGATTAGTGAAGATCTATAAATTTTGATTCGGCGGAGCAACTGACTTATTTCCATTGTCATTCACACCTGATACCTAGATGACATTTGAATTAATAATGTCTTGTATCTCATGTTTAAGATGTATACATCATTCAATGTTATGTCCTTGTGTCTAATGATAGTAACAAAAGGCATTAGCATCAAAGTAAGGTCCTTATTTACTAGGATCAACAAGCTTGATCGGGAGAAGCTTTAGAATGTTATTACTCACAGCTTGGTGCATGATAGAATGATAGGACTCAGATATCGGAGTAAACTTTCTTGGTTGATACGATGCTTTCTTTGGATTATTTATAGCAGACACATTTGTATTTGGTCCATTGATCTTGATGAAACTCCTATTATTGTTCCTCTTAAAATTGTTTTGTGACCATCCGCCTATGGATTGACCAACTTGAGCCGATGAGTTTTGGTTTTCATACTGACTAGACAAAAGTTGATAATCACGAAGGGCGGTGCATAAATGTTGGAAGGAATTATATTTCATCAAGAGGATCTTATCACAAATATTAGGTTGTAGATTTGTAATAAATATCTTCTAAACATCTTCATCTTTCATCTGATATTGAATCTATGCATAAAGTCCTTGATATCGACTAATGAATTCAGTCAACTTTTCTTTTGCACCTTATTTGCATTGAACCAAGTCAACAAGAGTGACTTGGGGTCCGATATTTTCTTGAAAATGTTGTAAAAATTGATCAATCAATTGCAAAAAGGAGTGTATTGAGTTTGGAGGCAAAGAAAAAAACCATTCTAAAGTAGTATCTTTGAAAGATCGCGGAAAATTTTTTGCTAACAAATCCTCTTCAAAATAAATATCACTACACATAGCTATAAATTCTGCCACATGAATATTGGGATCTCCTTTTCCACCATATTTTTCAAAGTGAGGAGTCTCAAACCTCTCAGGCATAGGGGTTCTCAAGATTGCATAGGATAATGGATTACAAGCATGATATTTTGGTAGACTAGGCTACGAAGAATTTGTCAAATTTGTTACCTTTTGTTGCAAAGCAGTCATGCCCTGTAAAAGTTAGTTTAAGATGACATCATTTGAAGATGAGGTTTGTTGTGAGGAATTGGAACCAAAGTGAGGAGGTGAATGAGCTTGAGATACAATAGGTAGAGGTTGAGAATATGTTAACAGTAGTTGGCCATAATGATAGGTGGAAGATGGTTGTGAGTATGTAATAGGTGGCTGGAAATGAGTGGAATAGATAGGAGGTTGAGAATAATTATTCATAGAAGAGGTCCCTTTAGGAACCAAATTCTAATAATTAAATCCCACATCTTTGTAATTAGTGCCATTAGATACTCCAATACCAGTGGTAGCATTACTACAAGCGTTCGCATTAGTTGTCAAGATCATTGATGTAAAAGTCGATACTCCCGTAGTTGGTATAGGTATGGATACTTGGGTATGAGATGGTGATAAAGTGTTATTTATCGTTTGTGGCCATTCGGTCACTGACATGATATTGGTTTGTACAATATGTGCTAGACCATGAATTACATTTACACCATCTTGTCCCTCTTTTATCAATTCTCTTATATTGTGAATTGTAGGGACAACTTCTTCGGCTATTCTCTCATTTTCCATAAATGATTGATATTCAACTAGCTCCTTATCCAATTTTTCTATTTACTCATAAAATACATATCCTGTTGCATCAATAGTGTTATCAACATCATGAAATTTTTGTTATTCAATTGTGGTTGGAGGATGTATAATAACTTGCACAATTTGAGTTTCTCCCTTCGTAAAGAAGGTGTCCAAAGTACCAACTTCTTCAAGAGCACTAGATACCGTTAATCTTTTAATTCTTCTCAAAGGGATATTATTTTTAGGACAGTGTGTCATAAAGCATAAAATGTACAAACTAAGAGAACAAATCCTAGGAGAAGGATATGATTGACGGTCACAATGCTTAGTTTCTTTGTACTCTTTTAATGCAAATGAATAAACCAAAGGGTAATGTAAGGATTTAAGTCAAGGGCAGAAATTTATATGTCTAATATCAGTTCAAAATAGAAATATGTTCCTTCCCAACACAATCTTGATGCAAATCCAAGAAAATGCCAAGTCAAATTATAGTGAAAATATGTCAAAATAGGCACTTTTTTCACCAAATTTCAATGCAAAAGAGCATAACAAAGGGTGTTGTGAGGAAAATAATGATGGATAGAAAACAATATTAGTAATAACAGCCACTTAGTGCCAAAATATCCAACACAACACGCTTTTAGTACCACTTAAGGTAAAACCCTAGTGAAAATATAGCAAAAATAGGCTATTTTTCATAGTTTCTCAACTCTAAGACCTAGCAAGATGGGTGTTGTAATGAATTTAAAGAGGTACAGAAAATAATATCAATAATATTAGTCACCTCAATCCATAAAATTGATTACAACACACTTGGAGTGCAAACTAGGTCAAACCCTAGGGTAAAAATAGTCAAAATGTGTAGTTTTTCACCAAATTTTCACTACAAGAGCCCGTTAAAAGGGTGTTGTGAATATTTTCATGAGGGGTATCAAATGATTACCTTGATAAAAGAAAAATAATTCCAAAATACCTTTCACAACACACCTATGGTGCAAGTTTATAGAGTCGATAAGGCCAAATTTAGTGAAAATCATTATTTTTGAAGCCCTAGGTTTGAGATCTTGGGACAAAATGCTATGTGAATGTTTTGAAGTATAATTTATGATAGAAATTAAATAATCTCAGATCTGAAAATAATTTTCAAGTCTTTTTATGCAAAATGCCAATGCAAATCTAATGAAAATGCATGAAAATTGCTAGTTTTTTGTTAAAATTTTCTATGCAAAAATGCAAATATTTTAAATCTAAATGCAAATTTACACTAAAATGCAAGACTACAGCCAAATGTTAATTTGAATGAGCCTCTAAAATCAGTAGAAAAATCTGAAAAAAAAAAAAATTTGCCTACTAACCCTAGATTTTGGAATTACTAGGTTATATGAAAATTGTCAAAATTTCTACAAAAACCTAGAAAATTAATAATGAAAATGTAATGCAAATTTATGAATTTTTGGATTTTTTTGTAGTTTATATCATATTTGATGCAAAAATCATGAATTAGGAAAATTTAGGAAGAATTGATGCAATTTAGTAAGCCAAACAATGCAATTTAAATTTTTTTTCTCAATGCAATAAAATGAATGACTATATGAATGAATGAAATCAATCCAAATTTGAAGACACACACTCAAAAAGTAGAAAATTGAAGTCCAAAAACACGGGTTCACCAAAAATGTTTAGGGGAAAATTGAATTTATTAATGTTCTAGATTTTAGATGTTTAAATCTGCCTCTCCACTATACATTCAAGGATCTAAGGTCGAGTGATGAGCACTATTATACCCTAAGTCACTTGCAAATGTAGGGAAACTTATATTAGGGAATTTAATTATCAATTTCTTTCTCTTATGCCCAACTGACCATTAAAACCCTAATTATGCAAATATGGCAACAAATTGATGAATAACAGAAAAAACTCTTGTAGATAGGAGTAAAATACCAAATCACAGAGTACTTGTTTTCGGTGTTCCGAAGTGGAACAATTGGGGACACTGGAGCAGGCACCCAAGTCCAAGTACCAGTTTTTTCACGGGATCTGGACCTCCTTCCAACACTGATCAACTCTGTAACTTCTGTTTCCTAAAACTTAGATGCGGAGGACACTAGAGTGAGCACCTAAGTCCTAAAAGTGCTCCTGTGTTCTACTTTTCTTTAGATCTCAAATCCTTGATGCCTGCCAATCCTTCCTGCAACTTCACTTTTCCCAAATATGACACTTGTAACCTGCAATCACAGGACTTGGTTTGGGGGTTGTGGTGTTTAGAGGCTTGCCTCAGTCAAGCCCCGGAGGACACTTAAGTCTCCAAACATTGTTATCAGATAAAGAGTGCCTACCCTTGTGAGGCAGAGGCAAAAACCAAAGGAATCAATGATGAAAACATGATATTATGTCACCTTGTAGTGAAGCTCTAATGGGAGGAAGATGCTCTTCATTCCATGAGGAAATTGATGCTCAAATCTACAAATATCAACACACAAAACACACAAGTCTACTCTTGCAACACAATGAAAGTCTTGAATCACCTTAAGAACACTTGAACATCACAATTTCCATCTAGTTTACAAATGAATGCCTAAACATGCTTATATATGCAACTACAAGCACTCCCGCCAAGATTTTAAAAATCAAAACTTATCGTGTTGGCAAAAGGACCAAGTAACAGTCACAAACTGACACCCAGAAATTAGGACTGCCCCAAAATAGGGCAGGACTAGGGCACAGGTGCCCAAGTCCTCCCCCCTATTTTGGGTAAGGTACAGCTCAAAGGGTCCACCTGGGTCCAATTTGCCATGGAACCTAGGTATCATTCCATTGGGATGCCAAAATATGAACTAAGATGTCCTAAAAGCATGCTAAAGACCTGGGAGCTAAACCTTATGAGGGAAAAGCCCTCAAGGGGACATTTTCTGACGTTACACCTTGTATGTTTATGTGTTTTTTATATGTTGATGTGTGTATGTAAATGATATAGCATCAATTTATCAATACACACAATTATCTTAGCGATCAATGAACATCAATGCACTATAATGGATCACATAATCAAATTAGTTTCGAATCAATTGCAAAATATGTATGAATATTTAAACGAATAATTGATATTTTAGTAAAGCTCAAATCTATATTATGAATAATGGATAATACATGTTTCTTTCTTTCTCATTTTCGTTCTTTTAACCATTATTTTATATGATCAAATATGTAACAAACACCATGATTCTCTATTTTATTATTTATCTAAATGACTATAATCAAATATTTAAGTTTTCTAAATTATCAATTAAAGTATGTAGTTTAGTCGAATTACCTCCACCCTTTGTTGGTGTTCAGAAAGTCATTCCGCGAATGATGGTCCCTTAGGTCAAATAGGAGTTTGACTAAAGACTATTGGCAAAGATGCCACATCATTCACATTTTGGATTGACTCTAAAAGTAAAGTAACATCAAGATATAAATTAATATATAATTACTCACAAAGAATTAAATGCATACAATAAAAAAAATTTGATGTGTAGAAAAAATAATACCGGCCGACAAGTCCAAGATAAATTGGATAGCAAAAAGAGTTCCATGATTAGCTTCTATCAACTCCTCCTCTGTCATCAACTGTTATCCCCCTTAGATACATTAGTACTAATATTTGTTTATATTCTTCAAATGGAATACACCATGAAATTTAACTCTAAATTTTACCTCTATAAAAGATTGGCCATGGTCTTCTCCTTCTCTACCCACTGATGCTTCTGCTTCTGCTCTTGCCCTTGACCCCTCAGCTTGAGTTCTAGACCTCGCTGCCTCATCTCGTGAAGGGACATCATACTCTGAAGTGTTCAAGGGTGGCTCACTACTCTCCATAAGAGGACCTAAGCACAACTGATTGCAAAAAATACAATGATGGGGCACACAAACACATGTGGATGAGGAGGGTCTAGTAATATTGGGTGATCTAATATCACTGCCAACATCATGTGGCTATGCAAACTGAGAGGTTTGTGTAATCAAGTGGTCAGTCAAAGAGTGTATGGAAATGAGACCCTGTTGTGTTGCATTTGCAACAATGTTTGGGTGTTGAATTGGAGGTGGAGAAGGGATAGCAGGAGGGGGAATAAAAGGACCTTGCACTTGTCTCATTGCCCTAGGTCTATCTTGAGGCATTCCCTTACCTACTCGGAACTCTCTAAAATTAAAATAATTTACATGGCGACCCATTACAAATTTTGCATATAGTTTACGAAGGAAATACAAAGGTACATCTAAATTGGTGTTGGGTGGTTTTATCAAAAACCATCCACCAACGATCTCAAAAATTTTGACTTATACCCTCATGTGTACACTATTTGATTGAATACTTAGGTTTATGAACATCAACATGCAATCCAGTTTTAGGATTGACAAAATATTGGGCTAACATAGCTTTGGTAATGTCTAGCTCTTTCACTTGATCATATGATAAACCATCAGCATATTTCGCATTCTTAATTTCTCTCCAATGCCTAAATGATTCATGTTGGCTTGTGAGGGTTAAAACATGATTAATAATCCCCTCTAAATTTGATGTCATTGAAAACAATCGAGTGTGGTGGTGATACATTTCTACAATCCTACTTATTTGATCAATATTTCTTTCAATTTTCTCTTCGATTGTTGGGGGGGAGGGTTTGGGTTTTCATCTTGTTAATCCATTTTACCTATTTAAAAATATAAAACATACCCATTTAGGATAAAAAAACAAAAAAAATCACTTGAATTTACAAAACAATAAAAAAACAAGAATCATACTTACCTGGATCAGATATCTATTCCTCTAAACTCTGATATCCATTTTTTAGGTCTACGTTTTGCAAGCCATAGGCTTGCAAAACACAACCTCTATTTTGATTTTTTATTGTCTCTAAAATGGATATCTGTTCCAAATGGATATTCTATCCATGCCTAAGAAAGCCAAACTTCCCCAATTCACGATTTTGGCTAAGTAAAAACGTAATTTTTTTCCTATTGCCACTGTTTGGCCTGCAATGATCCTGCACTCACCCGCTACAAAATACATCTTACGAATGGAGGTTAACATAGATCAGGTTGACAAAAAACTTTGGCTTAACTAGAGGAAGTATGTTTACACTACTGCAATAGTTTCCTATGCATAATTGTAGGGCAGTGAGTATTCCTTTACCTATTGGTACTCAATTATCTTTGGAGCAATACCGTAAGTTAGATGATAAATTTGAAGATATCTATATTTTTCCTTAAATGTTGGTGTTTTAAATAGCCTAATGTATGCAATGGTTTGTACTAGAATAGATATTGTTTAAACTATGGGAGTTCTTAGTAGGTTTATGTCTAACCTGGTAGGAGCATTATAATTATGTGAAAAAGAATTTTTTTATATATTTGCATAGGACTTTTGATTATTGTATTTTTTATCATGGGACTAATGATGTGTTTAACATGTTGGACATATAGGGCTTTGTTGATGTAGATTGGGCTAGAGATTTATATAGTAGGAGGTCAACCAATGGTTATGTGTTCAGTCTATTTAGAGGTGCAGTTAATTGGATGAGTAAGAGGCAACCTATAGTTGCATTGTCTATTATAAAATAAAAATACGTGGAGCTACAACACATTCTTGTAAGGAGATAGTGTGCTTATAAAGATTATGTTTAGGTATCAAGTCTTTGAGTGGAAGAAGGTAAGAATCAAATGTGATAGAGTGCTATCAATTGGGCAAAGAATTTGATATACCATGTTGGTACTAAGCATATAAAATGCTCAGTATCACTTTGTCCACAAGATAGTTGAGTATGGTAGAGTCATGATACAAAAGGTTGACACTTTGGATAATGTTGTAGATTCTCTCACTAAGCCAGTGAACATAGAAGTTTTATTGGTGCATGGAAGCTATGGGCCTTGCCTCTTCTAGCACTTAATTCATTTTCTTATGTTCCCTATTATGTTTTTGTAAGGTAAATATCAAGTGGGAGAAAGTTAGGAGTAGGTGTGTTAGTCAACTTGTAAATCCTGTCTTGATTATTGTAATTATTCATGTAGATGATAAATAATATATGATCTCCAAAAATCATTAAGTGGGAAAAATAGAACACCTAAATAAGAGTGGGGACACTATTTGTTTATTATTTATTCTCTAGGATACTTCCAAAATATTGTGTAAGAGGGCATTGAATATGGAAGTTACACAAAAAGGTCAAAGCTAGAAGTTATGGAGCATCTTCCCAAGATAGGTGTTATGATAAGCAATTAGTGCACTCATGGAGCACCTAGGATTGAAAAATGTCAATTATGATTGTTACAATAGAATCTATGATGTGTAAGTGATGTAAAAGATGTGAGAAGAGTTACATATTATTCTGATATGATTAACCATTGAATATGGGCATTGGATTTTTGCTAGTGGAGGATATGCCTAATTTTGGGCACATGGTTTTGACTCCTAGTTTTGGATGCCACTTGGCGGTTTCTAATTTTCTTTTCATCTATAAAGGAGGCATGGGATATATGTATTATCTTGATTTTGTAGGGATGGTAATGCTACCAAATTAATATCAGACAAAAGAGATAACTAGATTTTATTGATGTAGTTATATTATTGATATTATAACAAGCTTGGGTCTCTTTGGTGGTGGATTTTTTTTCCTGAAAAGGGTTTTTCCATGTAAATATGGTCTCATCTTATGTGTTGTTGAATTTATATTCTTCTTCATGTTTTATTTTAATTTAATGGTTTAATCACATGCACATTAATAAAATTTAAACATGCCCCCGAGGTGTAGATCGGTTGGTCGAGCTGTTGAAAGACACAGACGATCAATGTAGGTTCAAACCATGACTCACCCAGCCACGCATGTCATGGGGCAGGCAATGGGATATCGCATTGGCCCAAAGGGGATTAGTCTCACCTAGTATCAGAAACTTAAGCGAAGCCTGGCTAGTCGCGGGGATACCCCTTTGAGATATAAAAAATAAATAAATAAATAAAATTTAAACACTATTTTGTTAATGTTTCTATTGCACCATTTACCCTATTTTTAACATAGAGTTATTATGGGAAAGAAACATATTATTGTATGGCATGAGTTCAAATCAAGGTTCAGTTGTTGGATTGACTCTAGAAGATAGAGTTTAAGATCTCTTGCATCTATTATTGAGAGCACTAGAACTCTATGTTGTATTATAATCATGTTATTGAGATCAATACATTGAGTGTGCTCTAGAGACTAGGTTTTTCCTATAAGGGCTTTCCCACTTGATATATCTTGTGTTATCTCTTAGTTGTTACTATACTAAAATTTGTATAGTCTTATTCTTACTTGCATTGTTTCTCTCATAGGATTAGTGTGGATCTAGTATAGTTTCCTTTCACTCTTCTAGGAGGTTATGCAAAGTATAAGTGAATATTTCTATCTAGCCCTATGATGGTGAGATTAGTGTAGAGAAGCTCAATTGATGAGTCTCCCAAATGGAGGTTTACTTCAACCTTTGAAAAATGTCTTCAAATCATTAAATTTCTTTTATAAGGTTAAAATTATCTAGGCTTGCTCTTACATGGTATGAGAGGTATGCACACTCTTGAGTAACGTGAAAAGTGCCACCAATCACCAAGTGGGAAGATTTTTAAGGGGCTACTTCATAAGAAACTCTAACCTATATATAGGAAGAGATAAGTACAACTTGGGAAGGATGTCATGGATTGTGAGGTCTTGATAAGGTACATAGGAGGGTTGTTTAGACACCTCAAGAGACTTGTCCTTATAGAAAAACCCTAGTATATTGATGAAGCATGTGTCCAAGCCCATTATCTTAAGTTTGATAAGAAGAGTATCTATTCCTACATGCATAAGCAATAGGGTGAAGAGAAACAAGGTGGTGAGAAGGATAGAGATGTTAGCAAGAGAAAGAACAAAGTGAACACTAATTATGCAATGGGAAAAGGTTAAGAGAGTCTATAGTATACCCATGTTGATAAAGATGGGCATATAGAGGATATGAGTTGGAAATTGCACCCAAATTTGATACATTCTTGGGCTAAGAGAGGGAAAGATGATCACTTATTATGGAGGCACCATCAAAGAGCATGAATGTAGATCTTAAGTGGGTGGTCTTGTGCTACTCTCTACAAGGGTGTTTATAAGGTTGGTGCTATCTCACATGTTGGAGAGGAGATCACTCAACTTTTTCACATCAAATTTCAAGTGAGGGGTAAGAAGGTTGATGCCATGTTTGATAGATGTTCACAAGTAAACCTTGCCTCTCATAGGCTAGTTAGTGAACTTGGCTTGAGGGTGATAGAGCATCCATGCCCATATGCTTTAGGGTGGCTACAATAAGGAGTATAAATGACCATCACCAATCAATCTAAGTTGTCTTTTGGACTTACTCTTGAGTTTGAGGATACATTTTTGGTAGATGTCATTCCATTAGATGTTTGTGCTATCATCATTGGAATCCCATATCTCTATGAGAAAGATGTTATCTCATATAGGAGGAAGAACTAGTATTTTGCATCTTTATGTTGGAAATTTCAAGGTCACATGTTAAGTACTCCTAAATATAAGATGTTGATTAGTAAAAATGGAAGGGTTGTCCTTTGAAAAGATGTTAAGGTTAGAAGTGAAAAGATGGTTCTTTCTCAATAGGAGTAGCAAGGATGAGGATAACATGTGCATTATGTTAGTTAGAGATAGAAATGTGTCAAGTTTTGGATGATGTTCATCTTGTGGTGCAAGGCAAGGTGCATCTTTGTAGGACGAAGGGTTCATCAACCCTTTTTATTGAATCACTATAATTTTTGGGTACCAAAAGCCTCCTGGTGGGGAGGTCTGATTGAAAAATTCAAGTTGAAGGACCATTTTAGGGTCTTGTTTACCATTATCAACCTTTTGATTAGTCTTATGCATTAACTTCATGGATTTCATCACTTGTGGTGGGTTAAGTTGTAAGAGGGTTTGTGATGGTGTCTGAAGAATGTATCATATGGTATGGTACATCTCTTAAGTATCTCTAAAATGAAGTTGCAAACCTCAAAATGACCCAAAAAAATTGTTTTGGTAAAATCATCAGTTTGTGTAAGTAGCTAAAGTGTAACTACTGCAAAAAATTTGCTATATACCATGATGATCACACTAACTACCATAGCAAATGCAAGATTGCAATGACAAAAATGTTATCGTTAGTCTAGTGAAAGCAGTGAAATTGTTATCGTGCAAATAAAAACACTGAATATGAAGGGTTTACACATTTCATATCCTCTTTCTGGCATTTGATCTTCAATTCTTGACATGTGGGTGGTTATTAGAGAGCCATATGTTCCTTGAAAAGGCAAGTGAATGCTTGTTTGAGCATTGGAGAATTTGGAATCTTCAACTTCTTACATTCATTCTTCTATGATTGTGTTGTGAAAGAGCATGGTTTTCGATTTGATGAGAATAATTACATGTATTAAGAGCTAGTATAGTTCATCTTTGAGCTTTGTATGTGCCTAGGGATATTGTATCAATTGTAAAAGACTAAGATATAGTGGTATGAGCATCTTTGCTTAGTCTTACTAGAGTTTTCTCCTTGTTTGAGGGTTTCTCCAACTATAATCTGTGTGTTTTAGTTATGTTGTGTGTCATTACATTTTCTTTAGTTCTATTATATTCTTTTATGAATGTTGCAAGTCTAGTTAAACAAGAGACATTAGAGGTTTAACTATTACTAGCGGTGAAGACATTGTTTAAACATTGTTTTAAAGTTTTCTTAAGTGATATTCATTACTACTAAACATGTGAGGAATATCCTCCTTCCTTACTAAAGATGGAAAAGATTTTCGAGGATAAAAAACATGAAAAAAAAAACTTAAAAACCAAGCATTATACCTTCACAAGCCTTGAAATATCCCTCACTCCTTGATAAGGTTGAGGAGAAGTGCACCCAAGCTCTCCTTGCTATACCCAAATGTGAATAATGGATGTGGATTGCTCTCAAATTGCACACAATTTTGGCATAATAAGGCTATGATCAAATGGGATGAGGAGCTATTTTGGCATGGTAAGATTACTCAAAACTTGGATGTGAAAATGACTTGTGGAGGCTTGTATTTATAGGCATTTTGGAGGGGAAATGGGATCAATGGCTAGGATTGAAAGTTCAAATCCAATGATGGAGATGAGAGGATGAGATGGAGGGCTTAGATTTCATCAACAATATTGGGGGGTTGTGATTAAAAGTGAATTTTAAATTCACCTTGAGAAGACTTAGCATTAATTAGGATTAAGACACATGAGGAAATAAAAAATTAATTTTCATGGGAGGTATTGGAATTAAAAATTCTATTTTATTGGTGAATGGGATGACATGTGACCACATATGTGCATTTGGCAAACACACGTGTGAGCTCTTCGCATAAAAAAGAGCTCTAACATGAAAGAGGAAAGGTGAGGTGGAAGGGTCATGTGACTCTTTGAATAAAAGATATTTTTTTATTTAAGGGGTGTGGGAGAATGTGTTAAGTGGGGTTTGACCAAATTAATCAAGTGATTAACTTAATTAATGTGGCTGTAGTTAATTAGTGAGTGGGCTAATCAAGGGCTAAAATTAATTAAATAATGATTTATTTAATTAATTTTAGGGGTTATGTAGGCTAGGGTAGCTAATTAAATAATTAGTATTTATTCAATTAGACTAGGTTTAGGCTATAGGCTAAGGTAGATTAATTAAATAAGCATAATTTATCTAATTTATTAGGATTAGAAAGATGGATAAATTAACCAAATAAATATTAGGAATATTTATTTAATTAATTGTGTATGAAGTTGTAAGGTCTAGTGATGAATTAATTGAATTAATTCATGACTAAGGAATGATTTGGGGTAAATGGCTAAGGGTGAATGGTTAGAGATGGCATAGACTTAATTAATTAAATAATTATGATTTTTATTTAATTGATTGGTGAAAGAGGGTAATTAGCAGTGTGGTTGATGCATGAAAGTGGCTTGCGGGGTGGTGCAGGAGCACCAAGATGTCTAGATTTTACTTGATTTTCAAGTTGTTTTGTTTGGTTTAAAAAGGTCTTGGAGACCATCTAAATGTTGTATAAGGCTTGAAAGCCATGCATGTAGTTGGACCATGTCCAAATGTCTAAAAGAATCTATTTTCATGTTGTAGTCCTAGGGAGGACAGTCATAGGTAGTTTGCAAGAGTCAATTTTGTAAGCCTTTGTTGAGGCATATAGGTTAGTCATTTAAGTTTTAGAGTCTGTAAGCCTTTAGAGGCATGTCAAAGGTTGGAAGGGAATGTTAACACCTTGTCCAAGGTTATCAAAAGGTCAAAAAGCATTGTTAAACATAGGAACCATCGGTGCAGTCCAAGATTGGATAGTTTCTAAAATAGTTGCAAAGACAGCAGTTACAAATCAAGAGAAAAGCTCGATGGTTGGGTAGTTGCATCAACCCACTTCACTCCATGCATTGTAAGAGGCTTGTTTTAAGCCAAGGAAGGATTGATTGTAAAGGGAGATCCAATGGTTTTGGAAGAATTAACAAAGAAACACTATTTTTCTGCTTTTTCTCTACTTTTCTGAGTTTTTTTTTCTGTTATCAGGCCGTACCCACGCCTGTACAGAGTTGTCATAGCACAAGGGCATAATGGATGGAATGTAGACTGGAGTAGCTTTGTATTGAGTCTTGTTTGGGCTCTTGTCATTAACCTAGGTGTGAGAAATGACTATTTTGTCATAGACTACCTTTAAACCTACTGTTACAGTCCAGTAATTCGCTGTTTTCTGCTCTAATCCGTACTTGTACGACTGAGTAGTGGTTGGTGCCTATGATGGTTGGTTAGTGTGGAGTGTCACCTATCTTGTGCAAGTGATTTGGGCTCTTGACATTCCTCCAGACCTCTGTATTCCTCCTTGATTTGAAAGCAGGTTAAAACCCTAAACTAGGTTTTTCCTGAGTAG
This sequence comes from Cunninghamia lanceolata, assembly GCA_027924645.1. Lineage (NCBI taxonomy): Eukaryota > Viridiplantae > Streptophyta > Pinopsida > Cupressales > Cupressaceae > Cunninghamia > Cunninghamia lanceolata. The sequence continues at coordinate 2,659,442 of BSBN01000752.1, read as the reverse complement.
TCGATGGGTATTTCCTCATTCCACTGACCTTTTCTATTGGTGGTCAGTGGAATGGAATGTAGAATAGTTGTGCTAGAGGCTTGTGAAGGTTGCAGGGGCAGGAGAATGGTGTAGAATGAGTTTGGGCATGTGAATGACCCTGCAGAACCATGATTCAGAATTCAGAGAAGGACAACAGTCATTACCACGAAGGTAGTAAGTTTTGTTTGTCATGTTATTGCTTTGCCAATGAAGGCATTAGGTTGAATGCATGTTATAGGTTTGATAAGTGGCAATGAGGTTGTGTTTGTATAGAGGGAGACTACCCCAAGGAGGTAGTGTGACTGTTTTACTAATGGAGTAATAAGGTTGTGACTCTCTTGGGAAGGTAGAATAAGGACTGCTGTCCTACAGACCCTGCTTGGTGGGTTAGAGGGAGTCTTGTTTGGAGTTAGACATCTTGGAAGTTGTGCCTTGGAGTCCTCCTTTGTGTATGTCAAGAACAAGTTGATACTGAGTTGAAGCCCTTCATGGGTGGTTTGATCTCTATCATAGAAAACAGTGAGTCTTGAGAGATCTTTATATGTGAAGTTATGAACCATGCTTCTGCTGTCCTAGATGCTCTGCATCACAGGGTCGAGACATTTTTAGATGTCTACACTTACAAATCACTAATTCCTCTAATAGTAATGTTTGAATAGAAAACCAATGACAAAAGTTCCACTTCATGTACCTTTTCATATTTTTCAACTTTAAATTAATATTGAGTCAATAATATAAACTCCATAAAAATTCAACAAATTAATTGAGTTTTATAGTCTTTTTTATACCATTAGAATAATATAATGTTTGTAATACTTTTGACACTTAAAATTAATAGAGTGACTCTTAATGAATGGAAAAAATAATGGAAAAAGATACTAAAGATAGGCACCCAAAACAATAATTGTATTCTTTATTCCTTCCCTAATAACAAATACTTAAAAGATGTTTATCTACTACCTAAATTCTCATACTTTATAATTATTACCCATATAAAAATATATAATTAATATAATAGCTAATCATAAATCTTTACTAAAAAGTACACATTAACAATCCATTTCAACAAATGACGGTGAAAACCTTACCCCACTTAAAATACAATAATAGTTAAAATCAAATCACAAAGCATCTCCTTCAATCTAAGGAAACCTGGAGCTTTCATTATTCTTGCTTTTAAGTATTCTATTACAAAATTGCGGAAAAGTAGCTGTAAAAAAGTCCAAAATAGGTTCAAATTCAAATGCAAGACAAAATAGTTTCGAATTCAATTCAATATGGTCTACGTAATTTGCCACCCGTATAAAATTCTAGCGCGTAGACGCGTCTTATTTAGTGGTAGCAATCCAAACCTTTCTCCCCACTCAAGTATATAAAATATCTTTACGAATTATTTTCATTAAATATATATTGATGAAAATGATTCAAATATTAAAAGGTTGTAATTTAATTACACTCTGTATTAAAAATTAATTTTTTTTAAAGGTGCACTAAACTAGTATAGTTATATTTAAAAAATATATCTTCCATTTTTTTGTTTTTTCATTTTTAATTTTGATTTTTTGATTTTTTATAAATTATTGGTTTTTTTTTTTTAATTTTTATTTTTTATAAATTACTTTCCCATTTAAATATATTTCTTATTCTTCACATTTATAAATTACTTGCATCTAGAATATTTGCTTTTTTTTAAAATAGCACAAGTATCTTATAAATTACTCACATATAGAATATTTGCATTTTGGTTTAAAATAGAAAAAGAGAGTGATGTCGCATTTAGTGGTGTATTTATTTTTATTTTTTAGATTGGAATCTTATAAAATTACATGGAATCTTGAAATCTTTCAGCTCAATGTAGAGTAACGAAGGATGAAGTCACATCATGCTTTGGATACCCCTCAATCCTTAACCCTTAGCGACTTTGGTGGAATGGGATACGCCTCTATCCTTAATTCAACTAATTAGCGTATTAGCTTAGACCATATTCCCTCTAACAAAATCAATAAATATTGTATCTATGGATACACCTCTATCCTTAATTCAACTGATTAAGGTATTAGCTTAGACCATATTCCCTCTCACAAAATCAATAAATATTGTATCTATAGAAAAACACTTTTACGATAATAAAAAACTATAATAAATGGGCCATGGGTCAATGAGTTTTGACTCAAAAACTAAGCAATTGAATCCTTATAAACAGCATAATTATTATAATTAATTTGTTTTCAGAACAATTTTGAATATTAAATTAAAACATTAAAATTTGAAGCTTACTTTAATAAAACTATTCTTAAATATCAAGCTCATTACTTGAATAAGACTATTCTTAAATATCAAAGGGTCTAATAGGATAACTATACACCATTGTTGTTAGTGGAAAAAAAAAATTACCATTAACTATTTTTTGGTTAGGTTATTTATCAAAGCTCAAATTTTCAAGAGGTATAACTGAGTCAGGTTTGACTCGTGAGTAATTTGGATTGACAAGGGCTAGATCCCTTACACAAACAGCTTAGCCAAAGAATAACTTCTGATTTAGACGTACACTCATAATCTACTATATAAAAACAGCCATGTCAACTTCTAATTTAGATGTATACTCCCACTCTACTGTATAAAAATATCAACAATAAAATATTACCATTAACCCTCCATCAGAACTGTTTGATGTCTATGTGAAGCAACATTAAAAATATCCCAAAACTTGGAAAATATAAAGCAGTAAACCATGAGAGGTATAACTGAGTCAGGTTGACTAGGACTAGATCCCTTCCACGAACAACTTAACTAAAGAATAACTTCTGATTTAGACGAATACTCATAATATGCTGTATAAAAACAGAGTTATCAACTTCTAATTTAGACGTATATTCAAAATCCACTATATAAAAATACCACTAACTACATAATCCAATTATTTTATAAAATATTACCATTAACCCTCCATCAAAAACTGTTTGATGTCTAAGTGAAGCAACATTGGAAATATCCCAAACTTGGAAAAGATAAAGCAGTAAAGCAGTAAACCATGATAGGATTTTTATTGCATCCCCTTCAAACAACAGCAAAAGCAAAGAACACCATTTACAACTTTGTGAAGAAACAAGTTCCATATAATATCAGTTGGCTTGGGAGGAGCCCTGACGAGCCTTCTGTGCAAAGAGGGACACCCTTCTGAGCAGCTCCTCTGTGTTGGCTCCCACTATTTTGTCCACCACATGCTTATCTTCTTCCATTAATAAAAAGGTGGGCATAGCCTTCACATCCAATTTCTCTGCAACACTCTGCAAAACCACCAAAACAACACCAAATTGAAAACCCACTATCAAAACACAGAGTTATAAGACTTTCACCATAGAACAAGACAGATTGACCATTAAAGTGAATGATGTTTAAGTAGAGCCCACATATATACCTTAACCTCATCCACATCAACTGACAGAAACAGAATATCTGGGTACTTGAGGGCCAGTTCCTCGAAGAAGCCTGCCATGAATTTGGAGGGTGCACACCAGGCTGCTGTGAAATGAATTACTATCTGCAGCCATTAAAAACCAGAAAAATACAGTAAGACCATGACCCTTTAAAAAAAAAATGAAAGATTAAAGCACAGCAAAACATAAATGAAAATTTAAGTAGATTTCTCAGAGACCGGGCATGCTTGGATTTGGGCCTGGGCCATAATGTATTCCCATGATTTGGCCGAATCGACCACCAACACCCTCGAACCCTTGACCTGCTGATTCTCCATAACTTCAAACAAAGCAGTTCAGAGTATAATTGATCTGCAGAGAGAACTAGAGATTTAGTCTAGGGAAGAAGATGAAGATGAAGATGAAGATGAAGATGATTCCTACAATTGACCACTTAGCAGTTTATAGAGAAAAAAAATGACCTTAGGTGTTTTTATAGAAGCTTCTCAAGTTCCAACCCATTCCGTGGGGCAAAACAGTAATCTCTAAGGTTCTTAAATAAAATGGTCCACGTCCATATAAAATAAAACCATGGATTATAGTGGTAAACTGGTAAGTATTTTTGTGGGTCCCGCCCTGACACCAGCACCCCCTAATTTTGGCGTGTCCTGTGATTGCGATATAATTGGTATTTTTTGGTGTCCAGCTGTGTGGGGAGTTTGAATTGGTGTCACCTTATTATTGGGTTTTGAAGGAATCTAGCCGCTTGTTTTTCTGCTTTATCTTTGGTTTTTTTTCTTTTTAAACAATTTTAAACGTATCGTTTATCCTAACATATATGCGGTGTGTTTGGATTCTAGAACCATGAACCCTTTATCTTCCCAAGGTAGGCTTGTTTGTAATGGTTTTGAAAAAACTGATATATTTTGTAATTTTTTTTTAATTAGTTATAGTTTTGTGTTAAAGGTTTTTTTTTATTGTTAAAAAAAAAATTGCATAGGGCAGAGTGGTGGGTACCAATAGTTGCCATAAGACTGTCATATTGAAAACCTAATATTTTAAATAGTATGGTACCAATAGTTAGGATAGGATTGGTACATTGAAAACCCTATAGTTTAAATAGTATGGTACCAATATTTGCCATAGGATTAATACATTGAAAGCCTAATATTTTAAATAGTATGTTACCAATATTTGCCATAGGACTAATTCATTGAAAGCCTAATATTTTAAATAGTATGGTACCTATAATTGTAAGAGAGGACCCAATAGTTGAATAAAGTGTGTCAGTTAGATTCAAAAGTAACAAATCATATGATGCCACATTGACACACTAAAAAATATGACTTAATGCACAAGTATTGGTCTAACTTTTTTTGTTTGGTCTATTATGACACTTCAACAAAAAATATTGTGATGACACCCTTTTTTTTTCTGGGTCTATGTTGAAGAAACAAAATATTTAAATTTTCCACATCCCTGGGGCGATAGAATTTTTTAGTGCCAATATTACACCTACATTGCTATATTAACCCATAAAGTTGGAGTGCCCTACTATTGGGCCCTCTCTTCTATCTTAACTTTATCTATATTCATTTTTACATATTCGCTTTATTTAATACTTTCACACATTCATTTCTGATTTCAAGATTTAGCATGTTCTATTTCCATGACGCATGGGAATACTACACCTACATTGCTATATTAACCCATAAAGTTAAGAGTGCCCTACTATTGGGCCCTCTCCCCTATCTTGACTTTATATTCATTTTTACATATTTGCTTTATTTAATACTTCCACATATTTGTTCTTGATTTCAAGATTTAAAAACATGTTCTATTTCCATGACGCATGGCAGTGAACAATCCTACACTGTATCTGACTTAAAATTTAAATTTTTAATTTAAAATTGTTGATTCTTACCTTTTTTCAGGAGCCCACTTGGTACATATTTGTGCAATTAGTTCTTGGTATTTAAAAACATTAATTTGAGCATTTAAACACATCAAGGAATCATCCTAGAATCATCAAGCATTATCCACATTACAAGGAGCATTCCTAGGAATAGTTGAATTTGGAGTACTAAAAAGAATATTACTTGTATCAAAATTCACATTTGGATCACTTGCATGTTTGCTTGATGTCTACTAAAGGTCATAAAGTTTGTCTTTTGAGGAATTTGATTATGAGAACATGGACTCTAGCAATTCAATAATTTTCCCAAGGCATTTATCAACACAACCAGTCTTTACGCTTTAGTCAACAACAAAGACATAGGTAAACCAAGTCGCAAAAGCATGCAAATAGTAGGATCAATCATATGCCTAGAATTATGAATCTATCATAGTTCTTAGACAATGAACATAATGAATGCATCTATTTTATGTACCTAAACAACTAAATTATGTGCAACATTAAATATTATTCTTCATCATAATTCCCACAACTAAGTGCCCTTATCCTTCCTATTTTATTTCTAAAATAAGTTCCTTTATTACATTTATTTAGCAAACTCTAATTTACCTAGATTAATTGTTTTGATAAAAATAATCAGGAAGGGCCCGAACCCATGTACAAAAGCCAAAAAGGTGATACGAACAAGTTTTACAAGTAGTAAAATAATAAGAGACAAGAAGAAACAACAAAGCATAAGAAAAAGGGCCAACAAAGCCAACCAAACATAGAAGAACCAGCAATAGGCCAAGCTACTGCTTAGCCATAGACTTCAGGATGGTGATAGCTTGCCATTCTCTATTTAGGAATTTTAGCTTGTCCTCCAAACTGTTCTCCACCATGTCCCATTCCTACATTTCCTGGATCTCAGTCTCCATGTCCTGAGCCACCTATTATCTCAATGCTAACCTGTTTGCCCTTGATATTTTTGTTCTTAGCCCTTGTCCTGTTGGTCGGGCCAACCGTGGTCTGTTTCTGACTTACTTGAGCCATATTACCAGTTCTAGCTTCCCTCGTGGCCTTGCATTTTTCCAGTTCCTCCTTGAACACAGAGAGTATGGTAGAATTTTTCACTATCTCTCTGTTAAACTCCACTAACTCTACCACATTTTTCTTGAGCTGCTCCTGGCTATCCTTTATCTTAACAATTTCATCTTCCATCTTCTCCCAATTTTCAAACTTCCTAGCCAAATTCACCACTTGGTCCCACAACTCATCCTTGTTGTCCTAGGCCAATCCGTAGTTTCAAGTTGAGTGATCACTTCAAGGTGCTGAATCTTTCTCTTGGCATGGTGAAGCTGTGCCAATTGCCATTTAAGCACCTGATTTTGCAAGTCTAGAGCCTGGTAGAGGGTGGCAACCTTCTCCACCAGTTGACTGCAAGAGTTACAATCATTTTTGCTATCCCCTTGAATGTGGGCAAGGGTACCTTGAATCTTTTTGGGAGGAGGTTCTTGATCCTTGGGGCTATCATTTTGGTTAATATTTTGTTCCATAGTTTTCCTCTTACCCTTGATAGGGCAGTCATCCTCACTATTTTTCTTTAGGGTCCTTTCTACTTCTGAGAAAAGGTTTATTGGGGGGCTCAACATTGACAATCTCAATATTGGTCTTAGAGTCAGGGTTCACAATATTCCTCCTCCCTAATTTTAGGGTCATAGCTTTCCTAGGAGGGGCCTTAGAGTCTTTCTCTTGGTCCTTAGCAAGAGAATCTACCTTGGCCAAACCTTTACCCTTTAACGTAACACCTTTAGCATGGGGTTCCTTGCTGGGTTGCACACTAGGTTTACCAGAAGTTTCACCAACACCCTTTTTAATTCTTTGCATAGTAGTCAAATTGGTTTTACAAATGTTTTGTTAAGAGCTTTAGAAGCTGAAGCTTCATGATTATTGCCTTGTCTAGAACCATCATCCCTACCTAGGTTTTGACCCTGTATGGAAAACTTACTACCACCCACCATCATGTAACATGCCACTTATTCTACCAAATAGATTTAACTAAGTCTAAACTCAAAAGTGAATAATCCATGAATACAATCAATGTGAATAATAAAAAATTTCCTTTCATTATAAATGACATATGCACATTTGAAACATATTTCAAACTTTACCATTGCATAATCAAATTACACTCCAACATTACATGTATTGAATAATTGTTAATTACAAAATTTCACAAGATAGTTGCATACAAGCTTAATAAAGCTAATTGACAATAGAGATACAATGGTTCTGATATCTGTCTTCAAATCATGGCTACCAACTGCATGAGGAGAAGCATCACTCAAGTGCTTTTCTACCAACCACGGACTAACTACGGTCCCTCGCACATTTACCAAACTGGTAAATGGCCCTACCCTTTAACTAAGGGATTGGTATGGTAAACTCAAAGAATAGCCTATACTGAGCAAGATGTTGTGTCCTACATATCTAGTACTATCATACTATTGCTTCGGCCTACAAGTATGATCAAGCCCTTCCTAGTATGTAAATCTGGATCACAGTGAACTGATAGTGTAAACATTGGCTACTTACACTACTTTGGCCAAAGTTTCATCACCCCTAACTCAGAATGAACATCACACACTCACCCATCATTCTAACTCAATTTGGTAAGACATCAATCTCTATACAAAAGGTTACTCCCTTACCCATGGATCAACAAATCCCAGGATTAACCCTACTTTAACAATTTCAAGTTTACTAATACAAAGGTTATTCCCTTACCCATGGATCAACAAATCCCAGGCATAACCCCACTTATCAATTCTAGGTTTTCTATGACACTCATCAAAGTAATACAATTGGTAAAATATAGTTTTCCTAACTTGATCATTCATAGTGTAGCAATACTACTCATACTTGTCTTAATACAGTCCAATATAGTTACTACTCTTTACTAAGGAGATTATTAAACAATCAAAGCATAATGTTCTCATACAAAATATATATATGTATTTTTATATATTTCTCATTGATCAAATATGAGAATACCCAATGCAATAAAGAAAGAAAAACAACTCATTTCCAAACAATACTCAAGACATACTGGTGCAGGAGCACCTACCTGACAGCTGGCCTTCATGAGGCAGTTAGTAGTTTAGGTCTTGTTTATGTTTCCAAGAAGGTCTGTTAAGACCAATTGCATGTAATAATGTCACGCTGATCATGATAAGATCATGCTGACCAGGCTTTTGCTATTTTTAGCTAGTTAGTTATAACAGTTGTCATGATGTATGTTCGGTGGGATCTCCCAGCCGCTTGGAGAGTTCCCAGCCGCTTGGAGTCGGGTCAGTAGTACTCGTAGGAAAGTCTTTATAAGCATGAGATCGGTTGATATTGGATATACAGACAGATATCATCGATCGAGCTTGAGTGAGACTGAGAGAGAGAGATTGATCATATTGTATTGCATCTTTGAAATCAATAAAGTGATCCTGTTTGTGTTCTTGCTCTGGTTGCATTCCATTACTTGATTGATTTGCTGGTTTGAGAGACTTCATGGATTTCTTGATCCATTCCACCGGTTGACTCATCTGATCGGTGGAATGGTAATGTATAGTAGGGTAGGTAGTAGTTTGCTTTCTCTTTGCATGCAGGTGTGCAGGATCGCGGTCGACAGATGTTGAGAAGCCTAGCATCCTCATGTGCTAGGTCAAGTCGAGTTGATTGAGTTGGAAGATCACCCTGAGGTTGGATCGGGTCATCCCTGGAGGATCGGCGAAGTGAGATTTCGCTAAGTGAAGGAGTTCGCCAAAATGGCATCATCAGGATATTTCTGCAAATATCCTGCAGACAGTTCGGATATCGTCATCCGGATAAGTGGAGGAGATCGGCATGATGATGTCGATTGCATGAAGTGCAAGTTCGTCGGGGTGATCATCATCTGGAGGAGCCGAGGAGGAGTGTATCGGCATCAGGATCATCATATCGGGAGTGCCAAACATCCGCATATCGCGAGTAGATGCGGAAGGGAAAGTTCGTGTTTTTTTGGCTAAGTGTTGAAGAGTTCATCAGGATATTGGGTGACGTCATCGTCATCAGGATATGACGTCATCGTCATCAGGATATTGAGATATCCCCCCCTGTGCGAGTTTATCCTGCCGTTGTTACGTGGTTAAGTATCGGCATCGGCAGAAAGTGTATTAGCATCATCAGGAGGTTTCGAAGAGAACCGGATAAAGCAGATCATGATGCTGTTAGTGTCGTCGGCTAGCGGAGCGTCGAAGGTAAGCTGCTGAAGGTGATCGTCATCAGGATATTTGAGCAACCGGATATTTGGATATCCTGCTGACGAAGGTAGTGTTGAAAGTCATGATGATGACGATAGTGTTTGGAGCCCGATGAACAGTGCAACCGGAGGGTGTGTGCGCCCGCTGAACATCATGATGATGATGTTAGGAGGAAAGCGGAGGAGGTGAATAGTAGTCGGCAAGCGGATGGTTGCGATCGTCCGAAATATGATGATGCTGACTGTGTAACGCGAAATATGATGATGCTGTTGGTTTTAGGGAATATGATGATGATGGCGAAGATGATGATGATGAGGTTGGTCTGCAGACATCCATGCTGTCTGCGAAGGTTATAGTGTGGATGCCTCTGCATCATAGTGGTATCAGAGCTCAGCAAAAGGTCTGGGCTGTTGTGTGTTGATTCTGTCACCGAAAGGGCAGAGGTAGAGATAGAGTTGATTTTGTTGTGTGTTGATTGAGAGGTTGACAAAATGCCTCCAAAAGGTAATGGTACTGCAAGGGAACTGCAGGAAATGAAGGAGAAACATGCTAGAGAGATGAGGAAGAGGAAGGAGCTTGCTGAAGCACTTCAAGCCAGGCTGACAGCCCTGGAAAAGAACAAAAAGAGGGAAGTGGAAGACAGTGAGTCTGAAGAAGAGGAAGACACTGTTGAAGAGTATGAAGAGGTAGCTGAAGATCTGGATGCTGAAGACCAGAGACTGGCAAAACTGTTAAAGGCAGTACAGAGTGAAAAACCTAAGGTAAAGGTTGATGTTACCAAGTATACTGGAAGCTTGAATGAAGATGAGTTGTTGGATTGGATTGCTGCACTTGATAATCACTTTGAGTGTGAAGATGTTGCTGAGGATCAGAAGGTAAAGATTGCAAAGACCAAGTTAGGAGGTCATGCTTTGGTATGGTGGGATTATGTACAATCCGAGAGAAGGAAACAAGGGAAGTCTAAGATCACTTCATGGGATAAGATGGTAGCAAGGATCAAGGGTAAATTCTTGCCAAGGGATTATGAAATCCAGATGTTTAAGAAGCTGCAATTTCTAAAGCAGAAAGACAGGGATGTGAAATCATATACTGAAGAATTTTATCTGTTAAGTATGAGATCTGGTCATCATGAGAATGAGGTAGAAAAGGTGGCTAGGTACTTGGCTGGTTTGAGATTTAACATACAGGATGAGTTAGTGTTAGCTAACCCTAAGAATGTGGAAGATTGTTATCAAATGGCAATCAGGATTGAAGAAAAGATGAATAGAGGACATGATAAGTCCATGAGAGGAAGAGGAAACAATAGGGGAAGAGGAACAGCCCCTGCACAAAAGCAAACAAATGAGAGTCAAGAAGACACTGGTAAAGGACAGGGACAGTCTGATTTCAGAGGTGGATGGAAAGGTAATAGAGGAAGATTTGGAGGTGGTAGAGGTTCTACTACATTTTCAGGAAAGTGTTACACCTGTGGAGAGTTTGGTCATCCATCTTTCAAATGTCCAGAAAATAAAGGTTCATCATCCAGAAATGATAGAACAAGTGACAAGAGAGTACAACTGGTACAAGAAGAGAAAGTAGAAGAGAGTGCACAGAGTTCAAACAGAGATCCTGATAATGTTGGATATCCAGAGAGTGGAGAATCATTGATGTTAAGAAGAATTAGTTTGCAGGCATCAAAGGATATGATGCAAAGAAGAGCTCTTTTCAAGACCACATGCAAGAGCAAAGGTAAGGTATGTAAGGTTGTCATTGACACTGGTTCAACAGACAACATGGTATCTCAGGAAATGGTGGATAAACTGAAGTTGGAAAGGATTCCACATCCACACCCTTACAAGGCATCTTGGGTGAGTGATAGTCAATCACTTTTTGTCTCTGAACAGGCATATGTGGATTTTCAGATTGGACCATATCAGGATAGAATTTTGTGTGATATTTTGCCTATGGAATGTTGTCACCTACTGTTAGGTAGACCATGGCAATTTGACAGAAGGGTACTGTATGATGGGTATGCTAATACCTACACCATCAAGAAAGATGGGAAGATTATTAAGTTGATGCCATTGCAGGCAAAAGCTGCAGTACAGAAGGCAGCCCAAATCATTTTAATGGGAAAGAAGGAGTATGTGCAGATGCCTAGAGGATCAGGCATAAAGGCAGTTCAGGATACTGTAGGGAAAGGAGTTGTTACAGACAACAAGCTGAAGAAAGTTTCAGTTGTGACTAACAGAGGTCAGCAGCAGGTTCAGAAACAGGGGTGCAACCAACCATCAGTTCAGAAGAATGACAAGGATGTTGTCATAGTTGGGACTATTGCTTGTCCTATAAAGCTTGACAGGAAGATACAGTTGAACACCAAAGAGGCAGTTCAGACAGAGGTTCTGATCAGACAATCTGACAAACACAGGGTATGTGAGAGAAAAGCCTACATCAACAGGCATGAGGATTTACTTGCCAACAAGCAAGTTACAGTGCAGAAGTCTTGGAGCAGCCAAGAGTCAGCAGCAGATAAAGCTGGAGCAGGTCAGAAGACTATTGACAAGGCAAAGTGTAGAGGTGGAGGACTTCCACATACTAAACTCATGGGACATGAGTTCTTTTCTTTTGGGGAGTATGGTGCAGGAGCACCTACCTGACAGCTGGCCTTCATGAGGCAGTTAGTAGTTTAGGTCTTGTTTATGTTTCCAAGAAGGTCTGTTAAGACCAATTGCATGTAATAATGTCACGCTGATCATGATAAGATCATGCTGACCAGGCTTTTGCTATTTTTAGCTAGTTAGTTATAACAGCTGTCATGATGTATGTTCGGTGGGATCTCCCAGCCGCTTGGAGAGTTCCCAGCCGCTTGGAGTCGGGTCAGTAGTACTCGTAGGAAAGTCTTTATAAGCATGAGATCGGTTGATATTGGATATACAGACAGATATCATCGATCGAGCTTGAGTGAGACTGAGAGAGAGAGATTGATCATATTGTATTGCATCTTTGAAATCAATAAAGTGATCCTGTTTGTGTTCTTGCTCTGGTTGCATTCCATTACTTGATTGATTTGCTGGTTTGAGAGACTTCATGGATTTCCTGATCCATTCCACCGGTTGACTCATCTGATCGGTGGAATGGTAATGTATAGTAGGGTAGGTAGTAGTTTGCTTTCTCTTTGCATGCAGGTGTGCAGGATCGCGGTCGACAGATGTTGAGAAGCCTAGCATCCTCATGTGCTAGGTCAAGTCGAGTTGATTGAGTTGGAAGATCACCCTGAGGTTGGATCGGGTCATCCCTGGAGGATCGGCGAAGTGAGATTTCGCTAAGTGAAGGAGTTTGCCAAAACGGCATCATCAGGATATTTCTGCAAATATCCTGCAGACAGTTCGGATATCGTCATCCGGATAAGTGGAGGAGATCGGCATGATGATGTCGATTGCATGAAGTGCAAGTTCGTCGGGGTGATCATCATCTGGAGGAGCCGAGGAGGAGTGTATCGGCATCAGGATCATCATATCGGGAGTGCCAAACATCCGCATATCGCGAGTAGATGTGGAAGGGAAAGTTCGTGTTTTTTTGGCTAAGTGTTGAAGAGTTCATCAGGATATTGGGTGACGTCATCGTCATCAGGATATGATGTCATCGTCATCAGGATATTGAGATATCCCCCCCTGTGCGAGTTTATCCTGCCGTTGTTACGTGGTTAAGTATCGGCATCGGCAGAAAGTGTATTAGCATCATCAGGAGGTTTCGAAGAGAACCGGATAAAGCAGATCATGATGCTGTTAGTGTCGTCGGCTAGCGGAGCGTCGAAGGTAAGCTGCTGAAGGTGATCGTCATCAGGATATTTGAGCAACCGGATATTTGGATATCCTGCTGACGAAGGTAGTGTCGAAAGTCATGATGATGACGATAGTGTTTGGAGCCCGATGAACAGTGCAACTGGAGGATGTGTGCGCCCGCTGAACATCATGATGATGATGTTAGGAGGAAAGCGGAGGAGGTGAACAGTAGTCGGCAGGCGGATGGTTGCGATCGTCCGAAATATGATGATGCTGACTGTGTAACGCGAAATATGATGATGCTGTTGGTTTTAGGGAATATGATGATGATGGCGAAGATGATGATGATGAGGTTGGTCTGCAGACATCCATGCTGTCTGCGAAGGTTATAGTGTGGATGCCTCTGCATCACATACAATCCTTCAACAGAAATGACATAATGGAGAAGACATTTAACATACTTGATAGATCTATGCTCCAAATAATGAACTAGCTCCTTTCTCTTGATTCCTTGAACTGGCTGAGTATCTCCTCCAAAACAACTCAAATCCCTTTCTCTACTTACTAATTTTCTTCATACCTCAAGACCAAAATATAATGCATAAACAAGACAGAAGAATCAAAGAATAATAGCAGCAACATATATGCAACTTCAAAGGAAATTGTGTGTGTTAAAATAATGAGGAAGCTCCTCTATATATATACAGAATTTTGAGCAAGCTATGGCTACAAACTAGCTGATAGAACCGCCACAACTCCTACTCCTTACTTTGACTCAACAAAACAAAATCATGGTGGCAGCATGGATTGATGCAAAAGGAGCACATAAGAGTACAACATGAAGAAAACTTAGAAATACATGATAACTACTCAGATTTATAGACTTCTAATGGGTCTCTCTCTCCAACATGGGGCCTACACATTCTACCATGCTCCCTTATTATCTTGCAGACATTTTACAGGAATGGGTCAACATTTTGGCATGTTGGGAATCAGTTATATGCCAGTGCTATCAATGGTTTGCACTTTACATGTTTTAAAACCTCCAAACTTCTTAAATGTATGCGCTTTATATTAGCGATGCCCAATAATACTTTGTAATGCACTTTATGTGCTTTGACAAATATAATCTATGCGTTGAATAGCCTTATGCTATTCGATGTATTCCAGCACTCTTATCTAGTTTATGATGCTACAAAGTCATTAAGGTATTACAATTTGCGCTCATAGTCTTAAGACTATGCACTTTGTATTATCATTCACTTTGTTTTAAAAGCTAAGCGCTTTAAGAAATGTATACTAACTTTGCTTTATAACAACGCCAAGATTTTAACTCATATATATATATATATATATATATCAATAATAATAAAATCCATATGCTCATATTTACATAATTCACCAATCACATAAGTATACCATATATCATAACGAATATTTATATCTATATGTGTGTGTGTGTATATATATATAAAACTCCATAAAAATATCAATAATACTAAACTCCACATGCTCATATTTACATAATTCACCAATCACATAAGTATACCATATATCATAACACATATTTATATCTATATGTGTATATATATATATATATTATCGTTACGTGAAAAAAAAACATAAAACTCATTAACCCACATATCCACTAACGACGTGTATGACTAAATACACACATATATATAGATGTCCCTTATGTAATCGATACACTTATGCCGATGAGCAATACGTTCATGAGCATGCATAGATACATCTACCTACGTATACTCATGCACATATTGTCTCATTCGTATAAGTTATCATGGACATGCACTAATATATGTGCATATATTCATTTCACATTTAAACCTTGCCATATGCAATTTCAAACTATATTAAATAATACTTTCAATTGATACACAGAGAAGATCACATTCCTCATTCAAAACACTCATAAAATCATATCCAAATAAGCACTCTAGAATACCATGGATTACTTACCTTTACCCACACTGACTCGACATAACCTAAAGCAACTAGGGTAGTGGTGTGTGCTTGTTCAGTTTAGACTTTCTCTAACGTTTACCAGACCAAGTCCTTCTCTTGAGTGATACTTCCCCTCCTTTTCAGAGGAGTAACTTATTCCTGTATTCAACTTATGTCACCACAACAGTAGTTAGCTAATCACAATATAATCATATGCTTCATACATTTCATAACAATAATCACTTATAATACATCACATTGCATCTTTAAATATATTCAATTCAAGATTCACAATACACATTAATGCAAAGATTCATAAACCATTCATTTATTCAAGCCAATTAACTAGTCAAGGTAAATAGTAAATAGTTAGAAACACACGGGGTGTAACATACTCCCTCCCTTGTGAATCATCATCCCCGATGATTTTTAAGTATCAAGTATATCCATAACATAAACAAGAGATAAAAAGCATCATATAACATAACATATTGTTCTCAATAATTTTCAAAATTCACAATAACTTGCGGAAATGTCTACTTCATCTCAACATAATCTTCCCAAGTGGTAGAATCTTCTACATATTGATCCCATTGGACCTTGCATTCCATAACCTATCTGCCACGCAAGCGAAGCTTACATGAGCATCCCTGTCAGAAATAATCTGTTCAGGAATTCCATGCAATCTAAAAATCTCTTGAATAAATTTTTGAGCTATTACAAGAGATCCATCCATCAGATTACCAAGTATGAAATATGCCATTTTTGTAAGCTTATCCACAATTACTAGAATGACATTTTGCTTATTCCTTGACATAAGAAGACCTTGCACAAAATCCATGCTAATAACTTGCCACTTACTTTCTGGTACATCGTGGGGATATAGTAAACTTGCAGGATGATGATGCTCTTCCTTTCCCCTTTAACATTATAAACAACTTGCCACAAATCTTGCGGAATCCCCTTTCATTCCCTTCTAGAAATATAACAGCTTCACATCTACTAACATCTTAGTAACATTAGGATGTCCTGAGTATGGTGCATTATGTACTTCCTTCCATACTAAATTCCTTAACTTACCAATATCAGGTACATAAATTCTTCCTTTATACCTCAATAACCCATTGGGCTCAAAGTAAAAACCTTTGTACCTTTTATCTTGCAAATTATCTGAGAGTGATTTCTCGACTTGTTCATAGAACTCATCACCCTTGGATCCTTGCAATACTTGAAATTTGAATTTAGTTTGAATAGGTACCATTGAAGATATATGCCTTCTTTGACTTAAAGCATCGGCAACTCTGTTCTCTTTTACCTTAATATAGCTAATGTTGAAATCATAGTCCAATATCAGTTCTAACCACCTCCTTTGTCTTGCATTCAGATTGGGTTGAGTAAATAAATACTTCAAACCATGATGATCTATTTTTAATTCAAAATATTTTCCCAACAGATAGTTTCTCCACATTTGTAATGCATGAACTACTACTGCTAACTCCAAATCATCTGAAGCATAATTTTGTTCAAAAGGTTTTATCTTTCTTGATTCATAGGCTATGACTCGCCCTTCCTACATTAACACTCCACCTAAACCTTCACCTGATGCATCTTTGATAACAACAAAGTTACCATCTGGATACGACACTTTCAAAATTGGAGTCGTGGTCAACTTCTCTATGAAGAGATCAAATGCCTCTTGACATTTTTTAGACCATTCAAACATTTTCCCTTTCCTCTGCAAAGAAATGATAAGAAAAGCTATTCTAGAAAAGTTTTCTACAAACTTACGATAATACCCAGCCAAACCTATGAAACTAGATAACTTCTGCAACATTCTTTGGAACTGGCCACTCAAGCACTGCTTTTATCTTAGCTAGATCAATTGAGATTCCTTCTGCTGAAATCACATGTCCTAGATATTGTACTTCCTTCTGAAAGAAAGTACACATGGAAAGTTTTTCATACAACTTATACTCTTAACCATTGAAGTAGCATTTCTAAGTGCTGAAGATGCTCTTCATTCTTGGAATAAATTAGAATATCATCAAGAAGACCAACACAAATTTATCCAAGCAGTCTCTAAACACACTATTCATAAGATTCATGAAAGTTGCATGTGCATTTGTTAACCCAAAAGGTAAGACTGTGAACTCATAATGACCGTACCTTGTTCTGAATGCAATTTTGGAAATGTCTTCATCTTTCATCCTTAACTAGTGATAACCTAACCTTAGATCAATCTTTGAAAACACTGTTGCACCCCACATCTAATCAAAGAGATCATTGATATGTGGTAAAGGATACTTATTCTTTACCGTCACTTTGTTGAGCAACTAGTAATATATATACAAACGCAATGTCCCATATTTCTTCTTTACGAAGATCACTAGTGCTCCCTACAGTGAAACACTAGGTCTTATTAATCCCTTGGGTAATAATTCTTCAAGCTATGATTTTAACTCCATTAATTCTATTGTTGTCATCCTATATGGTGCTTTGCATATAGGTTCTGACCCTGGAATTATGTCAATGGAGAAGTCGAACACTCTCTTGGGAGGCAATCCAAGTAGTTCTTCTAGAAATACATCCACAAAATCTCTTAGGATAGGGTATTTCTCCATATCCATCCCTTCTGTATCCTCCAATTCTCCATCCTCAGCTTCTTGGAGATCTTGTGACAGAGTATGCCACATCACTTTGATTGATAAACTCTTTGTATTCCTCAAGTTTTTCTATTTTAACTACAAAGAGTTCACAACCCTTCTTTTTTGCCCTATGCATTTGCACAGATAAAATTTTCCGAAGCCTAACTTCTCTAGGTGTCACTTGTAAAGATACCCAATTCCCGAGATCATCTAGGCATTCTACTGTTTTAGATTAATTTGATACATAGGATGCCCTACTGGATGCTTATACTTAGTCTTAACTTTTCGGTGCTCTGGCTACAAATCTTGTAGCATCACTCTTCATTCTTTTCCAGAAATAAAAATATTTCACATCAATTAGGAGTTTAGTTACTCCTGGATGACTTATTAATGGTATGGAATGAATTTCCTTCCATACAAGGTTTCTTAATTCTAAAGGGTTAGAGACATTCCAAGTGCATTCTCTACAATTTACTCCCCTAAACAATCCACCAGAGGCCAATGCAGGACATGATAGAGGTAAACATTGCATAAAACATAGTGAACAACCAAAATGTTCTAGTATAGCCACCACAATAATTTAAATCAATATCAAAGTATAAACAATTTAATTTTCAACAATAAGTCAAAAGAATGAGCTCAATTTTGACAATAAATCAAAATTTGACCAACAGGTCATAAAATAAACAATTTTCAAAATTCGGTGGCTAGACCATTCCAAAATAAAGGAATAAAACAATGCCAATCTTAGAAAGAATTAAAAGAGATTTAACCAGAAATCCAAAGAAGTGTCAAAATCTAGAGGAACACTTATTATGCACTACGTGACTAACTGAGTCACTAATAAGGGAGTAGATTGCTGCACTGCACTCGAGTTTTCCAAAAACTTACAGTGGGTTAGTGATCATGCTACAAGCACAACAAATTAGATAATCCCTTTAATTAAGGCTTTCATTTTGCTCAAAAATTTTGCAAATCGAAGGGTTATACCACATCCACTCCTATTTTCTGGAGTATCTATCATTCATCACTTGGATGATTTTATTAGATGGTATTATAAAAACACACTGGGACTATAGTTGGAACACAAACTTCTTCTCTTCATTTGCTCAACAAAATTCTATTCCCTCCCTCACTGAATAGGTTACCTGTCCAAAACTTTAAATATCTTGACTAAATATCTCAGTAATAATTACATTCTCCAATGCAACTAGACTTTCTAGCATAACCAAGAGGCAAGGTACATAGTTCTCAACCATTTTCTCAACATTCTATGCCAATATTTTGCTACTTGTCTTTTAATGATCCTTTTATTTAACTTGGCTCATTCCAAGCTATTTAGAGAAGAACCCATCTTATCTACGTATCTTTGACACAATTCTAGGATCTTCAATACTTAGTTGCTCTTGCACCTGGTTGATTACTTCTGGATCTTCCATCCCTAAGTTCTTGATAAATAAGAGTGATCTTGACTTCATACAGACAATGCTCTAGCTGAGCTCTTAGTCTGATTAGCAATTGACCAATGTTTTACCTTTGTAGTCAAAGTCTCAGAATCTTTCTATTATTCATCCCCAATAGAGTTAAATTGACTCTTGGAGTTTTAACTCCTCGGTTGGTTCTCTCTTAACCATTGACAATTTTCTTGGTTATTCTTCTATGCCATTCTAGCATAAAACCAATTCCAAACATTAGACTCTCATAATGTTTGATGGGAAAGCATAGTGAGCACATAGGTTCTAGAGCTGAACCTGGTAGCTTTGATACCACGTGTAACATGCAACTTGTTCTACCAAATAGATTTAACTAAGTTTAAACTCAAAAGTGAATAATCCATGAATACCATCAATGTGAATAATAAAATTTTTCATTTCTTTATAAATGACATGCACATTTGAAACATATTTCAAACTTTACCATTGCATAATCAAATTACACTCCAACATTACATGTATTGAATAATTCTTAATTACAAAATTTCCCATGATAGTTACATACAAGCTTCATAAAGCTAATTGACAATGGAGATACAATAGTTCCAATGTCTATCTTCAAATCCTAACTGCCAACTGTATGAGGAGAAGCATCACTCAAGCGCTTTTCTGCCAACCACAGACTAACTGTGGTCCCTCGCACATTTACCAAACTGGTAAATGGCCCTACCCTTTGACGAAGGGATTGGTATGGCAACCTCAAGGAATAGCCTATCTTGAGCAAGATGTTGTGCCTTACATATCTAGTACTATCATACTATGGCTCCAACCTACAAGTATGATTGCCCTTCCTAGTATGTAAACCTGGATCACAGTGAACTGACAGTGTAGACGTTGGCTACTTACACTACTTTGGCCAAAGTTTCATCACCTCTATCTCGTAATGGACATCACATGCTCACCCATCATTCTAGCTTAATTTTGTAAGACATCAATCTCTATACAAAAGGTTACTCCATTACCCATGGATCAACAAATCCCAGAATTAACCCTACCTCAACAATTTCAAGTTTACTAATACAAAAGTTATTCCCTTACCCAAGGATCAACAAATCCCGGGCATAACCCCACTTATCAATTCTAGGTTTTCTA
This sequence comes from Cunninghamia lanceolata, assembly GCA_027924645.1. Classification (NCBI taxonomy): domain Eukaryota; kingdom Viridiplantae; phylum Streptophyta; class Pinopsida; order Cupressales; family Cupressaceae; genus Cunninghamia; species Cunninghamia lanceolata. Next base: position 2,638,863 of record BSBN01000752.1, on the reverse strand, counting down.
TGACACTCTCATCAAAGTAATACATTTGGTAAAATATAGTTTTCCTAACTTGATCATTCATAGTGTAACAATACTACTCATACTTGTCTTAATATAGTCCAATATAGTTACTACTCTTTACTAAGGAGATTATTAAACAATCAAAGCATAATGTTCTCATACAAAATATATATATATATATATATATATGTATTTTTATATATTTCTCATTGATCAAATAAGATAATACCCAATGCAAATAAAGAAAGCAAAACAACTCATCTCCAAACAATACTTAAGACATACTATCCTTCAACAAAAATGACATAATGGAGAAGAGATTCAACATGCCTGATAGAGCTATGCTCCAAATAATCAACCGACTACTTGCTCTTGATTCCTTGAATTGGCTGATTATCTCCTCCAAAACCACTCAAATCCCTCTCTCTACTTAGAAATTTTCCTCATAGCTAAAGACCAAAATATAATGCATAAACAAGACAGAAGACTCAGAGAATAATAGCAGCAATGTATATGCAACTTCAAAGGAAATTGTGTGTGTCAAAAGAATGAGGAAGCTCCTCTATATATATATATAGAATTTTGAGCAAGCTATGGCTACAAACTAACTGATAGAACCGCCACAACTCCTACTCCTTACTTTGACTCAGAAAAACAAACTTGTGGTGGCAACATGGATTGATGCAAAAGGAACACATAAGAGTACAACATGAAGCAAACATAGAAATACAAGGTAACTGCTCAGATTTACAGATGTCTAATGGGTCTCTCTCTCCAACATGATGCCTACACATTCTACCATACTCCCCTATTATCTTGTAGACAATTTACAAGAATGGGTCAACATTTTGGCGCGTTGGGAATCAATTATATGCTAGCATTGTCAATGGTTTGCACTTTCTTTTTTTTAAAACTTCTAAACTTCTTAAATGTATGCGCTAAGTTATATTAGCGTTGCCCAATAATACTTTGTAACACACTTTATGTGCTTTAACAAATATAATGTATGCACTGAATAGCCTTATGCTATTCGCTGTAGTCCAACGCTCTTATCTAGTTTATGACGTTGCGAAGTCATTAAGGTATTACAAGCTGCACTCATAGTCTTAAGACTAGGCGCTTTATATTATCATTCACTTTGTTTTAAAATAAGATTTTAACTCATATATATATATATATATTTATATAACTCTATAAAAATATCAATAATAATAAAATCCACATTCTCATATTTACATAATTCATCAATCACATAAGTATACCATATATCATAATGAATATATATAAATATATATATATATATATAATTGTTACATGAAAAAAAAAACATAAAACTCATTAACCCACATATCCACTAACGACGTGTATGACTAAATAGACATATATATAGATGTCCCTTGTCCAATCAATACACTTATGCTGATGAGCAATACGTTCATGAGCATGCCTAGATACATCTACCTATGTATACTCATGCACGTATTGTCTCATACGTATAAGTTATCGTGGACATGCACTATTATATGTGTATATATTCATTTCACATTTAAACCTTACCATATGCAATTCTAAACTATATTAAAGAAGAATTTCAATCGATACACAGACAAGATCACATTCCTCATTTAAAACACTCATAAAATCTTATCCAAATAAGAACTCTAGAATACCATGAGTTACTTACCTTTACCCACACTGACTTGACATAACCTAGACCAACTAGAGTAGTGGTGTGTGCTTGCTCAGTTTAGACTTTCTCTAATGTTTACCAGACCAAGTCCTTCTCCTGAGTGATACTTCCTCTCCTTTTCGGAGGAGTAACATGTTCCTGTATTCAACTTATATCACCACAACAATAGTTAGTTGATCACAATATAATCATATGCTTCATACATTTCATAACAATAATCACTTATAATACATCACATTCCAATTTTAAATATATTCAATTCAAGATTCACATTACACATTAATGGAAAGATTCATAAACCATTCATTTATTCAAGCCAATTAACGAGTTAAGGTAAATAGTAAATAGTTAGAAACACACTTGGTATAACATACTCCCCCCCTTGTGAATTATCATCCCTAATGATTTTTAAGTATCAAGTATATCCATAACATAAACAAGACATAAAAAGTATCATATAACATAACATATCGTTCTCAATAATTTTCAAAATTAAGAATAACTTGTGGAAACTTCTGCTTAATCTCGACATAATCTTCCCAAGTGGCAGAATCTTTTGCATACTGATCCCATTGGACCTTGCATTGCAGAACCTCTCTGCTACGCAAGTGAAGCTTACATGAGCATCCCTATCAGAAATAATCCTTTCGGGAATTCCATGCAATCTAAAAATCTCTTGAATAAATTTCTGAGCTATTACAGGAGATCCATCCATCAGATTACTTAGCATGAAATGCACCATTTTTGTAAGCTTTTCCACAATTACTAGAATGGCATTGTGCTTATTTCTTGACATAGGAAGACCTTGCACAAAATCCATGCTAATAACTTGCCACTTATTTTCTGGTACATCATGGGGACATAGTAAACCTATAGGATGATGATGCTCTGCATTTCCCCTTTGAAATTCTAAACAACTTGCCACAAATCTTGTGGTATCCCCTTTCATTCCTTTCCAGAAATATAATGGATTCACATCTGCTAAAATTTTAGTAACACTAGGATGTCCTGAGTATGGTGCATTATGTACTTCTTTCCATACCAAATTCCTTAACTTACCAATATCATATACATAAATTCTTCCTTTATACCTCAGTAACCCATTGGGTTCAAAGTAAAAACCTTCATACCTTTTATCTTGAAAATTATCTGAGAGTGCTTGTTTACTTGTTTATAGAACTCATCACCCTTGGATCCTTGCAATACTTGAGTTTTGAAGTTAGTTTGAATAGATACCATTGAAGATATATGCCTTCTTCAACTTAAAGCATTGGCAACTCTGTTCTCTTTTACCTTAATATAGCTAATGTTGAAATCATAGTCCGATATCAGTTCTAACCACCTCCTTTGTCTTCCATTTAGATTGGGTTGAGTAAATAAATACTTCAAACCATGATGGTCTATTTTTAATTCAAAATATTTTCCCAACAGATAGTTTCTCCACATTTGTAATGCATGAACTATTGCTGCTAACTCCAAATCATGCCAAGCATAATTTTGTTCATAAGGTTTTATCTTTCTTGATTAATAGGCTATGACTCACCCTTCCTGCATTAACACTCCACCTAAACCTTCACCTGATGCATCCGTGATAACAACAAAGTCACCATTTGGATCTGACACTTTCAAAATTGGAGCCATGGTCAACTTCTCTTTTAGGAGATCAAATGCCTCTTGAAATTTTTCAGACCATTCAAACTTTTTGCTTTCCTCTACAAAGAAGTTGTAAGAAAATCTATTCTAGAAAAGTTTTCTACAAACTTACGATAATACCTAGCCAAACCTATGAAACTAGATAACTTCTATAACATTCTTTGGCATTGGCCACTCAAGCACTACTATTATCTTAGTTGGATCAAAGTGTGATTCGTTCTGCTGAAATCACGTGTCCTAGTTATTATACTTCCTTCTGAAAGAAGGTACACTTGGAAAATTTTCCATACAACTTATGTTCTCCTATGTTGAAGTACCATTTCTAAGTGCTGAAGATGCTCTTCGTTCTTGGAATAAATTAGAATATCATCCAAGAAGACCAACAAAAATTTATCCAAGCAATCTCTAAACACACTATTCATAAGATTCATGAAAGCTGTAGGTGCATTTGTTAACCCAAAAGTTAAGACTGTGAACTCATAATGACTGTACCTTGATCTAAAAGCAATTTTGGAAATGTCTTCATCCTTGATCCTTAACTGGTGATAACTCGACCTTATATCAATCTTTGAAAACACTGTTGCACCCCGCATCTAATCAAAGAGATCATTGATACGTGGTAAAGGATACTTATTATTTACCGTCGCTTTGTTGAGCAACTGGTAATCTATACACAAACGCAGTGTCCCATCTTTCTTCTTTACAAAGATCACTAGCGCTCCTTACGATGAAACACTAGGTCTTATTAATCCCTTGGATAACAATTCTTCAAGCTGTGATTTTAACTCCATTAATTCTATTGTTGTCATCCTATATGGTACTTTGGATATAGGCTCTGACCCTAGAATTATTTCAATCGAGAAGTCAAACACTCTCTTGGGAGGCAATCCAGGTAGTTCTTTTGGAAATACATCCACAAAATATTGTAGGATAGGGTCTTTCTCCATATCTGTCCCTTCTGCATCCTCCAATTCTCCATCTTCAGCTTCTTGGAGATCTTGTGACCCAGAATATGCCACATCACTTTGATTGATAAACTCTTTGTATTCCTGAAGTTTTTCTATTTTAACTGCAAGGAGTTCACAACCCTTCTTTTTTGCCCTATGCATTTGCATAGCTGAAATTTGTCGAAGCCTAACTTCTCTAGGTGTCCCTTGCAAAGATACCCAGTTCCCAAGATCATCTAGGCATTCTACTGTTTTAGCTTAATTCAAGACATAGGATGCCCTACTGGATGCTTATACTTAGTCTTAACTTTTCTATGCTCTGGCTACTAATCTTACATCATCACTCTTCATTCTTTTCTAGAAATAAAAAGATTTTACATCGATTAGGAGTTTAGTTACTCCTGGATGACTTGTTAATGGTATGGAATGATTTTCCTTGCACATAAGGTTTCTTAATTCTAAAGGGTTAGAGACATTCCAAGTGTATTCTCTACAATTTACTACCCTACACAATCCACCAGAGGCCCATCTAGGACATGATAGAGGTAAACATTGCATAAAACATAGTGAACAACCAAAATGTTCTAGTATAGCCACCACAATAATTTAAATCAATATCAAAGTATAAACAATTTTATTTTCAATGATAAGTCAAAAGAATGAGCTCAATTTCAACAATAAATCAAATTTTAACCAACTGGTCATAAAATAAACAATTTTCAAAATTTGGTGGTTAGACCATTCCAAAATAAAGGAATAAAACAATGTCAATCTTAGCAAGAATTAAAAGATATTTAACCAAAAATCCAAAGAAGTATCAAAATCTAGAGGAACACTTATTATTCAGTACGTGACTAACTGAGTCACTAATAAGGGAGTAGATTTCTGCACTGCACTCAGGCTTTCCAAAAACTTACAGTGGGTTAGTGATCATGCTACAAGCACAACAAATTAGATAATCCCTTTAAGGCTTTCATTTTGCTCAAAATTTTTGTAAATCAAAGGGTTATAACACATCCACTCCTATTTTCTGGAGTATCTATTATTCATCACTTGGATGATTTTATTAGATGGTGTTATAACAACACACTAGGACTATAGTTGGAACACAAACTTCTTCTCTTTGTTCCACTCAACAAAACTCTATTCCCTTCCTCACTGAATAGGTTACTTGTTCAAAACTTTAAACAAATTGACTAAATATATCAGTAATAATTACATTCACAATGCAACTGTACTTTCTAGCTTAACCAAGAGGCAAGGTACATAGTTCTCAACCATTTTTCTCAACATTCTATGCCAATATTTCGCTACTTGTCTTTTAATGATCCTTTTTATTCCACTTGGCTGATTCCAAGCCATTTAGACAAGAACCCATCTTATCTACGTATCTTTGACACAATTATAGGATCTTCAATACTCAGTCGCTCTTGCACCTGGTTGATTACTTATGGATCTCCCATCCCTAAGTTCTTGAGAAATACGAGTGATCTTGACTTCATACAGACACTGCTCTACCTGAGCTCTTGGTCTAATTAGCAATTGACCAAGGTTTTACCTTTCTAGTCAAAGTCTCAAAATCTTTCTGTTATTCATCCCCAACAGAGTTAAATTGACTCTTGGAGTTTTAACTCCTCGGTTGGTTCTCTCTTAACCATTGACAATTGCTAATCAGACTAAGAGCTCAGGTTGGTTGGTTTTCTCTTTTAACTCCTCGGTTGGTTATTCTTCTATGCCATTCTAGCATAAAACCAATGCCAAACATTAGACTCTCATAATGTTGGATGGGAAAGCATAGTGAGCACATATGTTCTAGAGTTGAACCTGGTAGCTCTGATACCACGTGTAACATGCCACTTGTTCTACCAAATAGATTTAACTATGTTTAAAATCAAAAGTGAATAATCCATGAATACCATCAATGTGAATAATAAAAAATTTCCTTTCTTTATAAATGACATATGCACATTTGAAACATATTTTAAACTTTACCATTGCATAATCAAATTACACTCTAACATTACATGTATTGAATAATTCTTAATTACAAAATTTCACAAGATAGTTAAATACAAGCTTCATAAAGCTAATTGACAATAGAGATTAAATGGTTTTGATGTTTGTCTTCAAATCCTGGCTGCCAACTGCATGAGGAGAAGCATCACTCAAGTGCTTTTCCACCAACCACAGACTAACTGCAGTCCCCACACATTTACCAAACTGGTAAATGGTCCTACCCTTCAACGAAGGGATTGGTATGGTAACCTCAAAGAATAGCCTATACTAAGCAAGATGTTTTGTCCTACATATCTAGTACTATCATACTGTGGCTCTGACCTACAATAATGATTGCCCTTCCTAGTATGTAAACCTAGATCACAATGAACTAATAGTGTAAATGTTAGCTACTTACACTACTTTGGCCAAAGTTTCATCACCCCTAGCTCGGAATGGTCTTCACACATTCACCCATCATTCTATCTCAATTTGGTAAGACATCAATCTCTATACAAAAGGTTACTCCCTTACCCATGGATTAACAAATCCTAGAATTAACCCTACTTTAACAATTTCAAGTTTACTAATACAAAGGTTATTTCCTTACCCATGGATCAACTAATCCCAGGCATAACCCCACTTATGAATTCTAGGTTTTCTATGACACTCTCATCAAAGTAATACAATTGGTAAAATATAGTTTTCCTAACTTGATCATTCATAGTGTAGCAATACTACTCATACTTGTCTTAATACAGTCCAATATAGTTACTACTCTTTACTAAGGAAATTATTAAACAATCAAAGCATAAAGTTCTTATACAAAATATATCTATTTTTATATATTTCTCATTGATCAAATAAGAGAATACCCAATGCAATAAAGAAAGCAAAACAACTCATTTCCAAACAATACTCAAGACATACAATCCTTCAATAGAAATGATATAATGGAGAAGAGATTCAACATGCCTGATAGAGCTATGCTCCAAATAATCAACCATATCCTTTCTCTTGATTCCTCAAACTGGATCAGTATCTCCTCCAAAACCACTCAAATACCTCTCTCTACTTACTAATTTTCCTCATAGCTCAAGACCAAAATATAATGCTTAAACAAGATAGAAGACTCAGAGAATAATAGTAGCAATGTATATGAAACTTCAAAGGAAATTGTGTGTGTCAAAAGAATGAGAAATCTCCTCTCTCTATATATAGAATTTTGAGCAAGCTATGGCTACAAACTAGCTGATAGAACTGCCACAACTCCTACTCCTTACTTTGACTTAGCAAAACAAACTTGTGGTGGTAGTATGGATTGATGCAAAAGGAATACATAAGAGTACAACATGAAGCAAACATAGAAATAGAAGGTAACTGCTCAGATTTATAGACTTCTAATGGGTCTCTCTCTCCAACATGGTGCCTGCACATTCTACCATGCTTCCCTATTATCTTGCAGACAGTTTACAAGAATGGGTCAACATTTTGGCATGTTGGGAATTAGTTATATGCCATCACTGTCAATGGTTTGCACTTTACATGTTTTAAAACCTCCAAACTTCTTAAATGTATGCGATTTATATTAGTGTTGCCCAATAATACTTTGTAACACACTTTATGTGCTTTAACAAATATAATGTATGCACTGAATAGCCTTATGCTATTTGTTGTATTCCAGTGCTCTTATCTAGTTTATTATGCGGCAAAGTCATTAAGGTGTTACAAACTGCACTCATAGTCTTTAGACTATGCACTTTGTATTATCATTCACTTTGTTTTAAAAGCTAAGCGGTTTAATAAATGTTTAATACCATATATCATAACGAATATATATATCTATATGTATATATATTATTGTTACATGAAAAAAAAACATAAAACTCATTAACCCACATATCCACTAACGATGTGTATGACTAAATATACATATATATAGATGTCTCTTATCCAATCGATACACTTAAATGCTGATGAGAAATACGTTCATGAGTATGCATAGATATATGTACCTACGTATACTCATGCACGTATTGTCTCATACATATAAGTTATCATGGACATGCCCTATTATATGTGTATATATTCATTTTACATTTAAACCTTGCCATATGCCATTTCAAACTATATTAAAGAAGACTTTCAATCGATACACAAACAAGATCACATTCCTTGTTCAAAACACTCATAAAATTGTATACAAATAAGCACTCTAGAATACCATGGATTACTTACCTTTACCCACACTGACTCAACATAACCTAGACCAACTAGGGTAGTGTTGTGTGCTTGTTCAGTTTAGACTTTCTCTAACGTTTACCAGACCAAGTCCTTCTCCTGAGTGATACTTCCCCTCCTTTTTGGAGGAATAACCTGTTCCTGTAATCAAATTATATCACCACAATAGTAGTTAGCTGATCGCAATATAATCATATGCTTCATACATTTCATAACAATAATCACTTATAATACATCACATTGCATTTTTTAATATATTCAATTCAAGATTCACAATACACATTAATGCAAAGATTCATAAACCATTCATTTATTCAAGCCAATTAACTAGTCAAGGTAAATAGTAAATAGTTAGAAACATATGGGGTGTAACATACTCCCCCCTTGTGAATCATCAACCCCGATGGTTTTTAAGTACCAAGTATATCCATAACATAAAAGAGACATAAAAGGTATCATATAACATAACATATTGTTCTCAATAATTTTCAAAATTCAAAATAACTTGCGGAAACTTTTGCTTCATCTCAACATAATCTTCCTAAGTGGTAGAATCTTCTGTATACTGATCCCATTGGACCTTGCATTGCAAAACCTCTTTGCTACGCAAGCGAAGCTTACATGAGCATCCCTGTCAGAAATAATCTTCTCAGGAATTACATGCAATCTAATAATCTCTTGAATAAATTTCTAAGCTATTACAAGAGATCCATCCATCAGATTACTTAGTATGAAATGTACTATTTTTGTAAGCTTATCCACAATTACTAGAATGGCATTGTGCTTATTCCTCGACATAGGAAGACCTTCCTCAAAATCCATGCTAATAACTTGCCACTTACTTTTTGGTATGTCATGGGGATATAGTAAACCTGTAGGATGATGATGCTCTGCCTTTCCCCTTTGACATTCTAAACAACTTACCACAAATCTCGCGACATCCCCTTTCATTCCCTTCTAGAAATATAATGGCTTTACATCTGTTAACATCTTAGTAACACCAGGATGTCCTGAGTATGGTGCATTATGTACTTCCTTCCATACCAAATTCCTTAACTTACCAATATCTGGTACATAAATTCTTCCTTTACACCTTAAAACCCATTGGGTTCAAAGTAAAAACCTTCATACCTTTTATCTTGCAAATTATCTTAGAGTGCTTGTTTGACTTGTTCATAGAACTCATCACCCTTGGATCCTTGCAATACTTGAATTTTGAAGTTAGTTTGAATAGACACCATTGAAGATATATGCCTTCTTCAACTTAAAGCATTGTCAACTCTGTTCTCTTTTCCCTTAATATAGATATTGTTGAAATCATAGTCTGATATCAGTTCTAACCACCTCCTTTGTCTTACATTCAGATTGGGTTGAGTAAATAAATACTTCAAACCATGATGGTCTGATTTTAATTCAAAATATTTTCCCAACAGATAGTTTCTCCACATTTGTAATGCATGAACTACTACTGCTAACTCCAAATCATGTGAAGCATGATTTTGTTCATAATGTTTTATTTTTCTTGATTAATAGGCTATGACTCACCCTTCTTGCATTAACACTCCACTTAAACCTTCACCTGATGCATCTGTGATAACATAAAAGTTATCATCTGGATCTGACACTTTCAAAATTGGAGCCGTGGTCAATTTCTCTTTCAAAAGATCAAATGCCTGTTGACATTTTTCAGACCATTCAAACTTTTTGCTTTCCTCTACAAAGAAGTGATAATAAAAGATATTCTAGAAAAGTTTTCTACAAACTTACAATAATACCTAGCCAAACCTATGAAACTAAATAACTTCTGCAACATTCTTTGGCACTATCCACTCAAGCACTACTTTTATTTTAGCTAGATCAACTGAGATTCCTTCTGCTGAAATCACATGTCCTAGATACTATACTTCCTTCTGAAAGAAGGTACACTTGGAAAGTTTTCCATACATCTTATGCTCTCTTAACCATTGAAGTACCATTTCTAAGTGCTGAAGATGCTCTTCGTACTTAGAATAAATTAGAATATCATCCAAGAAGACCAACACAAATTTATCCAAGCAATCTCTAAACACACTATTCATAAGATTCATGAAAGTTGTAGGTGCATTTGTTAACCCAAAAGGTAAGACAATGAACTCATAATGACCGTACCTTGTTCTGAAAGGAGATTTGGAAATGTCTTCATCCTTGATCCTTAACTAGTGATAACCCAACCTTAGATGAATCTTTGAAAACACTGTTGCACCTCGCATCTAGTCAAAGAGATCATCGATACGTGGTAAAGGATACTTATTCTTTATTGTCGCTTTGTTGAGAAATCGGTAATCTATACACAAATGCAATGTTCCATCTTTCTTCTTTATGAAGATCACTAGTGCTCCCTACAGTGAAACACTAGGTCTCATTTATCCCTTGGGTAATAATTCTTCAACCTATGATTTTAAATCCATTAATTCTATTGTTGTCATCCTATATGGTGCTTTGCATATAGGTTCCAACGCTGGAATTATGTCAATGGAGAAGTCAAATGCTCTCTTGGGAGGCAATCCACGTAGTTCTTTTGGAAATACATCTGCAAAATCTCTTAGGATAGGGTATTTCTCCATAGCCATCCCTTCTGTATCCTCCAATTCTCCATCCTTAGCTTCTTGGAGATCTTGTGACAGAGTATGCCACATCACTTTGATTGATAAACTCTTTGTATTCCTCAAGTTTTTCTATTTTAACTGCAAAGAGTTCACAACCCTTCTTTTTTGCCCTATGCATTTGCACAGCTGAAATTTGTCAAAGCCTAAATTCTCTAGGTGTCCCTTGCAAAGATACCCAGTTCTCGAGATCATCTAGGCATTCTACTGTTTTAGGTTAATTTGAGACATAGGATGCACTACTGGATTCTTATACTCAGTCTTAACTTTCCAGTGCTTTGGCTTAAAATCTTGTAGCATCACTCTTCATTCTTTTCCTGAAATAAAAAAGATTTCACATCGATTAGGAGTTTAGTTACTCCTAGATGACTTGTTAATGGCATGGAATGAATTTCCTTCCACACAAGGTTTCTTAATTCTAAAGGGTTAGAGACATTCCAAGTGCATTCTCTACAATTTACTCCCCTACACAATCCACCAGAGGCCAATCTAGGACATGATAGAGGTAAACATTGCATAAAACATAGTGAACAACCAAAATGTTCTAGTATAGCCACCATAATAATTTAAATCAATATCAAAGTATAAACAATTTAATTTTCAACAATAAGTCAAAAGAATGAGCTCAATTTCAACAATAAATCAAATTTTGACCAACTGGTCATAAAATAAACAATTTTCAAAATTCGGTGGCTAGACCATTCCAAAATAAAGGAATAAAACAATGTCAATCTTAGAAAGAATTAAAAGAGATTTAACCAGAAATCCAAAGAAGTGTCAAAATCTAGAGGAACACTTATTATGCACTACGTGACTAACTGAGTCGCTAATAAGGGAGTAGATTGCTGCACTGCACTCGAGTTTTCCAAAAACTTACAGTGGGTTAGTGATCATGCTACAAGCACAACAAATTAGATAATCCTTTTAAGGCTTTCATTTTGCTCAAAAATTTTGCAAATCAAAGGGTTATACCACATCCACTCATATTTTCTGGAGTATCTATCATTCACCACTTGGATGATTTTTTAGATGGTATTATAACAACACACTGGGACTATAGTTGGAACACAAACTTCTTCTCTTTGTTCTGCTCAACAAAATTCTATTCCCTTCCTCATTGAATAGGTTACTTGTCCAAAACTTTAAACAACTTGACTAAATATCTCAGCAATAATTACATTCACCAATGTAACTATACTTTCTACCTTAACTAAGAGGCAAGGTACATAGTTCTCAACCATTTTTCTCAACATTCTATGCCAATATTTCACTACTTGTCTTTTAATGATCCTTTTATTCCACTTGGCTCATTCCAAGCCATTTAGACAAGAACCCATCTTATCTACATATCTTTGAACAATTCTAGGATCTTCAATGCTCAGTTGCTCTTGCACCTAGTTGATTACTTCTAAATCTTCCATCCCTAAGTTCTTGAGAAATAAGAGTGATCTTGACTTCATATAGACACTGCTCTACCTGAGCTCTTAGTCTGATTAGCCATTGACCAATGTTTTACCTTTCTAGTCAAAGTCTCAGAATCTTTCTGTTATTCATCCCTAACAGAGTTAAATCGACTCTTGGAGTTTTAACTCCTCAGTTGGTTCTCTCTTAACCATTGATAATTTTCTTGGTTATTCTTCTATGCCATTCTAGCATAAAACTAATTCCAAACATTAGACTCTCATAATGTTGGCTGGGAAAGCATAGTGAGTACATAGGTTTCAAAGCTAAATCTGATAGCTTTGATACCATGTGTAACATGCCACTTGTTCTACCAAATAGATTTAACTAAGTTTAAACTCAAAAGTGAATAATCCATGAATACCATCAATGTGAATAATAAAAATTTTTCTTTCTTTATAAATGACATACGCACATTTGAAACATATTTAAAACTTTACCATTGCATAATCAAATTACACTCCAACATTACATGTATTGAATAATTCTTAATTACAAAATTTCACAAGCTAGTTACATACAAGCTTCATAAAGCTAATTGACAATAGAGATACAATGGTTCTGATGTCTGTCTTCAAATCCTTGTTGCCAACTGCATGAGGAGAAGCATCACTCAAGCACTTTTTTGCCAACCACAGAGTAACTGTGGTCCCCCACACATTTACCAAACTGGTAAATTACCCTCAACGAAGGGATTGGTATAGTAACCTCAAAGAATTTCTTATACTAAAATGGATGTTGTGTCCTACATATCTAGTACTATCATACTGTGGCTCCGACCTACAAGTATGATTGCCCTTCCTAGTATGTAAACTTGGATCATAGTGAAATGACAGTGTAAATGTTAGCTACTTACACTACTTTGGCCAAAGTTTCATCACCCATAACTTGGAATGGACTTCACACGCTCATCCATCATTCTAGCTCAATTTGGTAAGACATCAATCTCTATACAAAAGGTTACTCCCTTACCCATTGATGAACAAATCCCATGATTAACCCTATTTTAACAGTTTCAAGTTTACTAATACAAAGGTTATTCCCTTACCCATGGATCAACAAATCCAAGGCATAACCCCACTTATCAATTCTAAGTTTTCTATGACACTCTCATCAAAGTAATACAATTGGTAAAATATAGTTTTCCTAATTTGATCATTCATAGTGTAGCAATACTACTCATACTTGTCTTAATATAGTCCAATATAGTTACTACTCTTTACTAAGGAGATTATTAAATAATCAAAGCATAATGTTCTCATACAAAATGTATATATGTATTTTTATATATTTCTCATTGGTCAAATAAGAGAATACCCAATGCAAATAAAGAAAGCAAAAAAATGCATTTCCAAACAATACTCAAGACATACAATCCTTCAACATAAATGACATAATGGAGAAGAGATTTGGCATGCCTGATAGAACTATGCTCCAAATAATCAACCGGCTCCTTGCTCTTGATTCCTTGAACTAGCTGAGTATCTCCTCCAAAACCACTCAAATCCCTCTCTCTACTTACTAATTTTCCTCACAGCTCAAGACCAAAATATATTGCATAAACAAGACATAAGACTTAGAGAATAATAGTAGCAATGTATATGCAACTTCAAAGGAAATTGTGTGTGTCAAAAGAATGAGGAAGCTCCTCTATATATATATATATAGAATTTTGAGCAAGCTATGGCTACAAACTAGTTGATAGAACCACCACAATTCCTACTCCTTACTTTGACTTAGCAAAACAAAGTCATGGTGGAAGCATGGATCGATACAAAAGAAACACATAAGAGTACAACATGAAGAAAACATAGAAATACAAGGTAATTGCTCAGATTGATAGACTTCTAATGGGTCTCTCTCTCTCCAACATGGCGCCTACACATTCTACCATGCTTCCCTATTATCTTGCAGACAGTTTACAAGAATGGGTCAACATTTTGGCACGTTGGGAATCAGTTATATGCCAGTGCTGTCAATGGTTTGCACTTTACATATTTTAAAACCTACAAACTTCTTAAATGTATGCACTTTATATTAGCGTTGCCCAATAATACTTTGTAACACACTTTATGTGCTTTAACAAATATAATGTATGCACTGAATAGCCTTATGCTATTCGTTGTATTCCAGCACTCTTATCTATTTTATGATGCTACGATGTCATTAAGGTATTACAAGCTGCACTCATAGTCTTAAGACTATGCGCTTTGTATTATCATTCACTTTGTTTTAAAGGATAAGCACTTTAAGAAATGTTTACTAACTTTGCTTTAAGGCTACACTTTATAACAACGCTAAGATTTTAACTCATATATATATATATATATATATATATATATATATATATATATATATATATATATATATAACTCTATAAAATTATCAATAATAATAAAATTCACATGCTCATATTTACATAATTCACCAATCACTTAAGTATACCATATATCATAATGAATATTTATATCTGTATGTATATATATAAATAGCTATATATATAACTTCTTAAATGAATGCACTTTATATTAGAGCTGCCCAATAATACTTTGTAACACACTTTATGTGCTTTAACAAATATAATGTATGCACTGAATAGCCTTATACTATTCGCTGTATTCTAGTGCTCTTATCTAGTTTATGATGCTACGAAGTCATTAAGGTATTACAAGCTGCAATCATAGTTTTAAGACTATGCACTTTGTACTATCTCTATAAAATATCAATAATAATAAAATCCACATGCTCATTGTTATCACCCAGATTTGCACCATTTGCTGCAATTGTAAAACTTCAGCAATCTGGAATAACATGGGAATGATCTCGAAGTGTGGGACCTTGTGAATTGAGATTAGACCTCCGAAGAAGGCCGACTTCCTCTTTCTAAGCCTACTGCTTAGAGATATGCATCTAAACCTAGTGCTAATGCTTGCTGGGAAAAGGGTTAGAAGGAATACTGAAATGAAATAAAAAGAAAGTGATACACCAGATTTAAATGCATTTGGCTGCAACTGAATCGACACAATAATAATCTCACAGCTGGAAAGACTTACACAGACTTATATTAATCCTATCAGAGGTCAAGACAGAATTATGAAGGAATGAAAGGGACCATTGTCCACAATACATAGCCTACACTAATCCAAAGAGCAGACACAGTGCTAAAAAAATAAAAGAGAGGCAAAAAATACCAGTTTATAT
The DNA here is from genome assembly GCA_027924645.1 of Cunninghamia lanceolata. Taxonomy (NCBI): domain Eukaryota; kingdom Viridiplantae; phylum Streptophyta; class Pinopsida; order Cupressales; family Cupressaceae; genus Cunninghamia; species Cunninghamia lanceolata. The sequence continues at coordinate 2,623,033 of BSBN01000752.1, read as the reverse complement.
TGGTTATAGAGGCCAAGTAGCCATTTACAAAAATAGCCCAAAAGAACAACCAACAACAATACATCAGCTTTAGATGTATATATATCATTTTTACATTTTGACCTCCGTCGGTTACAAAACAAATCATCCCATGGACGCAGTCAGGAAAATATCTCCCCTGAAGGGATGTCCATCTGCCTAAAGTTATGGCATAAAAGATCTGAAATAGAGCAGATGAAAGATATTTTTCATCTTTAATGTGGTCCGTAGAGTCATTGATTTGTAGCAATGAATCCAACAAATATCTTCAACTAAAAATGCAACTGTCACTGTTGAAACATCACATTGGCCAAGCATGTAACGCCAGATCTAAAATTTGAAAGTAAGAAAATACCCCTGAAAAGCCCGCCAAATGAAAGAGGAGACAAAAACAAGCATATTTTCCTTTTGAAGCATGTCAAAATTTGCGAAAATGGAGGAGATATGAGTAGTCAAAGCTTCGGCCAACTCCCTGTATATATCGCTTTGCATATGTGCTTGTATATGCCTTTATATGTTCCATCATATATACAATGCAACTGTGCCTTTAGGTTCACCTTATGCATTCATGCAATCTCCCTCCCTTTCGCCTTTTGCATATTCAATTTGCTTTGTACATGCCAATATGGAAACGCGGGCTCTACCTTTTGAAACAGCCTTTTGAATCGCCCCCTGACACGTGGCACCACCTGGTCCATCATTGAAATGAGCCTTGGACCATCACTAAATAACTGCATCTCTATCAGCCATCAGAAAGACCTTTGCATGAGTCACCGAGACATATTCTTTTGCCAAAAAACCCTTGTATGTGGCCTCTTGTATATCGCCTTTGTATCTGAGATACAAACATATTTACATACAATGCGCAGATCCCAACTTTTTATAAAGCAAGTTGAAATTGTCATAGGGTCCAGCCTTTGTATCCTTTCTTTTGCATATCGGCACATACAAGCACTTAGCATACAAACCATGGACCCCACCTCTGAATTTGCCAAATTTGACTTTCCAGTCGAGTCCGGCTTGTATGTTTCCTTTTGTATCATTGGCCTTGTATATCACATATACAATGCGAAAATACAAGGAGAACTATATACAATCATTTGTATCTTGCAAACATGTATCTGACCTTTGTATGTGACGTTGTATATTCCCTTGTATGTGCCCTTTGTATGTCTAATCATACAATGCGAAATATACAAGCAAAAGATGCATACAAACATGTCCGCCTTTATAAACCAGATTGTATATTCCTTCGGTTCTGGGCTTTGTATCTCGGGAATGCATGTTCGCTTTGTACATGCGATTGTATGTGTAAAGATACAATCACATATACAAACATTTGGTGGGCCCCATCCTTTGTATCTTTCCTTGCATGTTTACTTTGCATGTTTCCATTTGTATATCGCACACATACAATATACAAACAGAACTGCATACAAACCTTTCGCGCCTGATCCCTTGTATATCACCTTTGCACATGTGATTGCATATTCAAAGATACAATCCACTGTTGCATCCTGCCGATGTACATTTGACTTTGTATCTCTGACACTTATGTCGCTGATGTATCCTTGTATCTTTTTTCTTGCATGTGGTCTTTGTATATTTGATTGTATGTATGTCGGCCATCGGAAAGAGTTAGGACTTAGCTGCCGATGAACATCCTCATGCTGATGAACCCTTTATACATTGACCCTTGCATGTCTGCCGATATACATTCTCTCTTGCATGCATCCTGCCTTGTATGTTGCCGATATGCAAAAGCCTTTGTATGTTCCGATGTATCTTTGAAACTCCTTTCCTTTGTATCTTGGCCTTGTATCTCAGCCTGCATATTTTCTTTGCATCTTCCGATTGTATCTTTTCCTTTGTATGTGCGATTGTACATTTGAACATACAATGCAAACATACATTCATCCCTACATTCCAACCCTTGCATATCCCCTTTGTATATTTTTCTTGTATCTCTCTGATGTACATTCCCTTTGCATATGCGAACATACAACAACGAATGTACATGCAAACATATATTCAAAAATGGATGTACAAAATACTAAGTATAAAATTGAGATTTATTTGCGATAGAAAGCACTTAAAGACAAAGGGTTTTTGGGTTTTCAGCAAAGATTCTCAAGGTGAGATTTTGGGGATTTTTGAGAAGGCATAACATAAATATTTGAAGGACTTAAGCCTTGTAGGGTCATTTTCTAAAGGATTTTCAAGGAAAATACAAGGTGAACTATTTAACTCTGGACAGAGGAAAATAGGTCAACAATTTGGTGACTTCTATGGGATGTTTGCCTGCTAAATAATTAGATTAGTGGCCTTATGCATCCATTGGGCATGGAGTCCAAAGAGATTGTAACACTAGGCAAGCTACCAAGCCAAAACAGAAAACAACAAGCAAGCATGTATCTCGTAATGAGAATACAACAAAGTGCAAGGGAACTTATTGAAAGGAAAACTAAAACTAAAATAAAATCTATTCTAATCCTAAACTAACCAGTAAGAGGTGACTTAAAAAGAAAGCCATTAACCAGTTCTTGAAAGTAATTTTCCTTCCTTAACAATTTACAATGTTTCTCATGCATGTGGGCAGTTAAAAAGAGGTAAGGGGAGAATGGGCATATGACAAATTGATAAAACACCCCCCACAAAATGGAGATAAACTCACCTATCCATCTGGTCTGATTGCTGATGCTACTAACTTGTGGTGAATAAATAGGTTGATCCCATTTATTTTGATGTTCAACTTCATTCTTAGAGGTAAGCATGACAAGTGGTGACTTCTCTTGATGTGTCTCCAGCTGGGCTAGATGCCTGATTGGGCATCCCCTTGAAGTGACATGTAAATCAACATGTTTGCTCTCATGTCTCTGCTTTGATTTTTTCTCATCTTGTTCCTCATTTGGCATGAAGGTGACCTCCATTTGACTCTCATGTTGCTCTTGTGTGTGAAACAACTGACCTGGGGTTTCATGGTTTTGTCCTTCTTCCTTCAAAGAAACCAAGAATATTGATATAATGTCTCATGGTTGCATTCTTCCTCTTCTTGCTGGTCTAAATACTCTAGCTACTGTGATTTTACTACAAATATGGTTGCCTCCACCTTATGAACAACATGTTCATGATTTTCTGATTTAGGCTCAGAAAATGAGCCGTGCACATGCTCAAAAGAGAAAACTTCCCCATCAAGAAGCTGATATCCTTGCTAGATAATAAAGAACAAATCTTCAATTTGCTCTTGTCCATGCTCAGTCTTCTCATTATTTTCAATAAAGCATGGAAGCTCTCCAAGCATATCAGCATAATCAGCCTTTGGATAATCTAGCATAGAGCAACATGCCTGGCCTTCTTTATGGTTTGGAACCTCACTGTCATGCTCAGCCTCAACTTGTAGCAATCTGCCATCATTTTCATTATTCTCTGGCTGCTGCATATTCACAACCAGCTGCACATATTTTTCATCTTCAACATAATCAGGTAGCTCATGAAGTAGGGCAGCATCATCCATTTCTGAAGTGACCTTAGCAACCTATTTCCCTATGCCTCCATCCTGTTTCAAGCACTTAAATATGCAGGCCCCTTCCCAAAAATCCAAAAATTTCTAACACTTTCGGCCTCTGCAGTGGAAAAAATGCAAAAATTAGTTAAGGTGCAGGTGTCTTTGTATATACAAAGGTGTTTGTATATGCATGCAGGTCAAAGTGTACATTGGTGGGCTTGCAAAATCTCTATCGGCCTCCAAAAAATGGTGAAAAAATGAGTTATATGCATTTTTAAATGCATATCAAGTTTGCATATACAAGGGTGAATCTTTCGAAGATTCCTGGGAATATTTGCTACTTGCATATCGGGCTGCATGTATATTTGGTTTGTATGTTCAGACATACAACAGCTAGATACCAAGAAAAGATGCATTGCAGGTATATTCGTTGGAAGATTCCTGCTTGTATATAGGGGTTTGTATGTTTGCGTTTGTATATTCGACATACAAAGGAAATGTACATTGAAAATATACAAGGGCACAGATGCTTTTGCTACAGTGCGGCCGAGATACATGTGGTAGGGCCTGCAAGTATATACAAATGAGTTTGTATATTTGACATGCAGAGGAAATGTACAAGGTAAAACATGCAAACAGGTCAGCGGCGGTCAACGTTAGAAATGGGGCCTACCAGTTGCATATGTGTTCGCTTGTTTGTTTGCACATACAAGACAATATACAATGAAGAAATATACATTCTGGACCCGAAGGAGAAATCAAATGTAGTTAATAATATTTTGGATCCGCAGCATGTATGTTGGGCGCTTGTATGTGCCAATGTACATTCGAAAGATACAAGGGTTAAGATGCAAGCCGGATTTCAATGCAACTTCAGCATGCTTTATAAATTTTGAAATCTGCGCCTTGTATGTATAAGGAGAATGTATATGCAGATATACATTGAGATATGCAAGGAATGAAGATACAGGGTGGACCCGATTGAAAATTCAAATTTGCTCTATAACAGTTTGGGGTCCACCTTGTATGATGAACTGTTGTATGTATATGCATCCTATATATACCAAGATTTAAAAAGTGAATTTGTATATGCATATGTTTATGCATATACAAGGGAGAAAATGGCAAAATAAGGAAAAGGAAAAGTCAGCGATAGGAGCATGAAGTGCCTACGTGGCATGTTTTCACTGGTTGGCAACTTTTTAAGGTATTTTGGAGCTATTTATCTTGGCGATGGAATCAAGATCGATGGCTATGTTCTAATTCGCAGCTACGAGGGGGTTTCTTTGTTTGCAGCCCATTTTTTGAGCGGGAAATCTTCACATGTTTTCATTGCTACATCCTGCGGGTAGCTGGGCAATAATGGCAAATTGTGCAGAGAAGTATAGGTTGACAATGGACAGACCAGCTACCAGATTTAAGAAGTAGAACTTTGAGCAGCGGCTCAGATCTTGAGCCCACCTGCTCTTCTCCTCTATTTCTCTACTACATTCAATTTTGAACGTCATTTCTCATGCGTTGTATCTGGCAAAATTTTGACTTGCCATGTAATTAACTTTTTGTTGAGTACACAGTCTTGGTATAAAAGCCAAACTGTGTTACTCATTGTCATTGTTGAAGACTTGGGCAATTTTTTGTGTGAATAACGAAAAAAAGAGCATTTTCCTGTTTGTTTTATCTCTGTGGAGTTTATGTGTTGCATCTGAGTTGTATCTTGCACATATATTCAGTTTCTTGTCATTGTATATGAAAAATGCGTTATTGTATGTGTTTATCTGTCTGTCTCCACTTGTTGTATGCATTTTCTTCTTCTGAATCTGGTTGCTAAGGGTTTCTTAGATTCTAGGGTATAGTTTTGCTGTACCACATGCTTAATCTGTAACTTCCATTCAAGGAGTGGATTAAATTGTTTTAGGTTAAAGTGTGGAGAAGATTGTATGTTAGCTGGGATATCTATAAGTAGAGACAATTAAATATCCATTCTTGGGTGATGCTTGTAAGGCAAACACCAGTCCTAACCCCTTGAAACTCGAATGCCAGTTGCAAGCCATTCTTATGTATACGTCTAGTTGACTCATTGCCCTGGGATAGGCACCGGTCTATTCTTGTGAAGTAGTTATGATCCAAAACCCCCTGTCTTGCATCCAAACCATCAAATTCCAACCATACCATCTTCCTAACATGTTAGTTGTAGGAGTAGGATTAGGAACCCCTGCATACTCTCATCCCTAACCAGTCGTATATGTCCAAGAAAGTTGCCAACTTGTGATCTATCATTTAGATCTTGGTCCACATATGAGAGTATTCTGCCTGTCATTGAAAAGCTAAATCATTTTGTCATTGGGTGAGTCAAAGTCATATCTTTAGCAAATAGGGACACCCCCCTTGGTGCGGCAGAACCAGAAGTGAAGGGGAGGCAGCTCACGCAACCTCCCATATCTATTGACCGAATTTGCCTGTGCATTGGAGTTGGCAAACCCTCTACCGATTCGGGAGGTAACACATCCTTTGACTGCAGCTCTTCTAGATTTTGGTTAAGTTGTCTCTGTAGTTGAAGGCTTTCTCCATGCACTCTTTTCATTTCAACCTTATTTGTTTGATTCGATGCATGAGAAAAGGCTTCAAAAGAACTAAAGTCTAAAGGACTCCATCCCTTATTTGGGTTATCATTACTCACAGGTGCAATAGGTTCAAACAATTCTATCTTTGTAAGTGTAGGAACAAACTGCTCCTCATTGGTTTTATCTTCTTCCACCTCCTCTTTTGGCTCATCTTTCCAAATATCTTGGTAGACAACTTGCCCACCCTTGAGGATTGAAATAGCACCAGGGAAAGAAGCCTAAATATCTTCTTGAATTTCTTAGAGGGGAGAGGGTTTTGGACGAATTTGTTCATGGGGAGTGATAATTTGAGTTTGCACAGGAACAGGGACTTGTGAAGGGATATAGGCTTTGAAGCCTAGAAACTTGTGGAGTCTAGGTTGCTCTGTAGGCTAAGGGCCTCTAAAACTTGGGATTTTAATAGTGGGAAGTGGTTTTAGAGGCACAAATGGATTATCTTGCCTGAAACTTGGAATCATAAACTTTGGGGCTTCTTCCGTAGTAGGATGAGTAGGTGTCGTCCTTATAACAAGGTTTTCTTGAAAAACCCCCTCTTGTGCCTCTCGCTGTTGGTCACGTTTTAGCATTTCCATAAATTCATCAGCCTCCCCTTGTAGATTTTAGTACAACTTCTTGAGACCATATAAGCTTATGATGCTGAGGTCATAAAATTGCTGAGGTCGACTATATCCTGCTTTTCTTTTTTCATTGTCCAAAAGTCCATCAAACTTCAGGAAACTACTCATGAGCTCGTTAAAAGCATCAATATTCTCAGGGGCAATAGAAACTGTTGGATTAGGAGGGTAGTTATACTGGCTAGGATCAAAATAATCTTCTTGGTGTTGATAATAAGCTGCCAAGAAGACTAAGTAGGGGTGTAAACATCATAAGGATGCTGATATTCTACAGTAGCAAGGTTGTATGGCATAAAATGAGAGGCATTTGGGGCCTGGTATTGCTGATATGGGGGCCAATAGCTTGTATATGGATTAGGGGTAGGAGAATAGCCATGATTCCCATAAAGTTTTGATATTTTATAGCATCTAAATGCTGGATAATCATAGAATGTTAGAATTAGAGCAAAAAGGTCTGCAACCAAAAAGAAATTGGATACATACCAGAGAAGGAGTCGCCAGGTGATTGAAATGCTTCTAGAAGCTGAATAGACCATGAAAACCACTAGAATCCTGATCTTTGATAAAATTTTAGGTACTTGGGTTGCTTTCACTAGTAGATTTGTTCAATAGAGTCGCCATGGTGTTGAATACTGCCTCTGAAGGCTAGTAATACGAGGAGAAACACCAAATCTCTTAGCATCTTGATGAGAAGTTCATCGAACTAGTCCCATCAGGCGTGCCAAAAACTGTTATCACCCAGATTTGCACCCTTTGCTGCAGTTGTAAAACTTCAGCAATATGGAATAACATGGGAATGATCTCGAAGTGTGGGACGTTGCGAATTGAGATTAGACCTCCAGAGAAGGCTGGCTTCCTCTTTCTAAGCCTACTGCTTAGAGATATGCATCTAAACCTAGTGCTAATGCTTGCTGGGAAAAGGGTTAGAAGGAATGCTGAAATGAAATAAAAAGAAAGTGATACACCAGATTTAAATGTTGTTGGTTGCAACTGAATCGACACAGTAATAATCTCACAGCTGGAAAGACTTACACAGACTCATATTAATCCTAATAGAGGTCAAGACAGAATAATGGAGGAATGAAAGGGACCATTGTCCACAATACATAGCCTACACTAATCCAAAGAGCAGACACAGTGCTAAAAAATAAAAGAGGCAAAAAATACCAGTTTATATTGATTATAGAGGCCAAGTAACCATTTACAAAAATAGCCTAGAAGAACAACCAACAACAATACATCAGCTTTAGATGTATATATATCATTTTTACATTTTGACCTCTGTCGGTTACAAAATAAATCATCCCATGGACTCAGTCAAGAAAATATCTCCCCTAAAGGGACGTCCATCTGCCTGAAGTTATGGCATAAAAGATCTAAAATAGAGTAAATGAAAGATATTTTTCATCTTTAATGCGGTCCGTAGAGTCATTGATTTGTAGCAGTGAATGCAACAAATATCTTCAGCTGAAAATGCAACTCACTACTAAAACGTCACGTTGGCCAAGCATGCAACACCAGATCTAAAATTTGAAAGTGAGAAAAAACCCCTGAAAAGCCCACCAAATGAAAGAGGAGACAAAAACAAGCATAGTTGTCTTTTGAAGCATGTCAAAATTTGCCAGAATGGAGGAGATATGGGCAGAAGTATAAAATTGAGATTTATCTGCGATGGAAAGCACTTGAAGACAAAGGGTTTTTGGGTTTTTCTGGGTTTTTAGCAAAGATTCTCAAGGTGAGATTTTGGGGATTTTTGAGAAGGCATAGCATAAATATTTGAAGGACTTAAGCCTTGTAGGGTAATTTTCTAAAGGATTTTCAAGGAAAATACAAGGTGAACTATTTAACTCTAGACATAGGAAAATAGGTCAACACTCATATTTACATAATTCACCAATCACATAAGTATACCATATATCATAAATAAAAATTTATATCTATATGTATATATATATATATATATATATATATATATATGCACACACACACACATATATATTATTGTTATGTAAAAAAAAAACATAAAACTCATTAACCCACATATCCACTAACGATGTGGATGACTAAATACACACATATATATAGATGTCCCTTGTCCAATCGATATGCTTATGCCAATGAGCAATACGTTCATGAGCATGCGTAGATATGTCTACCTACGTATACTCATGCATGTATTGTCTCATTGGTATAAGTTATCGTGGACATACACTATTATATGTGTAAATATTCATTTCACATTTAAACCCTACCATATGCAATTCCAAACTATATTAAAGAAGACTTTCAATCGATACATAGACAAGATCACATTCCTCGTTCAAAACACTCATAAAATCATATCCAAATAAGCACTCTAGAATACCATGGATTACTTACCTTTACCCACACTGACTCGACATAACCTAGACCAACTAGAGTAGTAGTGTGTGCTTGCACATTTTAGGCTTTCTCTAACGTTTACCAGACCAAGTCCTTTTCCTGAGTGATACTTCCCCTCCTTTCTAGAGGAGTAACCTATTCCTGCATTCAACTTATATCACCACAACAGTAGTTAGCTGATCACAATATAATCATATGCTTCATACATTTCATAACAATAATCACTTATATCACATCACATTGCATCTTTAAATATATTCAATTCAAGATTCACAATACACATTAATGCAAAGATTCATAAACAATTCATTTATTCAAGCCAATTAACCAGTTAAGGTAAGTAGTAAATAGTTAGAAACACATGGGGTGGAACACTTTTTCCCAGTAATCCCAGGGATATTCTCAATCAACTTGTTGGGAATTAAGGTGTCTCAACCTTGGTAATTCCTTGCATTATTTATGATTGTATTTATTAATTCATTGCCTATGTTGTAAATTAATAGTAAATTTCATATTGTCATTTTGTGGGATGTGGCATGGTGATGTGTCATCCTACATGGAAGATGACAACTTGTAATTTTGTCCTCACATGAGGAGACAGGCATCCCACTTTGTGGTAGGAGTATTTTTCCATGTGTCGGCATCTTGGATGTTGTGTAAGGAAATGTTTGACCGAAACAGTTATGATGGATTCCTATGACGAAGTTATGACATGTAAGAGTCAGAAATAGAAGCTTTTAAGACAGGTGAAGACATGTGTCATGAAGCATCTTTGAAAAAGGCATATTTGGGTGCCCCAAGGTGGAATATGACATGTTGTAAGAGAATATGTTATTTATAGCCTGTGTATGGCAGATTCTCTTACAGCTGTAAGTTTTAACCACTATGACAGATTCTATGATGGTCATCAGTGTCGTAAGAGCATCTGTCATAGCCCATTTTGGAAATATGGGATGGGACCTATGGACAAGTGTCAGGAACATTTTACAATGTTGACCAAGTGTTCTTAGGCATGGGTTTTGGGCCATGAGGCCAAGTTGGATGCCCATTCTAAGATAGGACCAATTTTGCCTTGTATATTCTATATAAACAGGTGCTTGGAGGAGGAGATGTAGTATGTGATTTACAGGTACTGTTACTCTGCCAGATTGACTCCAAATATGAGTGTTGAAGACCATTGAAGCTTGCATTGCAAGTGTATTGTAAACAACATTCAATTTTGATAATACATTGTGCAGGTTTCTGAGTGTGAGGTTTTTTAACCCAATAAGGGTTTTCCCCACGTTATATCTTTGTCTCTCTTCTTTTGTCTTCTTTCTAGTTCATGTGTTTTGCTGCAATATCTCATTTATATGTTTCATGTTTCTATAGTTGCAAGGATTAAATTGAATTTGCATAGCCCTCTCCTCATTAGATTAGTGTAGGAAGTGATTTCCGCACACCTAGCTTCCTTTCAGTTGGTATTAGAGCCTAGCCAATTTTGGTCTTAGTTGTTGGGTAGGAGTTTTTTGAGTTGATTTTAAGTTGAGTGGGAGTTTGTGCAGAGTATTATGAATCTTATTGCAGCAAGGAGATGGTAATCACATCTGGAAGGATTGAGGTGGAGAAATTCAATGGCACTAATTTTGAGCTGTGGAAGCTCAAGATGGAAGACATGATTATTGATTAAGATCTCTGGGAAACTATTAATGGAACTAAACCAGCTGCAATGTCACAAGCTGATTGGGATCTCAAGGATCGGAAGGCTAGGGGTCTCATAAGACTTAGTCTTGCTGATTCTGTCTTGTTAAATGTCCATGAGGAGACTACTACAAACTCGCTTTGGAAGAAGTTGGGAGATGTGTATCAAGCCAAATCCCTGGTTAACAAACTTTTTTTGAGAAAGAAGTTGTATTCCCTTCGAATGGAGGATGGAAGATCCATTGCAGAACATATGAATGCTTTCAACATACTAGTTGCACAATTGACATCTGTTGGTGTGAAGATGGAGGAGGAGGATCATTGTATGACCCTGCTTTGGTCTTTGCTGGACTCGTGGGATCACCTTGTCATGGCTATTGGAAGAACCACATCCACATTCAAAATGGATAAAGTGGTTTCTTCACTATTATCTGAAGAGATGCAAAGAAAGTCTTCTGATGTAGCCAAAGAGGCTCTTGCAGTTCGTGGAAGACCCAAGGAGAAAGGAAAAAAGGACAAGAAAGCTAAGAAGGGTAGATCCAAATCTCCTGGAAAGTCCAAGGCTATCTGTTGGAACTGTGGTAAATCTGTGCATTTTTGAAAGGAATGCAAAGAGTTAAAGAAAAAGAAGAAGACACTAGATTTAGATTCTGACAAGTCACAAGTTGATGGTGATGCTTTCATCGTAGCCCTGGCAACTCATGCATCTGATGATGTGTGGCTGATTGACTCTGGTGCATCATTCCACATGACCTTGCATCGAGACTGATTCACTAAGTATGAGGAGTTCAATGGTGGAAAGGTGTACTTGGATGACGACTCTCATCTGAAGATTGTTGGTCATGGAAGAGTCTCTATCTGATTCCCTGATGGACGAGTGAAGGAAATCTCTGGGGTTATGCACATCCCAGGCTTAGCATAGAACCTACTTTCTGTAAGTATGTTCAATGATGTAGGTGTGTAGGTTGTCTTTTCAAAAGAAGGATGCAAGATGACTAGAGGAGCTATGGTGCTTGCTAAGGGTACTAGGAGAGGTACTCTGTTTCAGCTAGAGGCATGCATTTCACAATGTAATAGTTCTTTTGACTCAAGGAAGAGGGCAACAGTCACTTCATCCCCACCATCTGAATGAGTAGTGAAGAAGTCTATTGTTTCTAATTTTGATGGTTGTAATCATGCCTTGGAAGTTAAACTTCCTGCTGAAAAGACAATGTTATGGCATAAGAGATTTTACCACATTGGTGAGAAGGGTTTGTGTACCCTAAAAAATAAAAACCTCATTGAGGGGTTAGATGATTGTAATCTTGAGTTTGGCTTTTGCGAACATTGCATATATGGCAAACAAAATCGTTTTTAATTTTATTCGAGTTCTCACAAGTCTTTTGGTGTGTTGGACCTTGTTCATTATGATGTATTTGGTCCTGTTAATGTTCCTTCATTATCAAAATTTGTATATTTTGTAACTTTCATAGATGATTACAGTAGAAGGACATGGATTTATTTTCTCAGAAGAAAATCTAAAGTCTATAGTAAGTTTAAGGAGTTTAAGGCCTTTGCTAAAAATTAGACTGGTAAAAAGATTAAGTGTTTGAGAACTGACAATGGTGTGAGTTCTGTTCTACAAAATTTGATAAATATTGCAAGGAACTTGGGATTGAAAGACATAAGACAACTCCATACACCCCGCAGAAAAATGGAGTTGTAGAGAGGATGAACATGACACTGATGGAGAAGGCTAGGAGTATGCTTAGTGGAGCTGGCCTAGAACAAAAGTTTTGGGCTGAAGCTATTGCCACTTCTTGTTATCTTGTAAATAGATCTCCTACATCAGCTCTTGTTGGAAAGACACCCATGGAGGTGTGGTCTGGTAGAGATCCTTCAATAAGGCATCTTCATGTTTTTGGTTGTGAGGCATATGCACATGTGCCTAGGGAGAAGCGGTCAAAATTGGAGAACAAGGCTGTTAAGTGTATCTTCATTGGCTATGGTGTTAGTGTGAAAGGATACAAGCTTTGAGACCCTGTGGCTGAAAAAGTGTTGTATAGGAGAAGTGTCATCTTCAGAGAGCTTACACCTTCTTCCACTATTTTATAGCCAGAAGAAAGAGAAAAGAAAGACAATGTTGTTTAGTTTCCTCCTACCCCTGAGAAGACTGAACATAAAGACAATGTTGGACCTGATGATGAGGAGAGCTCTTGCAGCTCTAAAAGCTCAGATGAAGAAGCTGAACCTCAACCTCAGTTCTTGAGGAGGTCCACACGAATTAGAAAGCAACCTAAGAGGTTTGGTTTTACATTGCTTGATTCTAGTTGTGCTTTTGCTTTGCTTACTAACAGTGATGAACCTAGAACTATATTAGAGGCTATGGACATGAAAGATGCATGTTTCTGGAAGGAGGCCATGGAGGATGAAATGGCTTCTTTGGAAAAGAATCAAACTTGGGACTTGGTGCCTTTGCCTCCTGGGTGGAAATCCGTTGGATGCAAATAGGTGTTCAAGAAGAAATTTGGTGCAGATCGCAGTGTTCAGAAGTATAAAGCCAAACTGGTTGCGAAGGGGTATTCACACATGGAGGGTATAGATTATGGTGAGATCTTCTCTCCCGTTGCAAAGCTGACATCCATTCAATTCTTGTTGTCTCTTGCAGTAGCTTATGACTTAGAGGTAGAATAGATGGATGTGAAGACAACTTTCCTTCATGGTGATTTGGAGGAAGAAATCTACATGTCACAACCAGAGTATTACATGGTGAAAGGTAAAGAAAATTTGGTTTACAAATTAAAGAAGTCTTTGTATGGTTTGAAGCAGTCCCCTAGGAGATGGTGCTTGAAGTTTGATACCTTTGTGTTAATAATTGGATTTGTGAGATCAAAATCGAATCACTATGTGTATTATAAGTTTGATGGTGATCGCATTCTCATTGTTGCACTGTATGTTGATGATATGTTGCTCATTGGGAAGGGTAAGAATATGATTTCTGATTTCAAATCTCAGTTGTTAGCATAGTTTGAAATGAAAGATTTAGGGGCAGCCAGGTACATTCTAGGAATGGAAATAAGAAGAGACAGAACCAACAAAAAACTTTGGTTAAGCCAGAGTATGTGAAGACCGTGTTAGATAGGTTCATCATGGAAACTTATAGACCATTGTGTGTTCCTGTTTCTTTGGGGACAAAGTTGTCTGTTGAGGATTGTCCAAAATCTCCTAGTGAGGTGGAGGACATGAGCAGAGTACCTTATGCTAGTGTTGTTGGTAGTTTGATGTATGCTATGGTCTGTACAAGACCAGACATTGCCCAAGCAGTGGGAGTCCTTAGTCAATTTATGGCTAATCCTGGACGGGTTCATTGGGATGTAGTTAAGTGAGTGTTCAGATATTTGAGGGGTACTTCTGAGTATTCCATATGCTATCATGGTAATGTTACAAGACCTCTACATTCTATTGATATTCATGGATTTGAGGATTCAGATTGGGCAGGTGACATTGACAGCAGGAGATCCACTAGTGCGTATGTGTTTACACTGTTTGGTGGTGCTATTAGTTAGATGAGTAAACGATAACCTGTGGTTGCTTTGTCCACGATAGAAGTTAAGTATATGGAAGCAACTCATGCTTGTAAGGAAGCCATTTTCCTTAAGAGATTGTGTTCAGATATTGGTTTTGATGCAGGTCAAATCATGATCAGTTGTGACAGTCAGAGTGCGATTTGGCTTGTGAAGAATCCAACTTTCCATGCTAGAACAAAGCATATTGATGTTCAATTTCACTTCGTGCGAGACATGGTAGAGGATGGGAAGGTAAATTTGGAGAAGGTAGATACTTTGAAGAATGTTGCAGATGCATTGACGAAGCCAGTAGGCACAAAGAACTTCAGATGGTGTTCAGAGTCTATGGGCCTCTCAGCCTATAGCACTTAAATCCTGTTATTCTATTGGCTCTTACAAGGTGTTTGACAAGTGGAAGAATGTTTGGAATTAAGGTGTCTTAACCTTGGTAATTCCTTGCATTATTTATGATTGTATTTATTAATTCATTGCCTATGTTGTAAATTAATTGTAAATTCCATATTGTCATTTTGTGAGATGTGGCACGGTGATGTGTCATCCTACATGGAAGATGACAACTTGTAATTTTGTCCTCACATGAGGAGATAGGCATCCCACTTTGTGGTAGGAGTATTTTTCCATGTGTCGACATCTTGGATGTTGTGTATGGGAATGTTTGACTGAAATGGTTATGACAGATTCCTATGACGAAGTTATGACATGTAAGAGTCAGAAATAGATGCTTGTAAGACAGATGAAGACATGTGTCATGAAGCATCTTTGAAAAAGGCATATTTGGGTGCCCCAAGGTGGACTATGACATTTTGTAAGAGAATATGCTATTTATAGCCTATGTATGATAGATTCTCTTACAGCTGTAAGTTGTAACCGCTATGACAGATTCTATGATAGTCGTAAGAGCATCTGTCATAGCCCATTTTGAAAATAGGTGACCTCTTTGGGATGGGAGCTATGGCCAAGTGCTAGGGACATTCTACAATGTTGACCAAGTGTTCTTAGGCGTGGGTTTTGGGCCATGAGGCCAAGTTAGACGCCCATTCTAAGATAGGACCAATTTTGCCTTGTATATTCTATATAAACAGGTGCTTGGAGGAGGAGATGTAGTATGTGATTTATAGGTACTATTACTCTGCTGGATTGACTCTAGATACAAGTGTTGAAGACCATTGAAGCTTGCATTGCAAGAGTATTGTAAACAACATTAAGTTTTAATAATACATTGTGCAGGTTTCTGAGTGTGGGGTTTTTTCACCCGATAAGGATTTTCCTCACGTTATATATTTGTCTCTCTTCTTCTGTCTTCTTTCTGGTCCATGTGTATTTCTGCAATATCTCGTTTATATGTTTCATGTTTCTATAGTTGCAAGGATTAAATTGAATTTGCATAGCCCTCTCCTCATTAAATTAGTGTAGGAAGCGATTTCTGCACACCTGGCTTCCTTTCACAACTAGGGGTTATAAATTCTTGGTCTGAAGGCAATAGCAGGGGTTAAGAAAGCTTGAATTTATATAGGGCATAAATAAGGCTCTAATGCAGAGGAAGGGGATTTTCACCAAACATGACTTTTTGAACTGAGTCCTCTACAGATGAGAATATCCAGTAGGGAAAGTTGATCTTCATATTATGGCGGAAGTGATTTAGCAATGGAAAAAGATAAGCATGAAACCTCTTAAATCTTCCCTATAGGGTAACATACCTCATGAGCACTTCCATGACCCTCTTCCAGAGTCCAAGGAGATCCTCTCTATTGAACCCATTCTAAAGTTTGTTCACATTTTCACCATTTTGCAAGAACTTCTTCATGTCTTCATTGCAGTCCCCCTTCACTCTCTTCGAGATCCTAGCCCCTTCCATGCTAAGACCCGTGACCTCAGCAATCAACTCCTTTGTCACCCTGAAAGAGATCCCACAAATATACACGACCCCGACTTTCCAAGAATCAACAAACTCTCTAGATAAGATGGTATCAAAACCATTCATTGTCTTAATGTACTGGGTGAAATTTCCTCCCCCCAAAGCTCCACATCTTCTTTGATTTTCTAATACCCAGTGGGTTCCATTTGCAAGAGGTCACCTCCCATTTACAACCCTTAGAATTTTTGTCACTCCTACAAACTATACAAGAAACAATGCTGAGAATGATCTAGGTGAAGATGTATTTGTTATGAGAATTGAAGGGATTGAAACATATTAGGTTATGATTATTGACAGTCAAGTATCTGTGTTGCTTTGTGTGACAAGACCCTTGCTCTACTGGGGCATTCATATCATTAATTCAAATTGGTTTCCTCATTATAGTTTAGATCTCTAAACTCCCCCGGGATGTCATCTCCAAGTCTCCACTTAATAACATCATTTATCTTGCAGTCGATGTTAGATAAAGCATTAGCTTTAGTGTTTCTTTCCCTATAGATATGAAGAAACTCCATGTCTCCATGTCTCTTAACTTAGTCTTGCATAATTCAATTATGTCCTTAACCATTCAATTAGGGGTGGCCTTCAAGTTTAGCATGTCTAGGACATTCTTGGAGGACCCCCTTCCACAATCAATTTTCTTGTCTCAAGATCCTTAGCCATGCAGATACCTTGGTAAGCTGTGTAAGCCTCTGTAAAGTTGTTAGTTTGAATTCCCAAGTTCCCAGCATAAGTTCCCAACACCCTACCATCACTATCTCTTACTAACCCACCCCCTCTCACCTGACCTGGGTTCCCCCTTAGAGGCCCCATCGAAGCTGAGTTTGATCCATCCAGGGTCAGGGGGCCCTACCTAGATTAATTGTTGCTTGATTGTTTACATTACTTTTATTAGCCTAGGTTAATCTCAAAAGGTTACTTTTAGATATGTACTTATATACCAATACATAGACCCATAAAACAACTAAATTATGAATGGTCGTCATAATTCCCACAACTAAGTGCTCTTATCCTTCCTATTTTGTTTCTTTTTTTTTAAGATAATGTGCTTGGTAAAAATTTTAACATGACCAGTGACGCTGGTGCGACACGCCCTCCGGCTCCACACTAACGCTTTTGCCTGGAGCGATGAACTGGTGAGGCCACAACACGGGGGACCTCATCCCCAAGAAGGAACACTTCAAACGCACGAGCTCATTGGCCTAGCAAAGATGTAAAGCCTGCGAGCTCGTTGGCCCAGCACGGGTTTGAACTCTGGTGGCCGCCATTACAACCGAGCGGCTTAACCACTGAACCACCCCGTCATCAGCGTTCCTATTTTGTTTCTTAAATAGATTCATTTATTACATTTATTTACCCAACTCTAATTTACCTAGATTAATTGTTGCTTGATTGTTTACATTACTTTTATTAGCCTAGGTTAATCTCAAAAGGTTATTTTTATATATGCACTAGTTGTATATCAATACATAGACCGATAAATTTTAGTTGTACTATATTCCAAATAATAATACACCACACATAGTAATTTTTTTTTGTGTATGGGAAATAAATGCCTCTTATACAAATATATTAGGATAAATTAACATATTTTCAATTATAAACAATCATTCTTTTTTTTAATAAGTAAATCATGGTCTTGGGAACTGCTCCCATTGCATTATATTTAAATTAGTTCAACTATTATGGGTTGTAACAAAAACCCAAATTAAAGTGATAAACAATGGACTAATAACAAAATACTCTTAGCAATTTATAATCCTATTTTCTACCTCCTACCAACTTACTATCAACTTATATCTATATACATATTTATAGTATTAATAAAAAATAATAAACTATACTTCTATTAATGCAACAATTCACATATCTACCTCATCATCCGAGCTATCTAAGATACATGTACCTAGCCATGCTATTCCTTCAGTCACCACCAACCCCATAGCCTACTTCAGAAACTTTGTGCCTCTCAACGCATTCCTATCCCTTCTAGCCTCCTTCTATGACAATCTCATGATAATAAATGGCCTCCAATGCCCACTAACAATACCATTATTTACCAACAACATTCCATGCAACAAGGACATCTCAGTTCCATAAACTACAACAAAAATGATGTTGTCCAGGCCACCAAGGAATTGGCTCTTGATCAAAGTCTCAACCATTTTCTTTATCAATTCTTTAGCTTCTCCAAGGTCCAACAACACCACCACAAACATTGATGAAATGTCTATGTTAATCCTATAGCAATGATCAAAAACCATAAATTCCTCTCCAAATACCCATTGGACTACATAAATGAGCAAGCCACTTCATGTCTTAAAAGCCATCTTCAATATTTTATCAATTATACCATCTAGGAAGGCCATTTGTCTCTAGCAACCAACTAAACACACAAGTGTATCCATTACTCTACTCAATGCAAACAAGAGTTTTATTTCTTTGAAGGATGGGCTTCTCAATATATGGGTTGTTATGATATTTCTTGGAAATAAATGTAAAAATCTATAAAATAGCAGACTGCTTCGAGGGGGTGACCTCCAATAATTAAAAAATAATATGTGAATTCAGTATTAGAAGATATGATGGTTTGGGAGAGTCTCTCTTTCCTTATTTATATGCATAACTATGTAGAGACACACCCCTTCATCCTAACTAAGTTATCTTAAGGAATAACTAAGACTAATAAATGAATCTATTAAGGTTAAGCATTCCACAAGTGCTTAACTTATTATAATTAGGAATATATCATCTTGGGATCATAAATTCCCATCCCCTTCAAAAAAGTGTTTCCCTTAATGCTTACTAACTCGAGTATTTTCTATCATTCCATGTTTTATTATAGATGAAGATGTCATCAAAGAATACCAACACCAATTTTTGAACAAATGGGTGGAACACTAAATTTATGAGTCTTTGAAAAGTTGATTGGGTATTAGTGACACCAAATAATAATTCATAATGACCCTCACATGCTCTAAATGTAGTCTTATTTATATCCTCTTCCTTTAGTTGAATTTGATGATAATCTAAATGTAAATGTAACTTAGTAAAGAAAACTACAATATTAGACTCATCTACCAATTCATCAATACTAGGAATATGAAACTTATCTTTAAAAGTGATCTTCTTGAGCTCCATGTAATTTGGGCACATTCTCCATGACTCATCCTTCTTGTTAACCATAATCATTGGGGAAGAATAGGCACTTTTGTTGGGATGAACAATACCTCTTGGTATTAATTCAATGGCTTGATCATGGTCTTTTATTAGAGGTAGACACTTGGGTTCTTGAAAAACATGTTGATGGTGTTGAATGATCTCTTGAAGTTTTGGTCGATCTTAAGTTTTCATGTCTTATGCTTCTATAAAATGTAGTTTTTCCCTTGTGTTGTAAGAACCTTTCTTAGGCAATTTCTCCATCCTATGGGAGCTAATAATTTAACTTGGTGGTGATTGTACCCCTATAAGTTTATACTTTTTCCCATGTGTATTAAAAACCATGGATAAGTCTTGAAAACTGAAAGTCATTGTTCCTAACTATCTAAGCCATTGTACACCCAAAACTACATCTACTCCCCCAATTGGGATAGAGAATATTTCTGATTCTATTTGATAATTTCCCATCGAGAGTTTTATATGATGGCATTTACCACCACAAGAGAGTTGTTTCCCATCAACTATCATGACCTAAAAGTTAGATATTGGATACACAAAACAATTGAGTTCATTAGCTAATCTTCTATCAATAAAGTTGTGTGTACTACCTAAATCAACCAACATTGTCACCTTTCTCTTTTTGATATAACCAATTACTTTGAGTGTTTGTAGTGCACTTGTGCCATTCAGTGTATATATAGAGATTGTAGTACATTCTACTACCTTAGAATTCTCATGTTGAAGCTCCACATATGGTTCTTTTATAACTACTTATTTCTCTTGTTCAACCTCATTCTTGATAGTCATTAGTGCTTTCTCACTATTAGTACACTTATGACTTCTAGGCCATTTCCTATCACCATTCCAACAAGAGGTAAAGAACTTACTAATCTATCTTGGGTTGAATAAATTATCTCCATTTCTTTCAATAGAATCATTGTCTTTTAATCCCATGGTTTGACCTTGAGTGGGACTTCTAGTGGTGGAGTTTTGTTGCTCAAGTTCCACATTTGGTTCTATTGTAGCCACTTCTCTCTCTTCTTCAACCTCATTTTTTATAATTGTTATTATTTTATCACTATTGGCATAGTTTTAAACCCCAAACCATTTTCTATCACAATTTGAGCATAGATATTTTTCTATTTTATTTTCCTCTTGTTGAGGAGAGTGATTACTAATTTTATTAGGTTAAATAAGTTGTCCTCATTTTTATCAATAGGATTAGTCACAATTTTATCTTCTAATCCTATAGTTTGACCTTGTGTGGAACTTTTGGTGGTGGATTTATGTTTCTCAATAATGCTATTTGCAAATCTCTCCTAACTGTGCAAGGTTCCAACAAACAACACCATGCTTAATTTGATCATTAAGTCCACAGAGTTGTAGCCTTTGATAAGGTGTCACCTCATGAGATTAAATTGTCAATCTCATATGCTCAACATTATATTCCACTATAAACCTTAATTGTTTTAAATTTTTTAATTGGGTCTCACAGCTTCCATTCCATGGTTTCTCATAGAGTGTTGCTAAGTCATTACTAAACTCTTTCCAACTAAGTATTTGCCCTTGCTTGTTATCGATCCTCCATTGGTACCATAAATGAGGTTTTGATTCTAAATATCGTGAGGCTACACCAACCATTGCATTGCTTGGTATATTGTGAAGCTTAAAGTATTGTTCCATGAGACTTATCAATGAAGTTACATTAATACCATCAAATTTAGGGATATTTATTTTGGGTAAGTTCATTTTTGGATTTTAAAAAGGTTATTTTATCTCTTGATTTTGTCTATTAGGGTTGTACCCACCTAGGTGGTTTTGTTGGGACTTCAATTCATATAATAGTTCTTGTTTCAAATTATCTAAATCTTTATTAAAAGATGATGCAATGGGTCAATCAAATTATCCTTAATAAAATGTACCATTATTTCACATCCCAGAGGAATTTTACCCTCAATTTTAGGTGGTGGAGAATAAAGGTCATTAGGTTCAATTTTTTTAGAAAAGTCTTTGAATCCTAAATATGACATGGCTTTTGATGTGTATGTATTTTAAACTCTAGTTTTTAATATTGTAGACACTTAAAAATGTCCTGAGCTTGCGAACGTCATTTTTGACACATAATTCATCCCAATCTTTATTTTGCTATTAATTAAATAATTTTGAATTATTTAATTAATTCATTCCCTCTTATGCTTTAATTAAATAAATTTTATTTATTTAATTATTTAAGCAATTTCCTTCTAGTTTCCTCTAATTAAATAATTTAATTATTACTTAATTATTCATTAGCCTAACGTCTATATTCCCCTTCTAATTTAAATAAGTACCTATTTATTGAAATTATCAACCTTGCCCTAATTTAATAAGTCCCCACTTATTTAATTAAAATCCATCTACATTACCCTTTCCTCTAAAAAATTAAATAAATGCATACAATTTACTTAATTTTAAAATCACTTCCCACCTCACGATTTCTTCTAATAAAAAATTGTCTTTTGTCCTCTAGTTGCTGGAAACCCTAATCATTCTCAGCCCTTGATCTTGGCTCCAAGTCAACTCTTCATCTCAGCCCTCCATTCAAATTCTCTCCTCTATAAAACCACCCTCTCCCTCTCATTTTCACATCTGATCACTTGCAGAAATTGACTTTGCCATTGTCAACTCTTGAGCTCTCCATAGCATTTGCAAACCTACAAAATATGAGTGCATTAGTTAGTCATAGCATCATAGGAACAATGGAGGATTTGCACTATTAGCCTAGGGTTTCATATTTCCTTGTGTTGCTTGCTTGATTCTAGGTTTTTAGGGCTCCATTGGGTAGTTAGGGTTTGAAAATACTGTTTGTAGGGCTTTTGTAGCATTTTTACCTGACTTCATCTAGTGAACCTGACGTCAGCGGTCATACATTCCATGAATTTTGTGTTTTTGCATTTGCAGGAACAGTACGACGTATAAGCTGGTTCATGTGACACTTGTACTATTTTGTGTGATGTTTGAGCCATACGGTGTGACGCTTCTGAGGAGTCTGTAACACACCGGAAGGACTATGTGATGCATATGATTGTGTTTAGGGAAGAACTTTGTTATTTCATTTTTATAAGCCTAATCCAGTTGATTTTGCAAGATTCTAACTTGTTTTTTATGCTCTGTGTGTTTGTTAACTCCCTGGCTCATACTAGTTATCTCATTAGGGTTTGATATTTCAAGGGTTTTATCTAGGGTTTCTTGCTAACTTGTTTAAACATTTAGGTATATCTTATGAATGTCTAAAAGTTCATCATCTTTTTGGCATCCAGGAGATGACCTTACAGCCCTAGGATTCGGCATTTATCACTAAAATTACATTTTGCATCAACTGTTAGGGTTTTTAATGATAATTTGCACTTGTAGAGACGGTGTGATGCTTAAGTAGCTTCGTGCAATGCTTGTGCCATTTTCTGTGCCACCTATGCAATTAGTATTTTTTACTAACATCTATAGGAACTATGTGACATCTGTGTGCCTTCATGCAACACTTGTGTCATTTTTTGTGCTGCCTACGCAATTAGGCTTTTTTGCTAACATCTGTAGGAACTGTGTGACATCTGTGTGGCTTCGTGTGATGCTTGTGTCATTTTTTGCACCACCTGTGCCATTAGGGTTTCTCTGCCAACTGTGTGACATCTGCATGGCTCTGGGCGATGCCTCAACTTCTTCTTGCATTGCATGCATCTGGAATAGAAAAATAGAGTATTTTTAAGTATTTTCCATTTAGGTTTTTTCTATTTTCACAAGAAATTTAGGGGTTTTCTCTTTGTTATTGATCTCTGGTTGCAACTTGTCGCATTGGAGGGAAACTTGGATTCAAATCACTAACTATTTTTGTAGGGTTTTATTTTATTTCATGTATGTGTGTGGTTACTTTAGAAACATTTTGATTTGGGTTTAAAAAATAAAACAACTACAATATGTTTGCAACCTGCATGTCACACTCATTTGGATTAAAATTAACCACACTACTAAAAAGAACCACAACCTTGCATATTCACATTTCATGGGCTAAAAAGAACAACAATCTTGCATCTTTCATGCATTCGGTTAAAAGGAACAACAAATTTTCATTTCACATTCATTTGGTTTAAAAAGAACTTGCGTTTTTCACTCATCTAAAAAGATAAAAAAAAATTACATTTTGTTTGCCATCTTTTGTGATTTTTGTTTGTGAAGTGGAGAAGCGTATGCTCTTCCCTCAGACCATTAGTGATCTTGGGAATTAAAATCTCCCTACCCCACTTGCATAAATCACACCACACCTAAAAAGGACTAAAAAAGGAACCCCATGTGAGTGTGAGCAAGTTACATGTGTATGCTCTCTCCTTACGTCTTAGTACGAGCCTGGAGATCAAAAATATGTACTTGTCTTTCTTTTGTGTAACCCCTTAGAGTGGGCCTGCGCTTGAGACACATCCACAAGAACTCACTTGTGACCCCAAGCGATACATTCATCCGGTCCACTATACAAAATAGGATAAGGTGAAAGCCAAGTCCAAACTGGTATTAGCGCTTACCATACGGTGCTAGCTCGAAACAAGGCATACCTTTGCGTATATGAGACTCCTAGTAGGGTTAGTTAAAGCTTTAAGTAGCTTGATAGATGCTCGTAACATGTCGGTCCCTCGAATATTCACTAAGAACCATTTGTGCTAGTGGCCAAAATACCTTTACTTGTCGATACAGGAGGTCAGACCTTTGAAGCTGCCCCATGTGTACCATTCATTGTGGAGATAGGAATTTGTTGCAAGTATGTGCCTAACCAGTGTTGTCATTGATGTCAACATATCAGTGTTCTCATTGGTGTCAACTGTGCTCTTATTTTGATGCTTGTTTGTATTGAGTTAGATGTTTTATATTCACCTATATAAGTGTTGGAGATCCTGATATTGAGGATATTGAGAAAATTTGCTCCTCCAGTAGAAACAGTGTGTTGCATAATATCTTTGTCTACAAAAGAATAGTCCAACAGATTGGTCCACATTTCTTGTAGAATTAATATCTTTATCTGTGGATTCGAAGTTATTTAGATACATGCCTAAAGATGTTATGTTCCAAGTTTGAGCCTCCGGCATGAAGATTTGAGTTAGTTATCTTCACCAGAGTGAAAACCACTTTCTTTGTATATTTTGTGGTGATAGGGAGAATGTATTATGCTCTGCATTCCTCCGTGTAGTTAAGTATTTTAGTCTACAGTTCTAGAATCAAGTTGGCAATGATGATAAGTGCCTTCAACTCTAATGGTTCATGATTTGGTGGACCACAAGCAATTTTTTCTTTATGACAGTGGCTGACAATGTTGTTTAAGTGCTCTGGTGTGAAGAATCCTCTAGACTAATTGGTTAGAGGTTGTGTGGATGTCTCCTGATCATGTTCCTACCTTTGGATTGGTTCGCAAGGAGAAATTCAGATCATGGATGAAGAATGTTCTTAGAACACTTAGCGTTAACACCAGTCTTGGCCGACTTGGTTGTTCTCACTACTTGTGGAGATGTATCAAAGATTGTGGAAGTGTGTCATGGCGTGGAAGATTGCATTTGAGTCCCAGCTAAGGCATAACATAATTCACATACATCTTTTCCTTAGCTAGTTTTATTTAGGTCTAGACCTATTTCTATGTATGTTTGGAATGCCGACCTTGGAGATTGTTCCAATGGTTGATAAATGTAAGGTCGACATTGATGTACATTCCAAGGTTGATGAATTGTATAAAAGCATGTAATGTGATTGCAAAAAAGTGTGAAAGGGTGAAAATGATAAGATAGTGCGAAGTTGTAAGAAGAGTAGAGCAGAAGTATTATATTGTGCTTCAATGGAATTGAAATTAGGCATGAACTAGATGCTATCAAATCAGTTCATAAATCTTTGGCAGTGAGCCACCCCTTGGCAGTGAGTTGATCTTGGTAGTGAGCCCTAACAATTGCAGTGAGCATTTTGGGCAATGATCCCTAAGGTAGTGAGCCTCTAATTTTTGGTATTGCTATAACTTATTTATTTCTATGGGCTAGCAACCACCATGATTTTTCCCTTATAGGGTTTTCCACATAAAAATTGTGGTGTCTCATGTGTTATTGTGTTGAGCTTCTTGTTTCGTGCTTTCATAGTTAATCTTAATAACAATGATTAAAAAATTGATGTGTGGATATTCATAAATGGTTAAAGTTTTGTGACAACTAATTCACCCCCCTCTTAGTTGTCTTGTACATTTCAACAATTGGTATCAGAGCAAGGTTCCTTGGAGGTAAGCTTAACAGCTTGAGGTAGATCCAAGATGTCTTACAAGAAGGAACTTTGCAGTTTGATGGAATGAATTTGTGACCTGGAAGATACGCATGAAAATCCATCTGCTTTGTATTGGTTATAAAGTATAGAAAGTGATAGAGACTAAATATACCATGCCTCAGAATGGTTTGATAACTGAAGATGAAATCAAGGAATATGAGTTAAATATAAAAGCCAGAGATTCTTTGTTAAGTGCATTGACTGACACTAAATTGATAAAGGTCATGGATTATGAAACTGCTCAAGAAGTCTGGGAAAAGCTAGAAAATCTATATGAAGAAGATGAATCTGTAAAGAGTGCCAGATTGTAGGGACCGAAAGCTAAATATGAAGGTTTAAAGATGGGAGACGATGAAAACATAACATCCTACATGCAAAAGGTTGATGAACTCATCATTGGAATCAAAGGTATGGGAGGAACTATTTATGAAACTGAAGTTGTGATGAAATTTCTCAGGTCATTGCCTAAATCCTACGGTCACAAGGTGGCTGCAATTGAAGAAATAATGACTATGAAAAAGATTACTAAGGATTAGTTGCTTGTAAAGCTTACTACTTTTGAAATGAGAGAGTTTGGTGATGCCCTACCAAAAAGAGAGACTACTGTCAAAGCTAGTACATCAGAGAAGATCTCCAAAGCAGAGAAGTGCAAGGTGGAATCAGATGATGAGCTTGATGAAATTGAAGCCAACTTTGTTGACAGACTGCAAAGAGGTTTTGGTAAGTTCAAAGGCAAATTACCTTTCAAATGTTTTACATGTGGTAAGGTTGGTCATTATGCTTCTAGGTGTCCCAAAGAAATGCTATTACGTTAGAGATCTTGATGATGAAGGTGTGACAGATGATGAATATGATGATGCTAGTACTAGTGCAAATGAATGCTTATTTATTGCTATTAAAGAAAAACCCATGTCTACTAATCCTGCTAGTTGTGTGAAGGAAGAAAAACTAGTGGAAGAAAGTGCTTTGGTTGTTCAAGTTGAGAAAGATAAGGATGAATGGGTTATTGACAGTGGATGCTCACATCACATGACTAGTGATAGAAGTAAGTTTATAAGTCTGGAAAAGTATGATGGTGGACTGGTTAGGTTTGGAGATGATACAGGTGGTAAGATTTGTGGAAGAGGATCTATTTCTTTTGATGGAAAGAACAATACTAATGATGTTCTATATGTAAAGGGTTTAAAGCACAATCTTTTGAGTGTTGGTCAGATGTATGACAAAGGTTATGATTTGAGATTCAAGGACAATGGATGCAAGATCATGGAAAGCTCCAGAACTATGATTGCTACTAGTAAAAAGACCAAAGGTAATGTTTATCATTTGAAAGGAACTAATAATTATTGTTTATTGGCTCAGACTAATGAGAGTTGGTTGTGGCATAGAAGGATGCGTCATATCAATTTTGACAACTTGGTAAAGATAAGTTTTGTTTAGGCTGTAAGAGATTTGCCTAAGCTTGTGAAGCTTGCTAACACCATTTGCAAAGAATGTCAATTTGGGAAACAAACAAGAACAAGCTACAAACACAAAGAACAATTCTCTACTAAATTGCTGGAGTTGGTTCATATAGATCTGTGTGGTCCCACAAGAACAAGAAGTCTATAAGGATATAAGTATTTTGTGTTGCTTATTGATGATTACTCCAGGATGATTTGGGTCACTTTTCTAAAAGATAAATTAGAAGCCCTAGACAAGTTCAAAGCCTTCAAGGCAATGGTTGAGATTGAGTTAGAGTTGAGGATCAAATGCTTGAGGTTTGATAAAGGAGGTGAGTTTACATCAAATGATAAAAAGACAATTGTCTACACCTAGAACTCCTCAGCAGAATGGAATTGTTGAAAGTAAAAATAGGATAGTTCAAGAGACTGTTAGGACTATGTTGAAGGAAGCTAACCTACCAGAAGTGTACTGGATAGAAGCCATACATACTGCTATGTACATCCTAAATAGAGTTCAAGTTAATGGTAACAATACTAAAACTCCTTATGAGTTGTGGTATAGAAGAGCTCCTACAGTGAGATATTTCAAAATTTTTAGTAGCAAATGTTATATCAGAAGAGAAGAAGATCTAGGCAAGTTTGATGCTAGGTGTGATGAAGGAATCTTCCTTGAAAATTCTACCAAGAGTAAGGCCTACCGGTGCTACAATAAGAGATTGAAGAAGATCATTGAGAGTGCTAATGTGAAGGTTGATGAGGACAAGGAAAGAAGATCAGATTTGAGTGGCTATGAATCAGATGAACCTGCTACTATAATAAATGAAGAAAAAGTTAAACAAGAAGACAATCAAGATGAAGAAGAAAAGGCTCTAGAAAGTGCTACTAAGACTCCTAGGTATGTAAAAATTAATCATTCTAAAAATCAAATTATAGGGGACAAAAGAAAAGGGGTATTAACAAGGAAAAGAGTTACTGAAGAACAAGTGAATTACTGTTTACTTTCAAAAGTTGAACCTAAAATTGTAAATGAAGCTTGTAATGATGAAAATTGGGTATAAGTTATGGAAGAGGAGCTAATACAGATAGAAAAGAATCAAACTTGGGAACTGGTTCCTAGACCTGCCAATAAGAATATGATTGACACCAAATGGGTTTTCAGAAATAAGATGAATGAGAATGGAGAAGTGGTAAGGAACAAAGCAAGATTGGTATGCAAAGGATACTCTTAGGTTGAAGGGATATATTTTGAGGAGACCTATGCTCCTGTGGTAAGAATTGAAGCAATTAGAATGTTTTTTGCATTTGCAGCATTTAAAGACTTTAAAGTGTACCAGATGGATATTAATCTGTCTACATTCTTGAATGGTGAACTGGAAGAAGAGGTCTATATTGAGCAACCAAAAGGATATCAATTATCAAAACAAGGTGATATGGTGTGTAGATTAAAGAAAGCCTTGTATGGACTGAAGAAAGCCCCCAAAGCCTGGTATGCAAGACTAGACAAGTATTTGTTGCAATTAGGGTTCAGTAAAGGCACTACAGATAACAATCTGTATTTCAAAATCAATGATAATCAGATCCTGATTGTTGTAGTCTTTGTTGATGACATTATCTTTAGAGGAAATGAAGGTATGTGCATGAAGTTTGTAGGTGAAATGCAAAATGAGTTTGAGATGTCTATGTTTAGTGAAATGAATTTCTTTTTGGGTCTGCGAATTAATCAGTCAGATAAAGGAATCTTCATATCTCAGTCCAAGTATGTGAAAGAGTTGTTAAAGAAGTTTGGGATGAAAGACTCTAAACCAGTATGTACTCCCATGGTAACTAGCTACAAGTTGAGCAAAACTGATGAATCACCCAAGACTAGTCAGAAAAGGTACAAATCCATGATTGGAGGATTGCTTTATCTAACTCAAACCGGACCTGATATAATGCATGCAGTTTGTCTTGTTGGGAGATTTCAAGCAGATCTAAGAGAGTCACATGTGATGGCAGTTAAGAGAATCTTGAGGTATTTAAAAGGCACACCAAATCATGTCTTATGGTATCCAAAGGATAATAATTTCACTCTTAGTGCTTATATAGATGTAGATTGGGCCGGAGATGTTGATGATAGCAAAAGTACAAGTGGAGGTGCCTTCTTCTTGGGTAATAGATTGGTTTCATGGATGAGCAAGAAGCAAGATTCAATCTCTTTGTCAACTATAGAAGCATAGTATATTGTAGTAGCATGTTGTTGTACTTAAGTGTTATGGATGAAGAAAACTTTGAAGGACATAAGAGTTATGTATGAAGATCCAATTGCAATCTTTTGTGACAATACAAGTGATATAAACATTTCAAAGAATCCAGTGTTAGACTAAAAAACAAAGCATATATCTATAAGGTATCACTTTTTGAGAGAAAAGGTGATAGAGAATAAAGTAAAGATGGAATATGTGTCCACAAAGGATTAGATTGCAGATTTTTCACTAAGCCTCTGCCTAAGGATACTTTTGAGTATCTCAGAGAAAAGTTAGGGGTCATTACCCCTCCTACTCTGAACTAAGATGCATAGGAATACATCAGTCCAGTGGTGCTCAAAGTCTCATTCTATGATCTGGATTGATGTTTTGAGAGCTGCCTCTCAGGGGGAGTAGCTAGATGTTCCTGATAAAGAAAGTGTTGATAATAGAGAAAGTTTAGTTGGATCAGAGTAGTAGCGTACAAGTATGTGCTCTTTGCCATTGATGTCAAAGGGGAGAGAAATCATGTAAAAAAATCAGAGAAGAAAGAGTGCAAATGTGTAAAGAGAAAGGGGGAGAATCTTGTCTTGATGGTCTTTACAGTTTTTCACATCATATGTTGCCATCAATGACAAAGGGGGAGATTGTTGCAAGTATGTGCCTAACCGGTGTTGTCATTGATGTCAACATATCAGTGTTGTCATTGGTGTCAACTGTGCTCTTGTTTTGATGCTTGTTTGTAATGAGTTAGATGTTTTATATTCACCTATATAAGTGTTGGAGATCCTGATATTGAGGATATTGAGAAAATTTACTCCTTCAATAGAAACAGTATGTTGTAGAGTATTTTTGTCTATAGAAGAATAGTCCAATAGATTGCTCTGCATTTCTTGTAGAATGAATATATTTATCTATAGATTGGAAGTTATTTAGATACATGTCTGAAGATGCTATGTTCCAAGTTTGAGCCTCCGGTATGAAGATTTGAGTTAGTTATGTTCACTATAGTGAAAACTACTTTCTCTGTATATTTGGTGGTGATAGGGAGAATGTATTATGCTCCACATTCCTCCATAGTTAAGTATTTCAATTTGCAATTCTAGAATCAAGTTGGTAATGATGATAAGTACCTTCAACTCTAATGGTTCATGATTTGGTGGACCGCAAGCAATCTTTTCTTTATGATAGTGTTTGACAGTGTTGTTTAAGTGCTCCGGTGTGAATAATCCTCTAGACTAATTGGTTAGAGGTTGTGCGGATGTTCTTGGTAACTACAATGTGCTTGTGGATGTCTCCTAATCATGTTCCTACCTTTGGATTGGTCTGCAAAGAGAAATTTGGATCGTGGATGAAGATTGTTCTGAGAAGACTTAGTGTTAACACTAGTCTTGGCCAACTTGGTTGTTCTCACTACTTGCAAAGATGCATTGAAGATTGTGGAAGCATGTCATGGAGTGGAAGATTGCATTTGAGTCCCAGCTAAGGCATAACATGATCCGCATACATCTTTTCCTTAGCTAGTTTTATTTAGGTCTAGACCTATTTCTATGTATGTTTGGAATGCTGACCTTGGAGATTGTTCCAATGGTTGATAAATGTAAGGCTGACCTTTGTGTACATTCCAAGGTTGATGAATTGTATAAAAGCATGTTGATTGCGTAAAAGTGTGAAAGGGTGAAAATGATAAGATAGTGCGAAGGTGTAAGAAGAGCAGAGCAGAAGTATTATATTGTGCTTCAATGGAACTAAGCTTAGGCATGAAGTAGATGCTATCAAATCAGTTCACAAATCTTTGGTAGTGAGCCACCCCTTGGCAGTGAGTTGATCTTGGCAGTGAGTCGATCTTGGCAGTGAGCCCTAACATTTGCAGTGAGCATTTTGGGCAGTAAGCCATAAGGCAATGAGCCTCTAATTTTCAATATTGCTATAACTTATTTATTTTTGTGGGCTAACACCCATCATGGTTTTTCTCTTATAGGGTTTTCCACATAAAAATTATGGTGTCTCATGTGTTATTGTGTTGAGCTTCTTGTTTCGTGCTTTCATAGTTAATCTTAATAACAGTGATTAAAAACTTGATGTGTTGATATTCATAAATGGTTAAAGTTTTGTGACAATTGATTCACCCCCCCTCTCAATTATCTTGTACATTTCAACAGAATTCCCTCAGTCCTTAGGATAGAAGGGTAAGAGAAGTTGGTGTGCCCGTGCTGTGTAAGGGGGTGCCAGTGTCACCAAAGTCTCTAGCTATCTGCCTTGTCTCAGTATTTGGAGAGATCTGAGTGGGGACTCAACAAGTAGTATCTTTGACTAGCCTAGGGTTGTGCATGTCTTCAAAGTGTTTTCAAAACTCACCAAAAATGCAAAACAACAAGTCATAGCCAAAACTGAATGCTGAGTGTTTTTATGACTGAGGTGTTTTTTGATTTTCCTAATAAACTATCACAACAAACTTAGAAAACTGACTTTAGGCTCCACATAAACTATGTAACACATTTGCAACTTAGTGAAACACATAAGAGGCTTCCTGGAATTCATAAGCAATAGTGAAATGCCTCTTCCAAGTTCTGCAATGCCTCTACAGGCTTGTGCAACACATGCGCCTGCAAACAAATTGAAAACCTTAGGGGAACCTTTGAAACATTATTCTCCCAATCAAATTTAATTGCAACTGTCTCAAAGACATTTCAGACCTACTAGTTTTCCATCCCTTTAGGATCCATTTGCAAAATCATTTCACCCTCTTAGGATTAGGTTGCTTACACAAACCCCATTTAGAATTAGATTTTACTCCCATATTGACCATATCATTTAGGCAACCTTAGAACCTTGAGATTTCAGCCCTAGACATCAATAGAGGATTCCAAAATTGATCTTCCTAAAGTTGAAACATAAGGAGAAACCATCGAAGTGTGACTACTTCATAAGTGCAAAATTGGACCAAAAGACCTTGGCATCGTTTCCACCCAATTGATCATAATGTGGGCCTAATACTCACTTGACTAGTTTTAGGTCCACCTTCCAAAGTGAACTCTCATACCCACAGGCTCGCTTTAAACAACCATTACTCTCACCGCAATATTCCAAGGTCTTGATAAACCCAATTAGTACTTTGAAAGTCATTAGTAGACAATAGTATCCTATTGGAGCTAAACTTTTCAAAGATTAAATTCATTAGCCTCTACTATAGTCTTGGGCATATTCCCTTAGGCATAGACTCATACCTCACCTTAGTTGCATCCAGAAAACATCCCAAGAAAATACCAAAAAAAAACATATCCCCATTTCCATTTGCATAAAACATTTAGACTACTTCCATTAGCATAGACTCATTTTCAACCTTAGAAAAGACCAAAAATATCCTTGCATCTTCATCCTTAGTATCACTAGACACCCTTAGAGAAATTGCATAGTACATTCTCACCTTGTATTGTCACCTTATCCAAAAAAAACCAAAAAACATAGCATAGAAACAATTGCATTCCCATCCTTAGGGTAAGATCATTTTCCTGTGCCTTATAAACTAGTAGGTCTTATATGGTCGAGACAAGGTTGCAAAAGAAAAGGAAGGGAGAATCCTTAGAACACCTCTCAAACACCATGAGATTTTCATCCAACATGGGTAATCCCTTTGAGAACATCCTTTTACAAGAATAAGACCAAGAAATAATGCAACAAGAAATCGAAGAAGCTTCCCAAGATCCTAGGATGTTGCAAATCTTAGATGAGATGATTCATGCAAATGCCCAAAGTTACCTCATGAAACTCTTGTACAATGGTACTAGACTTCCCTCGGAGGTAGATATCAACATGATTGTAGGGTCACCATCTAACAATGTCACTCAAAGCCAGGGATAAATGACACCCTCATCTAGCCATACAAGTTCAACACAAGAGCTTGTTACTATCCCTGCGGGGCAAACATCACAAGATTCCACGATATCCCATGCGACATTTGATACCAACAATATGAATGTTGTGTCGCAACCATTGACCTTCCTAAATCCTTTCATCTCGATGAACATGAACCACAACAAAAGGACACGAATATGCACATAGTGACTTCTAGGGGACAAAACACCGTGTCAAATGCAAACTTGAATCTTGGACCTCAAAACAATCTAGGCAATCCAAGTATAGATCCCCTTGGTCAAAACAAAATGAATGTCTTGAATCAACAATATGTTGATCCAAATGGTCAAAACACCAACACCATGTCGAACTCAAACGCAACCTTCTGGTCTACATATGCTAATGTCTTGAACCATCAATGCAAAGACCCACAAAATCAAAACAACAATGTTTTCACGAAGACCAATACCACCCATAACAATGCCTTGAATGAACAATATGTTGATCCTAATGACCAAAACACAAACTTTAGGTCTACACACGGCAACACATTAAACCATCAATACATAGATCCACAAAATCAAAACAATATTGTCATATCCCATGCCCACACAAACATCAATGCCACTCATAACCATACCATGAATCGACAATATGTAGACCCAAATGGTCAAAACAACAATGTTATGCCCAACACTCATACGAACATTGGTACCACTTTCACCATCCCCCAAAATCATCAACATGATAACCAAAATGGTAGTTCCTTGCATCAAAACACCCACCATGTCTGAAACACTTAACACATCTTTCAAACAAACTCTCATAACATTCGAAGTCAACATACCACTAACGCTTCGTCCCATTATCAAAACATCAATCCTCATACCACATATGTACCCATCAACCAAAACCTAAACACATCTTCATCACACATCCCTTTCAACACAAACACCAACCCAATTGTCACAAACTTGGGACTGTAAAACACATCAGCACCAAGCATAGGTAACTCACATCAACACACAATCACAAAAACTGTCAACACACCTGTTGAAGCCCTCACTCAAGAGTTGGACAAACTAAAGAAACAATTATTGAGCTTACAAGTTTCAGGGACAAAGAAACCATACTCTATGGAGGACTTATACCCATACCCATTTGACAAAGGCATTTGCATGCCCCCTTTCCCCCCAAATTTCACCACACCAAACTTTAACAAATATAGGGGAAATGAGAGTCCCGTTGAACACGTACACGAGTTCCATATTGCTTGTCTTGAGCTTGCCTATGACCACACATACTTAATGAGACTCTTCCCAAGGAGCCTCGCCAGCCAAGCTCTTGAATGGTTCACACATCTTCCCACAAGAATACAAATATGGACCAAGCTCGCGGATAAGTTCATATCACACTTTTCCTACAACATAGAAACATACGTAAACATTGCCACCTTGTGCCAAATGAAATAAGAGGATGGAGAAACCTTCATTTCTTTCTTCCAAAGATGGAGGTGCCTCACAAGTAAATGCCCTTGTCACATCCCCGAGAATCAGTTAGTGCCTATCTTCATAGAAAATCTTAACAAAGAGCTTATACATCAATTACAAATCCATTGATGCACTTCCTTTGCAGAAGTTGTCAAGAAGGGGGCTACTATTGAAAAAGCTCTCATTGCCAAGGGGACGATCAAAATTTTCAACAAAAATCAAAACACCCAAAACATGCCCTATGACAAGAACAAAATGTGGGTCTGAAACAAAAATGTTACCAATTATAGGGTGGTGGATGCTAAGGCATCAAAGGTCACAAAACATCAAACTATTACAAATTAAAAAGTATCATTCAAGACTTCATTGATAGGGGTGATATAGTTGTGGATCAACCATCTGGTTCCTATAACACCAATCATACCATCTTCATAGACCCATTGCAAAATCACGGATCAAGAAAAGCCTCCTCATCAGGAACCAAACCGCATGAGAGTGTTAACTACAATAATGTTGCCTATGACTATGTCACCATCAATACCATCCGTGCATACAATAATAACATTTCCATGATTACAATCAAGGCTCATCCAGAATGCACCATCACCACCCACAAAGCCAAGATAACGCTGCAAGGTACTCCCTCCAATCCTTCCAATACAAATATGGACCAAACTCGCGGATAAGTTCATATCACACTTTTCCTACAACATAGAAACATACGTAAACATTGCCACCTTGTGCCAAATGAAATAAGAGGATGGAGAAACCTTCGTTTCTTTCTTCCAAAGATGGAGGTGCCTCACAAGTAAATGCCCTTGTCACATCCCCGAGAATCAGTTAGTGCCTATCTTCATAGAAAATCTTAACAAAGAGCTTATGCATCAATTACAAATCCATTGATGCACTTTCTTTGTAGAAGTTGTCAAGAAGGGGGCTACCATTGAAAAAGCTCTCATTGCCAAGGGGACGATCAAAATTTTCAACAAAAATCAAAACACCCAAAACACGCCCTATGACAAGAACAAAATGTGGCTCTGAAACAAAAATGTTACCAATTATGGGGTGGTGGATGCTAAGGCATTCAGGGTTGGCCTTGTTATCACACTCCAAGCACCTCCCACAACAAACAAACAGTTGCATGTACAACAACAACAACAACAACCGCAACCACAACAAGCAGTCAATA
The DNA here is from genome assembly GCA_027924645.1 of Cunninghamia lanceolata. Lineage (NCBI taxonomy): Eukaryota > Viridiplantae > Streptophyta > Pinopsida > Cupressales > Cupressaceae > Cunninghamia > Cunninghamia lanceolata. The sequence continues at coordinate 2,587,060 of BSBN01000752.1, read as the reverse complement.
CAATTCAAAACAATCCAAGGTGACCACCCCTAAGGAATAACACCCCTCGACATAATTACACACCTTTGACAGAGCCAATCAAATCAATCTTGAAGAAGTTATTGCAAAACAACCTCATCCAACTGCTAGAAATTAGACAATATGACCCAACCTTTAAGCCTCCCTCGTGGAATGACAATGACTTCTGTGATTACCATCGAATCAAAGGTCACAAAACATCAAACTATTACAAATTGAAAAGTATCATTCAAGACTTCATTGATAGGGGTGATATAGTTGTGGATCAACCATCTGGTTCCTCTAACACCAATCATACCATCTTCATAGACCCATTGCAAAATCACGGATCAGGAAAAGCCTCCTCATCAGGAACCAAACCGCATGAGAGTGTTAACTACAATAACGTTGCCTATGACTATGTCACCATCAATACCATCTGTGTATACAATAATAACATTTCCATGATTACAATCAAGGCTCGTCCAGAATGCACCGTCACCACCCACAAAGCCAAGATAACGCTGCAAGGTACTGCCTCCAATACTCCCTCCAATCCTTCCAATACATCCATCCCACAAGAAAAAGGCTATTGTGGATCAACCATCTGGTTCCTCTAACACCAATCATACCATCTTCATAGACCCATTGCAAAATCACAGATCAGGAAAAGCCTCCTCATCAGGAACCAAACCGCATGAGAGTGTTAACTACAATAATGTTGCCTATGACTATGTCACCATCAATACCATCCGTGCATACAATAAGAACATTTCCATGATTACAATCAAGACTCGTCCAGAATGCACCGTCACCACCCACAAAGCCAAGGTAACGCTGCAAGGTACTCCCTCCAATCCTTCCAATACATCCATCCCACAAGAAAAAGGCCAATATAACCTTTTGGATCATTTAAAGAAGACTCCAACCCAAATATCCATCTTCGATTTACTTTGCCTTTCACCGAAACACAAGGCTATTATGGACAAAGCACTTCTAGAATCCTCCGCCCCAACATACCTAAATGTAAACCAATTTTAGGCCATGGTGGGACACTTAGCCACCATTAACAATGTGACATTCATGGAATGAGACTTGCCACACCGATCTAACCACATCGATCCCCTACACCTAGAAGTTTTCATCAATAAGCATAAAATCCAACAAGTCCTGATAGACGGTAGAGCAGAATTAAACATATGTCCTTTAAAGTTAGTAATAATACTGGGCTACTTTGAGGCTTACGTCTATCCAACCAAGAGAATTGTTATCAAGGCATACGACGATGCTAAGTGCTCTTCTAAAGGAGTGATCACCTTACCTATAAGGGTTGACCAGCCACATAAGATACCGTATTCCATGTATTGGATATTGAGCTTCCATACAATCTCACCCTCGGCCAACCATGGATCCATGCCATGAAGGCTGTCCCCTCCACATACCATCAAAGTATCAAATTCCCTTATAATGGCATGGAAATCACCATCCCAGGTGATTTTGAAGCCTTTCAATATTGTAGCCACCTAAGAGAGATACCCCAACATCAAGTACCTATCAATAGGGGAATCATACCATCCACTTCATCTAATTATGTTGACCTGTCCATGTTATCCAAATCCACCACCACTTTCACTCTGTCTGACAATCCTAAAATTCAGATCTAAGACAAAGGATACGGTGAGTACAAGATGGAAAGATCATATTGCATTGGAAAGTTGCCTACATCACCCAAGTCTCGAGGAAAGCCCGACCCCATTCTACTAAAGAAAACTATTTCTACTGCTCACACCACATTCACAAAATGGGGTGAACTTAGTAAAGAGGACGTCAGTGAAGACATCTCTACATGGCTCTATAAGGAAGAAGAAGAGGTCAAACATATCAAGTTGCCCGTAGAAAAATATGGTAAAGGGTATGAATTTGTCAAAAAGCAAGGATATGACAGACATGGAGGACTTGGGCCCAATGGAACTGGATGAACTAAACCTCTTCAACGAACTATGCGGCCATGTAATAAAGGGTTAGGATATACCTCACAAAGAGAAAATGCTCCACATACTAAGTTACTTCTAACTAGAGGTGCAAGTACCTCCAAGGATGTCGAGACATTGAGGGATCGTCTTGAACCTGAACCACATTCATCCCACCCTGAATTATCTGATGGTGCTGCCTGAATCAACATCTTTTGGGATGCGGATAATATCTCCATATGTACTCTCACTCCTGTCTCTCTTAGTTTCATTGACACCAATGATGGCTTACCTCTTGTTCACCCTGAACTTATAGACTGGGACCAACAAGCATCACCTAACTTAGATATTTTTGAGAATGATGAAGCTATCGCAAGTTCATGGGACTTCGTGAGGGCATACCACTAGGGGACCACAAGGTTGGTTACATCATGGACTTGGATAACTTCACATACTTTGAAGAGTCTACTCCACCCTCCAGTCGCAAAAACCAAATAAAAAATTAAAAAAATCAAAAAAATAGTAAAGAGAAATAATCCATCCAAAAGTGAAAACCACTTCGGTGGCACTTTGGATAAGTACCATGGTGAAAACCTGGTAAATAGGTTCCATGTGTAGTTAATCTTTGCTCCATTGTATACCGTCACTCTATTCCTCCTTCCACCTTCCGCAATAAACCCTACATAATCCATAGCATAATCCACATTCCAAAACCTGTAATAAATCCCATTATCCCTCCCATGGCCTAAGAATAAATTAACATTTAGTGTCTTCACACCCTCTCCTGCCTTGGTCATAACATTATCATGCACCTGACTAGGGGCAATTCCTGATCCTGAAATCAATATTGGAGGACACTAATCTCAAAAATACAAAATTATCCAAATATTCCTCAAAAATACAAAACCATCCAAATATTCCTCAAAAATATAAAAACATCCAAATATTCCTCAAAAATACAAAAACATCCAAACACTCCTCAAAAATACAAAAAACATTCAAATATTCCCTAAATTCCAAAAACACCACAAAACGTCACAAAACCACAAAAAAATCAAATAGTCAACTAAAAAATCCCAAACAATAAATAGTGTCAAACCAGTAAACTGAACTATGATGCCTCTGAGATTTCACGTAGGCAAGGCCATCATCGATAAGCCCCCAAGGCACTCCCCCTAGGTTTTAGGTCACGTCACCCACCCACATGGTCAAACTGCGGTGCCTCTGAGCTTTCACATAGGCAAGGACATCTTCGATGTGCCCTCAAGGCATTCCCCTTAGGTCCTAGGTCCAACCAAGTCTACCCTTGTCGAACTACATTTCTTTTGAGCTTTCACATAGGCAAGGCCATCTTTGATGATCCCCTGAGGCACTAGGTCAGTCCCTTAGGGCCCGTCGCATCAAACTATCATAATAAGTTGTCCTCTAATGAGACGGACACTTTGAGCAGACAAAACAATCAATCTTTCACAAGACAACAACATCCAAACAATCAAACAAAGATAATTTAACAATATCGCCAAAGCATGGTCACTCATCATTCCCATGGTGATGATCGAACATCACTATGACCAACCAACAATCTCAATCACATGTCTGACAACAAGTATGGGACATGGTCGAAACCAGGCTTTACGCCTTAGACGACACATCTCATCTATTGGACATTATCAATCATCACAAGCCAACCATTTCCCAACATGCAACATTCTCAACACTAGACCACATGTCTTATACGAGATGTCCTAATCCTATCATCTGCCTTATACAGGTGGTCGCATTGTCAAAACCAGACCAGGTGTCTTATATGACATGCTTCCTATCCTGAAACCAGGCATTATCCAACCAATCATCATCAATTAGACAAACACATATAAACTCAGCAAGTGATCTAATGGTTGTTGGCTCTATTTTATATTTCATTTGGATTGTTTTCTTTGGTCTCATTCTTATGCTTCTCAAGGCAGTCCCTAAGACATGAAGAGAAGAGAGGATAGAGCAAGATCTCTTATTTGATTGTTGTTTGTGGTTTGTCTTGGCAAGATGACTGAGGCAACTAGGTTCCTTGTGTGTGACTAGGATACCACTGGGTGTAAATCAAAACATCCTATGCATTGGAATGACTAAATACTTTCATGTATCAAGACTTGTACACCCTAGGTTGTTCTCATCACATGATCCAACAAGGTGCCTTAGTGACTTAGTCTGAGCCTGACAATCCTTGTCTATTTTGTGTCTCTCAAAAGGGACCACACTTTGCACCTTGGCCTTTGACATGCCATGGCATTGTTGTCCTTTGATACAATAAGAACTATGATGATAAGTAGTAATTGCATAAAGGAAGCTCAAAATCTATCACGACAAAGTCTGCACCTATTCTTCTAAGTTGATCTTCATCTCCTTTTCTTCTGATCCTCTTTCATCCTACTGTGACACACCAAAAAACTACATTAGATCACATCACTTACACACACACACATGTTAGTCCATCAATAACATCTTTGTCATAATCATCATTATCATAATCATAAGCATTGCATTAAATCACATAAAATCATCATCATCTACATAAAACCCTACATCTAGCATATAGGCATTTATCACATACACATTTACATCCACATATGAGCATCACATAGAAATAAAGTACCATCGCATAACATCTATCACATCAACATATACATCTAGGAATAACATCATACATCACATCATAAACATCATATAAACATCATAGTATCTAATACTACATCATCATGAATAATAAATCATAACACATAGCACCATAATCATAAAACATCCATCCAATCATGTGCATATAGGAATAACAAGATCGATCAAATGGTCCATCTCACACACACACATATCTCATCAAAAATATGTCATAGTACAACCTAAATATATGTGTGTGTTAAAAATGTAGCTCGCAAGCTCAATCATACAAGAGCACGCAGGCTCGATCAAATATATACATCATGGCTATCAAAATGGCCTAGCTAGCACTGTCATGACCTTCTGATCCTACTGATCCTATGGGAGGCCCCCTGTTCTCTAATCTGACCCTATATCTAGAGGGCCTATCATATGGCGAGGCCCACCTTTGAGAATTCCCCACATTGATATGTGATCTACGTGAGTGGGATCGACTAGCACTCCTGCTTTGAAAACTAGGTGCCCTCTAATTTGCCAGCACCAAGCCGTCATAAAGGCTCCTGTAATACTATGCCTCATGTCCTAACCTGACCAAAGCATGTGCAAACTCTACTACTAGCCCGCCCACTATCACTGCAAGGTCAATACTCTTTTACCACCCTCTGAGCTCTGATAACAACCATATCCCTCTAGACTATCCTCTGGGCAAGCTGACCCTCCACCTCTTGGATCCGCTACTGTATCCCTTGCATCTGGGCTTGCATAGTCTCCTTTTGGGCCTGCATAGATGCTACTTGGGTAGCCAAATCCCCTTCTCAATCTCTGGCATCCCCCTCCTCCTCCACCATCCTGTCGTCTCCAATCTCCACAATTAACACATCTTGTAATGCATGCTCCCTAATGCACTCCTCCTCCTCATTAGCCTCCTCATTGCCCTCCTCCTCACTCTCCTCCATCTCCTCCTCCTTATCTACGCTGCTGACATCCTCCATCACTACATCCTCCTCTCCACCCCCACCTACATCTCCCCCATGAAAGTAGCTACTTGTCCTACTGCCTCCTCTCCCTCCTCCTGAATCAGGGCAAGTCCAACACCCCTACCCTATCCATCTCTCCCTCTACCCCTAGCTCTTCTCCCTCAGTCTCCTCAGCCCCTATCTCCATCACCACCACCTGCTCCACCATCACCTCCTCCTCTATCACCACCACCCCTACCACCATCTCCTCTATCTCTGCCTCTGTCTCGACCCCATCCTCTAAGCCAATCTCTTGGTCCCCACCCCAACCTCTCCACTGGTGCCAGTACATCAGGATGCAGATATGGAGCCAACCTATGGGTGGCCCACCAATAATCATATGTAGGAGTGGTACCTGCATCCGCAATGTCATCAGCTCCCCACTGCACTAGCTGTAATCTAGCAATCTCATCAATGGTTGTTTGTACAATGATCATCAGGCCCCAAACTGGAACCTCTCGAGTCACTTGAGCAAACTCTGCAATACTCGCTAGCTCATCCTACCGCTCGGCAAATTGTTTGAGCACCCTCTCTGGTAGATGGTGCTCTATAACATGTTGTTCCTACACAGTCTGGCCAATCAGATATCTGGTGTGTCTGCAGTAAGGTAAATGCTCAGCATCATCTGGCCACCTAGGACACCCCCTGTATGGCCTCTAAATAAATGTGTCCATGTGATCAATAACATGGCTTCAATATCCAACATCACCCATACGTACCTATGGAACTACCCTAGTGTGATAGAAAACATAAGGTAACTCATCCAGAATCTCTTGCTCCACTGGTGGCCTGCATACAAGAATATGCTCCCAAGCCCATATCATTAGTAAAGTCATGCCACAACTAATAGACTGCTCACCATGATAAATAATGCCATGCAATTGGTGTTACAACTACACCAGGAGGCAGGCTCCCCATGCATAAACTGTGGCATCTACCATCATGCCCTTTAACATCTCCCCCAACTAATAGGAAATCCATGGTCACACTGATCTAGACATACGAGGCCTTCGATACAGGTGCATAAGACCACAATCAACCGATTATACCGATCTGTCAAAGCATCCCAAGGAATCTCATGCTACTCAACTCCCAAGGTTGCATCATCATCAGTCTCAAATAATCGTTGAAGTGCAGCCAACCTGGTCTCTAGAGTGTAAATCACTTGATCTCCATGAATAGGTAATCAGAGAATCTACCAGACATTGAGCAAATTCATAGTGGCCTCCCTTGTCAGAATATGAAAAGAACTAGTCTCAGAATGCCATCTCTTGGTCACTGCAGTTAATAGACCTCGGTTAACCTGAATCATGGCCATAAATGCAACATCGTACAGTCCTAGAGCGCCAAGAGTATCTCACTCCACCATCAACAAAGAGTCTCGCAACGAATATCCAATCAAACAACTCTCCCATGTGTAAATCAGTGGTAACCTCTCCTGTATTCACATAAACAGCACACCACGTCAATTTATAAACCCTAAATGTAGCATTCATAGCCAAAAAAGGGCAAAAATTAGGGCAAAATTCATTTTTAATAGCTACATCAACCTATGCATCACACTGTTATTCACATGCATGGTGCCTAAACGTAGAAATCATACTGCCCTACGCATGCATCGTACTTCCTAAACCTAGACATCATACTGCCTAAACGTAGACATCATACTGTTCAACCTATGCGTCGTACTTCAGCGCAGGCTTTGCACTACTCACCCTATGCATTGCACCCAGTGGATGCATGTCGCCTAAGCAGAGGCATCACACCCACTAGCGCATGTAGTTCCAGAAACCACATGCGTCGCACCAACACGCAGACGTCACATACCCACGCACATGTGGTGAATGCGATGGCACATGTGGCACACAAAGGTGCACCGCATGCATGTCCTATTTCCGGGCCCTAAAATCTAACCCAAAATGAAAAAAATGAAAAGACAAGGATAGATACATACCGGCCTACCTATCCTAGGTAGCTGGCCATGTGTCTGAACCCTTGACCCACAGTGGTGATGAAGCGGTACAGGCGACATCTCAATAGGAGGTCCTTAACAAATCTACAAATCAACACTCGGCTCTCTCTAAAATCTCTAAACTCAAAGTGCACAAATGAGGATTATGGACCCCCTAAGGGTTATTTATAGGACCTTTTGATCTAAGTGGGCCCCCTTTCACCAAATTGACCAACCGGTGGCTACATTTCACGCGGCGAGCACTTTTTATGGTCATTTTCTCACTCCTAGGTCACTTTGGGTATCCCGCACAACTTTTCAGAAAATTTTCCAATTTTTTTAGAAAATTTCCCAAGGGGGCATAAGGCCATTATGCCTCACCTAGAATACACCGGGGCATGTTCAGAGAACATTTCTCAAAATTTTCATTGATACAACGTCAGATTCGACATTGTATCAACGAGGGGCAAAATGTAGACACTTAAAAATGTCTTGAGCTTGCAAACGTCATTTTTGACACATAATTCATCCCAATCCTGTATTCTGCTATTAATTAAATAATTTTGAATTATTTAATTAATTCATTCCCTCTTACACTTTAATTAAATAAATTTTATTTATTTAATTATTTAAGCAATTTCCTTCTAGTTTCTTGTATAATTAAATAATTTAATTATTCATTAGCCTAACGTCCATATTCCCTTTCTAATTTAAATAAATACCTATTTATTGAAATTATCAACCTTGCCCTAATTAAATAAGTCCCCACTTATTTAACTAAAATCCCTCTACATTACCCTTTCCTCTAAAAAATTAAATAAATGCATATAATTTATTTAATTTTAAAATCACTTCCAACCTCACCATTTCTTCTAATAAAAAATTGTCTTTTGTCCTCTAGTGGCTAGAAACCCTAATAATTCTCAGCCCTTGATCTTGGCTCCAAGTCAACTCTTCATCTTAGCTCTCCATTCAAATTCTCTCCTCTATAAGACCACCCTCTCCGTCCTATTTTCACATCTGATCACTTGCAGAAATTGACTTTGCCATTGTCAACTCTTGAGCTCTCCATAGCATTTGCAGACCTGCAAAATCTGAGTGCATTAGTTAGTCATAGCATCATAGGAACAATGGAGGATTTGCACGATTAGCCTAGGGTTTCATATTTCCTTGTGTTGCTTGCTTGATTCTAGGTTTTTAGGGCTCCATTGGGTAGTTAGGCTTTGAAAATAGTATTTGTAGGGCTTTTGCAACGTTTTTACCTGACTTCAAATATCTTTTCATAAATGTGAAAAAATTCCAAAAATTGTGGCCTATAGAGCAGAATAATAAAAATATAATTATTGACTATATTTTATCTCTAATAATAAAATACAAAGAACTGACCCAACCTAATTTTTTGTTCTCTTTCCAAAAATGTAAATTTTTTTAAAAAAATTAAAATCTGCGGCCTATAGAGCCAGGTAATGAAAAAACATAAAATTAAAATAACTTGCGTAAAACTTTTGATAGAACTCTAAATTTTTACTTGAAACCTTACCTGCCAAATACCTCAAAACAAAGAAAAAATCATATGCAAATTTAGAATGGTTTGAAATTTATGGCAGAAACAAAAAACTTGGCCCAAATCATAGCTTTGATACCACTTGTTATGATATTTCTTGGAAATAAATCTAAAAATCTATAAAATAGCAGACCACTTCAAGGGGGTGACCTAAAATATGTTGGCAATATGTGTTGCCATTGATGTCAACACTCTGAGTAATGTTTGCACTCTCCTTATGGTTGTCTAATGTGGTTGGTATGAATGGTATACTAATGTGGTAACAAAGATGCAATGAAACACAGTGATGATGCTGATGTTTAGGGTTGCTGATATTCAGTGATGTTTGTAATGTTCATAGTGGGTTACTGATGTTCATGGTTGGATGTCATGCCCTAAGTAATGTCAAGACAAGGTGTATTGAGCATGTTTGTGGTTAACAAAGATGATTTCATAATGAAATATTAAGATGGGAATTAGAAGCATTAAAATGAATGATGATATATTAAGATGGGAATTAGAAGCTATGCTGAGGATGAGACGGTGTTGCTAATGACCTACATCATGTTATATGATCCTTCTTGTTGTTCTTAAGGATGTATGTGCTTCTATATGAAGGTTTTGGCCTCCAAAAGTTGGTAAAGGTTTCTGTTGTAGGAAGCTGCCTAGAAGACTGCTTAGTAAAATGCTTCGCATTCCTCTACATTTGAAGATAGGTCATGCAGTTCATAATTTAAGTTCAATATGTTGCAAAGGTGCTAATCCAAAGTTTTAGATCATTTGCTCCTTTGCAGTGAAAGTTACAAGTAATTGAGTTCCGGTTTATGCTCTGGCAGAGTAAAGTGTTGATGAAGGCTAATTGAAATACTCTGTATTCCTCCACAAATGAAGATTTGCTCATGTGGTTTTGAGGATATATTCAGATTTGTGTATGAGTGCATCTGTATGTGTTTTAGGTGGTTTGGAGGTCTGTAAGTTTGGTTTTGAAATGACAGTTATGAGACAGATAGTTTTGGATTACTAGTTGTTCTCAGGACATATGCTGATGATGTGCGCTAACTTGTTGTGGCATGAGATGGTACAGTGACTAATGGAAGATGGTCCTAATGATCTTGTGTTGTCTCTAGTTGCTCCACAAGGTGTTTTTTTGTTCTCTTTGAAATTGGCTAAGGTCTGGAATGATGATTTTGCCAGGCTATGCCTCTGCCTAACCGACTAAAGAAGGTTGAAGGTGTGTGCCACAAAGTTCTTTCTATGCAGAGTTCAAGAAGTATTTGGAGATGGTGTATAGGTCCTACCGACTCATTTGGGAGAAGAACAAGCAATTCTTAAACATTCATGAGTACCACTAAGAGTGTGAAGATCGTTGTGCTACAAGCTTCATGTGTTCTTGCTTAAGGGCGACCTAATTCAAATTTGTGAAGCATGTGGATGTTATTCCTTGAAGGATATTGTTGTGAATGATGTTTAGGACTAGGATAAGCACATGTTAGGATCCACAAAGTGTGTGTCTCTTCCTGGAGTAGCATGTAGTTCATGATGGGGCTTGCTCTATGCATGTTTTCATGTTGTGTGATCTCTGGCCGACTTGTAAATTATAATATTGTTGCTGTATTGGCCGACTTGTATTGTAATCAATGTAATGTCATGTATATAGTGTAAACCTAGTTGATCCAGGTGAAGTATGATTGCAAATGAGTAATATGAAGAGTAGAATATGAATATTATATGCATTATGATGTGCAATTGAAGGAGAAAGAGCAGAAGTAGTAAGGGTTGTCCAGATTCATATTGAAGACATTTTTGTGACAGGAGGGAAGTGAATAGTGTGCCTAACTGATCCAATCATTAGAAGAAGTGTGAAAAGGCAGAACTGCAATCATCAAAGGTGTGTGCTTCATTGTCATTTTTAGACAAAAAAGGACTATCATGATGTAATCTTTACTAAGTTTACTCTCAATTCAGGGAGTAGTTACTTCCTTGGGTTGTATCCCTAAAACAAAGTCAGCAGGGAGTTGTAGCATCCTTGGGAGTGACCCTAAAACCAAGTCTCTAGGGAGTATTAGCTTTTTTGGGTTGTAGCCCTAAAACAAAGTCAGCAGAGAGTAGCAACTTCCTTAGGTTGTATCCCTAAAACAAAGTTCTAATTTTGAGCTTCATATATTGTGAGTTAATTCTCACCGTGGTTTTTCCCTTATTAGGTTTTCCACGTATATCTGGTGTTATGTGTTGATGTGCATTGTGTTGATCTTTCATGTTGATGTTGATGTTGTAATGTTTAAGTTCTAATCTACCCTAGAGGATATGAAATTTGTTTAGATATTGATTCATCCCCCTCTCAGTATCCCAGTGTGTTCAATAATTGGTATCAGAGCCAGATTACTCAAAAGAAGCTTAACCACTTGAGGAAGGTCTGGGATGGTTCATAATGGATCTCACAAGGCTCCTATGTTTTATGGAACAAATTATTCCTTTTGGAAGCTAAGGATGGAAAACTATCTATCTTCTCTAGGGTTTGGTGTGTGGCAAGCTATCAAGAAGGGTTACATTGCTCCTGCTTCTGAGCCTACATATACTGATGAGATTAGGTTATATGTTAACAATGCCAAGGCAAAGAGTGCTATCATGAGTAGGCTAGATGATTCAAAACTTCTAAAGATAATGAGCTACAAATCTGCTAAGGATGTTTGGATAAAACTTGAAAGAATTTATGAAGGAAATAGTAATGTAAAGCAAGCCAAGATGCAAATCTTCAAGAGAAAATTTTAGACCCTGAGGATGATAGAAGATGAAGACATTGCCAGTTATAAGCTCCGAGTGGATGAATAGTTAATGGCATCATAGGTCTTGGTGGTGAAGTGAAAAAAGATGAGATTGTGAAGAAGGTACTAAGAACTCTTCCTAAATCCTACAGTCATAAGGTATCTTCTATTGAGGAGACTCAGGATTTGGATACATATATAGTAGATCAATTGTTTGGCTCCCTCATAGCCTTTGAAATGAGAGAATTTGACAAAGGTGCTCCAAAGAAGGAAGCAACATTCAAAGCAAGTAAGAAGACATAAGATAAAGCAACTGATCAAGATGATGACCTTGTTGAGGTAGAGGAAAACTTTGTAAGAATATTGAATAAGGGCACTGGAAAATACAAAGGTAAGTTACCTTTCAAATGTTTCAATTGTGGAAAAATTGGTGATTTTGTTTCTAAATGTCCTTTTAAAGAATCAAGGGGTAGTAACAAAAGATACAAGTTCAAAAGAAGCTTGTATTCCATAGAGAGAAGTTGTTCTTCAGAAGATGAAGATCATGATGATTTAAATGATGAAACTCTTTTCATGGTCTTGAATGTTGGTGACAAAAAGGATGATTTTGGAAATTGTGAAAAGATTGATACCTTGCAGAAGGATCAAGACAATGAAAAATGAATGGTTGTATGGACTGCCTTTCATGCAAAAGAAGAAGCCAATACTTGGGTAATTGAAAGTGGCTTCTCCAACCACATGATTGGTGACAAGAAGTTTATCAACCTTGAGAAGTGGAATGGTGGAGCTATTAAGTTTGGTGGTGATGAGTCAACACAAATCTATGGAAAGGGTGCTATAACTATTGATGGAAAGAACAAGACTAAGGATGTCCTCTATGTTAAAGGACTAAAGCATAATCTTCTTAGTGTTAGTCATATGTGCAGTAAAGGATACAATCTTATTTTTCATGCTAAACGATGTTAAATCAAGAAGGTAGGGTCCATAAAATTAGTTGCAGAAGGCATCAAGACATATGGTGATATTTATCATCTAAAGGAGGTAAATGGAAGAACTTGTTTATTGGCTCAATCTAGTGAGTGTTGGATGTGGCACAAGAGAATGGGACACATCAACTTTGATAATATGGTAAAGATCAGCTCTATTCATGTAGTGAGACATATGCCCAAGATAACCAAGCCTGCAAACACATTATGCAAGGAATGCCAAATGGAAAAGCATACAAAGATAAATTTCAAGAGCAAGGAGTACTCTTCTTCAATGCCATTGGAGATGATCCAAATTGACCTATGTGGCCCTACAAGGATAAAGAGTCAACATGGTGAAAGGTATTTCATGTTGCTTATTGATGATTATTCTAGAATGACTTGGGTTACTTTCTTAAGAGAAAAATCAAAATCCTTTGATAAGTTTAAGATTTTCAAAGCTATATTTGAGAATGAAATGGATGCTAAGATCAAGTGTTTGAGGTTTGATAGAGGAGGTGAGTTTACTTCAAATGAATTTGAAAATTTTTGTGAAGATCATGGTATTAAGAGACATTTGTTAGCTCCTAGGACCCCTTAGCAAAATGGGGTAGAGCAAAGGAAGAATAGGACAGTGCAAGAGATGGCTAGGGCAATGTTGAATGATGTAGATCTTCCTAACATGTACTGGAAGGAAGAAGTTCACATTGTTGTTTATCTGATTAACAGAGTGCAACTGAGGGTCAATAGCACTAAGACCCCTTATGAGCTATGGTATGGAAGACCTCCTACTATCAGATACTTCAAGATTTTTGGTAGCAAATGCTATATCAGAAGAGATGAAGAAGACCTAGGAAATTTTGATTCAAGAAGTGATGAAGAGCAAGGCTTATAGATGCTACAACAAGAGGTTGGGAAAGATGATTGAAAGCACAAGTGTCAAGGTGGATGAAGACTTGTATCATATTTCACAAGAATCAGAAGACTATGGATCTGATATATTTCCCTGCATTGAAGAAGAAGAAGGAGAGAAAGAAGAGTAGGAACAAGAACTAGAGCATATCCCCAAGACCCCAACAAAGTATGTTCAAAGGAACTACTCAGTAGATCAGATCAATTGAAATAAGAATGAAGGTGTGCTAACTAGGAGAAGGTTTGCAAAAACAATTGAGCAAGTGAATCTATGTCTATTGTCAAAGGTAGAGCCCAAAACCTTTGCTGATGCTAGCAAAAATTATGGATGGTTGAAGGCAATGGAAGAAGAATTGAATCGGATAGAGAAGAATCACACATGGGAACTAGTTCCCAGACCAACAAATAAGAATGTTATAGGAACAAAGTGAGTGTTCTGGAACAAGCTGAATGAAGATGGTGAAGTTGTGAAGTTGAAGGCATTGATTTTGAGGAGACTTTTTCTCTGATAGTCAGGATGGAGGCAATTAGGATATTTCTTGCCCTTGATGCTCATAAGAACTTCAAGGTTTATCAGATGAATGTCAAGTCAACATTTTTGAATGGTGATCTAGAGGAAGAAGTCTACATTGAGCAACCAGATGGTTTCCAGATATTAGAAGATCCAGACATAGTGTGCAGACTCAAGAAAGCTTTGTATGGTCTCAAGCAAGTGCCTAGGGCTTGCTATGTTAGGATGGATAAGTACATACTTCAGCAAGGATTCAAGAATGGTACCACAGATAGTAATATTTACATCAAGGAACAAGGAGATATTATATTGATAGTTCCAGTATATTTTGATGACATCATCTTTGGTAGAGATGATGATATGTGTAAGAGGTTTGCAAAGAAGATGCAAAAAGAGTTTGAGATGTCTATGATTGGTGATATGTCTTTTTTCCTTGGACTTCAAATTGTTCAGCTAGATGATGGTATCTTTATTTCTCAAGCTAAGTATGTTAAAGAGATGTTGAAGAAGTTTGGTATGGAGGACTCCAAACCAATAAGTACTCCTATGGTTAATGGTTGTCACTTGAGCAAGAATGATGAGTCTTTGGAGGTTGATCAGACTCTATAGATCTATGATTGGAGGATTGTTGTACTTGACTTAGACTTCTAGACCTGATATTATGCATACAGTATGTGTGGTTGCCATATATCAATCTAATCCTAAGAAAACACATGAGAAGGCAGTAAAAAGAATATTCAGATACTTGAAGGGAACTCTGGATTATGGCTTATGGTATCCTAGAGGTAATGAATTTTATCTAAGTGCTCACACTGATGCTGATTGGGTTGGTTGTATTGATGATAGAAGAAGTACAAGTGGTGGCACATTCTTCTTGGGAAATAGATTGGTTTCATGGCAAAGAAAGAAGCAAGATTCAGTATCCTTATCAACTACAAAGGTAAAGTATATTGCAGAAACATCTTGCTGTACACAAGTGTTGTGGATGAAACAAACATTAAAGGATATCAATATAACTAACTGTCATGCAAGTGAAAGTTACAAGTAATTAAGTTCCAGTCTATGCTCTGGTAGAATAATTAAGTTCCAGTAATTTAAGTACCAGTCTATGCTCTGGTAGAATAAAGTGTTAATGAAGGCTAATTTAAATACTCCACATTCCTCCACAAATGAAGATTTTCTCATGCGGTTTGAGAACATGTTCAGAGTTGTGTATGAGTGCATCTATATGTGTTTCAAGTGGTTTGGAGGTCTGCAAGTTTGGTTTTCAAATGACAGTTGTGATACCGATAGTTCCGGATGCCTAGTTGTTCTCAAGACATAAGCTGATGATGTGCACCAACTTGTTGTGGCATGAAATGGTACATTGACTAATGGAAGATGGTCCTAATGATCTTGTGTTGTCTCCAATTTCTCTGCAAGGTGTTTTTATGCTCTCTCCAAAACTGGCTAAGGTTTGAAATGATGATATTGCCAAGCTATGCCTCTACTTGGCCAACTAAAGAAGGTTGAAGGTGTGCACTTCTTGCTATGTGGAGTTAAAGAAGTATTTGGAGATGGTGAATAGGTCCTGCTGACTCATCTGGAAGAAGAACAAGCAATGTTTAAACATTCCTAAGTACCACCAAGAGTGTGAAGATCGTTGTGCTACAAGATTCATGTGTTCTTGCTTAAGGGCAACCTAATTCAAATTTGTGAAGCGTGCAAATGTTATTCCTTGAAGGATGTTGCTGTGAAAGATGTTTAGGATCGGGATAAGCATGTGTTGTGTCACGTCTTGTTTTTATGGACTATGTCACGTCAATAGGTTAGTGCCTTAAAACATAGCTAAAGCAACATTATAATCATATCGATAATATCTAATATCTAAATCAATTTTCTAATTTTTGTGAATATAACATCATGATAATTACCTTCACACATGTGGTACTTACTCGAAGTAAAACAATCATGGTAAATGTTCACTAATCTAGAATAATAATATCGTCCATAAAAATGAGATGTGACATCCTTCCCCACTAGGAAGAGACATCGTCCCAATGTCTTATTACACATCAAGAATAATAATGAATCAATCTACCATCAACAAAGTATCAAAGTATCTTAAAACAATAACAATAACTCAAAGTATCATTAAGGTATCATCAATTCTAACAAAGCATATTAATGTCCTTTTACATCCTCCCTTGTGGTACCATCCACCAAGTATTGGTCCTACTCGACCTTATATAAAACAATATCTTAATTTCACATTTAACGTTGCATCCATCAAATAAATCCAAGTAGAATCAATCAATCAATTCACATGGCACAACTGCCAATTCAATGTATATAACCCATCAGATGGTACAACTACCACTCAATTACATTTATTCTAGCATAAGAGTAACAATCACACCTTTAATGCACATCAAGAAAGCATGAATCAATTCATCATAGACACGAATCAATGATCACAAAGCACATTCAACCTCATGGCAACACAATATAATATCAAAAGATCAGTCCTCCCAAACAAACATTGGTCTAGATCTCCAACAACAAGACAAAACTCCATAGGTGCACCAACTTGGTCATATCCACTTAATGTGCAAACAACTCCTCTAAAACTATACCTCTCATATCATTCCTACCAATGGAATCCATTTCCTCTTTCATTACTTGTAACCAAACTTTATCTTCAATATGATCTACAATTCAAAATTCTCAGATAACTCTTCCTTGTCTTTCTCGTGCTTTTGCACAATGCTAAAACAATTCAATTTCTTCAATTTCTTTCTATTCTATGCACTAGGCCATTCACTATATTTGGTTGTTTTGTTTCTGTTGTTCAATTCTTTTCCTTTTTCTTTTTGCCAATCAAATACATTTATCCAACCACAACTCATTTTCAAACAACTTGTCCTAGATTCATTTTTCAACTCTCTATTTCAACATGTCTTTTCACTATGATTTCTTTTCAAACCACAAAATTTTGCAACAATGTAAATTCCAACAATTTTCTCTTCTATGTCTTTCTCTATCACAATGTGAACAATGTAAAATCTCCTTTTCTTGAAATGGCTTCTTAGTACTTGCAAAAATGTTTGTCTTTTCTTTTCCTTTACCTCGTTACCTGAGACTTTCATACTTAGTCCCCACAATTGACTCAATGGGCTCTTTGATTCCTTGCCCATGCTTACCCAAACCTTTGCCTATATATTTTATTTTCTTCAAGATTTTCAAACCAACATTATCATCCAAACAACTAGCTATGATAGCAGATTCATCATCATTTTCATCCTTAAATTCTTTAGCAACTACCAATTGATTGATCAAAAGAACATAAATCATCTATGTCACATAAGACTTCACAATTGACAGCTTGATTTCAACTCTCATTTTCTTTTTGGCATGCTGCAAACAATTGTTTTAACTCATCAGGTTGATCTTTCTATTTGAATTTTCTCCTTCTAGGTTCTTTAATTTTTCTTGCAATTATTCATTCCTTAAACAACTTCAACTCTTCTTTCAGCAATTCTTTTTCCAAAAGGTCATACTTTTCATACTTTTCCTTTCCTAACTCCTTTATTCTTTCCATGTATTCTATATTTCTTCTTTTACATTCCTCAATTCTTTATTAACTTTTTCCAATTCTTCTATCAAAATTTCCTTCAAATTTTCAACTTACTTCAAGTGATCCAAAGTGACACCCAAAATTCAATTCAGAACTTCTTCAACACTTCTACAATGTTAATACATCTAACAACAATTAATGAACTCAATCTACCAAAGCTCTTTGTAACACACTCACTATGAAATAGTATATTCTCTGCATCCTACTCCCTTACACAACCTATCAGAGGCCCATCATGGACATGATAGAAACATAACATGATACATGACCAACAATTTTAAAAACATTCAAGCATAGACACCACTAATAATAAATAAATAAATTTTGAAGAATAGAAAAATTCAATTCCAACAATAAGGTATAAAGTGGGCTCAATTTCAACAGTAAATCAAACATGACCATCAAGGTTGCAAAATAAGTAAATATCAAATTTTGATGGCTATACTTTTCATAAATAAGAATAAATTTTTTCAATGTTGGTCTTTTCAACATTTAGAAAAATTATCAAAGTAAAAAAGATAAATATCAAATTCAAAAGTTTTCGCATTACATGAACTATGTGAGTAATTCTAGCCACTAGAGAGGGAGTACGATGCTACACTATGCCTAGATCCAAATTGAGGCGAGTTAAGAGAACACACTCAATCGCACAAGCAACCTAGTCCTCTAAGATTCCAAACACCTCTATATCATAAGATCATTCCTACACACAACATCGATCAAGATACTTAGCAATAAAGATTGCATTCCAATCCAGGAAATCACAATCAAACTGAAGAATGCCTAACCCAAACTGGTGCATCCCTGTTAGCCTACATGCATCCCCAACTTGAATGTAGCATCTCATTAATAGGATATGGTAGAGAATTAAATACGTAAAACTAATTAACGGTGGGTAGGTTTTGAAAAGGAAACCTACCTCCCTATTTTCCCCATATTAGGCATCCATCCTGGAAGGCAACTTCTCAAAAGAATAGAAAGCAAAATAGCCATTTTGCTTTCAAACACCCATTTATGGAAAAATAAAAATTTCATACAGTCATATACTTACAAACATTCAACAACCAAGATGTCACAACACACCATTCTTTCCTATAAGCAATGGTTATCATTTCTTTCCTTGAACTTCAATAAGGCAATGTAATACTATCTTTCTTCTAACCACATAGTGAATCCATATTCATGATCATGCTCTCAACAAAACAATGCAATATGCATTTCAAGCAAGCATTCACCAGAAGGCAAAATAAAATAAGTCAAACATATGATCCAACATCCTCTTTCACATACTAATGCATAACTCTAAAAGAAGAAAGAACCAAGTTCATTCATACTCAAGAACAATCATTAGGGTCTATCTAACCCTGTAAAAAGAAGGCACATGCTATTCATAGTAGGCCAATACTCAAGGACCTGCACATGCTTGATTAAACTAAGCAACACACACACCCAGAGCTCCCAATGCTAAAACCGTACTCTAATACCAAATGTAAAAGCGCTCAAATCATCACAAAGTAAAACGAAGTAAAATGAAGTAAATAATTTACTTAAATATAACATCTAAAAGATAAAAAGGGGTGTAATTAATCCGCTTAATTACAATATCAAAATAAATGATAATTTCATCAATAAGATTCAATAAAGTCAATAAATCTTCACAAAGGAAACCCTCATAAATAAGAATCCATAAGATTCAATAAATCTTGCAAAAGATAATCTCATCAATATAAATCAATCGAGTCATTAAATCTTACACTTCGAGTGCTAATCCCACGTAAAAGAACTATAAAATCATATACAAAGTCCATTGGTATTCATGCCATAATACATCCAATTACAAGCTTACAATAATCATGTATAACAAGAATAAATAAATCAATACGCTCATCAGTTGCACGAACCAAGTGGTCCTCCACCTGCGAGCTGAGAGATGGGAACATGGCCCAAGTGCTTTTCCACCCAACCATGAAGTAATTACACTTCCCCGAATCCCTTCATGAAACGAGGGAAACCTAGCCCTGCACGAAATGTCTAGCTACTTGGAAACAACTGGTAGGAGGGAACACTTGATGCAACCCTGGTGTCTGAATGTGCAATTATAAATAATGAAATGCATATTGTCTCACAGCAGGATGTGGTAGAGATATATATAAATAAGTTTGCTAGACAAAATAAACATATTTTTCAATGTCAACTCATTTAGATCTAAACCTTTAAACATAGTAACCTGGTTCAATTCTCCAAAAGAGGAAAAGCCATCTCTAATAATCCACATTCGGCATCCTAGCCTAGAAAGTAACCCAATAATATTCCTAGATAAAAATCTACCTTCTTTCCCAAAGAAGTCAAAAAGTAAATAAGTTAATAAACAAATAAAATAATGAATAAATCAAAATCACCTATGACCACCTCTAATTCCCTTCTCATGCATCAATGAAGAAAACACACTTTTCAATCATGCAGTAATGAAGAACATCATAAAGCAATTTAGATTTCGTAATCTGATTATATTCTCAATTCCTATTTCCATGGTATAAATAGATTGTAGAACTAATGATTTTACCTCATATCCAAAGTCTATTTCATAATCCAAGCATTAAAATCAAATGATGAGGTTTGACTACTCCACTCTCATACAATGAGGTTTCATGCATACTTATGTCAAATTTTAGTTCTATCTTTCCTCAAGAATAAAACAATTCAATGTTCTCCTATAAATCATTTCAAATCCCTTTCCCAAAACTCTAATCAAGGAAACACACTTTCCAAGCAATAATTCCATTCTTTGTTATACAATTTTGTATCCATAAAGTTGTCAATTTGATACATTCACTTCATCCATAAATCAATTATAATTCACAATATAATATTCATCCTAAAGGTTTTCAGCAATCAAACTGTCAAACTCAGCAATCATACTATCAAACTCAGTGATAAGAAACAATTTCGTCCATTTATCTTGCAATTTAACATGTTTTATTAGCCAATAACCTTACTGTCATTGCAGTGATAGGAAGTATAGAAAAATAACAGTAAGAAAAATAAAGACAGACCTTTTGTCAAAACAGTGGCGGGAGTTGTTACAGTAAATTAAAAGGCAAAAATTAGAGAACAACAAATTATCAAATGGTCTATCACTTGAAGGTAAGGTTTAGGAAAATGTTTTAACAGAAAAAATAATACTGAAAATAAGCTACAGGAACCAAAATAATTTTGTCTATGTTGAGAAGTTTTCCAAACATCAATTCCATCAATGAATAAAAGTTGGTTCTTTTGGCAAAACTGATTCCTAAAACAATAAGAAAATAGTGAATAAAAAGAGGGAGGTCGATATGTTTTAGCAAGGTAAGATCGCTTAGGTGAAGAGATCAAAACGGCTAGCAAGAGGTCTACACAGGTAACAAAAACTAGAAAAATAAGAACAGCAGAGTCAAGAGTACGATTGGCCAGTAAAAATAATAGTTGGCAAACCGAATACTCAGATGCCAAATCCATGGCAGTACTGAACCAGAAATAAAATGCCATGGTTAAAGAAGACTAGCGGCCAGAATGGAATAAAAGGCTTGGTTAATCAAATAAAGAGGCCAAACGCCTATAATAGCAAAACAAGGAAGAAATTATTTATAGATCAGGGCACATGTTAGATAGAAGCCACAACAGAGAATAGTCAGAAGGAAGCTGCAATAGAAAAACACATGCTATTGTAATAGGAATGATAGGGGTTGTGACAAGAACGACAAGAAGCTGTGACTGGAACGACAAGAGGTTGCAGTAGGAAGTTTTATTGTCTTAACAGTTCATGACAGGAATAGCAAGAAGTTTTATTCAGTCCTTTAATAGTTTGTGAAAGGAAGCTTTCAAATTTCTTACAAGAAAACATGACATACTAGCCATCCAAAGTTGCAACACAAATCAGAAAGAACAGATCTCAGGACAGATTTACCAAGGTTAAAAAGTCATAAACAACCATTATTTAATGCAATTGTAACAAGAAAAATACCTGTTTATTAGCTGGGAAGGAGATGGATTGATTTATGTCTCTGATGCTGCCCTTTCACTACTGCCTCCATTCGCTACTCCAGAAGGAATGCAGTTCTCCTTGTTGCTGCTCAGAATAAAATAATAGTAATCCCCTTTCTGCTGGAAAAAAAAATCCTTTATCTCTATGTCTTTCTTCCTTTTATTCTAATCCTCTAATCATGGCATTTGTTATTTTTAGGTTTGAACTGATTTTTGATAACTAATCATTACTTTCAATTTTGCATGAGATTTTTGCTTTTTAAAAGGCTCTCAAATTTCTTTTTAAAATAGAATAAATAACTTATTTAAATTTTTGTCACTTGCATGACAGTTAGTTATTCAATTTAAATTACTTGAAACATTCCAGTCTATGCTCTGGTAGAATAAAGTGTTGATGAAGGCTAATTTAAATACTCCACATTCCTCCACAAATGAAGATTTTCTCATGCGGTTTGAGAACATGTTCAGAGTTGTGTATGAGTGCATCTATATGTGTTTCAAGTGGTTTGGAGGTCTGCAAGTTTGGTTTTCAAATGACAGTTGTGATACCGATAGTTCCGGATGCCTAGTTGTTCTCAAGACATAAGCTGATGATGTGCACCAACTTGTTGTGGCATGAAATGGTACATTGACTAATGGAAGATGGTCCTAATGATCTTGTGTTGTCTCCAATTTCTCTGCAAGGTGTTTTTCTGCTCTCTCCAAAACTGGCTAAGGTTTGAAATGATGATATTGCCAAGCTATGCCTCTACTTGGCCAACTAAAGAAGGTTGAAGGTGTGCACTTCTTGCTATGTGGAGTTAAAGAAGTATTTGGAGATGGTGAATAGGTCCTGCTGACTCATCTGGAAGAAGAACAAGCAATGTTTAAACATTCCTAAGTACCACCAAGAGTGTGAAGATCGTTGTGCTACAAGATTCATGTGTTCTTGCTTAAGGGCAACCTAATTCAAATTTGTGAAGCGTGCAAATGTTATTCCTTGAAGGATGTTGCTGTGAAAGATGTTTAGGATCAGGATAAGCATGTGTTGTGTCACGTCTTGTTTTTATGGACTATATTATTATTCTAGATTAGTGAACATTTACCATGATTGTTTTACTCCGAGTAAGTACCACATGTGTGAAGGTAATTATCATGATGTTATATTTACAAAAAATAGAAAATTGATTTAGATATTTGATATTATCGATACGATTATAATGTTGCTTCAGCTATGTTTTGAGGCACTAACCTATTGATGTCGAGTTGAGTGCGAATGAATGCAGGTACTCGTTGAAGATGAGAACATGGTTGAGGTAGAGGTGTTCTAGCCACTTGGCAAGAACTGATGGGATATTTAACTTTGATGCAATCACACACTCACGTAGTCTCATAATGCATTTTGAATGACTTGATTTTTCTGCATCATTGTGTGGATAATAAATGTGATGGATGGTTAGATACTTAGAAAATATTGTGTTTTAATTGCTATACTAATTTTTTTTAAATGCATTAATTTATTTAATATTAAATGTTGTGTTGATTAAATTTAAATGGTGTATTTTAAATTCGTGTAACAAAATTATTTAAATAATAAAATAGATAAGTGCTTTTCAATTTCTTGTATTATGGATGTTTGGATGACAATATCTAATATTAGATTTAAAATAATTGTGATAAAAATGCAATAGTTTATTATTATTATTATTGTTATTATTAAAATTACTCTTGAGTGATTGTGCTTAATTTAAAATAGATAGTTATTATTATTATTATTATTATATTTACAATAGTTCTTGTTCTAAATTAAATGATTGTATTTTATTATAAATAGATAAATTTATTTAATAACTTAATAATATTTGGAATTTAAATTGAATAACTAACTGTCATGCAAGTGACAAAAATTTAAATAAGTTATTTATTCTATTTTAAAAAGAAATTTGAGAGCCTTTTAAAAAGCAAAAATCTCATGCAAAATTGAAAGTAATGATTAGTTATCAAAAATCAGTTCAAACCTAAAAATAACAAATGCCATGATTAGAGGATTAGAATAAAAGGAAGAAAGACATAGAGATAAAGGATTTTTTTTTCCAGCAGAAAGGGGATTACTATTATTTTATTCTGAGCAGCAACAAGGAGAACTGCATTCCTTCTGGAGTAGCGAATGGAGGCAGTAGTGAAAGGGCAGCATCAGAGACATAAATCAATCCATCTCCTTCCCAGCTAGTAAACAGGTATTTTTCTTGTTACAATTGCATTAAATAATGGTTGTTTATGACTTTTTAACCCTAGTAAATCTGTCCTGAGATCTATTCTTTCTGATTTGTGTTGCAACTTTGGATGGCCAGTATGTCATGTTTTCTTGTAAGAAATTTGAAAGCTTCCTTTCACAAACTATTAAAGGACTGAATAAAACTTCCTGCTATTCCTGTCATGAACTGTTAAGACAATAAAACTTCCTACTGCAACCTCCTGTCGTTCTAGTCACAGCTTCTTGTCGTTCTTGTCACAACCCCTATCATTCCTGTTACAATAGCATGTGTTTTTCTATTGCAGCTTCCTTCTGACTATTCTCTGTTGTGGCTTCTATCTAACATGTACCCTGATCTATAAATAATTTCTTCCTTGTTTTGCTATTATAGGTGTTTGGCCTCTTTATTTGATTGACCAAGCCTTTTATTCCATTCTGGCCGCTAGTCTTCTTTAACCATGGCATTTTATTTCTGGTTCAGTACTGCCATGGATTTGGCATCTGAGTATTCGGTTTGCCAACTATTATTTTTACTGGCCAATCGTACTCTTGACTCTGCTATTCTTATTTTTCTAGTTTTTGTTACCTGTGTAGACCTCTTGCTAGCCGTTTTGATCTCTTCACCTAAGCGATCTTACCTTGCTAAAACATATCGACCTCCCTCTTTTTATTCACTATTTTCTTATTGTTTTAGGAATCAGTTTTGCCAAAAGAACCAACTTTTATTCATTGATGGAATTGATGTTTGGAAAACTTCTCAACATAGACAAAATTATTTTGGTTCCTGTAGCTTATTTTCAGTATTATTTTTTCTGTTAAAACATTTTCCTAAACCTTACCTTCAAGTGATAGACCATTTGATAATTTGTTGTTCTCTAATTTTTGCCTTTTAATTTACTGTAACAACTCCCGCCACTATTTTGACAAAAGGTCTGTCTTTATTTTTCTTACTGTTATTTTTCTATACTTCCTATCACTGCAATGACAGTAAGGTTATTGGCTAATAAAACATGTTAAATTGCAAGATAAATGGACGAAATTGTTTCTTATCACTGAGTTTGATAGTATGATTGCTGAGTTTGACAGTTTGATTGCTGAAAACCTTTAGGATGAATATTATATTGTGAATTATAATTGATTTATGGATGAAGTGAATGTATCAAATTGACAACTTTATGGATACAAAATTGTATAACAAAGAATGGAATTATTGCTTGGAAAGTGTGTTTCCTTGATTAGAGTTTTGGGAAAGGGATTTGAAATGATTTATAGGAGAACATTGAATTGTTTTATTCTTGAGGAAAGATAGAACTAAAATTTGACATAAGTATGCATGAAACCTCATTGTATGAGAGTGGAGTAGTCAAACCTCATCATTTGATTTTAATGCTTGGATTATGAAATAGACTTTGGATATGAGGTAAAATCATTAGTTCTACAATCTATTTATACCATGGAAATAGGAATTGAGAATATAATCAGATTACGAAATCTAAATTGCTTTATGATGTTCTTCATTACTGCATGATTGAAAAGTGTGTTTTCTTCATTGATGCATGAGAAGGGAATTAGAGGTGGTCATAGGTGATTTTGATTTATTCATTATTTTATTTGTTTATTAACTTATTTACTTTTTGACTTCTTTGGGAAAGAAGGTAGATTTTTATCTAGGAATATTATTGGGTTACTTTCTAGGCTAGGATGCCGAATGTGGATTATTAGAGATGGCTTTTCCTCTTTTGGAGAATTGAACCAGGTTACTATGTTTAAAGGTTTAGATCTAAATGAGTTGACATTGAAAAATATGTTTATTTTGTCTAGCAAACTTATTTATATATATCTCTACCACATCCTGCTGTGAGACAATATGCATTTCATTATTTATAATTGCACATTCAGACACCAGGGTTGCATCAGGTGTTCCCTCCTACCAGTTGTTTCCAAGTAGCTAGACATTTCGTGCAGGGCTAGGTTTCCCTCGTTTCATGAAGGGATTCGGGGAAGTGTAATTACTTCATGGTTGGGTGGAAAAGCACTTGGGCCATGTTCCCATCTCTCAGCTCGCAGGTGGAGGACCACTTGGTTCGTGCGACTGATGAGCGTATTGATTTATTTATTCTTGTTATACATGATTATTGTAAGCTTGTAATTGGATGTATTATGGCATGAATACCAATGGACTTTGTATATGATTTTATAGTTCTTTTACGTGGGATTAGCACTCGAAGTGTAAGATTTAATGACTCGATTGATTTATATTGATGAGATTATCTTTTGCAAGATTTATTGAATCTTATGGATTCTTATTTATGAGGGTTTCCTTTGTGAAGATTTATTGACTTTATTGAATCTTATTGATGAAATTATCATTTATTTTGATATTGTAATTAAGCGGATTAATTACACCCCTTTTTATCTTTTAGATGTTATATTTAAGTAAATTATTTACTTCATTTTACTTCGTTTTACTTTGTGATGATTTGAGCGCTTTTACATTTGGTATTAGAGTGCAGTTTTAGCATTGGGAGCTCTGGGTGTGTGTGTTGCTTAGTTTAATCAAGCATGTGCGGGTCCTTGAGTATTGGCCTACTATGAATAGCATGTGCCTTCTATTTACAGGGTTAGATAGACCCTAATGATTGTTCTTGAGTATGAATGAACTTGGTTCTTTCTTCTTTTAGAGTTATGCATTAGTATGTGAAAGAGGATGTTGGATCATATGTTTGACTTATTTTATTTTGCCTTCTGGTGAATGCTTGCTTGAAATGCATATTGCATTGTTTTGTTGAGAGCATGATCATGAATATGGATTCACTATGTGGTTAGAAGAAAGATAGTATTACATTGCCTTATTGAAGTTCAAGGAAAGAAATGATAACCATTGCTTATAGGAAAGAATGGTGTGTTGTGACATCTTGGTTGTTGAATGTTTGTAAGTATATGACTGTATGAAATTTTTATTTTTCCATAAATGGTTGTTTGAAAGGAGAAAGGCTATTTTGCTTTCTATTCTTTTGAGAAGTTGCCTTCCAGGATGGATGCCGAATATGGGGAAAATAGGGAGGTAGGTTTCCTTTTCAAAACCTACCCACCGTTAATTAGTTTTACGTATTTAATTCTCTACCATATCCTATTAATGAGATGCTACATTCAAGTTGGGGATGCATGTAGGCTAACAGGGATGCACCAGTTTGGGTTAGGCATTCTTCAGTTTGATTGTGATTTCCTGGATTGGAATGCAATCTTTATTGCTAAGTATCTTGATCGATGTTGTGTGTAGGAATGATCTTATGATATAGAGGTGTTTGGAATCTTAGAGGACTAGGTTGCTTGTGCGATTGAGTGTGTTCTCTTAACTCGCCTCAATTTGGATCTAGGCATAGTGTAGCATTGTACTCCCTCTCTAGTGGCTAGAATTACTCACATAGTTCATGTAATGTGAAAACTTTTGAATTTGATATTTATCTTTTTTACTTTGATAATTTTTCTAAATGTTGAAAAGACCAACATTGAAAAATTTTATTCTTATTTATGAAAAGTATAGCCATCAAAATTTGATA
Source organism: Cunninghamia lanceolata (assembly GCA_027924645.1). Lineage (NCBI taxonomy): Eukaryota > Viridiplantae > Streptophyta > Pinopsida > Cupressales > Cupressaceae > Cunninghamia > Cunninghamia lanceolata. The sequence continues at coordinate 2,559,355 of BSBN01000752.1, read as the reverse complement.
TTTACTTATTTTGCAACCTTGATGGTCATGTTTGATTTATTGTTGATTGAGCCCACTTTATACCTTATTGTTGGAATTGAATTTTTCTATTCTTCAAAATTTATTTATTTATTATTAGTGGTGTCTATGCTTGAATGTTTTTAAAATTGTTGGTCATGTATCATGTTATGTTTCTATCATGTCCATGATGGGCCTCTGATAGGTTGTGTAAGGGAGTAGGATGCAGAGAATATACTATTTCATAGTGAGTGTGTTACAAAGAGCTTTGGTAGATTGAGTTCATTAATTGTTGTTAGATGTATTAACATTGTAGAAGTGTTGAAGAAGTTCTGAATTGAATTTTGGGTGTCACTTTGGATCACTTGAAGTAAGTTGAAAATTTGAAGGAAATTTTGATAGAAGAATTGGAAAAAGTTAATAAAGAATTGAGGAATGTAAAAGAAGAAATATAGAATACATGGAAAGAATAAAGGAGTTAGGAAAGGAAAAGTATGAAAAGTATGACCTTTTGGAAAAAGAATTGCTGAAAGAAGAGTTGAAGTTGTTTAAGGAATGAATAATTGCAAGAAAAATTAAAGAACCTAGAAGGAGAAAATTCAAATAGAAAGATCAACCTAATGAGTTAAAACAATTGTTTGCAGCATGCCAAAAAGAAAATGAGAGTTGAAATCAAGCTGTCAATTGTGAAGTCTTATGTGACATAGATGATTTATGTTCTTTTGATCAATCACTTGGTAGTTGCTAAAGAATTTAAGGATGAAAATGATGATGAATCTGCTATCATAGCTAGTTGTTTGGATGATAATGTTGGTTTGAAAATCTTGAAGAAAATAAAATATATAGGCAAAGGTTTGGGTAAGCATGGGCAAGGAATCAAAGAGCCCATTGAGTCAATTGTGGGGACTAAGTATGAAAGTCTCAGGTAACGAGGTAAAGGAAAAGAAAAGACAAACATTTTTGCAAGTACTAAGAAGCCATTTCAAGAAAAGGAGATTTTACATTGTTCACATTGTGATAGAGAAAGACATAGAAGAGAAAATTGTTGGAATTTACATTGTTGCAAAATTTTGTGGTTTGAAAAGAAATCATAGTGAAAAGACATGTTGAAATAGAGAGTTGAAAAATGAATCTAGGACAAGTTGTTTGAAAATGAGTTGTGGTTGGATAAATGTATTTGATTGGCAAAAAGAAAAAGGAAAAGAATTGAACAACAGAAACAAAACAACCAAATATAGTGAATGGCCTATTGCATAGAATAGAAAGAAATTGAAGAAATTGAATTGTTTTAGCATTGTGCAAAAGCACGAGAAAGACAAGGAAGAGTTATCTGAGAATTTTGAATTGTAGATCATATTGAAGATAAAGTTTGGTTACAAGTAATGAAAGAGGAAATGGATTCCATTGGTAGGAATGATATGAGAGGTATAGTTTTAGAGGAGTTGTTTGCACATTAAGTGGATATGACCAAGTTGGTGCACCTATGGAGTTTTGTCTTGTTGTTGGAGATCTAGACCAATGTTTGTTTGGGAGGACTGATCTTTTGATATTATATTGTGTTGCCATGAGGTTGCATGTGCTTTGTGATCATTGATTCGTGTCTATGATGAATTGATTCATGCTTTCTTGATGTGCATTAAAGGTGTGATTGTTACTCTTATGCTAGAATAAATGTAATTGAGTGGTAGTTGTACCATCTGATGGGTTATATACATTGAATTGGCAGTTGTGCCATGTGAATTGATTGATTGATTCTACTTGGATTTATTTGATGGATGCAACGTTAAATGTGAAATTAAGATATTGTTTTATATAAGGTCGAGTAGGACCAATACTTGGTGGATGGTACCACAAGGGAGGATGTAAAAGGACATTAATATGCTTTGTTAGAATTGATGATACCTTAATGATACTTTGAGTTATTGTTATTGTTTTAAGATACTTTGATACTTTGTTGATGGTAGATTGATTCATTATTATTCTTGATGTGTAATAAGACATTGGGACGATGTCTCTTCCTAGTGGGGAAGGATGTCACATCTCGTTTTTATGGACGATATTATTATTCTAGATTAGTGAACATTTACCATGATTGTTTTACTTCGAGTAAGTACCACATGTGTGAAGGTAATTATCATGATGTTATATTCACAAAAATTAGAAAATTGATTTAGATATTAGATATTATCGATATGATTATAATGTTGCTTTAGCTATGTTTTAAGGCACTAACCTATTGACGTCAAGTTGAGTGTGAATGAATGTAGTTACTCATCGAAGACGAGAACATGGTTGAGTTAGCGGTGTTCTAGCCACTTGGCAAGAACTGATGGGATGGTTAACTCTGATGCAATCACACACTCATGTAGTCTCATAATGCATTTTGAATGACTTAATTTTTATGCATTATTGTGTGGATAATAAATGTGATGGATGGTTAGATACTTAGAAAATATTGTGTTTTAATTGCTATACTAATTTTTTTTAAATGCATTATTTTATTTAATATTAAATGTTGTGTTGATTAAATTTAAATGGTGTAGTTTAAATTAGTGTAACTAAATTATTTAAATAATAAAATAGATAAGTGTTTTTTCTATTTCTTGTAATATAGATGTTTGGAAGACAATATCTAATATTAGATTTAAAATAATTGTGATAAAAATGCAATAGATTATTATTATTATTAATATTATGGTTATTATTAAAATTACTCTTGAGTGATTGTGCTTAATTAAAAATAGATAGATAATATTATTATTATTATATTTACAAATAGTTCTTGTCCTAAATTAAATGATTGTATTGTATTATAAATAGAAAAATTTATTTAATAACTTATTAATATTTGGAATTCAAATTGAATAACTAACTATGATGCAAGTGACAAAAATTTAAATAAGTTATTTATTCTATTTTAAAAAGAAATTTGAGAGCCTTTTAAAAAGCAAAAATCTCATGCAAAATTGAAAGTAATGATTAGTTATCAAAAATCAGTTCAAACCTAAAAATAATAAACGCCATGATTAAAGGATTGGAATAAATGGAAGAAAGACATAGAGATAAAGGAGTTTTTTTTCTAGCAGAAAGAGGATTACTATTATTTTATTCTGAGCAACAGTAAGGAGAATGCCATTCCTTCTAGAGCAGCGAATGGAGGCAGTACTGAAAGGGCAACATCAGAGACATAAATCGATCCCTCTCCTTCCCAGTTAATAAATGGGTATTTTTCTTGTTATAATTGCATTAAATAATAGTTGTTTATGACTGTTTAACCCTAGTAAATTTAGCCTGAGATCTGTTCTTTCCAGTCTGTGTTGCAACTTTGGATGGCCAGTATGTCATGTTTTCTTATAAGAAATTTGAAAGCTTCCTGTCACAAACTATTAAAGGACTGAATAAAAATTCCTGTTGTTCTTGTCACTCTTGTCACATTCCTGTCGTGAACTATTAAAGACAGTAAAACTTCCTGCCGTGACCTCCTGTCATTCCTATCACAGCTTCCTGTCATTCCTGTCACAACTCCTATTGTTCCTGTCATTCCTTTTACAGCAACGTATGTTTTTTTGTTGCAGCTTCCTTCTGACTATTCTTTGTTGTGGCTTCTATCTAACATGTACCTTGATCTATAAATTATTTCTTCCTCGTTTTGCTATTATAGGCGTTTGGCCTCTTTACTTGATTGACCAAGCCTTTTATTCCATTCTGGCCGCTAGTCTTCTTTAACCATGGCATTTTATTTCTGGTTTAGTGCTACCACGGATTTGGCGTCTAAGTATTCAATTTTGCCAACTGCTATTTTTACTGGCTGATCCTACTCTTGACTCTGTTGTTCTTATTTTTCTGGTTTTTGTTGCCTGTGCATGACCTCTTGCTAGTTGTTTTGATCTCTTCACTTGGGTGATCTTACCTTGCTAAAATAAATTGACCTCCCTCTTTTTATTGATTATTTTCTTATTGCTGTAGGAATCAGTTTTGCCAAAAGAACCAACTCTTTTTCATTGACAGAATTGACGTTTGGAAAACTTCTCAACATAGACAGAATTATTTTGGTTCATGTAGCTCATTTTCAATATTATTTTTGTTGTTAAAACATTTTCCTAAACCTTACCTTCAAGTGACAAACTATTTGATAATTTGCCATTCTCTAATTTTTGCCTTTTAATTTACTGTAATAGCTCCTGCCACTATTTTGACAGAAGGTTTGTCTTTATTTTTCTTACTGTTACTTTTTTGAACTTCCTGTCACTGCAATGACAGTAAGGTTATTGGTTGATAAAACGTGTTAAATTGCAAGATAAATGGACGGAATGGTTTCTTATCATCGAGTTTGATAGTATGATTGCTGAAAACATTTAGGATGAATATTATATTATGAATTATAATTGATTTATGGATGAAGTGAATGTATCAAATTGACAACTTTATGGATACAAAATTGTATAACAAAGAATGGAATAATTGCTTGGAAAGTGTGTTTCCTTGATTAGAGTTTTGGAAAAGGGATTTGAAATGATTTATAGGAGAACATTGAATTCTTTTATTCTTGAGGAAAGATAGAACTAAAATTTGACATAAGTATGCATGAAACCTCATTGTATGAGAGCAGAGTAGTCAAACCTCATCATTTGATTTTAATGCTTGGATTATGAAATAGACTTTGGTTATGAGGTAAAATCATTAGTTCTACATTCTATTTATACCATGAAAATACGAATTGAGAATATAATTAGATTACAAAATCTAAATTGCTTTATGATGTTCTTCATTACTGCATGATAGAAAAGTGTGTTTTCTTCATTGATGCATGGGAAGGGAATTAGAGGTGGTCATAGGTGATTTTGATTTATTCACTATTTTATTTGTTTATTGACTTATTTACTATTTGACTTCTTGGGGAAAGAAGGTAGATTTTTATCTAGGAGTGTTATTGGGTTACTTTCTGGGCTAGGATGTCGAATGTGGATTATCAGAGATGGCTGTTCCTCTTTTGGGGAATTGCGCCAGATTACTATGTTTAAAGGTTTAGATCTAAATGAGCTAACATTGAAAAATATGTTTATTTTGTCTAGAAAACTTATTTATATATATCTCTGCCACATCCTGTTGTGAGACAATCTGTATTGCATTATTTATAATTGCACATTCAGACACCAGGGTTGCATCGGGTGCTCCCTCCTGCCAGTTGTTTCTAGGTAGCTAGACATTTTGTGCAGGGTTGAGTTTCCTTCATTTCATGAAGGGATCCGGGGAAGTGTAATTACTTCATGGTTGGGTGGAAAAGTACCTAGGCCATGTTCCTGTCTCTTGGCTCGCAAGTGGAGGACCACTTGGTTCATGCAACTGATGAGTATATTAATTTATTTGTTCTTGTTATACATGATTATTGTAAGCTTGTAATTGGATGTATTGTAGTGCCCCCTCCATTCTCACCGTGGATGTGTAGGTAGTTGGAACTTGGGGATGAAGGTAAAATAATAGGGATATTTAAAGATATGTGCTAATGATGTTAAGCAGTTGAATTTTGTATATTATGAATTTATGGACTATGTGTGAAGGCTAGGATAGGACTTATTATATATGTTTAAGGATAGGTTTATCATGATGTGTGTGTCTATTTATATGTATATATGTAGGCACGACCGTTTTGTGGGCTGCAGGTTGTAGGCACTAATCATTGACTCCACCTGAATTGGCACGTCTAAGCATGCCTTGAACACAATGGATCAATTGATTAGAGATGATGCTTGGTCCCCTATCCTAGCCATCATCCCTGAGAGGATTAGTACCTGGTTCGGTACCTTGTCAGTTTTGTCAGTGGTTAGTTAGTGTTGCTTGAGGTTCTATTTTTTGACCCTAGTTAGTAGTCAGGTGATTAAGTTGGCATCTAATTTTATTTAATTTAAATTGTTGGATTAATGCCTTGGTTAATTTGTGCATTAAAAATAATTTCTACGTAAGAAGGCATACCTTGATAAATATATATACATACATACATACATACATATTGTTGGCAAGAGACATTGCTACACATAACAGGTGTTGTCATTGATGGCAACTAAGACTATTCCACACATTCACATAACATAACTTGCTCATACCAGAAGTCAGAACAAGGATCTATCTAAGTCCGAGGTGCCAGAAATAGGGCATGTGATAGGGTCCGGTAACTTGGTCTGGATCCCTCTGGTGGTAAATCATAGTGTGCTACGGATCTGAGGGAATATTAAGGATTGTTAGGATAATCTAAATCCAAAATTTTAGCTGCCAGAGACAAAGGGATTAAAAGTTATGAGCATCTGAGTGTCGGGTCCCATTATGAAAAGAACAGTTCAGTGAAGAACATGCTGACTTGTGTTAGATCCTTGTGCGGATCTAGGAGAAGTGTTTTGGTGAGTTGCATATGGGATATAATGTTAGTGGTCAACACGTATGGTGATCTACAAGTTTTATTTTTGGTACGCATCAATATTGATGTATGGATTCAGCCGACAGAATAGAGTTCTTATATTGTTTGTTAAGTTCTTCATAAAGCTGACAGATAAGTGATTGAGTTTGTTAATGAGGATATATATAACTGATGGATTTGAGTGTTGTAATGTGTGATTGGGATGTGAATATGGTGTAAGTATGAAAAAGGCTGACAGAAGTGCGAAAGAGAAGAGATCTGAGGACCGGATTATGGTAGAGCAGTAAACAGGGTAGAATAAAGATGAAGTGTGTAAAATCAGTATTCTGTGCTTAACCAGAACTAAATTTTTGCATTGGTAGATGCTACTTATCAGTTCAATAATCTGTAATCCTTTTGTAAACATTCTTGTAGGCAGTGAACCTCTCTTGAGCAGTGAGCCTGAATGCATGTGCATTCCCCTGTTTGTAATATTTTTAATAGAGTATAATCTTTGTGGGTTAACCCCCACCGTGGTTTTTCCCTTAACCAGGTTTCCACGTCAAAATATTGGTGTCAAGTGTGGTGTTTATGTTTCTGCTCATGTGTTGTTGATTCATGCTTTAATGTTTACATCATTAATCTGATAGTAAGTTAATAAAGAAGGTTAAAAGTAGAAAAGTTTAAATTTGTGTGACAACTGATTCACCGCCCCTCTTAGTTGTCAAGTCTAATTCCAACAATTTGTATCAGAGCAAGGTTCCTTGAAAGAAGCCTAAGAGCTTGAGGAGGATCTGGGAAGGAGTTTCAATGGGTTCACTCAGAGAACAACTTCAATTGGCTCTAGAAGATCTTGATCAGTCCAAAGTAGAAATAGATGATCTGAAAACAAACCTTAAGGATGTTGATGATTGCATTGACTTGCTAAAAGATAAACTAAAGAAATCAATGGAAAAAAGGAAGGAACTACTTCATCATCTAGCTAATCTTACTAAAGAAAATGGCATGAATGAGGCTTTAGAAGAAAAGACAAAGGAATGTGAGAAGCTGACAAAAGAAGTTTCTATTCTAAAACATGAGATGGAATCTAGGGTAATGAGGTAACCAAAGAAAATGAGCAAAGGAAGAAGACTGAAGAAGACCTAAATCAAACTCTAAAAGATAGAACTAAAGAATGTTGCAGATTGGATAGAATAGCTGGCCATCTAGAGTCTAATCTACAAGAAAGCAGAAACAATGAGAGAGAACTTGAAAGGCAAATTGTCATTCTTAGACATGACCTAGAAGTTGCAAATGAATACAAGGAGAAGTTCAAGATAAGCTCAGCTAAACTTGAAGCACTACTTGAAGGATAGAAAAAGGTTGATGACAAGCATGGTCTTGGATATGAGAAAGGTGAAAACTCTGGATCCGAACAAAGAAATTTTCAACCAAGGAATGGGAGAAACAAACCTAGAAGACCTCCGGTAAGACAGCCTAATTCTCAAAGATATCCATCCTTCAATGGCAATTGTTTTAACTGCAATAAATTTGGTCATAGAGATACTTAGTACAAAAGCAGAGTAAATCAAAATGGTCCATCCTTCTCCGGTCAATGCTTCAAGTGTAAGAGGTATGGTCATAGATCAAATGAATGCAGAAGTATGATAATGAATAACTCTAACAATAGAAGAAATGACAACTCGTTCAATGGTTACTACTTTACTTGCAATGGATTTGGACACATGGCTAATTAGTGTAGATCAAGAGGAAATCAAGCACATAAGCAAAGAAATGTTGTGTGCTTTAATTGCAATAGATCTAGTCATATTGCAAGATTATGTAGAAGCAAGAATAATGAAAGAAGAGGTTCGGGAAACAGAGAATTGGATGAGCAAAGTCAAGACAAAGGCAAGGGTAAAATTGATGTGAATGAAATCCATAATGAAATGAGCAAGACATGGGTCAAGAAAAGTGTTGTGAATAATAATAAAGGCTCCGCACTGGAATCTAGTGCTGATAATTCAGCCAGGAATTGAATTTGGAGCTCTGGCTCAGGGGGAGTTGCCTTGAAATTCAAATTCCCCCAGCCAGTAAGTTGGTTCCTAGATCTGGCACAATGAGAGAAGAGATTTTGAATTACTTCAAAACTTTTGGAAGGATTTCTAGAAGAAAAGATGTTGATATGGATATTTGCAGAGTGATTCATGAAGAACTGTTCAAGAAATAGAGTAAACAGATGAAGTTAGGGCAACACATTTATTACAATGTCAAATTAGGTTTTGTAGAGGATAAAAGGTCACTTAGTCATGCATTTGAATCACTTTTCATTCGAAGGAAAAAAGAAGAAGAGCATCTCAGCTACAAATCTAGAGATTGAAGCACGAAGAGTGAATTCAACCAGAAATTGACCAACCCTAACCCCGCGGAAGAAAAAGGTAGTCTATAGAGCTTTGAATCTAAATCTGTTGAGATGGCTACTCCTATTATTGTTGACATTACTGAAAGGCCCCATCCAAACTTTAAGAATCATACGTACAAATCAATCAAAATCAAACCTTTAGGAGTATTTTTTGGTGTCCCATATGGAGTTCTGCATGTTGAGGATATTAGGGCATACATACACTATAGCATAGATGAATTTGGAAATCTGAAACTCTTGGATTTGTTTAATAATTACCTAAGGGATAATAGCTATGAATTGAAACTGGAATACAAAGCCCTAGAAAGCAAACATTTTCTGCAAGTCATTAAATTTTTGACATTTGATGAGAATGATTAGGTTTGATATATCTTGAGCTGAACACATGATGAGTTCATGTGGCTATTGAAACCATTCAAAGGATGTTAAGATTGTAACTAGGTTAAATTCAACTGGCGGATTACCCATGTTGAAGGTTGTGAAAAACCAGCTAGTGACTGATGCTACTGGTGCCAAGTTTGACAAAAAGGCAATGACCATCAATGATATTATAGAACCGGATGTTAAGTTTGTCTCTATGGTGATTGGCCACAAGATTTATCAATCTAGTAGGGAGAATTCTGTCTCCAGAACTGCCATATATGCAGCATATCAAATGTTGAAAGAAAATGCAAATTATGACCTATGTGAGCTATTGTAGAACCAACTAATTGAAAATTTGAGCAAAATCAAAGGGGATAAGAAAAACACCTTTAAATATAGTTCCCCAGTTATATGTTTGTTCTTCTATTTTATGAATGAAGTGCCTGGAGTACAAAGTGTGCACTGGACAAATGATAGACCAGTTGCATGGTAAATAAGAGATCATCTACTTAGCATTGGAGACTCAAGTGCGCATAAGATTGCAATTTGGGGTTACTTTAAAAAATTTCAAAATATGATGCATTCTAGGGAAAGAATCCCCAATTCAATAGTTGAGAAATACAAGGATGAAATCTGTTTTATGGTAGACACTGATCAGTGCCTAATGGAGGCTGTGGAACCTAGAACTATATGGATTATGCCTATGAGCTATGAGGTTGATGAGAAGATCTTGGACATGTATGCTCAACATCTCATGAGGACATCAAAAGACACCTCTGTTGAAAGGTTTGGAACATATAAGGAGCTAAGTCTAAAATTGCATGTTGAGCTCAGGTAACTAGAAATCAAGAGAAAAGTTCAGAGGCAAGTTGAAAGGTATGCTGAAAGCATTGGCCTAAGCAAGGAGGCAGTGAAGCAAAATAGAGAAAGAATTGAAAAGCCTGAAAAGGAAAAGCAGGACAAGAAACAAGAAGATGCTCCAATGGAATCATCCTCCACTTCAAGGACAACTAGGAGCTCTGCTGCTACTTCTGTTATCCCGAAACCTGCAAAACTAGCACACAGACAATTCAGTGAAGAAAGTAAGAGAAATAAAACAAAGGCCACAAGAATGTATGTGAGCACAAAATATGATGAGGAGACAAAGACAGATGAATAAGTTAAAGATATAAGATCTAAGAGAGCCAAGACTTCAAGGGCTCCTGAAGACCAACCTTCCGGAAGCAAAAATGCAAGTAAAAAGCAAGAGATTGGTAAGGTTTCTATGACAATTGATGAAATTGTAAAAACAATTATTGTTCATGGAAATTTAAGGCCTATCAAAAAATATTATGATAGTTTTGATGAAGCAAAAAAGAAAATCTTGGAGGATGCCACCATCCTGTACTTGAATAAATTCAATAGAGCTCTACTGGAAATCTTGCAAGAAATTCCTAAAAGTTTAAGGAAAATCCTAGAGATAAGGAAGGAAGCCACCAAGAATAAAGACATAGAACTCAGAGAATATGTCCTCTCCACCTTGTGTCCAGTAATGACTAGAAGGGAAGCAGATAAAATCCTCAAGGAAGTTAAGGACAAATTCAGAAGCAAGATTCGGATGAACAAGCTAATGCTTGGCGAAACTGAGGAAGTTGTAAAAGAAACAGAGGAAATTTTGAAGAAGGCCCTAGATAAAGATAAATATTATATTGTCTCAAAAAAACAAGTTGAGGAAGACAATCCTACAGTTCTGAAACTAGAAACCTCAAAAGAAGAAACTGGAAAAGGAAATGATGACCTAGATCCTCCGGAGCAAACCTATGAGGAGACAGATGATGGGATTGATTCATCAATTTTGGATGTTGAAAAAAGTAAACATTAGTGAGCAACAACTGAAGTTGATGACTCCTCTGTTTCGGAAGAGGAGAAAATAAACAAAGAAGACACAAAGATGGTGGACAAAACTGATGATGCAGGAGATACTCTAACTCCACCTAGTCAATTTGGAAAAGAAGACAATATTGCTACTACACAAAGCCCTCCAGAACAGGTAGCAAGTTGTGAAGACAAAGAAAAGATTCCCCCTGTAGATGATACAAAAAAGGGTGAATCAGAGGAAGAGAAAGAAAAGGGCAAGGAAGATAAAATAGAATTAGATGGTGCAAATGTTGATGCACCCAAACAAAATAGTCCTAATACTGACACTAGAAAAACTCAAGGAAAGGAAAGTGATCTAGAAATTGTGGCAAGAGACACTACAGATGCAGTAAAGAGTTTTCTAAGTAAAGAGACACTAGAGTTTGATGAACCTGAACTGATTCAAGGACCACTCAACCTAGATACTTTCTCTCCGGTCCAATTGATGAAGATAGCATCTTTCACACAAGCCAAGGCAAGAGAAAAGGTATTGAAATCTCACATAGAGGACAATGAGCTGCTAGGCCTTACATCCAGTATATTGGAGAAAATAATGCCAACATTCTAGAAGAATCCATCTAATTCTCCATCCAAAAATCTAAAAAGCCTTGTAAATTTTGTAAGTACTCATTTTGAGTCCTTTGAAAAATCTACAGAAGTTAAAGTTTAGAATGAATTTAATAACAAAGATTTGATGCACTTAAAGGCATGATTGGGATAGACAGATTAGTGCTAGATAATAGTATAAAGAGTACTCAAAATGCTCTTTTGGAAGGAGGCAGTATAAATAAGTTTTGTTTATCTACTCCTAAAGTCATAGAGGATATAGAAGATAAACTAAAGGACTCCAAACAGAAATTGTCAAGTATATCCCAAGCTTTTGATCCGATGACAGTATCAGTGGCAAGTAAGGAGTATCAAGCAATCAGTCTATTGGAAGAAATTAAGAAGTTGACAAGAGAAAAGGAGAACATTGAAGCAAGAATGGGTGAGCTCAGGGGATTGATTTCCCCTAAGATAGAAGCAATATTCAATGTTGTGTCAGAAGCCCAAACTATTGCCCAAATAGGTGATACCATTGACCTCCAGAAGGCTGAAGCACAAGCATTTTTGTTTAATGGACACATTTTAACTTTGAATAGTATGAAGAAAAATTAGAATATAGAGCTGGCCCTGCTGAAGAATATTTTTGGAGATATACTTAAGTATACGTAAATATAACTTAAGGACTGGTTGTACATATGCGACATTGTATATAGAATTCCTGGGTGAAGTTTGGTTTGTGGATTCCATCCTTTGCCATTGATGTCAAAGGGGAAGTGAAGAGTAGTGAAAAATTAGGAATCCAACAAAGGGGGAGCTTTGGAAATAGTGGAGAGCACAAGTGTACAGAGTAAGGGGGAGTAGCTCTGACACCTAGTCATTTTGCACTAAGTGTTGCCATCAATGCCAAAGGGGGAGATTGTTGGCAAGAGACACTGCTATGCATAACAGGTGTTGTCATTGATGGCAACTAAGACTATTCCACACATTCACATAACATAACTTGCTCATACCGGAAGTCAGAACAAGAATCTATCTAAGTCCGGGTTGCCAGAAATAGGGCATGTGATAGGGTCCGATAACTTGGTCCAGATCCCTCCAATGGTAAATCATAGTGTGCTGTGGATCTGAGGGAATATTAAGGATTGTCAGGACAATCTAAATCCAGAATTGTAGCCTCTAGAGACAAAGGGATTAAAAGTTATGAGCATTTGAGTACCAGGTTCCATTATGACAAGAACAGTCCAGTGAAGAACATGCCAATTTGTGTTAGATCCTTGTGCGGATCTAGTAGAAGTGTTTTGGTGAGTTACGTATGGGATATAATGTTAGTGGTTGACATGTATGGTGATCTACAAGTGTTATTTTTGGTACGCATCAGTATTAATGTACAGATTCAGCCAAAAAATAGAGTTCTTATATTGTTTGTTAAGTTCTTCATAAAGCCAACAAGTGATTGAGTTTGTTAATGCAGATATATATAACAGATGGATTTGAGTGTTGTGATGTGTGATTGGGATGTCAATATGGTGTAAGTACAAAAAAGGCTGACAAAAGTGTGAAAGAAAAGAGATCTGAGGACCGGATTATGGTAGAGCAGTAAATAGGGCAGAATAAAGATGAAGTGTGTAAAATTAGTATTCTATGCTTAACTGGAACTAAATTTTTGCATTGGCAGATGCTACTTATCAGTTCGACAATCTGTAATCCTTTTGTAAACATTCTTGTAGGCAGTGAGCCTCTCTTGAGCAATGAGCTCTGGGCAATGAGCCCGAATGCATGTGCATTCCCCTCTTTGTAATAATTTTAACAGAGTATAATATTTGTGGGTTAACCCCCACCGTGGTTTTTCCCTTAACTGGGTTTCCACGTCAAAATATTGGTGTCAAGCATGTTTTTTATGTTTCTGCTCATGTGTTGTTGATTCATGCTTTAATGTTTACATCATTAATCTGATAGTAAGTTAATAAAGAAGGTTAAAAGCAAAAAAGTTTAAATTTGTGTGACAACTGATTCACTCCCCCTCTCAGTTGTCCGGTCTAATTCCAACACACACACACACATATATATTATAGTTATTGTGTAGTGTACTATTAAATTAATAATAATAATTATAATGATAATAATAATATGACTATATTTCAAAATGTATTTAGGTAAATGTTTAATTGTATGGTATGTGTTAATGTTGGGTAAATGAAATACCTGTTTAAATTAAATGAGTAAATTTTTAACTATTTTAACTATGGGCTTAATAAATTTAATATTATTGTAATTAGTTGGGTTGGTTGGTTTTCCCGTACGTTGGTTGCTCTGAAAATGTTTTTTGTTTGGTTTGAGAGGTATGAAGATGGGAGGCCTATTAGGGATTTTTGGTGGGGGCTGGAGGTTTGCGGGGATGCAGTTGGCTGTTACTATGAAATACTTCGAGAGGCAAGAGATCTGCTTGTAAATGCTCTTAGTCACCTAGTATATGAAGGTATGCATAAATATTTTAGTTGATCTATATTCATTATCATGCCTTATATATTCTTCTGTTGTTGTGCTTCGATGAATGCCTAAACACTGTTCCAAAGATGTTTTTTATTGTTTGATCACACTCTCCTCAAATCTAGCAATTTATTATGCTTGTCTGAGTAATCTACTTTCAAACATTTTTACTTTCACATACCCTACAACCATGACATATCATGAGATCACATTTCTTCTAGGCATGTCATCTAACAATTCACATGCCTAATTTTTACTTCCACACTTGTATACATATCCTACAGTCACGGTACTCCCATTTCTTCGAGGAAAACTATATAAAGGTTCATAAGCTCTATCTATAAGCCCAAAATTTGCATACGTATCAATTTGCTAGGGCATTTGCAACTTCTACATCTAACAAAAATCCATTTTTAACAATGCTTTGATGGACTCCCATATCCTACTCAAAAGCTCCCATTTTGGTGCGAGCTTGTAATCATTATTGCTTAGCATGAGATGTCATCTCTTTGAGGCGTGATGTCAAATAGTTTATGCATTGTGTCTACACGTCCACATTTGCATCAATGTCTACAAGGGCACTTCAAACATTAACTATAGCATTTGACAAAAATCCCATTTCCTTATGTTTTGATGGGTGTCCACACCTGATTCCAAAGCTCCCACACTGGCACAAGCAGAGAAGCACTAGCAAAGGTTATGAATCTGGTTTTACATCTCTAAATTGCATTTGCTTGAAATTTTCTAAAGCCTGGTCGACAAATCCAGTTGTGCATATTCTACACTCATTGCATTCCATGAGATTACATCTCTTTGAGGCGTTCAGTCAAGCAGATCATGTGCCTTGTCCTAAGCTCCCACGTAGGTAGAGAAGCACTGCCAAAGGTTATGAATCTAGTTTTACACCTACAAATTACATTTGCTTGAAAGTTTCTAAAGTCATTTTCAACAAATCCATTTGGTGCATATCCTGCAAGTATTGCGTTCCATGAGATTACATCTCTTTGAGACGTTCTGTCAAACGGCTCATGTTTCTCCTCTAAGATTCCACTTTCCCATTCATGTCTGCCAGAACATTTGAACTATCTAACAAAAAACTCTTCTTTCCATTATGTTTTGATGATGTCCATATCTTGTTCCAAATCACCCATTTAGGCATGGGCTGAGAGTATGTCAGAAAAGGTAGTGCAGTCTGGTTTTATACCTTCTAGTTGCTTTTGCTTGAAAACTAGCACCTTCTCAACAAATTCATTTTATTTTTATCCAGCAACCGCAGTATTATATTTAGGGTTTCGATTAGGGTATATTGTTCTTATAAACTTTATATTAATCTTTTATATTAATTTAATCAGTTGACGTTGTTACACACACACACACACATATATATATATCTTAATAATTAATTTTATAAATAAATTAATTAAATATAATATATGTTGCATTATGACTAAATAATCCCTTCACTTATCCTCTCTATTGTTAGGTAGTCATTACTATGAGTTTTAAGAATATCAATATTATTATGACTATAGAGTATACATTGAACTTAGTGATCAATGGTTAATTATTGTTTAGCCCTGATGGATTATTTATGCATACACAATGTTGTTTTCTTTGGGAGGTTGGTTTATAGAGGCCTAGGAGGGGGTAGATGTGTGTATGGCCCTTGTGACATTGTAACCCTGAAGGTGGTTGAATAGGTGGTGGGTCATATGTATATGTAAAATGTAACCCTAGAATGTTATCTCCTATTCTTGTATAAATTCATGTTCTGGTGATAAATGGTGCAAGATGGTCAATGCCTTTCCCTGTGTAGGGTTTACTAGTTACAAGTAGGGGGAGTGGCTCTCAATGGGGTCAAAACCCAAAGTGGTGTCTAGGACAACCCATTGGAGGGTTTCTTAATCAAGTGATAAACTTAATAATGAATTAGGGGGATGGGTAGAATTCACATTAATTAAGATAATGTATACCTTACTCATGGCTCAAGTGCTCGTTTAGGCTTGAGATGAGATGAGAAGGCCTGGAATGGCAAGATCAACTGCCTTGTCCTCATAAAAGGTATGTTGGTTCCGCATGAGTTTGTATGGGGGCCAGGGATCAGGAGAGGTTGCTAGGACAACCCAGGATGGGGTATGAGGCCTAGGAAGATCCACCAGGACAACCCATATCAAGCCATGTGATGACAGTCCTTCCTATTGCAATCTAGCACTCCCTAGTTGTATTTCTTCTTTCTATTGTGTGAGTGCCTATGGAAGTGCAGTTAGTGTCTTAGTGATGTTGATTGTTGGTAGTATGGTGATTGGTGTCATGTATAACCCTATTGCTTATGTTAGCCTGTTGTTCTCCCGACTGTTCGTGAATATGGGATCTTGTGTTATCTTCTAGCATGGGGGTGGACCTCAGTGTTCCACATGGTCGGGAGGTTGGTTCCTTATCTCCATTGGGTATTCTTGCTTCATGTTCGTGAGCTCAGAGACTGCTCATTGTGTTGTGGACTCCAATTACTGTTCCAATTTGCAAAGACAATCCTTTCATATAATGTATACTGGGTGTATACTAGATTGTATTTCTTAATGTATCTTGATGTAATCTCTTCCATGTGTTGAGAAAAGCAACATGGTAATTATGGTAATGGTGTAATTATTATTGATGAATTCATCTTGTAATGAGTACTATAAAGTAATGTGTCATTTGTGATAGTAGTTAGAAGATGATCTTTAATGTTGATGTTTGGTTGTCACATGTGTAAATGATTAATATCAATTAATGTGATGTTCATCTTTTATGGTTAATGAAATGTTTCTAGTAACCTTGTTTTGTGAGTAGTGCATTCGAGGAGCCTTAGAGGACCTAGGATTAGTTATCATGTTATGTTATTCATTCTTTATTCAAAAAAAATAAAAATTATTCCATTAATTTGACCTAGTTTAGTGTTGTCCTCAGGGGTTCCTTGGCGGGGGTGTTACATCTAGTATCAGAGCCATGGTTGCAACACTGGGATCTCTAGTTAACGTTGTCACCCATGTCTAGTTATAGTAACTTTCCCTATGCATGTGTTCTCAGATGTCTGATGTGTGGCTAGAAGGTCATAGGGACCCTTGTGTTTGATACCATGTTTTAATCTAAACACCTAGTTGAGATGTTAGATAGAGGATTAGATGCTTTGTGTATTCTCCTATTGGGTGGGATTCCTTGGATGTTTGTAACTTTTGATTGCCCTTGTATGACCTTGTTTCGTTTCCATGACTTCCAGTTCTTTAAAAGTACAAATTTAGTCTTGGAATGCATGTGCAGGTTCAGACTAATTAGATGACAAGTTGGCATGTGGATTTCTGTTGTTTGACTAAATGTGTATTAGGATAAGATGTTGTTTTGCATGGCTAGGTTACTTATGTGGTTCTATGTATGTGGAAACGTATGTTATGTGGCTTAAAAAGGAAGTCCTGGCCTGAGTAGGTCATCTCTTCGTGTGTTTTTCTATGGTTTGTAGAAGTGTCTACACCCATATGTTGTTTAGTGCATTTCATAATATTAAGAATATACTGCATGTAAAAGGGGTGTTAAGAATAGACTAAGGAAATGTATGTAGGTAGTTTATAAAAAAATTATTTTCTATCTTTTGTGATTGCTCTAATGCATTTAGAGTGATGTAATGGAATCCTAATCTCATGTTTAGAAATGGAAAATCTACCTATGGGTGGTAGTTAATATTTGGGTAGAAAGTGTGACTTAATTTTATTTTTATATAGATGCTTTGTTTGGAAAGGTTGTGTTTGCAAGTTGCTTACATTGAATTAAATTATCTTGTTTCCTTTTTCTCTTAACCCACATATAATCAATTAGCCTTAAACCATATTATAATAAGAAATCATTTAGGCCTTAAAATTGTATGCTTAAACCTTGATTGCGAATCAAAGAAATTATGTCTAAAATTACTTGAGTGATGGATCTTATGTTCTCCTAAAATTGTACTCCTTAATTTTGGTTTATGCATAAAAGATAGATTATGAATGAGACTGAATGTAGTTGTTGGGTATTTAATCTATGCATTTGGAAGTAAATTTATGTGATTAAGTTTTGCATTACATGATGTGGAAGTATTAATGATTCTTGGATGCATTTAGGGATTCATGATGCTTATGTAAAATTCTATTGTGTGGAAGAAAAGTTAGCTTGCATATGCATATGTTATGAGGATAGAATGTTATACCATAAAGGGATTATGGATAATAGGTAATGATATGATTTTGGAAAGGGAATCATATTGGTTATGGAAATAAATGTACTTAGAGTATGTGATCTTTGAAAATTAATGGAATTGAGTATGTAAATGTAACCCCCTTGTAAATGTGAGAAACCAGTAACTGTGCATTGGTTGAGTGTTGTGAATACCCCATACTTGCTTTGTGTGCCCATGGGATGGTGATACTGGGTACCCATCCATGGGGAATATGTTGTATTTTAGGTGTGGGATTAACCATACCATTATGTGTGCTTGTATGTTTGTTATCTGATTGAGGGCCAACCCATGTGTGGTTGAAATATATATATATATATATATATATATATATATATATATATATATATATAAGAGTAGCCAAAAGTTAGTCTTGTAGATTCTCTTCTTTTGGTTCTCTAGTCCCTCAGTCCTTGAAGGGGTAGTAGCAGCCACAAATTTCCTTGGGCGGCGTGTGTAGCACACGTATATTGCAACGCAGAGCGGTCTTAGCTCAAATGATCCTGAGGAAAGTACTCACTACTTCCCCTTATGATGGATCAAGGTACTTGATCCATATGTGCTAGCTTAATCCCCACAGTTTTGAGTATAGCAGCATTGGTTTGTTAGTATATGCCTGGCCGCCTATAGGGGTGTTGAGCTGGCATTATTGAGTCAACCTCGTCTGTATGAGAGGTGAAGCTTGAGTAGCCCCATATTGATATACTTATATATGCATTATATATATATGATGACACACCTCATTAATGTTCTGACACAGTGGTAGTGATGATGCCTTGTTGCTGAAGGTAGCGAGCTGGGCTCAAGGACATGATGCCATGTGCATAGACACGTGAAGGTGCACTATCAGATTGTGTTATGATAGCCTACTTGTGTGATGAGTGTAATGGGGCCTCGTACACTTGTAGAGGGATACTCATGTTTTCTTTCGACAGTGTTTGGGTTGGTTAGCATATGGGTATGTCCTAGCCATGCATACCTCTGGCTACGACGAGTACTTGTGTGTGCCTTCTCCAAGAGGTATCACTATGCGGGGTGTGTTCTGCGCATGCCTACTTCTGTAGAGCCACAGACACACTGCCATATGGCATATGACCAGTACGTGCCTTCTTCGGCTAGCGCATGACCATGCCATGCTAAGATGCGATGTGGGATGTGGCTGAGGTGCACATCCCATGTGGGAAGCCAAGGAGTGCATGTGCCACTTGGCTAGTCCATGCCACGTGATGACGCGATGCAGGGTGTGGCCAAGGATACACTCTGAGCCATGTGGATAACGTGCTCACTCTGCACCACATGAGGGCTACTGCCATAGTCTGACATTGTTCCCTCCTTCCTCGTTTGGTGGCTAGTATCTACTCACACAGTGTTGCATAGAGCAATTTCAAAGATTGTGTATTTTCTTTATGGTATTGATGATTTTCTATTGACTATGAAGGCTGACATTTTGTTTATGTTTGATTGCGATGGTTTAGCCACACCTTGTAATTTTATTTGCATGTAGCCCTCATGGTTACATTTGATTTAGTACTGAATTGTGTGCATTTCTTTCTTTATTGCTGAAATTGAATCTTTATTTGATATTTATTTATGACTTTGGTGGCTAAACTAGTTTATCCTTATTGTTTTGATGTTAGCCATGTGTTGTATTGTGATTCCTCTCCAAGGACACGTGAACCAGACTTAGTGAGTGTATGCGAGGGAGCAAACGCAGGGAACCTTGAGGATGGGGGTATGTAAGGCTATTACACAACTAGGACCCACTACCCACCTATGTGTGATGACTATCTCTTGGAGGCTAAGCACCTTATACAACAAGAGATATGTCATTGTGGTCTTGTTTGGATGGTCTCACCATGTGTGTGTGGCCTAACACCATCAAGCCACTAAGTGTGAGGTATGGATTATGTGAGATGGATTTTGGTCTTGGCTCATGGATTATGTATCATGGTTTAGTATGTTGCTTCCCGGTGTCCATATGGACCCTTGTGTAGCCTTGTGATGTGGTTCTCAGTGATGTGCATTCGTGTGTATGTGAGGAATGTATGTTAAATCATGAATATAGTACTTATGAAATGATAAATTGTGTTCCCATGCTTCTAAAAAGGTGTAAAATCATGATCTTTATTGAATATGTTATGAGATTAGTGTTGTAAAATGAATAAAGTGGAATGTCTCGATGGATATTTAATGAAAAATGTGTACTTGGTGTGTATAATTATGTTGTGTTTTATGGAAGTGTAGTATTTTGATGTATTGATTGCTTAACAGTGTATTGGAAGAGGAATTGTAATTTAAGGGTAAATAAAATGAAATGGTAATGAATTTGAAATTGAATACTTTTATATGTTTCTATTATGAGAAATTCTGCTAGTTAGGACTAAAAAGGGTGCAATATTTTCTTTTTTCAGAAAGAAACTGATGGGTGTTAATGCTAATATGTAAGGATTTTGGGTGGTTTATGTACTATGGAATCAATTTTAAATTGCAAGTCTTGATTGTGTTATTATTGTGACATTGAAAACTAAAAGGACAGGTCATGTTTGAAATGGACTATATAAGTATATATTCTTCTGAGATGAATTATTTTCATAGGCAAAGCTAGTGTATATTATTTTGATGTAATGAATTAGCTTTGATGTTGGTAATAGAAATTTGCAGTACTAATGTGATATGTTTCCACTCTAGTTGTGACTTCTAGGAGTAAGTCAAGTTTTAGGGGGGGAAGATGTAGTGCCCCTCCATTCTCATCGTGGATGTGCAGGTAGTTGGCTTTGGAACTTGGGAATGAAGGTAAAATAATAGGGATATTTAAAGGTATGTGCTAATGATGTTAAGCAGTTGATGTTGTATATTATGAATTTATGGACTATGTGTGAAGGCTAGGATAGTACTTATTATATATGTTTAAGGATAGGTTTATCATGATGTGTGTGTCTGTTTATATGTATGTATGTAGGCACGACCATTTTGTGGGCTGTAGGTTGTAGGCACTAGGCATCGACTCCACCTAAATTGGCAGGTCTGAATGTACCTTTAAGTACCCAATGGATCAGTTGATTGAGATGACACTTGGTCCCCTATCCTAGCCATCATCCCTGAGAGGATGAGTACCTGGTCTGGTACCTTGTCAGTTTTCTCAGTGGTCAGTTAGTGTTGCTTGAGGTTCTATTTTTTGACCCTAGTTAGTAGTTACGTGATTAGGTTGGCATTTGAGTTTATTTAATTTAAATTGTTGGATTAATGCCTTGGTTAATTTGTGCATTAAAAATAATTGCTAGGTAAGAAGGCATACCTTGATTATATATACATACACACACATATATATAAATAATAGTTAATGTGTAGTGTAATGTTAAATTAATAATAATAATTATAATGATAATAATAATATGACTATATTTTGGAATGTATTAAGGTAAATGTTTAATTGTATGGTATGTGTTAATGTTGGGTAAATGAAATATCCGTTTAAATTAAATGAGTAAATTTTTAACTATTTTAACTATGGACTTAATAAATTTAATATTATTGTAATTAGTTGGGTTGGTTGGTTTTCCCGTACGTTGGTTGCTCCAAAAACATTTTTTGTTTGGTTTGAGAGGTATGAAGAGGGGAGGCCTATTGGGGATTTTTGGTGGGGGTTGGAGGTTTGGGGGGATGTAGTTGGTTGTTACTATGAAATACTCTGGGAGGGAAGAGATCTGTCTGTAAATGCTCTTAGTCACCTGGTATATGAAGGTATGCATAAATATTTTAGTCGATCTATACTCATTATCATGCCTTATATATATTCTTCTATTGTTGTGCTTCTATGAATGCCTAAACACTATTCCAAAGATGTTTTTTTTTAATTGTTTGGTCGCACTCTCCTCAAATCTGGTAGTTTATTATGCTTGTCTGAGTAATCTTCTTTCAAACATTTTTACTTTCACATACCCTGCAACCATGACATGTCATGAGATCGCATTTCTTCTAGGCATGTCATCTAACAATTCACGTGCCTAATTTTTACTTCCACACTTGTATACATATCCTACAGTCATGGCAGTCCCATTTTTTTAGGCAAATTGTATAAAGGTTCATGCACTCTATCTATGCGCCCACATTTTGCATACGTATCAATCTGCTAGGGCATTTGCAACTTCTACATCTAACAAAAATCCATTTTTAACAATGCTTTGATGGACGCCCATACCCTACTCAAAAACTCCTATTTTGGTGCGGGCTTGTAATCATTATTGCTTAACTTGAGATGTCATCTCTTTGAGGTGCACTATCAAACAGTTTATGTGTTGTGTCTACACATCCACATTTGCATCAATGTCTACAAGGACACTTCAAAAATTAACTATAGCATTTGACAATAATCCCATTTTCTTATGTTTTGATGGGTGTCCACACCCAATTCCAAAGCCCCCATGCTGGCGCAAGCAGAGAAGAATTGGCAAAGGCTATGAATCTAGTTTTACATCTGCAAATTGCATTTGCTTAAAAGTTTCTAAAGCCTAGTCGACAAAACCATTTTGTGCATATTTTGCACTCATTACATTCCATGAGATTGCATATCATTGAGGTGTTCAGTCAAGCAGATCACATGCCTTGTCCCAAGCTCCCACATAGGTAGAGAAGCACTGCCAAAGGTTATGAATCTAGTTTTACACCTACAAATTGCATTTGCTTGAAAGTTTCTAAAGTCATTTTCAACAAATCCATTTGGTGCATATCCTGCAAGTATTGCATTCCATGAGATTACATATCTTTGAGACATTCTGTCAAACAATTCACGTGTCTCATCTAAGATTCCACTTTCCCATTCATGTCTTCCGGAACATTTCAAACTATTTGACAAAAAAATCTTCTTTCCATTATGTTTTGATGATGACCATATCTTGGTCCAAATCACCCATTTAGGCATGGGCTAAGAGTATGTCAGAAAAGGTAGTGCAGTCTAGTTTTATACCTTCTAGTTGCTTTTGTTTGAAAACTAGCACCTTCTCAACAAATTCATTTTGTTTTTATCTAGCAACCATGGTATTATATTTAGGGTTTCGATTAGGGTATATTGTTCTTATAACTTTATATTAAAATCTTTTATATTAATTTAATTAGTTTATGTTGTTATATATATATATATATATATCTTAATAATTAATTTTATAAATAAATAAATTAAATATATATATATATGTTACATTATGACTAAATAATCCCTTCACTTATCCTCTCTATTGTTAGGTAGTCATCATTCTGAGCTTTAAGAATATCAATATTATTATGACTATAGAGTATACGTTGAACTTAGCGATCAATGGTTAATTATTGTTTAGCCCTAATGGATTATTTATGCATACACAATGTTGTTTTCTTTGGGAGGTTGGTTTCTAGAGGCCCAGGAGGGGGTAGATAAGTGTATGGCCCTTGTGACATCGTAACCCTGAAGGTGGTTGAATAGGTGGTGGCTCATATGTATATGTAAAATGTAACCCTAGAATGTTGTCTCTTATTCTTGTATGAATTCATGTTATGGTGATAAATTGTAGATGGTCAATGTCTTGCCCTGTGTAGGGTTTACTAGTTGCAAGTAGGGGGAGTGGCTCTTAATAGGGGCCGGAACCCAAAGTGGTGTCTAGGAAAAACCATTGGAGGGTTTCTTAATCGAGTGATAAACTTAATAATGAATTAGGGGGATGGGTAGAATTCACATTAATTAAGATAATGTATACCTCACTCATGGCTCAAGTGCTCATTTAGGCTTGAGATGAGATGAGAAGGCCTGGAATGGAAAGATTAACTACCTTGTCCTCATGAAAGGTATGTTGGTTCTGCATGAGTTTGTATGGGGGCTGGGGATCAGGAGAGGCTTCCAGGACAAACCAAGATGGGGGACGAGGCCTAGGAAGATCCACTAGGACAACCCATATCAAGCCATGTGATGACACTCCTTATTGTAATCTAGCACTCCCTAGTTGTATTTCATCTTTCTATTGTGTGAGTGCCTCTGGAAGTGTAGTAAGTGTGTAAGTGATGTTGATTGTCCGTAGTATGGTGATTGGTGTCATGTATAACCTTGTTTCTTATGTTAGCCTATTGTTCTCTTGACTGTTTGTGAATATGGGATCTTGTGTTATTTCCTAACATGAGGGGTGGACCTCAGGGTTCCACATGGTCAAGAGGTTGGTGCCTTTCTCCATTGGGTATTCTTACTTCATGTTTGTGAGCTCAGAGACTGTTCATTGTGCTGTGGACTCCAGTTCTTGTTCTAGTTTGCAAAGACAATCCTTTCATATAATGTATACTGGGTGTATACCAGATTGTATTTCTTAATGTATCTTGATGTAATCTCTTCCATGTGCTAACAAAAGCAACGTGGCAATTATGGTAATGGTGTAATTATTATTGATGAATTCATCTTGTGATGAGTACTGTAAAGTAATGCATCATTTGTGATAGTAGTTAGAAGATGATCTTTAATGTTGATTTTTGGTTGTCACATGTGGAAATGATTAATATCAATTAATGTGATGTTCATCTTTTGTGGCTAACAAAATGTTTCTAGTAACCTTGTTTTGCGAGTAGCGCAGTTGAGGAACCTTAGAGGACCTAGGATTATTTATCATGTTATGTTATTCATTCTTTATTCAAAAAAATAAAAAATTGTTCCATTAATTTGACCTAGTTTAGTGTTGTCCTCTGGGGTTCCTTGGCGGGGGCGTTACATGTATTATGGCATGAATGCCAATGGACTTTGTATATGATTTTATAGTGCTTTTACCTGGGCTGAGCACGTGAAGTGTAAGATTTAATGACTGTATTGATTTATATTTGTGAGATTATCTTTTGCAAGATTTATTGAATGTTATGGATTCTTATTTATGAGGGTTTGTTTTGTGAAGATTTATAGACTTTATTGAATCTTATTGATGAAATTATCATTTATTTTGATATTGTAATTAAGAGGATTAATTACACCCCTTTTTATCTTTTTGATATTGTATTTAAGTGAACTATTTACTTCATTTTACTTTGTGATGATTTGAGGGCTTTTACATGTTGGGATTTGCAAAGCATGTGTCTCTTCCTCGAGTAGTGTGTAGTTCATGATGGGGCTTGCCCTATGCATGTTTTCATGTTTTTTGATCTCTGGCCGACTTGTAATGTAATCAATGTAATGTCATGTATTTATTGTAAACCTAGTTGATCTAGGTGAAGTATGATTGCGAATAAGTAATATGAAGAGAAGAATATGAATATTATATGCATTATGATGTCCAACTGAAGGAGAAAGAGTAGAAGTAATAAAGGTTGTCCGGATTCATCTTCAAGACATTTTTGTGACATGAGGGAAGTGAATAGTGTGCCTAACTAATCCAATCATTAGAAGAAGTGTGAAAAGGAAGAGCTACAATCATTAAAGGTGTGATCTTCATTGTTAGTTTCAAATAGTAGAATGACTGTCATGCTATAATCTTTACTGAGTTCACTCTCAGTTCAGGGAGTAGTTGCTTCCTTGGGTTGTAGCCCTAAAATAAAGTCAACATGGAGTTGTAGCTTCCTTGGGAATGACCCTAAAACCAAGTCTTCAGCAAGTAGTACCTTCCTTGGGTTGTAGCCCTAAAACAAAGTCAGCAGGGAGTAGTAGCTTCCTTGGGTTGTAGCCCTAAATCAAAGTTGTAATTTTGAGCTTCATATATTGTGAGTTAATCCTCACTATGGTTTTTCCCTTCTTGGGTTTTCCACGTATATCCAATGTTATGTGTTGATGTGCATTGTGTTGATCTTTCGTGTTTATGTTGATGCTATAATGTTTAAGTTTTAATCTGCTCCAGAGGATTTAAAGTTTGTTTAAATATTGATTCACCCCCCCTCAGTATCCTGGTATCTTCAACACAATAATCAGAAAATAATATGTGAATTCAATATTAGAAGATATGATGGTTTGGGAGAGTCTCTCTTTCCTTATTTATATGCATAACCATGTAGGGACGCAATTCTTCATATTAACTTGAAGGAGGAGGCTTCCACTGTGCTTCTTTCCTAAGTTTTGAAGAGTCAACTCTTCCATCCCCATTAATAGGGTATAAACAATCATTCTTAAAATAAATATTTAAGATATATTTGTGCTACAAAATATGTTTATAAATAAATGTTAAAGTTAATTCAAAAGATTAGGGTATTTAGTTTTAAGGTTTGATGTATTATAATATTCTATGATAGATGATGCTTTGTTCTTCTTCTTTGTATGTTGTGTCTAGTATTCTATCAGACAACACCTATGATAAACAATCATTCTTAAAATAAATAGTAAGATAGATTTATACAAAAAAATATGTTTATAAATAAATATTAAAGTTAATGCAAAAGATTGGGGTATTTAGTTTAAGGTTTGATGTATTAGAATATTCTATGATAGATGATGCTCTGTTCTTCTTCTTTGTATCTTCAATGATAAATAATCATTCTTAGAATAAATAGTAAGATAGATTTATGCTACAAAATATGTTTATAAATAAATGTTAAAGGTAATGCAGAAGATTAGGGTATTTAGTTTAAGTTTTGATGTATAAGAATATTCTATGATAGATGATGCTTTGTTCTTCTTTGTAAAATTGTGGTCCACTTTAAAGTAGGGGACCACACTTGGGGAGTGCAATATTTTCCTTGGTAGTTGAATGGAATATTATAAATGTATTTGATGTGGTAGACACATTAGAGAAATGCTTTTAATATTGGGGGTCATGGTTTAGTAAGCACATGGCTTAGTGAGCTCATGATTTAATATAGAAGGCACATTGGAAAAATATATTTAATGTGAGAGGCTCATTGGAGAAATGCATTTAATTATTGGATTTTTTATTAAAAATATATTTAAAATGCTAGGTCACATAAAAATAACTCGTCTTGGGCATTGGGATTAGAGAGAGCATTTGGATTGCCTTGGAGGTTGTAATTACTCTTGTACTATACAATTGTGAAAGAGATAGAAAGTCTAAAGAAAGAACTTAAGGATAACATGAAAGATACCACTACATATAATCCTCTACATTACATGCCTTTAGATTTTGAGGTTGTTGCACGTCCATTGCCTATAAGATTTGTGGCTCTTCATTTTGAGATGTATAATGGAAAAGGAGACCCTAATGTTCATTTGCAATCATTCACAACAACATGTACTGATTTTGCATATGTTGATTTGATCTTAGCTAATTTATTCCCAAAAACTCTTAAGTATTATTCTATGCTTCAAGTTCAATCAAGTTCTTTGATGATCTTGCTTACCTTCTTACATCACTTTCATATAACCATGGGATTGAAAATTACTATTAATGATCTTAAAATATGCACACAAAAGACTAATAAGCCTATCAACGATAAGGTTATTTGATTTAATTATTTGTGTGGAAGATTGAAGCACTAATTTGATGATGATAAGTTAAAAATAATGTTTCTATAAGGATTGCTTTTGGTTATTAAGAGTAATGTGCACCTAAGTTTTCGAGGTTAAACTATTACATCAAATATTTTAAAATATAGGTCATGTCATCATCACAATCTTCCCACTCTTTTAAGTTTCATAAGGCTAATACTTTGTCAAAGGGTAGTGTTATAAAATAAAATATGAATTGAGTTGCTAATACATCCACGTTTCCTTCTTTTAAACCAAATGCTCCTAGTAAATTCACTAAACTTCAAGAATCTATGGATGACATGCTTCAAATTTTTTTGAGTGCTAATTTAATTACACTCCCTCCCATCCATCCATTGAATCCCAGCAAAACACTTCCTGGATCATATAATGACCAATCATTTTGAAAATATCATAGAGTTAAGGGGAATTACACACAAACTTGCTTTGGTCTTAAGAATATGGTAGAATATCTCATTGATAACAATATAATCAAATTTGAAGGGGTTAATGGTAATAGAAATCCGTTGGATACACCTCTTGACACTAGATTACAAATTGATGCAAATCATTCACACAATGTTGAGTCACATGATCTAGAAGCCACTAATTATAATATGGAACATGCAGATAATGTTTTTGTGGGAAATGTTGAGTCTAGTGCTACCTCTCCTCCTTTTATGGATCCATTTATTTTATTTTATGATGAGGAGATTGCACAAAGAAACTATTATGGATGATTTTAAATTAAGGCATACATGAAGTAATGGGAAATTCAAGATTGATCATCCAACTAATCAATACAACTTATACTCGAAATATCTATTAGTTTGTAGAAAGATGAAACCAACATCATATGCACATTTTGGGGTTTCTTTAAAGATGACAAATGAAATGTTACTTAAGACATTGGGTTGTGTCATCTTGCCACTTGAGTTTGGACAAAAAATGGTACAATTTTTATGTCATGGCATCCTCACTACAAATTAATTCTCTATTTTACTTGGAAGACCAAGGCTAGAACATTTAAAAGTGTTTGCTTCAATGGTACATCAATGTGTTAAATTTGTTCATGAAGGAAGAGTTCTAAAGAAACAATATAGGTCCAAACTAATTACATAATTTTAATTTAGAGATATATTCCAAATACAAGTGAAACTCTATATGAGGATAAATAAGTTATTCACAAAGCATTTCAAGAGACATTTCAAAAGCAAAAAGAACAAAAAAAAGAAATGACAAACAAATAAAAAGAGCATCAAGTTGAACTTCATAAAAAATAGAAAAAAGTAGAGATAAATAAAGACAAAATCAAACAAGAACAAAATAAATATACAAAAAAGCAAAAGTAACACCAACACTTGAGCTTCATGCACAAACGGCTATATGGAAGCCAAAGCAATAAGTTGTGGTGCATCAAATTCTTGCCATTCCACCACAACCACAAGTTCAAAAGCAAGAATGGGTAAGAAAGGAAGTGCCTAATGTTACACACAATTGAACACATGTTTTTCACCAAGCACAAAGAAATATCAAGAAGAAACACATTCTATTGAAAAGGCAAGTAAAAAAGAATAAAAGGTAAAAAATAAGAAGATAAATTAGATGATAACTTTTAGAACAATGATGATCTAATGGATGAGCTGACATGAGGTTCCAAAGGTGATACCTATGAAGAAGTTAGTTTAATAATTTATGAGCACCACTATAGTGTATATTCACATATACCTATAGGTTAGATACTATTTGTTTCCCCCTTTTCCAATTTTATGCTTTAGCCCTTTTCTCCATGTCTTGTTTGTTGTTCCTTTTATACTCATTCACCTTCTATATTTATTTTATATTTTTGTCTTCCCCCACTTGGGGGTATTTTTGGTTTCTCCACCTCCTTCCCTATTTCCCTATGCCTTACTTTCTATTGCTTTTACCTTTTATTTCATTTCCCACTTGCTTGTGTCCATCCTTTATCCTTTGTTTATGTTTGTATTATCTTTCTTTTCTTTTATCTTGTTGTTCCATTGATCTCATATAATTGTTATATCATGCTTCTTAGAGCTTACGTATTGATCTAATATTGTCATATCATGCTTACTAGAGTTTACTTATTCTTCCCATCTTGCTTATATCATGCTTACTAGAGTTTCTATATTGATCCTACATTAATACATCATGATGTGCATTGATCTTACATTAACATATCATTCTTATTAGAGGCTATACTTTGATCTTACATTGATACATTTTACTTCTTAGAGCTTCATATATTGAGCCTATATTGATACATATTCCTTTCTAGAGTTACTTATTGCACTTTCCTTTCTATATCAAACTTCTAGAGCTTTACATCTTGATCATTTCATTGCCATATCACACTCCTACGGTTACCTTTACTTTGGAGGAGCATCATGTCTTCCCCCATTACACATAGAGATTACTTTGTCATATCTTTATACCAAGAAGAATAATGCCTTCACCTTATACATTATACTTTCATTTCCACATCCTTATGCTTGGAGATATCATATTATTGCCATATCTTTACCACTTACACCTTTACATTTGGGGGCATTGCAACTTACCTTTATATATGTTTCAACTTCATAGATATATCTATATATATTGGGGGCATCATTCTTTCACTCATTTTCATATTATGCCTACTATTGCTATATCTTGGGGACTTGCGCCATTATTGTGGTTTCATGCCTTTTGTTGTGGCTTCATGCAGTTCATTTTAGCTTCATGCCTTTGTTTTGGCTTCATGCCTTTTGTTTCAACTTCATACCTTTTTTTTTAGCTTCATGCCTTATCACATATTCATGCCTCTGTTTTGGTTTCATGCCTTCATTTCATATTTATGCCTTTAATTATTATGTACTATTATGGGTGTTTTGTCCATTGAGGGTTGCATCACCTTTTTTCCTATCATGTCCCTATTGGGGGAAACATTACTATTCCTTGATCCTATCTCTAGACCATATGTGCCTAGTATCTTACCATGCTTGATCATTCTAGATGTTACTCAAGTTTATCACACAATGTATTCATTATTGCTATTGATTTACATGATTCATTTGCTTACATGATTATCTATAGATCACATGTACTTTCATATATGATTTTACATATCCCTTAATTCCTTGTAATCTTTGGATACAACCAATTGAAGGGAGGGCATATATTAGCACTAATCTTCCTATGATTGAGTTCTTAGAGACTCACCACTACAATTAAGAAACATTTGTTGATAAATATGACAAACTACTATAATAAAAAACTTGTTCACTTAATATGTAAATCTAAATTATTGATTAAAGTATCATGTTAATAACCATAAGATAAGTGCGAGGAAGTTTAAATTAGCAAACACATGATAAACACATAACACTAAAATTTACACGGAGAAACCCTTTTGTAAAAAAAACTCCACCACCAAAGAGAGCATGGGTCTTTATTAAGTGAATAACAAGTATTACAATAATACATCCAAATTCTCCCATCAATCTAATAGCATTTCAATAACATAATCTTACTTCATCTACAAAAGACCCATAAAGCAACAATCGATTGTATCCAATTTATAGAAGACTAAGAGATGAAACCACAAGTGATTCACCAAAACCAACTACCAAGAAATCATGGTATAAAAAAAATCTAATGCCTTTGTGTGACAAATAATCAATGCACCATAAATAGCACAACTCCTCCAAGTATCTTTGACCACTCACAATAAATGACACACTTTCCCAAAAATGGTGCTCCAAAATAAGCTCTATTATTCATGAGTGTCCTAACTGATAATGAATATATGCTCCACTCTCCCTCCTAGCACCTAGGAATGGGAAAGTGTCATAAATAACCTCAAATAAATTTCTAACCACCATTGTGGTGTAGGAGCATTCACGGTCTCTCCCAAATGCTCATCCTCAATATCAAAAATTGTGTGAGAAGAAAACCATTATTAGTTTCTTAAAATAACCTCCACAAATCCACAAAAAAAAGCTGTCACTTCCAACCTATCTTAGCTCCCTCAATTTTTGCAAATTTTCTAGAACGGTTTATGGGTCTTGTGTCTCTCTTTCCCATCTTTCCAAAACATTTTAAATTTCTTAATTTTGATAAGATATGAGAAATTTATGCTCATTTTACTAAGAATGGGTTTCATAATAATGACCCAGACATGCAACAACATGAGAAGCTTTTGGCCCCACCTCTTGGAAATCAATTCCAAGATTCTTGATAGCCCCACTTATAACAAAATCAGTCAAATCCCACCAAAATTGAATTTACAATTGCACCCAAGGTAAATTACATTTGTTGCAAATTAAAACACGATTTTCTCAAAGCTCCAACATTATTGAAAAAACCAAACAATTGAAAATTAAAATATTTTGGTGATGCAAGATTGCCATTGACTGTGAATGCTCCTGCACCACATTGTCACATATATCCTCCCTTCTTAATTCCATATTAACTAATATACAAGTCAATTGAGAGAATAATAATAATTAAACAATCCATCAACCACCTACATGGACATCAAAGTACCTATTCCTAAGATTTTGGAGATTTGACATTAGTACATAGGATTTGCAAGGTTAATATCACCTTAATCCTAATAAAATTCTATCACATTATTGCAATCAAGTAGATCATATTTTTCTACAATCAAGTAGAGTTGCATTGCCATAATCAAGTGAAGTATTTACATATCACATTCCAA
The DNA here is from genome assembly GCA_027924645.1 of Cunninghamia lanceolata. Lineage (NCBI taxonomy): Eukaryota > Viridiplantae > Streptophyta > Pinopsida > Cupressales > Cupressaceae > Cunninghamia > Cunninghamia lanceolata. The sequence continues at coordinate 2,526,908 of BSBN01000752.1, read as the reverse complement.
ATAAGCATAATAATTTTAACTTTACTCATTTCTTATTGTTTGAATTCTTAAATACTTGGCAAATTCCTATTTTGTATCAGATTTTCATTTGTGAGACAAGCTAATCATTGCATAATTTTTCTCTATTTTGCATTATTCATCGGGAGCACATACGTAAGGGCATGCTTACATGATCACACCTTGTAGGGTTCATTACTTTATATGGATCCCATAATGATAGATCATTCGAGTGTCTGATCAGTTACTTTGCATGCATGTTTGTGAGTGCTACTTTATTTGAGGTACATGATCATTTTAGGATTCACATGCATCTCAAAGTGGGGGCAACATGTAATGGTGAAATTTACATACCTATGTCATTTCCCATTTAGTTTTGTGTTCATTTGAGGAAATGTCTTAATACATGTACATAGTGACAAATGACATAATCTTGTGTGAAGTTGGGTTCATTCCCCTAACCTTTTATCCATTTGTACGCATAACCCTATACATTTATCCCTACTATATCCTTCCTCTCTCTCTCTCTCTCTCTCTCTCACACACACACACACACACACACACACACTTCTATACATTCACCTTATTTGCCATATTTATCACATTCACCTATGCACCTACCTCTATTTATCTATTTACAACCTAGATCTAATAGATTATTGACATTGGGACATTTCTTTGGTGTAAGGTACTCATTCCATCACAAAAGTTAAATGAATTAAATAATCCACCTAAATACATCTCAAGTAAAAGATAAATCTCATAAATATAAATCAATAAAAGTCATTAAATGTTACAAAAATCACATGCTTAATCCAGGTGATAGCACTATAAAATAATATACAAAGTCCATTTGGCGTTTATTCCATAATTCATCCAATCAAAAGTGACAAATAATATGTACAACAAGTATAATAAATCAAATAAACTCTCCAGTTGCCACAAACCCACATGGTCCTCCTGCGAGCCAAGAGATGGGAACATGGCTTAGGTGCTTTTCCACCCAACCATGATGTAATTACGCTTCCCCAGATCCCTTCATGACATGAAGGAAACCTAACCCTACACAAAATATCTAGATACCTGGAAACAACTGGCAGGAGGGAACACCTGATGCAACTTGATGTCTAATGTGCAATTCTAAATAATGAAATGTAGATTGTCTCACAACAAGATGTGGCAGAGATATATATAAATAAAGTTTTGCTAGACACATATTCATCTTTTTCAATGACTGCTCACTTAGATTTAAGTCTTAGAAAAATAGTTATAGGTTCAATTCCTGAAAAGAGGAAAAGCCATCTCTGATAGTCCACATTTGACATCCTAGCCCAAAAGCCACCCCAAAACACTCAGCTAAAAATCAACTTTCTTTCACAATAAATAAATAAACAAATAAATATATAACCCAAAATCACCTATAACCACCTCTAATCCCTTTCCAAAGCATCAATCAAGAAAACACACTTTTTGAACAAGCAGTAAAGAAGAACATCATAAATCATTTAAAAGAAATCTAGATTTTGTAATCTAATTATATTCTCAATTCGTATTTCCATGGTTTTAATAGATTGTAGAAAACTAATGATTTTACTTCATATCCAATACTGTTTCATAATTCAAGCAATAAAATCAATAATAATGTATGCCAACTCCACTTCAACAATATGTTTTCATGCATACCTATTTCAAATACTATTACTATCTTTCCTCAGTCTTGCTATCTATTTCATAATTCATACAATAGAAAGAAAAATTTAAAGTAATTAGAATAGATGCCAATTATATTTAAGATGATGTTTACATAGATAAATAATAAATATGCACATTGATTTCAAAGGTTCGATCTTCGATTTCATATCCAAGTAAATAACACATACTTTTGCCTAAATGCAGTTTATTAATTATTTACTTTGCTCAACCAACGAGAGTGCCCTTTCAAGCAATAATTCAATAAAGAGATTCAATTATTCATTTAGGTACACATAAAAAGCTGTAAAACTGGTTATATCTTTTGTCCCATATTTCATTCATAATTTCTTAATATAATCTAGATCTAACACTTATGGCCACAAGCATGTTTATAATTCCTACCCTTTGTACTTGTGACAGAGATTTAAAAAGTTAAATAAATATCATTTGACATCTTTTATAAAAGCTGTTCACATCATTCAAAGGCATCAGCAAGGAGGTAAGTTTATATATTCCTAAGTTATTATAGTAACCTTGTTGTTGTTGGAGCACAACACCACTGAGAGGGGGGGGTGAATCAGTGGTATGCAGGACTTAGTGACCTTCAACCTTGTATTTCAAAAACTTTGATGCAGAAAAAAAAACAATTCCCATTGACTGTAGATGACATCATGAAAGATTTGGACAACTAAACAGATTGATCAAAATCAAGAATGCATCAACTCAATATTGAGACTAAAAAATAATGACTCATTCGTGCACAGTATTATTGTTTCAAATAGTAATAGAAGTCTAGTATGAGTTCAAATAGATCATATTAAATTAACTGACTTTAAGACAAATGACACATGATCAGCAAATAGACATGAGAATCAAACTCATCAATGACAAATCATAACATAGATATTTTCCTAAGTGGAAAGCCCCTGGCATAAAACCACTCAAAAAATGCCTCACTGGCTTATAAAAGAATCTCACTGATTACAGGCCTCACTGGCTTACAACATTGCCTCATTGGCATATAACATTGCCTCATTGGCATATAAAAGAATCTCACTGATTACAGGCCTCACTGGCTTTTAACATCCATTCCATTGAATTAAGTAAAATTCATACAGAGGGACACTCTGTTTCACTTGAGAACATGTACTATCAACAATGTATGTGCAAGATACAAAAACTATACTTGCACATTCATCATTTACATTATATCCTTTTTATATACATTTGAAAATGTTCCTTTCAAAGACATTTAACTGTCGGCAGTTCCAATAATACAAGCAACTGAAATAAAAACCAATTGACAATTTTGTAACTGTGTCCTTTAAACAACATTAATCTCCTTGTTCAAAAAAGCAGAGACGGTTCGAGGAAGGGAAGTTATATGAAACTGTTAACCCTCAATAGGGTTACAAGATTCAACTGTCAGTTACAATGCCCAACTGCCATAACTCAAGCAAAACCCTAGGGTTTCAAAAATAATGGCCACCATCATTTATAAAAGATCCCATATTGTTGATGAGCTAAACAATCTTGGTGGTGCAAACAAAGAAATGCCATAAACCCAACTGGTAAAAGCACATAGATCTATAAAGTGTTGTTTTAAAGAATACAAACTATACAGGAATTGTATCCTTTCAAAACAAAAACCCTTGACAGATGTATTTGCCAAAAAAAACAAATCTGCAGAGGAAAAATGAACTCTTAAGATCATACTTACAGATATACTAACGGCCACAAATCAAACTCGACTGATCATTACCGAAGATACCTCGGAGAACCAGCTTTTACCTCACTTTTCAATGATAACGACACAACTGCAAACTACGAAGTCAATTCTCCATCCTTTCTAAAGATACATCAGACCCCCTTCATGATTTTTCATGATTAGCTTGCAAACTACGAAGTCAACGTTCAGATTCAACAGACCCCTTTCATGATTTTTCATGATTCTCTTGCAAACCCTACGCTGTGCAGATAATTATGAAAAGAAATGCCAAAACAACAAAGATACAAGCGCTTGAGACCGGTGACTAGCTATTCCAGTTTGCCCTAAGGAGGGCTTCAACAAAACACACAAGAAGTGACCGCTTAGAAAGGTGAAATAACATTTCAACCACTCAAGACAGTAAGCAAAATATTCCCAGCACTTAACAATATGTCGATCAACATGTGTTCATTCTAAACCAAAGTCAACTTGCTAGGAGATGTCAATCGAACATTGTTACCAAGAATTCTTTGTATTACATTTTACCTTATGCCACGTCATCATGCATGTTACCACTGTTGACATCACTGCCAACCGAAAACTGCCAACTGGGGTTAACAAAACTCCCCCTTTGGCATTGATGTCAAACCTCACCAAGTTTCACATTGTGAGATACAAAGTGCAGATACATCTCAATATGAAATCAGAAAAACATATCAATAGTAACAGTTCCAACACAAATACCAAAAACAATATCAGATTCCAAACTCAGATACAAGTATCAATTCCTCAGATGCAAGAGTCTACCAGATTATAATAGCAACTTTCCAGTTCCCAAAGTCATGCTTAATGCTAGAAAGCAAATAGACAAATACCAATTTCACCAATACTCACCAATGTCACTAGAGATACCAATACCAATACGCACCAATGCCAATACTCACCAATGGGTAGATATTATACCTCAGATATATAGATATACCAATACCACCACGGAGTAGATAATATACAGATATATCAATACCACTGAGTAGACCACTGAGTAGATAGTGTTCTCTCCCCCTTTTGACAATAAGGCCAAAGGTAGAAAGAAGAAAACTTGTATGAGAGACCAGAAACCCAATCCAAAAGCATAAGAAATTGTCAGAAACAATATTGCCAAAAATACAACTGAGGTAATATGAATCTGAAAAGTAATAGAGAGAACATGCCGACTGTCAAGATCTTCAGATAGCAACAATTGAAGAGATAAATATCATGGCAGGCATCACCACTGTCAAATAGTCCAAGAGGAACAACTGAAACAAGATATATAGAAGTAGAAACACAAAAAAAAAGACTGTCGCATGAAGAAGAGTGATCAACAGGACATAGAAATATCCAAGCATCTCCCCCTGAGTCCAAAAATGTCACTGTTTATTCACTATGATACAATACTGTCACCATGGAAATACATGACATCACTGTCAAGACTAACATGTTACTGTCATAACTGAACAAGCAGAGAACAACCCACTATTGTCATACTGTTTAATGCACTGTCAAGTTGATCAAGATATAACACTGTTACTATTGCAATACAGTAAATATTACACAGCATCATCTCCAAACATTCATCATAAAATTGTTTACCCAAAAACATCACTGTAATCATAGCAGCACCATATGTAGCAAAGATAAACAACTAAGGATGCTAATAGAAATAACATTGTCACTAAAACTAAGCTCCCCCTAAGGATGATCTCAGTAATACTAAACACTGTGTGCAAGCAAGTATGTGTGGGGTCAACAAACACCATCAAATAATGTGATCTAGAGATTAAATAGCATCTGCATCATAGACTTAAAGGAAGAAATGTCATTTACATATCAAACCATGTCTTGTCTTGATATTAGCACTGCCACAAATCATTGTAACATTGACATAGGCCCATCACAATGCATCCACTAGACTTTGCATTTGCTATCCTTAAGTATGTAGATGACAAATTTGTCATCTAAAGGTGTCCACCATCTCGTCATGAAAAGAACCTGTACCTGCTTTGTTCATTGTACTGTCAGCAAAAAGACCATTGTTATTGCAAATCATGTCATACCATTGTCACTGCACAAAACCACTGTCACTGTATGCTTATTTAGAAACACTCTAACCAGAGAGAATCTATACTCCCTTGAATAGTACTGTCACCCAACATAGAGGAACTAAACAGTGATACAAATCATTGTCATTCAGATATATTGCAAAAGATAAACAAGCACTGCCACTTACCCTTGAGAAAAATACTAAAAACAAGCAACATATCACTATCTTTAGAATAAGACATAGGAAATGTTCTTTTATTAGATCTCAGCAAATAAGTACTGTCAAACCATCTTCATCCATCATTGAAACTCAATCACAACAAATGTAAATGATTCTACTTTGTACCACACATGAGATTGCACTCAGATACAGTAAAGAATATTGTCTAAAAGATTGTTCTATAACTTCATCCACCTCCAATATCCTTGAAGAAGAAAGAAAATCAAGGCAATGAAAAATTTGTTTGTCATCAACCACTTCCAAGAACTTTAGATACTAATCATATTGACCATGATGAAACAAAAGAACAAAGTTTGAATCAATAATGACCAATCACTGTGATATCCAAAAATCACTGTCAGAGCTCAAACTACTGCCACAGTCAGAGCATGTAGAACATGAAACAAAGATAACTGATCAGAGCATGACCAATCAATCTGTCCTACATACTTGCCATATTTTGCAAATATGATTACCAGGGCATTAACCATTAATGCTATCCCCTTTTGTGAATAAGGAAATATCACTATTCTCAATGACTAATCCTGTCCCAAATGATGCAGAGCCTGAATTTATACCTGTTTTCTCAACAACACACCATACTTAACTATATACCTTATAAAGTGCATATGCCTTGTTTGTCCTTCACTATCAGACATCATCATTGTTATACTGATCATGATCTAGAAACTAAATTGCACTATGTTTTTGACATTAAATTATTCCCCATATCTATGAGCATCAAAATAAACTAGGACTATTTCCATCATTAGGCTGTGAGTCAAAAACATCACTAATATGACTTATAATTAACTTGACAAAAGCAAGAACAATAACCTCAAGAACATCTTGTCATCAGTCAAACTAAAACTGTACCATTTACAAGATACTCTAAACATTGTCAGGGATCATTGAGCATTAACAACCAGCATCATAGGTCTGAGTGAAACCACCAATATATACCAATCACTTGTTTCAACTAATTTGCAACCAATCCAAAAACACATTATCCTTTACCACAACTGTTCAAGCATCAGATAAGCAAGAATACTATGCAAGAGTCCATTGTCACATAATAGTTATCATTGATTACATCTGAGGCTGAAAAATGTTGACTAAACGTGATATCTAAGATAAATACTTAGAAAGCAAGAGTTACCTTAAAAGTACTGGTAAAAAGAGCACTGTCATTGTCAACCACAAAATTCACTATTATACAAAATACTGCCAGAACTATCATGAAAGTGTAGTTCACTGCACATACTCACTATCACTTTATACCTAAAATACCTTTGCACTACAGTTGTCTCTAACTGCACCTTTCAGTTACAAATTACTCTCCTGATGTTATTTAGATTGCAAGTCAAAGACTGTCCTGATCTGTCATCAGCAATTGTCATACTCATCAACTGTCACTATCTCATGACTGAGGCAAGTATACATAGCACTGATTATCACAAAACAATAATATTGCCATATTTCTTAAAATTGAGCATGAGTCATAACACACTTTCAACTCCATCAAAGATACCAAGGTGAGGCTATGAATAAAACTCAAGAAGTTCTTAAACTATGATATCCTGATGTTCAGACACAAATCATGATGAACACATGAACATCCTGAAGATGATAAAAACTTTGATTTTTCTCTTCCCCTTTGACTTTAAGAACCTTTGTAGCACGTGGAGATATCAATATTGCAGACCATAATAAGAAGTAACAATATCTCATGAAGATTCAATCACAGAATCAGACATGAACCACTCATATGCAGTTAACTTTGGTATTTATGTAATAGCAACCACCCTTTACTATGAATAAGCATCATGGATAGCACAACATGGAATCAATAAATCACTTCTTGATCTTCTCTAGGGGATGTAGAGTAAAACACTAATCTGCTCCCCCTATCTCCAAGCTCCTACTTATTAATGATTTTGTGAGCTATGCACTGGTTCACTGGCATTTTCTACACTTTGTTTTCTCCTCCAAACTAATATAGGTTCTTTCTTTTGCTTGTCCAAAGTGCTTACCTTTTCGTTATCTCTAATTGATCTTACATGATTACTCCAGCAATATTGTGATGTATGTCCAACCTTGTTGTACCTGTAACATATGATATTGCCAAAAGAATAATAATGTCTGTTTCTTGAGTTTCTATAATCATATCTTGCATGCATCCAGCAGTCTCTTCTCATATGTCCATCCTTATTGCAGTTATAGCGAACAACATTATAGTTTTGATTTGACAAACCATAATAACTACAATCCCTAGCTCTATGACCATACTTATGACAGACATAGCAATAACCATGAAACTGAGAATAGTTATACCTGACTGAATGATATCACCTGATAGATAAAGGTCTTGAAAAACTGTTAGTTCTTCTTCTTCCAATATCAGCAGTCTTATCCTTTTCTCTCTTCTTGTTGTCATCAGAAATAGTAGAATGATAATTTAGATCTATCTTCTGCCTAGGAGTCTGCCTAACCTTGAAACTCTTCCTATCTGCTGTTGCAAAAACTATTTCCTTTTTAACTTCATCTTTAACACCAGAGCTTTCCCCTTTTTCATATCCTAAGCCAAAATGATCCTTGTAGTTTTTCTGACTATTCAATATTTCATCTAAAGCATTTGTGCCTTTTACAAACTTCTTTATTTTGACAACATCCAGACTATTCTTTAGATTAACAACTTCACTTTCAAGTCTCAGACATTCAATTCTTTTCACCTCAAGATCAGAATTTGTTACATCTTTTATTCTTTTTGCTTCCTCAATTTCAGTTTTTAGACTAAAAATCAATTTATCAGATTCATTAACATGACTTTTTAATTCTACAATCTGATTTCTGGCATTTTTAAACTCTAAAGAAGTTTTTTCAAAATTTGAACATACCTTGTTCTTGAATTCTATCTCTTGTTGAAGTTGCTCTTCTAATCTCTTATTCTCCTTTCTAAGTTCCTTGATTGTATCCAAGGCACACATGAGTTCTTTTAAATTAGTCTCACAATCCTATTCATAATCATATTCATCCACAAATAGATCTCCTTCTTCATCATCAAATTCAACTACAAAATCATTAAATTCATGTCTACTCACATTCACATTGTCATGATTCTTAACTGCAGGACTGATTTCTTTATGACACTTTGTATCTATATTCATGGTTGACTCATGCAACAATCCATTGCTGGACTTGACTAAGACTTGTTTTTCAATTTTATGATCAGCATTTATCTTTTCTCTACTCAAGGCCTTATTCCTATTCTTTTTACCCATTGTACTCCACTTCCAGGAACCCTTAAGTTGGTTTGACTTCTTACAAGGGTCTGGCTCTGATACCAATTGTTGGAGCACAACACCACTGAGAGGGTGGGTGAATCAGTGGTATGCAGGACTTAGTGACCTTCAACCTTGTATTTCAAAAACTTTGATGCAGAAAAAAAAACAATTCCCATTGACTGTAGATGACATCATGAAAGATTTGGACAACTAAACAGATTGATCAAAATCAAGAATGCATCAGCTCAATATTGAGACTAAAAAATAATGACTCATTCGTGCATAGTATTATTGTTTCAGATAGTAATAGAAGTCTAGTATGAGCTCAAATAGATCATAGTAAATTAATTGACTTTAAGACAAATGACACATGATCAAAAAATAGACATGAGAATCAAACTCATCAATGACAAATCATAACATAGATATTTTCCTAAGTGGAAAGCCCCTGGGATAAAACCACTCAAAAAATGCCTCACTGGCTTATAAAAGAATCTCACTGATTACAAGCCTCACTGGCTTACAACATTGCCTCACTGGCATATAACATTGCCTCACTGGCATATAAAAGAATCTCATTGATTACAAGCCTCACTGGCTTATAACATCCATTCCATTGAATTAAGTAAAATTCATACAGAGGGACACTCTGTTTCACTTGAGAACATGTACTGTCAATAATGTATGTGCAGGATACAAAAACTATACTTGCACATTCATCATTTACATTATATCCTTTTTATATACATTTGAAAATGTTCCTTTCAAAGACATTTAACTGTCGGCAGTTCCAATAATACAAGCAACTGAAATAAAAACCAATTGACAGTTTTGTAACTGTGTCCTTTAAACAACATTAATCTCCTTGTTCAGAAAAGCAGAGACGGTTCGAGGAAGGGAAGTCACATGAAACTGTTAACCCTCAATAGGGTTACAAGATTCAACTATCAGTTACAATGCCCAACTGCCATAACTCAAGCGAAACCCTAGGGTTTCAAAAATAACGGCCACCATCATTTATAAAAGATCCCATATTGTCGACGAGCTAAACAATCTTGGTGGTGCAAACAAAGAAATGCCATAAACCCAACTAGTAAAAGCACATAGATCTGTAAAGTGCTGTTTTAAAGAATACAAACTATACAAGAATTGTATCCTTTCAAAACAAAAACCCTTGACAGATGTATTTGCCAAAAAAAAAAACTCTGCAGAGGAAAAATGAACTCTTAAGATCATACTTACAGATATACTGATGGCCACAAATCAAACTTGACTGATCATTACCGAAGATACCTCAGAGAACCAACTTTTACCTTGCTTTTCAATGATAACGGCATAACTGCGAACTACGAAGTCAATTCTCCATCCTTTCTGAAGATACATTAGACCCCCTTCATGATTTTTCATGATTAGCTTGCAAACTACGAAGTCAACATTCAGATTCAACAGACCCCTTTCATAATTTTTCATGATTCTCTTGTAAACCCTACACTGTGCAGATAATTATGAAAAAAAATGCCAAAACAACAAAGATACAAGCGCTTGAGACCGGTGACTGGTTGTTCCAGTTTGCCCCAAGGAGGGGTTCAACAAAACACACGAGAAGTGACCGCTTAGAAAGGTGAAATAACATTTCAACTGCTCAAGACAGTAAGCAGAATATTCCCAGCACTTAACAATATGTTGATCAACATGTGTTCATTCTAAACCAAAGTCAACTTGCTAGGAGATGTCAATCGAACATTGTTGCCAAGCATTCTTTGTATTACATTTTACCTTATGCCACATCATCATACATGTTACCACTATTGACATCACTGCCAACCGAAAACTGCCAACTGGGGTTAACAGTTGTCTGCTACATGAACAATAGAAAAAGCTACAGGAACAACATAACAGGCTATAGGAACAACATAACAACTATAGAAACCATAGAACAAGCTATAAGAACAGCAGAACAACTACAGGAACCATAGAACAGGCTATAAGAATAGAAGAACAACTACATGAACCATAGAACAAGCTATACGAACAGCAGAACCAACCACAGGAACAACTGTGATAGCAAAATAATAACGACAGGAACATCTATGACAGAAAAATAACAGCGACAGGAACAACTGTGACAACAAAATAACAACAACAAGAACAATTGTGACAACAAAGTAACAATAACAAGAATACAATTGGCTATCTAGGTTTATCTTCAGGTAGGTAGGTAAAGGTACAAACTATTCTCAAAGCTAGCCACAAGGATCACATACAAGCCACTATATTAAACAAGCCAGTATCCAAACAACCCATTCGGATATAACTTTATCAAGAGGCCGTTGAAAGAAAGAAACAGGTGGTTGCAAGATTAAATTTAGGCTGACACAAATCAGTTAGAAAAGATGATAATCAACAAGAAACAGGCCAAAAGAAGTGCTTAAATGCAGCCATAGAAAAAGATCTATAAATACAGGTTGATCTAAAATAGTAATATTTGCTAAAAAATAAAGATCTTCAGGCCTATTTAAAAGAAATACAGAGGCAATTAAATTGATATACATGTTGAAACAAAAAATAATAGGTGACAAGAAGTCTTCTGACAGTTTAAAGGTGAATTAATAGGTAGGTTAAAAGGTTTAATCTGCTAAAGAAGCTATTTAGTAGGCTACATGAACAATGATTAATTCGCTACAGAGATGAAGATAAGTCTGCAATTGCAAGATAAAACATACAACAATGATAGAAGGAAAATAACCAACAATGAAATGGATTTAATAACAACCGTCTCTAGAGTGTAGAGCTATAAAAAGGTTAGTAAGTTAACTATAGATTTCAAGCTAAATGTTATTTAAAAGGATCATAGATTTTTATAGGCTAAAACATTTATTAGGCTGTTTGGAAAATAGTTCAGGCTAATAGCATAAACAAGGGGTTGATTTAAACTAGTAGGGTCAATAATAGTTTTAAAAGCATACCACCTATCCTTTCATACACAGACTGATCAAATAATTCTACATAGCAATTACTTGCAAATTCAAAATAGCTTTAGAAAAGAGTACCCGGCTACTCATGCTTTCCTTGGTGGATTAATCTCTATTTCCTTACACTGATGATCCTTTCTTTCTTCTTTTTGTTATTGGTAGTATCCTTCTGTACCTAAATGAATGAATCCCCTCTGTCATGCAGTTCTCTTTTTTTTCCCATCTTTTCTGTCATTTCTATCACTAAAAATAATACTGGTCTTCTCCCTAACTTTTTTTAACTAATCCCTCTCTAAAAATGGCGTTTTTAATTTTAGATTTTCTTGCCTTTGAAACTTCTAGTTTCTCTTCCGTTTGCATGCCTTTTTGCCATTCAAACACCAGACTTTTTAATTTAATTTTTAAAACTCTAAATTTCTACCGCACTCCTTTTTGCATGAAAAGATTTATTATTATTATATTTGGATTTCTATTTATAATATATGTTATTAATATTATATATTTATCTTTAGTATTTCATATTTATTTTAATCTAACAAGAATATATTTATTTTTAAATAAAGAAGAAAACACTTTAATTATTTATTTAATAATCCAAAGTAAGACAATAATATAATTTTAAATTAAATAACTATATAATATATTTTTAGTTTAAACCTATCAAAGATATTATTTTCAAGCAAGAGTAAATTATATATATATAAACATTTTTAATAATTAACAAATAAATCAATTGAAGACAAATCAAATAATTTTCGTTAAATCTAAAGTCAAAAGAACATAATAAATACATGTCTAACTATGTAATTCAAATGAATGTACTATAGCAATGAAGTCACGTATTTAACTACTCATCATACATCAATCACATCTATTAACTATATAACGATGCATAAATAAAGCCACTCAAAAATGCAATATGACATGGAACTAAGTGAGTGTGTGCATGCATCAGGGTTATCCATCCCAAACAATTCTTTCCAAGTGGCTAGAACACCTCTACCTCAACCATGTTTTCATCTTCGACATTTCCCTGCACTCAGTCACACTTAGATTTTCATTAATAGGTTAGTTTCCCAAAATCATAGCCGAAGCAAAACAAAATGTACATCCGTAATCGTACCAATAATATATTATTATTAAATCAACTTTTAAAATTTATGCATTTATAACTTTCACGATAGTTACTTTCACATGTGGAATCACTCATAGTAAAATGTTCAAAGATCTAATTTATATTAAATTCCAAAAACGAGATGTGACATCCTTCCCCACTAGGAAGAGACATCGTCTTGATGTCTTATGACACACATACTAAGTAATAAAAGTATATCACTATAACAGTCATGTATCAATCAGTATCATCAAAGTATCTTTACTAATGCCCTTTACATCCTCCCATGTGGCACCATCCACAAAACTATTGGTCCTAGTCAACCTTATACAAAATAATATCTCAATTTCGCATTTAACATTGTGTCCATCAAATAAATCCAATTATATAATCAATCAATCAATTCACCGTGCACAACTATCAATTCGATGTATATAATCCAACACGTGGCACAACTACCACTCAATTACATTCATTCTAGCCTAATAATAACAATCACATCTTTAATGTACACTAATGAGGCATAAATCAATTTGTCATAGATGCATCCAAGCATGAATCAATGATCACAATGCACATGTAATCTCATGGTAACACAATATAATATCCAAAGATCAGTCCTCCAAACTAACACCGGTCGAGATCTCCAACAACAAGACAAAACTCCAAAGGTGCACCAACTAGGTCATATCCAACCATTGTACAATCAACTCTTTTGTGATTACTCTGCTCCATCCTTCAACTACTACTGCAATGAGAAGATGCTCTTAACCAAAAGGTGAAACAAACTATAAGAAAGTCAATTCTACAATGCTTAGGACTACAACCATTCTAGCATAACCTCTAAAACTATCTACAAAAGATTACTCTCTCAACATTCCTTCCTCAAGCACTAACCGCAACAAAAGAACTCTAAGTTCAAGAAAAATTAACTCAAAAAGGTTATAGGCATCACTACCGCACCTTTATCTTGATCAAAATCATGCCTCAACTCTAGACATGGTTCCCCCACATGAGGTACTTCCTCACATTTCACTCCTAAAAGAGAGGGTTTCTCTACCACTCAAAGCTCTTATACTACCAAAACTAGGATCATCAAATAGGTTCTTAGATAGAAGAATTTACCCACTTCCTTTAATAACATAAGCCTTTCCAACAAGCAAAGCTCGTCAATCTAATACTAACTAGGAGCACATCTACAACTACTACAACTTGTCAACAAGGAGCAAAACTACCCACAACACCACTTCAATTCTTAATCTGGCTAGACCAAAAAGGTCAAAAAAAGTAAGAAGACAACTATAATACAATATATATATATATATATATATATATATATATATATATATATATATATATATATATATATATATATATATATATATATATATATATAACATGCTTATGCACTAACTAAGGTTCTATCTCACCCTACCCTATGTCAAAACATAAGTGTAATTATTAAACTCTCAAACAAGGAACACACAAACACAACACTCCCCAAAGTAAGATTCAATCTAATAAGCTCTCTATATATCTTGTACACATAAACAACATTTAACTTCACACAAATTCAACTCATATTAGTGATCCATAGTGACACAAAATCCATTTAATAATTTTTTTTAATACTTCAAACAATGTTTAATGCATCTAACAACAATTAATGAATTCAATCTACCAAAGCTCTTAGTAACACACACACGCTACAAAACAATATATTCTCTGCATCCTACTCCCTTATACAATATCAACGACCCATCATGGACATGATAGAAAACATAACATGATACATGACCAATGTTTAAAAACATTAAATCTCAGCCATCAATAATAAATAAATAAATAAATTCTGAAGAAAATAAAATTTCAATTCCAACAATAAGGCATAAAATGTGCACAATTTCAACAATAAATCCAACATGACCATCAAGGTCACAAGATAAGTAAATATCAATTTTTGATGGCTATACTTCTTCATAAATAAGATCAAAATTTCAATGTTGGTCCTTACAACGTTAGAGAAATTTACCAAAGTCAAATGAAAAATTATCAAAATTCATTTAAGTTTCACATTACAAGAACTATGTGACTAATTCTAGCCACTAGAAAGGGAGTACGATGTTGCACACTATGCCTAGATCCAAAATTGAGGTAAGAGAACACACTCAATCATACAAACCAACAAGTCTTCTAAGACTCCAAAATCATCTAGATCATAAGATTATTTCTATTTAACCACACAAACACCATTCAATGATGCCAACAACAAAGATTGCATCCCATTCAAGGGAATCATAATTAGCATGCAAAGACATACAGTCATACTCTAGCAAACATTCAACAATCAAGATTAAGCTAGGACAAAATCAGGTTCACAAACTAAGATATTTCAACACATCCATCTTTCCAACAAACAGCGGTTGACACTTCTCACCAATCAAGGATTCACCAATTGTATGGATAATGCATTAATAAAACATTTTCATGAGACAACATGATGACAAGCCTTTAGGACATCAAGAAGAAAAAAAAACAGATAAGCAACTTATCAGCAATCAGCAGGGTATATCTAACCCCGTAAAAAGAAGGCACATGCTATTCACAATAGGCCAACACACAAGGACCCACACATGCTCGATTAAACCAAGCAACACACACACTGAGAGCTCCCAATGCTGGAACCGGGCTTTGATACCAAATGTAAGCTAGTCATTCCATCACAAAAGTTACATGAAGTAAATAATCCACTTAAATACAACATCTCAAGTAAAAGATAATTCTCATCAATATAAATCAATAAAAGTCATTAAATATTACAAAAATCATGTGTTTAATCCAGGTGATAGCACTATAAAATAATATGCAAAGTCCATTTGGCTTTTATGCCATAATTCATCCAATCACAAGTGACAAATAATATGTGCAACAAGTCTAATAAATCAAATAAACTCTCCAGTCGCCACAAACCCACATGGTCCTCCTGCGAGCCGAGAGATGGGAACATGGCTCATGCGCTTTCCACCCAACCATGATGTAATTACACTTCCTCGGATCCCTTCATGACATGAAGGAAACCCAACCATGCATGAAATGTCTAGCTACCTGGAAACAACTGGCAGGAGGGAACACTCGATGCAACCTGATGTCTAATGTGCAATTTTAAATAATAAAATACAGATTGTCTCATAATAGGGTGTGGTAGAGATATATATAAATAAAGTTTTTCTAGACAAATATTTATCTTTTTCAATGACTACTCACTTAGATCTAAGACTTAGAAAAATAGTTATAGGTTCAATTCTTGAAAAGAGGAAAAGTCATCTCTGGTAGTCCACATTCGACATCCTAGCCCAAAAGCCACCCCAAAACACTCATAGCTAAAAATCAACTTTCTTTCATAATAAATAAACAAACAAACAAACAAACAAACAAACAAATAAACAAACAAATAAATAAATAACCCAAAATCACCTATAACCACCTCTAATCCCTTTCCAAAGCATCAATCAAGAAAATAGACTTTTCGAACAAGCAGTAAAGAAGAACATCATAAATCATTTAAAAGCCATATAGATTTTGTAATCTGATTATATTCTAACTAATGATTTTACTTCATATCTAATAATGTTTCATAATTCAAGCAATAAAATCAATAATAATGTATGCCAACTCCACTTCAACAATATGTTTTTATGCATACCTATTTCAAATATTATTACTACCTTTCCTCAATCTTGCTATCTATTTCATAATTCATACAGCAAAAAGAAAAATTCAAAGTAATTAGAATAGATGTCAATTATATTTAAGTTGGTGTTTACATAGATAAATAATAAATATGTGGGTATGTGCAGGATCATGATGGGCCAAACTATACCTCTAAGTGGCAATGAAAATACAAAAAATCAGACTTTATCAAGTTCATGTGAAATTTTGAATGGATTATCTATACAATTTGAAAAAGATGTAAGAATGAAATTTGTAGAGAATTGAATCTAGTTTATAGGGTACTATTTTTAAAAAAAAAAAAACTAAATTTACTTAGTGAAAATTGAATATTTCAATGAACAGCTATTAAATTTTATAGAAAAAAAATAAAAAGTGGGTGTCTGTCCAGCCAACCTAACTATGAGTAAAAATATATATATATATATATATATATATTTTAAACTTTCAAAATAAGTAGAGGACTCATGTCTGGATGTGATGCATATTTATTTGAAATTTTTTTCTAATAAAATAACTAGTTATGATTTTTTTACTGTGACTTTTTTTTAAAAATAAAAAGTAATTTTCCAGCCAACCTAACTCGATAAAAAAAAATCAAAATTCAAATTTTTTTTTTTTAACCTATAGCCAGAAAAGCATAGAGTGTGACGCAGGTTTCGGATCTCAAAAAGGTGAAATGGTTTGAAAGTTATGGATGTTTTTCAATCAGTGTGTCCATCAGGATTTCAGAGACACGGTATATTGAAAATTATTAATAATTATTTAATAAAATGATAACCAAATAAATCTTATATTTTTAGAAAGCTAACAATTTTTTCTATAAACCCTTTTCGTTTTATCAATTTTGCATAAAAAAAAGTCGTCGGCACAAAGGGTGAAGTTCGAAGAAGAGACTGAAACATTAAAACATGTTAGAATCCATAAAAAGTCAACAATCAAAATGGATATCCGTCTTGCTTTGTTATCATCGTGGTTGTAAATGGTGAATGTACATGTCAAAGGATACAAAGGTTGACCAGCCATAGCAGGAAAATTGGGAAAAGATACATTAGTTGACCGGTGATAACAAGTCATGTTATGTATAGGCTAAATCGAAGACATCAGACTGACAATAGTTATCAGAGAGACAAAGTTCCATTGAGTTGACAACATTGATCTCACAGATCAAGTCATATCAGGGTGACAATCATTAAGTGTCACCGATGGGTTATTTATCGGCACATCGGAAGAACGGTTGAGAACTACACCGATGAGAGGGAGTCACACCGACATAAGGAACATCGGAAAGAGATGGACTCTCGGAGGCAAGAAGAAAAGTGTCACTGATAGAGGCGGTCTGGCTGATGGTGTAGTTCGGTGTTTATTGTTTCGGTGTGAGATACGAAATCAGAAATTGAAGAGAATGTCTGACCGATGTAGAAGTCTTACCGATGACTAATGGACAGTAAACACATCGGGGAGAGTTATAATGTCAGAATGCAAGTAAAAAGTCTCACCGAGGGTATTGGTCTTACTGATAGACAAGGGTGGTGAATCTCACGTCAGAGTAAGTGTGTATATATCCTGCAATCATCTTATTCCATGAGACCACATTTCTTTGAGGCATTTTTTCAAACAATTCATGTGTCTTGTCTATGCTTCCACACTTTCTATACATGTCTACCAGAGCATTTCCAACTAGAATATCTACAAAAATCCCAATTCCATTATGCTTTGATGAATGTCCATACCCTATTCCAAAGCTCCCATTTTGGTAGAGGTAGAGAGGATGCTGACAAAGGTTGCAGAATCTAGCTTTACACTTGCCAATTGCATTTGCTTGAAAATTTCTAAAGCCTTTTCAACAAACCTGTTTATGCATATCCTACAATAATAGTAGTCAAGGAGACCACATTTCTCCAACTAGACTTCTACCAATTCAGAAAATGTGTGCTTCTAGACCAGTGTTTGGTACAAGAAACATACCAATAGAGTGGTGGCCATAATTCTCCCTCAATTGGAATTAAAAGGTACCCTTTTTCCATCTGAAGGAGGTCTCTCCTTGTTATGCACTTTAAATCTCTCTTTTAGTTCTTTCAAGGGAAGGATTCCACCTTGGTTTGAGTAGTTGAAAGCGTTGAAGATACTTGACTTAAGAAGAAATGGACTAGAGGGTTCTATTCCCAAATCTCTTGCCAATTACTCACAACTTCACTGGAAAAGAATTTCACACAACAACTTGAAGGGGAGTATACTTGCAGAATTTGGTGGTCTGGGGAAGTTAGAACATCTTTGTTTGTCCTACAATCGCCTGAGTGGAAGCATTCCAAATTCTCTAGGAAACTGCATGTCTCTAATTGATTTGTCCCTTTACAATAACCATCTCACAAGTGCTCTATTCTCATGTCTTTACTTTGAAGGGAGCATGCTAATTACTTTGATCCGTCCTCTTATTCATATTAGAGAACAACGGAGGAGTCACACCGACAGCATAACCCTGAGTGATGGATTCTACACATCGGCGAGAGGTCCCACATCGGGCTAACAAATTTGAAGGTTACCGATAATGATAAGTCTAGCCGACAATAGAGAAAGGAAGAACATATGAAGCATAGTTCGATGAGACATTAGAAATGTCTTGCCGATAGTAAAGAAAGAGTGTATTTCGGTCTCATTTGGACCTTGGGAAGGATATTTTAAAAGCTATTTGAGCAATTGGTGGGTTAATGGGTATTTTACACCTTGTTTGTAAGCTTTTGCTGTGTTGCTCTGCATCACTTGTCTACAACATACAAAGTTTACCTTTCTCACCCATACCTTCAGTATATAAAGGACATTAATAGGGAATTTGTAATTTCCACTCAGTCAGTGCAATCTAGGAGAGGATAGATTGTCTAAAGTTGTGATCTATTTCCATTTACACTTGCCATAACTACAAATGCTTAGTGTTTATTCTCAACCCTGGTATATGAATAAAATGTGACCTATTGTTCTAATAGGCCTATAGGGACAAAGAGGTGATAAAGCCTTTAATTTTAAACATGACATGGTTTTGATAACTTCCCATATTGGTAAGGTCCTGGATGACAATCCTTTGATGCACGTAATTATAATAGGTGTTATGATAGTCCTTGGTATCTTTTCATTTCTTTCTTGAATGGCCTACAAATAAGACATAAGACATATTAGATCCTTCATAAATAAGAATTCTCATACATTACATTTAAACTTAAACTCCCTAAACATCCATCAATCCATCCATTAATATCAAAATGCCATGAATATCCTATGATCAACCATTCTAATTCCTAGGATAGTCATATATTGCAATTTTGCTTCTCTATACTAAAATAGCCCAAGGAATATCTAACCTCGAATTTGTATTTTAACAATCTAATGTCTTTACGAATAACATTGAGTCTTCTTTTGGGACAACATTTTTGCCTTTAGAAGCTCCTCATTTGATGATAGCCTAAAATCAAATAATGGCTTATATCCAGAGCTTTATTAAGTTGATACCTAGGTGGATTAGTGTGTAAACATTGAAATTAGATGGTAATTCACAAGTTTATTGAATAATACAATGAATCCCTAGTATAGAATCCAAATGTACATAATAAACCAGATATCTATTTTGTAGTAGGCATATGGATGTTGCAAGTGTCCGTTGCAAAGAATTGGGTTTTCCAAAACGGATATCCATTTTGGAAAATCAAAAAAAAGACAAAAGGAATATTTCTGTGCCCGACTTCCACAACCAGAGACCCTCTGCTGTCGAAATACTTGTGATTTCTGGCTATGACAGTGAAAGGAATATTTTTATGCAGTTTTGGAGACACAATTTTCTTGTTACAATCATAAGGGTGATATTTTTGTTCCCCTAATGGGGAGCAACAGTCATCGTAAAGCAAAAACGAGGAGGAAAGTTACATTGGAGGAAATTGGAGCAATTAGGAAAAAAGATAGGGAAAGGAAGAGGATTGGAAGGGTGGGTTTGGTGGATGCTCATCAAGGTGAATCTTCTTCTTTACCATCTAATGACATGCAAATTGAAGATGTTAATTTTGATTATAATGAAATGTTAGATAAGAATGAAATTCACCATGATATTGCAAATGAAAATATTGAAAAATGTTATGAAACACCTATTCATAATAGCAATACCATGGACAAAGAAGAAGAAGAAAAATGAAGACGTGCACTTGAAGGAACTGGATATGAACATCATGATATTGAAATTGCACTCCATAATCCATTTGTTGATAAAATTGATGAGGTTGAAAACATGGATGAAACAAGAAAAATCAATGTATCTCCAAATTTCATAAGAGAGGACATTTGTCAAGAAGAGAATAACCATGATGAAATTGGAAAACACCCAAAAACCCCAAAATGGTTACTTGAAATTGATGAGAACATAATGGAAAAACTTGAAGGCAAGAGGTCATCACGAACGGTTCGGTTGTGGGCTACAAAACTCTTCAATGAATACTTTGAGAAGAAAACAGTAACCGAACAATGCCAACTTTTTGTGCAATTATTAAAGTTGTACAAAATGAGACCTTTACTAAAGAAATTAAAGATTCGGTTAAACAAAGTGTCCGATCGAAATAAAATTATTGTAAGAAGCCTTTTCAATGCACTCAATTCTATTGGAAAGACTAGCAAGGAGAAAGATAAAAGAGCTGCCCGTAGAGTAATAACAACCTCAATAGTAAGCAAACAATTAAGAAATGCTCGATTAATGAGGCAAACTTGTGTTGACTTAAGATTGAATCGTAAAACATTGTCAAAAGCACTAGCATTAAGATCAAGGCTAGATAGTCCTGTTGCCAATGATACTTGGGCTTTCAGTGGTAGGCTTCCACGAGTTGACAAGAAGCTAATTGATAGCACAAAGGAAGAAATTGAACGATTTTGGCACACTAACTCTAGGGTATCACCGAATGCAAAAGATGTTGTAAAGTTAAGAATTGGTGATAAAGACCGCACACCACATCCTAAACATTACTTGGAATGTAGCCAAACAACATTGTACAAACAATATTGTGAAACTCACCCAGGTATGACAATCTCACAAAGAGCATTTGAATCTCTTAAGCCATTTTATTGTGTTCCTCTTAAAGTTCGTAATACATGTTGTTACAAATACCATGTAGAATTTTCAATGTACCATGAATTATTATGCAATATTCTTTCTACTTTGCACACTAACGAAATGTTACAGGAGTGTGGTGCAATTCAACTACCAAAGTCATCTAGGGACTTATTGGATTTATTTCTATGTATTAGAGATGATGGTTGCATGTTCTACAAGAATGATTGTTTAAATGAAAAGTGTTTACAATGTGGTGGGTTATCAAAGTTTGTATCATGTTTTCATGAGGGCAACAAGCATGATTTTGGAAAGAGAATGGTTGAGAAAAAGAGATATGAGATAGTGAAATACAATTTGAAAAATGGAGGTGAAGGTTCTAGATGTGAGTTGATTGTAAGAGAGGTAAGTATTGCCGATTTTATTGATGATTTTAAGAAAAAACTTTTCTACAAGTATGTCAGGCATAGCCACAGGTCTCGATGGTTAGATCAACAGTTCAGGATGTGTAAAGACTCTTTCCCAATTGGAACTATTGTCTCTGTAGTTGATTTTGCAGAAAACTATACATTGCAACCCTAAAATGAAGTTCAATCCCAGTACTACAATTCTATTCAAATTGCTATTTTTGTTCACATCACATATAGACATGCCCCCAAGAGTACAGAAGAGAACAGGAAGATTGTCAGAGAATACCATTTTTACATGAGTGATGATCGATCTCATTCAGCAGAGTTTGTGCAATATTGTTTTCAACAATTTTATGGGTTCTTGCAAGAAAAAGATATTAGAATAGATCAACATCTCATTTGGTCAGATAATTGCACTGGTCAATTCAAGAATGCTCATAATTTCTATTGGTTGAGCAAAATGCATGTAGAGAAGGGTATACCTCATATTTGGAATTTTTTTTAAGCCGGGCACGAAAAAGGTGAACATGATGGAGCAAGTGCATGCGTGAAGAGAGCTCTTTTTAAAGAACTAAAGATTAGAGGTGGTACTACATTCAGTGATGCAGATTCCATTGTTAAGTGGTGTAACTATGCATTGTCACGAGGAGTGGCTCTTGATTCTGAAGTGCGTAGGTTCTTTTGGTTGGTTGATGATGGGATAGTGATAGAGAAATTGGAATGTCAGAGAATCAGTGAATCATCAAAGATGCATTCATTTCAAAGCTCAAATGCAAGTACATGGACTATTTGGACACGAGAATTAGCTTGTTTTTGTCAGAGTTGTATTAAATGTAATTGGAACAATTGTGAGTCAAGTGAGTGGGTAGATGCATGGATTCCACAATATTTAGTCCCTTTATATGAAGGTCAATCATCTTCCGTCAATGACATGGAGAGCCCATTTGACTATGAACATCTTTCAGACCTTGTACAGCCAGGTCATGTTTATGCAGTTGTTGCACCACATGGAAATGAAGATAGGTCAGACTATTGGTTGGCACGATGTGTACAGGGAAAACAAAAGCTAACACAACCTATGACAGATGATGATGGGTTCACATATCCTACAGGATCAGTTGTTATTGCTAGGACTTGGTTATGAACATATATGGTTAAAAAGAATGGCATCCCGGCCTTTGAAGACTTTGAGAAGCATAAAACCATATTGATGTATTCTCACCTAGTTGTAGCAACAAATGTCAAGTAACTAAAGCATCGTGGAAGACCAAAATCAAAAGAACTATGGACAATTAGTAATGCTGATCATGAAGCAATATTGGATACTTTGAAGGTAAGAGATGACCCCTCAGGTACGCTTGACTAGCATTTAAACTTCCAGATGGACAGGTATGACATTTTTTTATCTTAACTTGTTCTTGTTTTTTCTATTTTTTAGAATTGTTTTATTAAAAATCTTGTTACTTTAATAACTATAATGCATGCTTTTGACTATACAGTTTAGCGAATAAAGTTATTTTAGATGGCATCGTAGATTATTTTGCATGGCATCGTAAATTATTTTGTATGGCATCGTAGGTTATTTTGACTATACTCGAGGTATGATTTTTAGTTCTCATTTGTATTTCTTAATACTGCACATTTGTACCTTTTTCTACATAAGGCATTCCATGAGGTGACATGTATTTGATGTCTTTTGCCAAATAGTTCATGTGCCTTGTCTATGCTTTCACATATTACATACATGTGTCACATGGCAATTGCAACTACAACATTTGACAAGATTCTCATTTCTTTGAGGTATTCCACCAAACAGTTCATGTGCCTTGCCTATGCTTTCTTACTTTACATTCTTATAAAAGTCCTATAACAGTCATAATTAATCTTCATACTAATCTTGATAGTAATCTTACCATCATTGTATTCCGTGAGATGACAGTCCTATAACAGTCTTATACATGTCTACTAGGATAGTTTTAACTACAACAGTCCTACAACAGTCCTAAAATAGTACTAGAACAGTCCTATAATAAGCACAACATTTAATGTACATATTTATGATATTCATGTTTACTTTTAAATCTGCGTGTTCATGCTTATCACAGGATGTCACCTCCCCTACCCATCCAGCTCTATAGAAGAAGAGAGACGACAAATGATCAAAAGGGATCACCAATTGGTGGTAAGTGATTGATTACTTATGTCATGTTATATATTTTGAATATTAAATTCTATATTAATGTGCATGTTGTTTGATTGTATTAATAGGTGGAAATTCAAAAATCTCTATCGAGGAGGTCTAGTCGATGAGCGATGGAAGATGAGTCATTGACTGGTTCACCATCTTCATGGCCTAGCAAGAGCCATAGATTATTTGATAGCAATCCATAGGAGATTTGATTTTGGGACATTTTGTTATATATGTGTATTTGGCTTTGTAAACATACTTTTGTATGTTATCGATGTATATCATTGTATATACCCATATGGTTTTATTTGTACATGCCTATATGGCTTGATATATACACTCTACATTATTTTCATGACATTATGTGCATATATGTATTTATAAGATCCTAATTTGGCACAAGTAGGGAGAATGCTTGCACAGGTTATGGAATTTGGTTTTAAACGTTCCAATTGTATTTGCTTCAAAGTTTCTAAAGCCTTTTCAAAAAATCCATTCTGTGCATATCTTGCAATCATTGCATTCCATGAGATAGCATCTCTTTGAGGTGTCATGCCAAACTATTCACATGCCTTGTCTATGCTTCCACACTTTGGATTTATACCCGCCAATTGCATTTTCTTAACATTTCCTTTCAATCCTTATCAAAAATTCCGTTTTGTGCACATATTGCAATCATTTCATTCCTTCATTTACAACACATGATTAAATAAGAAGATGCATATTTACAACACTTAAGACCTTCATGAAATGATACATTGGTTTCTTGATATTCAATCATGCATTGGAGATCTTCAAAGTGTTAAATATGTTTGAAGTGATGAAGAAACTTGTTATTTTGATGTATTTCAACTCCAAACTTCCGCCCAGAAATGAAGGCGCTAATCCTTTATCAAACTAATATAAAAGTGCGCCTTGGTACTTAGGGCACTAGATTATGATTGATCAACCTAAAATGTGCACCTAAGGCTAGATAGTGAATAGGAAGGATAAAATGCATCATCAAAGGAGTTTATATTTATTGAAGGCATCAAATGATGACTTGGGTGCACATCTACCTCTCTACACCATATGTGACTAGTGCCAATTATTGAATAAACAACCTAGAATGAGTGCCTTACTATTTGAGGTGCTAGTTCATGTTTCTAGAACACCAAAAGTGCACCTCGATGTTGAGGCGCTAGCTCTTGCTCAAGCAACCTTGAAAGTGCGCTTTCACAAGGAGGTTAAAATGTATTATCAAAGGATTAAGTTGAATCAAGGAATCATCATTAAAGACAAGTAAAACATGACTGTGAATGAGGCACACTTTTCATCATCTTAACCTCACAATTGCACCTTCCATTGGAAGATCATATTGTGCCTAAAGGAATAGTACTGAGATATCATCCATGTCAATGATTGAGAATGTGTCAACTGGAACAATATTTTTTGTTCTGCTCATCGTGGGGTCGAACAGACTGCGCCAACACGTTGGGGTGGGGGGGGGAAATGCTAGGGGAGGTCTCGTTTCATGCGCCAAGCGTCCTAGTCATTCCGAGCAAGAGGCTACCGGCAAAGTCCCTTAAGATCCCCGAGACCAAAAAACTGCCAAACTTTGACTGGGCAGTTCTCAGAATTCATGACAATTGGGAATGCTTTGTTTGGACCTACAGGTGCACGTGACATCCTTCCACAATAACCTCTCTCATTTTTGGTCAACTCCATTCCGTTTGACCGTGCCGAAATCAAATGCATTGGCGCAAAATGCTTCAATTTGATGTAGTGGAAAGGTGCTAGGTGCGACATTTTTCATTGCATAGCTTGTGCGGTTGAACGGACTGCGCTAACATGTCGGGGTGGGGGGGTAAATGCTAGGGTAGGTCTCGTTTCATGCGCCAAGCGTCCCAATCATTCTGGGCAAGAGGCTACCAGCAAAGTCCCTTAAGATCCCTAAGACCAAAAAACTGCCAAACTTGGACCAGGCAGTTCTCAAAATTCATGATAGTTGGGAATGCTCTGTTTGGACCTACAGGTGCACGTGACATCCTTTCACAATAACCTCTCTCATTTTTGGTCAACTCCATTTCGTTTGACCGTGCCGAAATCAAACGCATTGGCACAAAATTCTTCAATTTGATGTAGTGGAAAGGTGCTAGGTGCAACATTTTTCATTCCATAGCTCGTGCGGTCGAACGGACTACGCCAACGCGTCGGGGTGGGGGGGTAAATACTAGGGGAGGTCTCGTTTCATGCGCCAAGCGTCCCAGTCATTCCGGGCAAGAGGCTACCGGCAAAGTCCTTTAAGATCACTGAGACCAAAAAACTGCCAAACTTTGATCAGGCAGTTCTCAAAATTTGTGAAAGTTGGGAATGCTCTGTTTGGACCTATAGGTGCACATGGCATCCTTCCACAATAACCTCTCTCATTTTTGGTCAACTCCATTCCGTTTGACCATGTTGAAATCAAACGCATTGGCGCAAAATGCTTCAATTTGATGCAGTGGAAAGGTGCTAGGTGCGACATTTTTCATTCCATAGCTCGTGGGGTTGAACGGACTCTGCCAACGTGTTGGGGTGGGCGGGTAAATGCTAGTGGAGGTCTCGTTTCATGCGCCAAGCATTCCAGTCATTTCGGGCAAGAGGCTACCGACAAAGTCCCTTAAGATCCCTGAGACCAAAAAACTGCCAAACTTTGACCGGGCAGTTCTCAGAATTCATGACAGTTAGGAATGCTCTGTTTGGACCTATAGGTGCACGTGGCATCCTTCCACAATAACCTCTCTCATTTTTGGTCAACTCCATTCCGTTTGACCGTGTTGAAATCAAACACATTGGCACAAAATGCTTCAATTTGATGCAGTGGAAAGGTGCTAGGTGCGACATTTTTCATTCCATAGCTCGTGGGGCTGAACGGTTTGCTCCAACATGTCGGGGTGGGTGAGTAAATGCTAGGGGAGGTCTTGTTTTGTGTGCAAAGCGTCCCAGTCGTTCCGAGCTGTAAGCTACCGACAAAGTCAAAAGTTGCTAGGATTGAAATTTTGCATTCCATAGGTCCTGGGGCTGAACGGTTTGCTCCAACACGTCGGGGTGGGTGAGTAAATGCTAGGGGAGGTCTTGTTTTGTGTGCAAAGCATGCTAGTCGTTCCGAGCTGTAAGCTACCGTCAAAGTCAAAAGTTGCTAGGATTGAAATTTTGCATTCCACAGGTCCTGGGGCCAAACAGTTTGCGCCAACGCGTCAGGGTGGGCGAGTAAATGCTAGTGGAGGTCTTGTTTCATGCGCCAAGCGTCCCAGTCGTTCCGAGCTGTAAGCTACCAGCAAAGTCAAAAGTTGCTAGGATTGAAATTTTGCATTCCACAGGTCCTGGGGCCGAACGGTTTGCGCCAACACATCGGGGTGGGCGAGTAAATGCTAGGGGAGGTCTCATTTTGTGTGCAAAGCATTCCAATCGTTCTGAGCTGTAAGCTACCGGCAAAGTCAAAAGTTGCTAGGATTGAAATTTTGCATTCCATAGGTCCTGGGGCCCAACAATTTGCGCCAACGCATTGGAGTGGGCGGGTAAATGCTAGTGGAGGTCTTGTTTCATGTGCCAAGCGTCCCAATCGCTCCGAGCTGTAAGCTACCGGCAAAGTCAATAGTTGCTAGGATTGAAATTTTGCATTCCACAGGTCCTGGGGCCGAACGGTTTGTGCCAACACATCGAGGTGGGCGAGTAAATGCTAGGGGAGGTCTCATTTTGTGTGCAAAGCATCCCAGTCCTTCCGAGCTGTAAGCTACTAGCAAAGTCACAAAATGAGACCTCCCCTAGCATATACTGGTAGCTTACAGCTCGGAAGGACTGGGATGCTTTGCACACAAAATGAGACCTCCCCTAGCATTTACTCGCCCACCCCGACATGTTGGCGCAAACTGTTCGGCCCCAAGACCTGTGGAATGCAAAATTTTAATCCTAGCAACTTTTGACTTTGCCGGTAGCTTACAGCTCGGAACGACTGGGACGCTTGGCGCACGAAACAAGACCTCCACTATCATTTACCCACCCACCCCGACACGTTGGCGCAGTCCATTCGACCCCACAAGCTATGGAATGAAAAATGTCGCACCTAGCACCTTTCCACTACATCAAATTGAAGCATTTTGCGCTAATGCGTTTGATTTCAACACGGTCAAACGGAATGAAGTTGACCAAAAATGAGAGAGGTTATTGTGGAAGGATGCCACGTGCACCTGTAGGTCCAAATAGAGCATTCCCAACTGTCACGAATTCTGAGAATTGCCCAGTCAAAGTTTGGCAATTTTTTGGTCTCAGGGATCTTAAGGGACTTTGCTGGTAGCCTCTTGCTCGGAATGATTGGGATGCTTGGCACACGAAACGAGACCTCCACTAGCATTTACCTGCCCACCCTGATGCATTGGCAGAGTCCGTTCGACCCCACAAGCTATGGAATGAAAAATGTCGCACCTAGCACCTTTCGACTGCATCAAATTGAAGCATTTTGCGCCAATGCGTTTGATTTCAACACGGTCAAACGGAATGGAGTTGACCAAAAATAAGAGAGGTTATTATGGAAGGATGCCACATGCACCTGTAGGTCCAAACAGAGCATTCCCAACTTTCACAAATTTTGAGAACTGCCCGGTGAAAGTTTGGCAGTTTTTTGGTCTCAAGGATCTTAAAGGACTTTGCCAGTAGCCTCTTGCTCAGAATGACTGGGATGCTTGGTGCATGAAACAAGACCTCCCCTAGTATTTACCCCCCCACCCTGACGCGTTGGCACAGTCCGTTCGACCGCATGAGCTATGGAATGAAAAATGTCGCACCTAACACCTTTCCACTACATCAAATTGAAGCATTTTGTGCCAATGCGTTTGATTTCGGCACGGTCAAACGGAATGGAGTTGACCAAAAACAAGAGAGGTTATTGTGGAAGGATGTCACATGCACCTGTAGGTCCAAACAGAGCATTCCCAACTATCACGAATTTCAAGAACTGTCCAGTCAAAGTTTGGCAATTTTTTGGTCTCAGGGATCTTAAGGGACTTTGCCGGTAGCCTCTTGCTTGGAATGACTGGGATGCTTGGCGCACGAAACAAGACCTCCACTAGCATTTACCCGCCCACCCCGATGCGTTGGCAGAGTCCGTTTGACCCCACTAGCTATGGAATGAAAAATGTCGCACCTAGCACCTTTCCACTGCATCAAATTGAAGCATTTTGTGCCAATGCGTTTGATTTCAACACGGTCAAACGGAATCGAGTTGTCCAAAAATGAGAGAGGTTATTGTGGAAGGATGTCATGTGCACCTATAGGTCCAAACAGAGCATTCCCAACTGTCACAAATTCTGAGAACTACCTGGTCAAAGTTTGGCAGTTTTTTGGTCTTAGGGATCTTAAGGGACTTTGCTGGTAGCCTCTTGCCCAGAATGACTGGGACATTTGGCGCATGAAATGAGACCTCCCCTAGTATTTACCCCCCCCACCCCGACGCGTTGGCGTAGTCCGTTTGACCCCACGGTGAGCAGAACAAAAAATATGGCACTGGCAAGGTTCTTGCTCTTAGGATCTTAAGTGACTTTGCTCGTACAGAACAATGTATCGGCAAAGACCCTAGTTTTCATAAGAGGAGACACGTGATTTTAAGAGGTTTTTGGGAATGTGACTTTAGCCTTCCACTCCTTATCTAATGACGAGTTTATTCTTAGAGTTTGATGGCTTTTATGGGCATATACACGATGTTGTTTTAGGATAGTCATACTCTAATGTGTAAATAATAGTAAATAGAGAGCTTCTCGGCCATAAATGGGATTTGCATACACACACACACCCAATTGAAATAGTATCCTTATTAGCCTTATTGGCACCTCCCCCAAAGATGTAAGTTTTTTATGTTTGTAATGTGCCCCCAGTGTCCTTGACATAGAGTTTCTTGACATTAATTTCATTCAAACATGTCTTCAATTCATCTTCAAAATGTTTTCAATACATCTCCAATGCCTTTTCCATGAAGGTTTATGCATATTTATACATGATTTGAGGGAAACCAATAGTCTCCAACTGACTCTTGAGTACTTGACTATTCATCTTCCATACTTTTGCATTTTTTTTACATTTTTCATATGACAACTTTGACATATTTACAAAATTTGACAAGATGAAGACTAAATACATGATGAAATGGTTTATCATGACCTTATTTGATTAGGGCATATATAAGGAATTTTTTTCATATTGATTCTATTGATCTAAAACCATTCTCAATGCTAAACATATCATCAATGGACTAAAGAACTATCATCATAATGTATGGCATCATGGGAAGTATCATGACTTGCACATAAGGAATTTAAACTATATTATATATCAAGGTGTATATACATTAAAATCTAGTCCATAATGGTAGACATATACAAAAATTTGGCAAATATGCCAACTCAAAATATTTTTTACAAAATGTGGCATATGCCATGTCTCAAAATCTATATACAATCTACATGCCAAATAGCTACATCAAATACTACAAGTCCACTTGACCCTTAATCTGTGATGGATCCACAATCTGTGATGGATCCTAAAAAAGTGTCCTCTTTGTACCAAAATGTCTAGTAATTGATGGAGGTGAAGTTTCCTACATTAACAAGTCAAAACACAAGTTAAAGTTAGTAAATAGATTCTTATCTACTACAATTAAGAACTTTCATTTATTAACATACATCTAAATCACTACAATCAACTATAAGACCACTAGATAAACTATCAATTATTTAGAAAAATTCAATTCAATTACCTCGACTCTATGTTGTTGTTCAGACAATCATTCTGCAAATGATTTTCTCTTAAGATGATCAGGTGTCCTAGTGAAGCATGATGGCAAAGGTGGCACATCACTCACATTCTCAATAGACTACATAAAAGCAAAGTAACATTGAAATAAATTAATATATAATTATTAAACAAAATAGGAAATGCATACATTTAAAATAGGAAATGCACTACACAAAAACTTATCTACTAGAAAACAAGCACATACCACCATCGAGGCCTCCTGCATCAATTAAAAAGGACAAGAATGTAAGACTCTAAATGACTATAATCAAATATTTAAGTTTTCTAAATTATCAATTAAAGTACAATTCAATCAAATTACCTCCACCCTTTGTTGGCATTGAGAAAGCCATTCTGCAAATGATAGTCCCTTGGGTCGATCAGGAGTTCGAGAAAAGAGCATTGGCAAAGATGCCACATCATTCACATTTTCAATTGGCTATAAAATAAAATTAACATCAAGATATAAATTAATATATAATTACTCACAAAGAAATAAATGCATAAAAAAAAGGTTAATGTGTACAACAAATTATACCGGCAAGTCCAAGCCAAATTGGATGGCAGACAAAGTTGCATGATGAACTTCTGTCAACTCCTCCTCTGTCATCAACTGTTATCCCACTTAGATACATTAGTACTAATAAAGTTGTTTATATATTCAAATGGAATAGACCATAAAATTTAACTTTAAATTTTACCTGCACAAAAGATTGCTCATGCATTTCTCCTTCTCTAATGTTTACTGATCCGGTAGCTTCTACTCTTGTCCCTAACCCCTCAGCTTGAGTTTTGGACCCCATTGCCTCATCTCGTGAATGGAGATCATACTCTGATGTGTTCAATGGTGGCTCACTACTCTCCATAATAGGACCCAAGCATAAATGATTGCAAGAAATGCAATGATGGGGCACACATATATGTCTGGACGATGACGGTCTAGTGGTACCAGGTGATCCAATATCATCACCTTCATCATGTGCTTGTGCAAATTAAGATGTCTGTATAATCAAATGCTCAGTCAAAGAGTGTATGGCACTAAGGCCCTGTTGTGTTGCACTTGCAACAACATCTGGGTGCTGCATTGGGGGTGGAGAAGGGATAGCAGGAGGGGGAATATAGGGACCTTGTACTTGTCTAATTGCCCCAGGTCTATCTTGAGGCATTCCTTTGCCCACTCCTTGAAACTCTCTAAAATCAAAATAATTAACATGTTGACCCATGACGAACTCTGCATAGAGTTTACGGAGGAAATACAAAGGCACATCTAAATTGTTGTTGGGTGGTTTATCAAAAACCATCCACCAACGATCCCAAAAGTTTTGACTAATGCCCTCATGAATACACCATTTGATTGAAAATTTGGGCTTACGGACATCAACATGCAATCCGGTTTTAGGATTGACAAAGTGTTGGGCCAACATAGTTTTTGTAATCTCTAAATCTTTGACTTCCTCATATGACAAACCGTCAGCATATTCGACCTTCTTGGCTTCTCGCCATTGCCGAAATGATTCGTGTTGGGTGGACAAGGTTTGAATATGATTAATGATTCCCTCTAAATTCGATGTCATTATAGACAATCGAGGGTGGCGGCGATACATTTCTATGATCCTGATTATATGATCAATATTTCTTTGAATATTCTCTTCTACTGTGGGAGGGGGAGGGTTTAGTGGTGGAGGGTTTGGGTTTTCATTTTGTGCATCCATTTTACCTAATTAAATTATAAAACATACCCACTTACCATAAAAACCAAAAAAATTGCTTGAAAATACAAAACAAACAAAAAAAATGCATGAAATCTTACCTCTTTGGATCGGATATCCGTTCCTCAGCTCTAATATCCATTTTTTTGAAGATGAGACTGCATTTTTGCAAGCCGCGGGTTTGCAAAAATGCAGTCTTTTTTGCTTTTTATGATCTCCAAAACAGATAATCGTTGTCCTCTTCCTTATTGTATTCATTTTTTTTATTTTATTATTTTAGCATTGCATACATTTTAAGTATTTAGGCATTTTAGCTATAAAATACAAGCAAATTTATAAAGGATTATGATGATATTTAGGCATTTTAGTTATAAAATACTATCAAAATTTATATAGGATTATGATATATATATATATATATATTTGATTTTTATATGATTTACTTATACTAAGGTATCTCATAATATTTTAAAGGCACTTTTGAATAGATACAGGAGAGAGGTAGATACAGGAGAGAGGTAGATGCGGGTTAGGGGTTAGGGATTAGGGCCATTATTTAGGGTTTACAGATTTAAAAAGAGAGAGAGAGAGACTACTTTTGACATGCAACCGTAAACCCTAAATAATGCCCCTAAACCCTAAACCCAAGTAACCCTAAATAATTCTTCCAAATACTAAACCCCAACCCCTAAACCATAAACCCTAAATAATTCCCCTAAGCCCTAAACCCTAAACCTGAGAAAGGGAGTCCTAGTTTTCTTATTTCTATTTACTTCGTCGATAAGGGAGAGGGAAAGATAGAGGGGAGAGATAGGATATATAGGAATGATAGGGGAATGACTGGGATGCATGATTAAACCTAACCCCTAACCCTTATTTCCTAACTCCTAAACCCTAAACTTGAGAAACCATAAACCCCTAAACACTAAACACTAAACCCAAGAAACCCTAAACCTCTATCGAGCTCTATCTCCCTATCTCACTATCTCCCCATCACTATCATTCCTCTACCTCTCAATCTCTCTCCCTATGCTTTAGCCATGTCCCTCACTCTATATCCCCTTATTGGTCCTCTCTCTCTAAACACTAAACCCTAAACCTCTAAACCTTAACCCCTAAACCCTAAACATGAGAAACCCTAAACTCTATCTCCTATCTCTCCCTTATCTCCCTATCTCTATCATCCTTCTACATCTCAATCCTTCTCCCTATTTCTCTAGACATATCACTCACTCTCTATCTCCCTATCTCTCCCCTTTGTCACCTCTATCTCTCCCTATCTGTCTCCTCTCTCTTTCTATCTAGCTATCTCCAAAACTGAGAAACCCTAAACCCAGGTACACCCTAAATCCAATCAACTCTAAACCTATATCTCCCTATCTCTCCCCTATCTCCCTATCTCTATCATCCCTCTACCTCTCTTGATCTCTCTCCCTGTGTCCCTGGCCATGTGCCTCACTCTCTATCTCCTTATCTCTCTCCTCCATCTCCTCTCTCTATCTCCCTATAATTCCTCTCTCTATAAACCCTAAATCCAAAACCCTAAACCTCTAAACCTAACCCCTAACCCCTAAACAATTTAAATCCTAAACCCTAAATAATGCCCCTAAACCCTAACCCCTGACCCCTAAACCTGAGAAACCCTAAACCCCTAAACATTAAACCCCAAACCCCTAAACCCTAAGCCCAAGTAACCCTAAACCACTATCTGCCTATCTCTCCCCTATCTCCCTACCACCTGTGTCCCTCTACCTCTCAATCTCTCTCCCTATGTCTCTAGCCATGTCCCTCACTCTCTATCTCCCTATCCCTCCCCTCAGACTCCTCTATATCTCCCTATCATTCCTCTCTCTCTATAAACCCTAAATCCAAAACCCTAAACCCCTAAACCTAACCCCTAACCCCTAAACAATAAATCCTAAACCCTAAATTATAATGCCCCTAAACCCTAACCCCTAAACCTGAGAAACCCTAAACCCCAAACCCCTAAACCCTAAACCCAAGTAACCATAAACCACTATCTCCCTATCTCTCCCCTATCTCCCTATCACCTTTGTCCCTCTACCTCTCAATCTCTCTCGCTATGTCTCTTGCCATGTCCTCACTCTTTATCTCCCTATCTCTCCCCTCGGACTCCTCTATATCTCCCTATTGGTCCTTTATCTCTCTCTAAACCCTAAACCCTAGACCTCTAAACCTTAACCCCTAACCCCAAGACCCTAAACCCTAAACCCTAAATAATGCCCCTAAACCCAAGCAACCCTAAACCTCTATCTCCCTATCTCTAACATCCCTCTACCTCTCAATCTCTCTCTCTCTATGTCTTTGGACATGCCTCTCACTCTCTATCTCCCTATCTCTCCCCTCTGTCTCCTCTATCTCTCCCAAACTCTTTTAGTCCCCTCTCTCTATCTCTCTTTAAACTGTAAACCCTAAACCCCTAAACCCGAGCAACCCTAAACCTCTAAACCCTAAATAATTCCCCTAACCAACCTCTAAACCACTTCTCTATATAGGTGCAACTAATACCAACTTTTCATTGTTCAACTTGATGTTCATCTTGTTGGTTCTATGTCATATAATGTTCCACATCAAGCTCTTTATCTCAGTCATCTGATTGTTCTTTATCTTGCTCTTTATTCTCATCAACTGGATGTTCCTCTGTTTCCTGATCTTTTCCAAGATCCAAATACACTTCTTGTTGTTCTTCTTGATGCTGGTCATAAGGATGTGTCACTTCACCTTGTTGCTTTTTAAAATAACCAAGAAGAGGCAACAAGAGGCAACAAATTGTTACTTTTCTTAGGCAAATTTAAGTTTTCTAATTACTACTAAAATCTTTTTAAAATAATGTAAAGAACATGCGAAGCTTCAAGGAATCTTTTTATGGCACTTGTGCTAGCTTTTGTCCTCAAGGATCCAACATTTTGGTATCCTCCTTTGTAGAAATTAGAACATCCTCTTGATGACAATGGGAAGAATAAGGATGCCTTGAGAACTTGGAGATTTTATGGAGAGTGTAAGAACCTTCAAATCCTTAAAATTGAAATGGAAAAGGCTCACAAAGTTAGGACTATAAAAGTATAATAATTATTGTGGGGGTTGTAATGAAAATATGGCTTAACTCTTTTGAGGTGACTCACTATCCATGATGTGTTGGGATCAATGGAAAATGGAATAAGAGATATTAACAAGAATTTGACATAAATGGAAGAAATGGATAGTCTCCCCTAAAAATGATGGCGAGAGATGTATTAATAGTAGAAGAAGCAACATGAATGGTGGGGTTGGTTGGTAGTGGACTAAAGAATTGATTGAGAGATTATAGAAGACTAATTGGGAGTGGACTAGATAATTGATTGAGAGATTATAGAAGACTTATTGGGAGTGGACTAAAGAATTGATTGAGAGTCAAGAGGATAGGAGAATTAGTTAGGGGAAGTAATGGTTCAATCAGGGGTGGAGAGAACTCTCAATCACAAGAATAAATGATGCCAAAATGGTTGGAACTAAAAGAAATCATGCATTCCAAAAGATGACAAGGTTGCCCCTTTCATATGATACAGTCTTTCTAAAATTTAGATTGTATTTTATAGCTAAAAATGCCTAAATAGTAAAATGCTAAAAATGCTAAAATAATAAAATAAAAAAAATGAAAACAATAGAGAAAAAGAAAATGGATATCCATCTTGGTTTGGTATCCAAACCAAAACAGATATCCGTTTCAAAGTCAAACTTTGCCAAGTCGTGAATTTGGCTAAGTAAAAACGTGATTTTTTTCCTATTGCCACTGTTTGGCCCACGAGGATCCTACACATACCCATGCACATGATTTCAAAGGTTTGATCTATGATTTCATATCCAAGTGAATAACACATACTTTTGCCTAAATGCAGTTTATTAATTCTTTACTTTACTCAACCAACGAGAGTGACCTTTCAAGCAATAATTCAATAAAGAGATTCAATTATTCATATAGGTACACATAAAAACACTGTAAAACTGGTTATATCTTTTGTCCCATATTTCATTCATAATTTCTTAATATAATCTAGATCTAACACTTATGGCCACAAGCATGTTTATAATTCCTACCCTTTGTACTTGTGAAAGAGATTTAAAAAGTTAAATAAATATCATTTGACATCTTTTATAAAAGCCATTAACATCATTTGAATCCATGAGCAAGGAGGTAAGTTTATATATTCCTAAGTTACTATAGTAACTTTGTTGTCTACTACAGGAATAGCAGAACAAGCTACAGGAACAGCAGAACAGGCTACAGGAACAATAGAACAACTACAGGAACCACAAAGCAAGCTATAAGAACAACAGAACAACTACAGGAACCACAGAACAAGCTATAAGAATAGCAAAACAACTACAAGAACCATAGAACAAGCTATAAGAATAGTAGAACTAGCTATAGGAACAACTGTGATAGCAAAATAATAGCGACAGGAACAGCTGTGACAACAAAATAATAACGTCAGGAATAGCTGTGACAACAAGGTAACATCGACAGGAAAAATTGTGACAACAAAGTAACAACGACAAGAATACAGTTAGATGTTTAGGTTTAACATCAGGTAGGTAGGTAAAGGTGCAGACTGTTCTCAAAGTTGGCCACAAGGATCACATATAGGCCACTATATTAAACAAGCTAGTATCCAAACAACCCATTTGGATAGAACTTTACCAAGAGGTCGTTGAAAGAAAGAAACATGCGGTTACGAGATTAAATTTAGGCCGACACAAATTAGTTAGAAAGGCTAATAATCAACAAGAAACATGCCAAAAGAAGTGCTTAAATGCAACCATAGAAAACGATCTATAAATACAGGCTGATCTAAAATAATAATATTTGTTAAAAAAAAGATCTTTAGGCTTATTTAAAAGAAATACAGAGGCAATTAGATTGATATACACGTTGAATCAAAAAATAATAGGCGACAAGAAGTCTTTCGACAGTTTAAAGGTAAAATAATAGGCAGGATAAAAGGTTTAATTTGCTAAAGAAGCTATTTAGTAGGCTGCATGAACAACGATTAATTCGCTACAGGGATGAAGATAAGTCTACAACTGTAGGATAAAACATACAACAACGATAGAAGGAAAATAATCAACAACGAAATGGATTTAATAACAACCATCTCTAGAGTGTAGAGTTGTAAAAAGGTCAGTAAGTTGACTATAGATTTCAGGCTGAATATTATTTAAAAGGACCACAAATTTTTAGAGGCTAAAACATTTATCAAGCTGTTTGGAAAATAGTTCAGGATGATAGCATAAAGAAGGGGTTGATTTAAACCAATAGGGCCAATAAAAGTTTTACAAGCATACCATCTATCCTTTCATACACAAACTGATCAAATAATTCTACACAGCAATTACTTGCAAATTCAAAATAGCTTTAGAAAAGAGTTCCTGGCTGCTCACGCTTTCCTTGGTGGATTAATCTCTATTTCCTTATGCTGATGATCCTTCCTTTCTCCTTTCTATTGTTGGTAGTATCCTTCTGTACCTGAATGAATGAATCCCCTTTGCCATGCAGTTCTTTTCTTTTTTTTTCTTTTTTTCCCCATCTTTTCTATCATTTTTATCGCTGAAAATAATACCAGTCTTCTTCCTAGCTTTTTTTTAATAATCCCTCTCTAAAAATGGCATTTTTAATTTTACATTTCCTTGCCTTTGAAACTTCCAGTTTCTCTTTCGTTTGCATGCCTTTTTGACATTCAAACACCGAACTTTTTAATTTAATTTTTAAAACTCCAAATTTCTGCTGCACTCCATTTTGCATGAAAAGATTTATTATTATTATATTTGGATTTCTATTTATAATATATGTTATTAATATTATATATTTATCTTTAGTATTTCATATTTATTTTAATCTGACAAGAATATATTTATTTTTAAATAAAGAAGAAAACAGTTTAATTATTTATTTAATAATCCAAAATAAGACAATAATATAATTTTAAATTAAATAACTATATTTTTTTTATACGTAAGAGATGAGTTATAATATGATGTGGGAAATTACCCTGGCCTGCACCAGGTGAGACCACAAAGAGGGGTCTCATCCTCAAGGATAAAAGATTACAACTGACTTATACAACCCTAATCTAAATGGACCATTTCAAACATTGCTAACTTGTTCCTATGCCATACTCAGAAACAAAGAACTTAAAAACAAAAATTAAACTAAAAACTAGATCCATGTGACTTAACGGCTACTGGCATCTATTTTAGCTCCAGATTTGACATTAGGCTGTAATCTATTTTTTATTTCCACTAGTTTGAGGATGACATTTTATTTTCTCTGCTCTAAAATCTTTTGTTTCTCAGCACCCATTTTAGAGTAATCCTGAAGAAGCTTACTTTCATAAACCTCCAAGCTTTGACTAGTGTTCTTTTTCTTTTTAATTATTGTTTGCCAATTGCTGCCCCCCGCCATGATCGTAGACCCAGTGCTTTGACTGTCTCGTGAAGCTGAAGTGACCTTGGGAGCGGGACAATGAGAGGTATCACCACAATCAACAATACCATCAACTCTGCAAGATTCTGCTGAAGAGGGTAAATTTTGATCACGCTTTATTTCTGAAAGGGGCTCATCAATCTTCTCCACCACCTTGTTTCCAGCTAAATTCTTCCCCAAAGACTTGTTGTAGAGATTCTTCTTTCGAGAACCACAACTCTTGGGAGATATCAAGATAGAGTAATGCTTGGGGGAGGCATCTTTCCACTAGGAAGCCTCCAATTTTGATTGAGATTTCACTTTTGGGCATTCTATCGCAATGTGGCCAATTTTGTAACACCTTCTGCACCTGAATAATAACCCTTCATACTCTAGAGGTTGCGACCATCTATTACCATTTGCATTCAAAATGATTTCTGCCGGGAGGGCTTTGGGGGAGTCCACCTCAACCAAAATCCTCACAAAAGTTGTATGAATGAAATCTTTTGAGTTGGCATCTATGCATATGAAATTACCAAGAGTGTTGCCGATAGCTGCAAAACAAGACTCAAACTAGTAGTGAAGGGGGGGATTTGGAAGGTGAACCTAGTTTGGCATAACTGAAAATGATTCAATGGCTAGATCAAAATTTGGATGCCACAACTTTAGAAGTAGCAAACTCTCTCCCCACAACCATGTATGATTGAGAATGCCATTCTTGTCTTTCTTATTGTCAAAAACCACTGTAAACAAACCTTTTGCACTTGGATAAATTTCTAGATTTTTCTCCATTAAAGGGCCCCGAGATTTTGTAATCCAATCATGCAGTACAGGAAGATTGGGCCAACATTAGCTAAACCTACCTATTAACCTATTTTTAGCAAAAAAATCTTCATTTTCACGGAGTTCTTTCAATAAATTGTTATCAAAATTCAATTCTAGAGGTTTGTCCATACTTTGAATCGACCTCCTATTGATTATACTTGGGGTTCTTGATTTTGATGAGGCCCCAGGTGAAAAAAAACTAGATCTAGGGTTTTCTGAAGGGGCACCAGGTTGAGAGGCATTCACAGAACTCGCACCACTCCCCTGCCCACAATTCACTGCATCCACAAATGAATTTGAACCAGATCATGAAGGCACATATCACTCATCCTTTCCATGCTCGTAGGTAGCCCGCTCACTAATGTTTGGCCTGATCAGCTTGGAAGAAGCAAAAGCCTAATAAGCTGTAGCATACACACAACTGACCCCAAATCTGCCATCATTCAGTGAGTCTGCAGTAGGAAAATTACCTTCACCCAGAAAACTAGCATTAGAAAATGAAGCCCTAACCTGGCCATGTGCAAAAGCCTTCGGCGGTGATGCCATGTTTACTTTATAACTATATAATATATTTTTAGTTTAAACCTATCAAAGATATTATTTTCAAGAAAGAGTAAATTATAATTATATATATAAATAAACATTTTTAATAATTAACAAATAAATCAATTGAAGACAAATCAAATAATTTTCGTTAAATCTAAAGTTGAAAGAATGTAATAAATACATGTCTAACTATGTAATTCAAATGAATGTACTATAGCAATGAAGTCACATATTTAACTACTCATCATACATCAATCACATCTATTAACCATATAACAATGCATAAATAAAGCCACTAAAAAATGCAATATGACATGAAACTAAGTGAGTGTGTGCATGCATCACGGTTATCCATCCCAAACAGTTCTTTCCAAGTGGCTAGAACACCTCTACCTCAACTATGTTCTCGTCTTCGACATTTCCCTGCACTTAGTCGCACTCATATTTTCATTAATAGGTTAGTTCCCCAAAATCATAGCCGAAGCAAAATAAAATGTACATCTGTAATCATACCAATAATATATTATTACCTAATCAACTTTTTAAATTTTATGCATTTATAACTTTCATGATAGTTACTTTCACACGTGCAATCACTCATAGTAAATTAGTCATAGTAAAATGTTCAAAGATCTAATTTATAATAAAGTCCAAAAAAGAGATGTGACAAATCTAGTCGCAGGGACAACCCTATGGTCATGGACTTGAAAAGAAGCAATGTTGTAGAAACACTTCCTACACTAACCTTTAAGGGGAGCTATGTGCAAAAATAACAGATCTTATAGTTACATAAAATAATACACAAATAAAATTATACCATGACAAGATGATTTACATGGGAATAACCCTTTTGAGAGAAAAACCTCACACTCCAAACCAAAACCAATTGTATTAGTCAACAATTAAAAGGATCTTATAATACAAATCTCAGGCTATGCCTTTATAGGAGTATCACCAACATTCAAATTCTAGAGTAATTCCAATAGCATAACATTACCTACAAGTTAATAATACAACCCATACAATACTCCATCCTCAAGCACCAATAAATAAGAAAAATTAAAACCACAAACCACATGTGGTTTTCTAAAACCACGAGTCAAAACAATGATCCAAAAATGGTACCACAATTGGCCTGAATTCCAATTCCTAAGTTGGTCATGGTCTCCTCTACTAACAATAGAAGATGCTCTGATAGATGTCATAATTTGTCATAATGTTTGTCATAGTTGACTACTCAATTTGGGCACTCCACTTTGGCATATTCAAACCCATTCAAAGATGCCTTATGACTTGTCATAATGCTAGTCAGGATTCCAATGTAACTCCCCTGCAATCACGCTCTTATGCATCATAAGAATTTGTCATAAGTAACTCCCATCTTACAATGCCATAATGACATTAGATGCTCTTACAACCTCTTACACACCTCCCAAAGTATCTAACACATGGAAAATAGTGCCAACACAAAGTGAGATGCCTCATTTCCCAATATGAGGTCCAAATAATCAATAGAAATAATTAATAAATCGAAACATCAGGGTACAAGGTTTAGACACCTTTCCTAATAGGACTCGTGCCCTTCCTTTTTAAAATTCAAATTGGTCCCATTCACCTTCCCACCTTGAATTGATTAAATACACATTTGACATAATTTGATGCTATGTGCTAGTATTTAAAGACGTTTATTGCATTCATTCTAAACATCCACACATCATTCAAAATCCTCTCATCTTAGAGCATTGGAAGCAATTAGTAACAACACATTTTAATTTGGTGCACTAAAAAGGGGTGACAAATCTACAAACTAGGGCACTTGTCCACTATTTTCGATCCTTGTTCACTTTTCGTTGGTTGATCTGAGCTTGTCTCCTTGTGATGAATTGACAACCTTTAAGATATTTCTAAATACTACCAAGTCCCCAGATCTTGAGAAAAAGCAAAGCAAACACTTATTCATTAGGCAAGCAATGAAGCAAAATATCATTGTGGGCAAAGACGAGTTTGAACTCACATTATAGATTTGTAGCCACAACTTCGTCCCAGATCTACGAACTTATCCTCTAATAGAGCACAAATCCAATGTAGACACTAAGACATTTCACTAACAAAAAGGCATTGTTTCCATATTAGACATCAAACAAAATCCTAAATTTTCTTGATTTCTTCAGTCATAAAACTAAGTACCTTATCCATCACATTTACATTTTCTAA
Organism: Cunninghamia lanceolata; assembly: GCA_027924645.1. Lineage (NCBI taxonomy): Eukaryota > Viridiplantae > Streptophyta > Pinopsida > Cupressales > Cupressaceae > Cunninghamia > Cunninghamia lanceolata. The sequence continues at coordinate 2,483,877 of BSBN01000752.1, read as the reverse complement.
AATAACTTATGCATTTATCAATTTACCATTTCCCTAGTCTATATAATTTATCTAAATCAGTCATGCTTATTTAGTTGCATTTATTTAATTAACCTAAATTAATCAGCCTTAAGTTAACCCTACGGAAACCTTCTTATCCATTACACATATAAACTGTCATTAGTGTTAAGACATTTTTGAATAGTGGAGATGAGCTATCGGCTACCTAGGCTGACTATGTTGGATTTTTTTGCAGAGCATGTGTTTCACGAGACCCCCTTTTCTATGCAATTTTGTTACTTTCAAAGATCGATTTAGGTACGTTGAATAATATTTTTTAATTACTTTTTAACATTGAATATAATCATATTTTTAGCTGGACATATTACATTCACTTGAATAATCATATCATCTAGACGATGATACACGTTTTTGATCTTCCCTATGTTTTATTATTATTATTGTTTAGTAGGTATATATGGTTTTGTTGATTATTGTGGATTCTTTATCATTATTATTATTAAATAGTGGTCCACAAGTCACGCCATTCCATGTGTTAGTGAATGTACAAGTAGCTATCCATCAAGGCATTGATTGACTTGTTATTCGTTGGCATTAACCAACATAAATATCATGTGCATTGAACGGAAATGTATTTACTCTATTCATTGTTGTGCATTCACACTTTAAAATTCATAATGATAGATCATAAGTACCTACATTTGGGGGATCTTTCTAACTTCACATGGAAAATGTGACAGTAGTTAAAACATCAATTCCATCTTAGTTATTGGGCCAAACACCGATGATGGACATTCAATAGTTGGTTCTTCTTTTCCTTACCATCTTGTTTTATGTGGATGGTCTAATGAGAACACTATCATATCATATTCTTTCCCCTTAAAGCCACTTATAGACTTCTCCTTCCATCTATTTCCCTTGCCCACCATCTCAACACTAAATGAATGTGCAAGTTCCCTAGGTCCATTTGGAGTAAGTTAATCCAAAAGTGATGTGTAATCACAACTCACATTTTGGAAACTACTTCATGTTAAATTGTAAATTGACTCTTGTCTAAAATTCATCTATCCATTGCTAACTTGCTCGTTTTGCAATTCCCCGAATCTATTAAGCATGCCTTTTGGGTCTCCCACATGCTCACAAGTTTTGGCATTGTCTCATGTCTTCACTACCCACCCTTTTCCCTCATAAGTGGTATTGGAAATCTGCTTTAGGCTTGTCAGCATCCCACTATGTTATCTCTGATACTTACTACGAGGTTGTTGTCAAATTCATTTAGAAATTCCATTGTAACACCACTCTATCTTAATCTAAATTCCTTTTAGAGATTGACATTCAAATGATTAGTGCTAATTTGTTGTTCCTAGTGACTAACTTGTTTACAATTCTTAAGGAACAACTAAAAGGTGAACAAAGCAATGGGGAATCAAATACACCACCTTCAAAACTAGCTTCAAACCTTGGAAAGCTAGCATGAAGACTTCAATTCAAAAATCTCTCAACATGGATTGCCAATTGTTGATGACTTGTTAGAAAGAAAAGTTACTCAAAAGAAGATAGAAAACGTGAAGAACAAATATAATAGTCACTCACATCTCCATTCATTTAACATTTCTTGTTCATTCCAATTACAAAAAATCATATAGTCTCCACTTTAACCACATGAAATGCTTTGTTTCTAACAACTTAGTCTTCACAATTAGGGATTACATGTTATTTTCAACATGCTTTCATCTCTTGATCTTTACTTTCCCTAAAATAAACTTGCCACCACTTAGAGAGGGTCTGATCTCTCAACACTAGACCTTTGTTATTTTATGATTAGAAGTAAAATAATTATTAACAACCATGTGCAGTAGTAGCAAAGCAATGACACCTTAATCAATTTTAACATTAGGGATTGGTGGTACTATAAAATAGATAGGGATTTGAACCCATAAAATTAGGAGTTCATTCCTCTTCCACCATACCCACATATATACACTCTCATATTAGTCTATCCACTTCATCCATCCTCTTTGCTTCCTAAAAGTGTCCATACCCATTTCTTATAGTATACACTTTCCACCACATTTGCAAATGAATTATATTCTATCAATAACTCCACCTTCTTTGCCTTTGAGGGTTGCCCCATTCCTATTCATATATTGAATATTGACTTTCCTAGTTAAAGCATAATTGGTCCAACTTCCTTTAATCTATTGAATGCTGATTTCAACTAAGATCTAGGATTTTTGTGAAACATGATTTAATTTATGACACCACCATTTCGAGGCCATTAATTGAAGTTTGTGGTAAAACATTAGATGGCATGGAAATGTGTTGCCATAAATTAGATCATGATTCATAATGTCAAATCAATTTTTTGCCACAAAAGTAATTTAAAACATAGGGGAGATATTGAGGGATTTTATGTTTTCTTCTTTTAGGGGAATCAATTTCATCAAGTTAATTTAGGGTGAATATGCTTCTAACTGAAACAATGATTGTCACATAGGTGGCAACCATTTTGAGTGAAACTAATTTTCTTGAACTTCTTTATAGGTGAAACCATTTTGGTTGAAATAGTTCAATTGGCCTAAAAGGTGACACAACTCTAAACTTTCACCCATTTCTTGGTGATAGGTGAAAACACATGTTTAACAAGTTTAACATTAGGCACTTGTTTCCTTACCCATTCTTGTTGCTTAAGTTGTGGTTATGGTGGAATGATAGGCATTTGATGCACCACAACTTCTTGCTTTGGCTTCCATTTTGGTCTTTGTGCATGAAATTTAGGTTCTTTTATTATTTTTGCAACTTTTACATCTTTCTTTTGTTATTTCTTTGTTCTTTTCCTTAGACATGAGTATTTTTTTGCTCATGTGGATCATTGGAGTGATGGATATATCATGACCTTTGTGAACATTAACCTTTGGATATGCAACTTGAGGCTCTTTTAGTTTTGTATAATCTTTATAAAACCTGTTTTGAATCCTTTCCAACTCTTTAAGAATTTTTTTTAATTAAGTCATGTATATTTGCATCTCTCTCATAAGTTACATCTTGTGGTGTTTTAAAAAATCTATCCAATATAAAATGACTAGCATCATTTATTGGCTTTGTGATTTGGGAGCATCTAGAGTGTAAGATAAATCTTGCATCAACCAAAAATATTTTCTTTTAATGTTTGTTCATTTTATAGGTATTTTCCACCATTATTAGATGTTTACAGTAATGTGTTAAGATTGTGACACCACAACTTAGTGCACTTATGATTATTCATACAAAGCTTCATGTCTGTAATAACATGCATAGTCAACTAACAATGAGCTTATGAAATAACTAATTTAGAAGATCTTTGATTGCAATTTGGAACATAAGATTTATCAAGTGTCCAAAATGTTCCATCCAATTTTTATGACATTGTAACCATGGCATTTATGTTTTCCGTCTTAAGGAGATTAACTAGACCAATACCAAGTTGATCATTTGGTTTGAAAGAAGGAAAAGAAGTAGTGGCAACTTGATTCACATTTTCCTTCATGTCATTACCCTTTGAAAAGTTGTTTAAATTTTGATATTTGGAAGGCTAAGAAGTATTTTGACTTGAAGAACCATATTTGAATACATTTCATACTAACAATTTAGATTCCACAGTTTTAACATGTACACACAAGTCGATAAAAGGAACAAAACTATTTAAATACACATTGTCTTGTATTGGTTTAGCTAGCCTCTTAATAGAGATGTTTTGTACTTCAAAATCATGTAAAGGGGTAATCATATTTTTTAAATATTTATTTTGGAAGTCATATTTAATAAAAACGATCCTGTATATCCCACTCTAAAAAAATTTAAACTTCACTCTTATTAGTCATCTCTCCTAATTAACCTGTCTACAACTTATCGCATTTCGATGACTCAATTTAAATAATGTCCCTGAGAGGTGCTTGGTTTCATGGGAAAACCATTGTTATAGGCATCTAAATGGTGTTAGAGTTCAAATCTCCGCTTCCTCAATATAAAAATAAAGATAAATTTAGTTTTTGCAACTATCCTCGAAATATCTCAACTCTTAATTTTAATAAGATTTGTAAAACATTTTTTACTTCAATGTTGAGAGAACAATTTTTTTAAAATTTTATAATTACTTTGTCAAACTTCTTGCAGAACATCCTTAAAAGTCAATCAATACTTGTTTAATAATGAAGTAAGTGCAAGGGCAATTTTTAAAGCTGAAAGCCATTAAAGAAGGGTTGGCACGTTGATGCTATCATTGTGGGAACCTCTTCTATATCTGCCACACGTTCAACACTTCATAATCAAGGAATAAAAAATTGTAACACGATGCATTACATCCGAAGAATACATTGAATAATACAGAAGATGGCCATTAAACTTGCAGTGGGCTGTCCTACTTCAATTATTTATTATTTCAATTTAAGACCTAGCTTTGATGTGAACTTCTCTCCATTATCTTCTGTACCACACTTTAATCAATCAAAAAATAATAAGTTCTTTTTACGGAGATCATCCATAAGGTTGTTTTTGCTATGGGAGAGTATGAGTCTTAGACTGAACTTATATTGTATTAAACTTAATAAAAGATTACAGAACACTAGCAACAGTCAAAAGACTGATAGAAGAGACTTACAGTTAAAAGGATTAACATACAAATATTACTGTTGAACTGTATTAGAGCAACTTTATATTTCTGCCTTCTTTCAATAAACATGACTCCAGAACATAATCATACCAACACTATTTAAATATGATAATCATATCAAGTAAACTACTGTAAAAATTTTGGAGTGATTGGAAATTGCCACTTATGATTTTGAGAAGCGTGAAGTTAGGGTGCACCACTACTAGATCCTCTCCCCTACATACTGACAACAATACTCAGTCCAATTATGAACTGTACATTCAAGATAGAAGATAGACCTAACTACAGTGCCACATAAATTATCCATCTTAACACATTCCTCAAACGTGGCTCTTACTGTTCCCCATTTCAAATTCCAAGAAACATGGATGACACAAAATCCGTAGTTAGTTGGCCTTCAATATCATCCACGCACAGTGCTTCCAGCTATCAAGATTGGCACCATGTATTAATGGATTTCCTTGCTGCCAGACATTTAGTATATGTACAAACTTATAATAATAGACTGCCATTCAAATAGCTCATTTGCAATTGTGGTTCGTGGTCAACATTGTCTCCCAGAAGATCTAAAAGGATTTGTTTTTTTCACCGAATAAACATGGGTCCACATTTGATACAAATTGCTTTTCCTGTGTTTTTTTTAGGTGTGTGCTACCTACGTACCATTCGTATGTGTTTTTTTGGTTTTGGCTACGTACCATTCGTATGTGTTATACTGGAATTGTCATGGTTGTCACATGTGGGAACGCCTTACAATGAAGTAAAATTATCTGATTGCATTGAAAAGTGGACATCAATTGAACAATGGAAAAAAACTTGTCAGTCCTTACATGTAGGAATGCCTTATAATGGAGACAGACTGTCTGGATTGTATTAATAAATGGACAGCTTCGACAAGAGAGAGAAAACTTGTAGTAGTGTGGAAATGCCTTACAATGAAGTAGACTTATGTGGATTGTATTGACAAATGGCCATCCATTGAATAATGGACAAGAAACACGTTGAGACTGGGTATTCATAGGAGGGGTGGAGGAGAAGACCATAAACAAAAACAGAGTAAACAAAAATAAAAAAATCTAAAAATCTAAAAAAATTGTAAACTAAAAATTAAATAAAAATCTAAAAATAACCCCAGAATCATAGTGGTTTTAATTTTTCCAATAAACAACCGTTATATCTCATCTCCAACCAATGAGGGACCTACCACGTCAAAGGATGGGTATCAGAGCTTCATAAGGCGGTAGCCCAAATGAAATTGTTCTAATGTAATGTTTTCCTTGCCTTCTAATTTTTCCCATAAATTTATCCATGTTTTTATTTCCCTGCAAAATTTCACAGTCAAGGTATTTAATTGTCTATGATACACTCTGCAATAAAATTCATTTTTAACACAAATTTAATTCCCTTGTATTTTGTGTCCACATTGTAACTCTCTCTCTCTCTCTATATATATAAGTACAAGTATTTACAAATTTGTCTATTCACATTTAAATGTATTATCACCAAAATTTGAAGATAAATTTTATTTTCTGTAGGCCCTGTAACATCTTGATTCTCTACACAATTTACTTATACACACACACACACACACACACACACACACACACACATATATATATATATATTTGAATATCTCTATATAAAGTTTCTCCCTTGAAACTCTTGGCAGCTTCAAACCTACACAACAAAAAAGTAATATATTTTATACATAAAAGAAGGCATAAAAAGCCTCCAACAACAACTATAATAAATTTTATTTCTTACAATGAAACCCTAGCTACCAAAATGACATAATCTAAAAAAATCTCCTTCTTTCTTCTATGGAATTATTGCATGCTCAATTAAGAACACATAGAAACCTGAAGGCATAAAACCTGAAGGCATAATGGAAGTTTGAATTTACAACATGCATTCAGAATTAAAATAATTGGTTTTTAAAAAGATTAAAATAATTGCAGTTAGAAAATATAATAGAAATGGGTGCATTTCATGATTTGTTTTAAAAAATCTAAAAAAAAAATTTAGGTAATCCATTTGAACATCTTTGTATAAAGTTTCTCCCTTGTAACTCTTGGCAGCTTCAAACCTGCACAACAAACAAGTAATATGTTTTTCCTCAAACAAATGCAATTAGTTAATTTAAAATTAGAAGAATGAGAAAATTAAGGAAAAGATAGTTATTGTTAGCAAGTTTTTATTATTTTATCTTGTTTTATGATTTTTTGAATAGGTAGTGAATTTAGTAAAATATATATTTGTCTACTATTAATTATAATTCATTTATTTCTTTTAGCATTATCATTTAATTTATAACTATAATATCATAGAGTTTTTATTATTTAATTATTAGTTGTAATTAATAGACATTATTTAAATATTTTTATTTTGTGATTTTTTGGATGAGTTAGTGAGATTAGTAATCCATAATTATATTTAAGTAATTGCTTTAAAGTTGTTACTAAATTTGAATTTAATTAATTAATTAATTTTATTGATATTTTTTGACTTGTAAATTAGTAATTCAATAATAATCATAGTGCTTTATTTTATGGATTTGATTAACTGTTTTTCTTTTGTTTACTTTTATTTAATTGGTAACTTAAATTAGTACAATTATTTTTTAAACTAATCATTTTGTTATTGCGTAAATGGTATCACCCTATTTATTGAATTTTGCAAAAAAATAGAATAAATAAAGTTAGTAGTTAAACACAAAGTATAAGAAGACTTAGTTATTAATGTTAACTAATCATTCCACTAAAAACTAAAATTTAGAAGGGCACACATATAAGAAGACTTTGTTTACATATAAAATAAAGGTTGGTGTATGTGTACCCATTTGTACATGGTGTATAGGTGGACATTACAATACTAACCATAATTTCTTAAATATACTATTTTTAAAGAATACTTAAATATTTATGTGGTTTATAAAATAACACAATTTACTTTCCTTCTAAATTAAGATAACCCCAATGAATAAATTACTAAAGTTTCTAAAATGAATTCATAGAATATATAAGGTTTCTATTTTTTTTTATCTTTTATGGGTTATGGTTATAGTTACAATTTGGGTTCAAATTAGAAATTAGGGCTACAATTAGGGTTAGGGTTAGGGTTCAAGTTGAAGTTAGAATTTTAGGGTTAGAAATATGGTTAGGGTTAGGTTTGGGGATAGAATTAGGGTTAAGGTTAGAATTAGGGTTAGGGTCAAAGTTAGACTTTGTAATTGAATCCAAAAGCATACAATTGAATTCAAAAGTAGTATTTTTTTAACGGTTGGTTATTATTTGTTTTAAAAAAATTGTATTACAAATATATATTGTGGTTGTTCATATAATTTGATAAGATTTTAGTTATGATAATTACGACAGTCATTTATATTGTGGTTGTTCATATAATTTGATAAGGTTTTAGTTATGATAATTATGATAGTCGTTCTACACTCACAGCTTCCCGTAAACATTTCAATTCTGTAAACAAAAATCATAAAATATTTAAATAAATAAATTCATGTAAATAAGATTCATTGGAAAAAAATTCTGTCCAATTTGTTTTTTGGTTCCATAGTTTTTGTGATTTTCTTATTTTCAATTTATTTTTTTATTTTTTTTATTTTTTATTTTTTCCAATTTCTTTTTAGTTTCTAGTTTTTATTTTTTCTATTTTTTTTATTTTTTTCTAATTTCAATTTCTTTTTTTGTTTTTATTTTTTATTTTTTCCATTTTTTTTTACTTTTTACTTTTTTATTTTTTCTAATTTCAATTTCTTTTTTTGTTTTTATTTTTATTTTTTTCCAATTTTTTTTTACTTTTTTATTTTTTATTTTTTTTAATTTCTTTTTTGGTTTTTATTTTTTATTTTTAAATATAAATATACTCACAATAGGGGTGGAGGAGAAGAGCATAAACAAAAATAGAGTAAACAAAAATACAAAATTCAAAAATCTAAAAAAATTGCAAACAAAAAATTAAATAAAAATCTAAAAATAGCCCCACAATCTTAGTGGTTTTAATTTTTCCAATAAACAACCGTTATAGCTCATCTCCAACCAATGAGGGGCCTACCACATCAAAGATGGGTAGGATGGGGTTTCTCAAATTTCACAATCAAGGTATTTAATTGTCTATGATACAACAATAAAATTCATTTTTAACACAAATTTAATTGCTTTGTATTTTGTGTCCACATTGTAACTCATTATATATAAGTACCTACAACATCTCGATTCTCTACACAATTTACTTATACCCATATATATATATATATATATATATATATATATATATATATATATATATATATATATATATATATATATATATATATATATATAATCCATTTGAATATCTCTATATAAAGTTTCTCCCTTGAAACTCTTGGCAGCTTCAGCATCAATGGAAATTTGAATCTACAACATGCATTCAAAATTAAAATAATTGGTTTTTAAAAAGATTAAAATAATTGTAGCTAGAAAATATAATAGAAATGGGTGCTAAGAAAGAGCATTTCATGATTTGTTTTCAAAAATCTAAAAAAAAAATTTAGGTAATCTATTTGAACATCTTTGTATAAAGTTTGTCCCTTGTAACTCTTGGTAGCTTCAAACCTCCACAACAAACAACTAATATGTTTTTCCTCAAACAAATGTAATTAGTTAGTTTAAAATTAGAAGAATGAGAAAACCAAGGAAAAGATAGTTATTGTTAGCAAGTTTTTATTAATTTATCTTGTTTTATGATTTTTTGAATAGGTAGTGAATTTAGTAAAATATATATTTGTCTACTATTAATTATAATTCATTTATTTCTTTTAGCATGTATCATTTAATTTATAACTATAATATCATAGAGTTTTTATTATTTAATTATTAGTTGTAATTAATAGACATTATTTAAATATTTTTACTTTGTGATTTTTTTGGATGAGTCAATGAGATTAGTAATCCATAATTATATTTTAAGTAATTGCTTTAAAGTTGTTACTAAATTTGAATTTAATTAATTAATTAATTTTATTGATATTTTTTGGTAAGTTACATAATTCAATAATAATCATAGTGCTTTATTTTATGGATTTGATTAATTGTTTTTCTTTTGTTTAATTTTATTTAATTGGTAACTTAAATTAGTACAATTGTTTTTTAAACTAATCATTTTGTTATTTGCCTAAATGGTATCACCCTATTCATTGAATTTTGCAAAAATTGTAGAATAAATAAAGTTAGTAGTTTTTTTTTTTTATTCATGGGTAAACGCTTTTGACCGGAGCTATGAACCGGTTACAATTATCAGGTGGGCAGGGGGGAGACTGGACCTCGTGACCATCTTTACTGCAACGGAATTACTTAGCCAATCGAGCCAGGGCCCCTGCCCAAATAAAGTTAGTAGTTAAACACAAAGTATAAGAAGACTTAGTTATTAATGTTAACTAATCATTCCACTAAAAACTAAATTTTAGATGGGCACACATATAAGAAGACTTTGTTTACATAGAAAATAAAGGTTGGTGTATGTGTACCCATTTGTAGATGGTGTATAGGTGGACGTTGCAATACTAACCATAATTTTTTTTTTTGGATTGAAGATAGATCTTTAGTATTACCAAAGTGAAGAGTAGCATTACAATTCTGTGGCCAAGGAAGCCACCAAAAAATAAAACTATAAGTCCGAATTATACATATTACAATCGATCAAGTCTCACATTAAAATCTTATCTCTATGAATTGTTTAAAACAAAATGTAATTCAAAATCTGTCAAACTTGAAATTTCCTAGTCTGCATCATCGAGATCTTCCATGTCTTCAAATGGATCAACCTATGATAGAGGTGCAGTCTCAATAAGGTCCATGGGATCAGTCTCAGCTTTAGGAGCTGCTCCAATATGCAAGCTACCATCATCATCCACAAATATCTTCTGGTTGTCAAGAGCAGGTCGATTGTCCAATGTGCTTTCATCCAGTCGTGAGTCTGACTTCCTCTCCTTCTGATATAAGCCAATTTTGTTGAAGTCCATCTACAACAACTCTAATTTTTTAGTGAACGACTGGTGCATTCTATTATAATCTTTGAAACCCTGCTCAATGAACTTGTCTGTAGCTAAGACCTCTGATGTCTGCGGGGCCCCTTCACTCTTGGAATCCTTGGCAACAGCCTTCATCTGCCCTTCCACAGTAGCTGCAACCTAAAAGTATATATCAATTTGGGTGAGTCTCTTATTAGACTTAGTAAGCATTCTTGGCTTGTCTTGGAAATGCTCTTCATTTCTCTTTTTCCACAATGCCCATAGAACTTTAGTTGTCATAACTAACCAGAATAGATTAGAATTATAGTCAAAGTCAGAAATAAAACCAATCAAAATTCTAATTTTAACCAATGGATTACAGACAGCCCTATCCACATTATCCCCCAAAAACATTTTCCAAATTTGGATAGCAAAAGGACATTTAAATAAAATGTGATCATAGGTCTCAAAGATATTACACATTTTACATACAAAACTGTTTACCCCAATAGGAAGCTTATTTAACATTAAGAGCCATATAAAACATCCCTTTTTAGGTTCCAAAGACCTACCCCAAAGTGATTTAAAGACAAGGCTTAACCTTTTATAACTAAAGACACAATCCCAAGACTTGGCACAATGCTCCAGGATTTGGTTAGAGCTACTAAGGATCCTATATATCCTTCTAGCCTCACACACTAACACATTGCAACCATCCTTCCAAGAAAGCTTATCCAACCAATCCCCCTCATTCAACAATGCTGACCGACAAGGATTCCTTGAATAAGCAGCCACCAAAACATAATACATTCTTTTTTGGGATTCTTTTAGACCAAATTCTTCTTGTAGTTTTCCCCAGCTCTTACAAATATTATGATCAAGAAGATTAAAAAAATTAGAAAAGCCTAATTTATGCCACTTCAAACCTAAACAGCCTTGGATGAGTGCTAGTGGTCTATCATTATGCTTAAGATTCCACCAAATGGAGCTGTGAGCTCCCCATCTGAATGAAACCTCACCACTAACTAGTCAAGAAATGCAACTCTTAATGGTTTCCCATGCTCTCCATATAGAAGAAAACACCACAGATCCAACTAGTTAGACTTCGAAATCCCTAAAAAGATAATCATGAGGGTGCAGATTGCTCCAACAAGGACTTTTCCTTGGTTTAGTCAGAGCTATATTATTCCTTACCAACACCTTCCAGGGCTCATTACCATCAAGTGACCTAATGATCCATTTTGCGACCAAGGCCATACCTTGCAGCTTAAGATCTTTCAAGTCAAATCCTCCTAACTCCTTCCCAGTACAACACCAACTCCACTTAACACAGTGTTTTTTTCTATTACCTTTCCCATCCGACCAAAGAAAGTTTCTTATTACCTTTTGAATGGATTCTATTTGTAGATTAGAAAATAGCCACATTGAAGCATGATACACTATGTAAGCGGATATAATTTTTTGACAGACTTGCAACCTTCCCACTAAGGACAGTGCCTGTCTATTCCATCCTTTAACATTTGTTTTAGAGAAGGATCCAAACCAAAAGGAATACCAAGGAACCTCACTAGTTTCTTAGGACCACCCCATTGCCATACCTCCAAGTCTAGCCACCTAGGTGGGGAATCATCCCAACCAAGGAGAGTAGACTTGAAGTAAGAAACTTTAGCCCTTGAGGCTGCACAAAATTTGTTTAATCTACATTGCAAATTAATTAGGTTTTCTTCTTCTAGGACTTGGTAGGTAGCAGTGTCATCTGCAAATTGCATATTCAACAAGGGAGATCCATCAGGGAGTACAATACCTTTAAAGGTTCCAGGAATTTTGTCTATTCTCAAGAAATAGAAAAGGGCTTTAGAGGCAATGACAAATAGTGCTGGTGCCAAAGGACACCCTTGTCTTATAGATCTCCCTATTTGAAAGGACTCAGTAAGCTCTCCATTCACTTCAATTTGAGTAGAAGCATCCAAAAAAAGCATCTTCAACATTTTAATAAATTCGCTTGGAAATCTAAAAGCCTGTAGTACACAAATTATAAATGACCATTCTATTCTATCATATGCCTTCTCAAAGTCAAGTAGAAGTATTCCAGCATTCTGTGCAGACACTTTGGCCCAATGTGCAGCTTCCTAGCTAGTCAGCAGATTCTCCAAAATGTACCTACCCTTAATGAATCATGTTTGTGTCACATTAATAATAGCTGGCAGTATATCTACAAGCCTCCTTACCAACACTTTGGCCACAATTTTGTAAGACACATTTAGCAAGGTAATAGATCTCCAATTTTTCAAGCTAGATTTATCCCCAACTTTAGGCAACAATTTAATAACTCTTTTATTAATTTCTCTGCCCAGTGAGCCATTCTCTATGGCCTCTTCATACACCTCTAGCAGATCGTCTACCACCCAATCAACATTAACTTTGTAGAATTCCACGGGCATCCTATCTGGCCTTGGAGACTTGTTAGAACTCATAGAAAATATGGCATCTCTAAGCTCCTCTTTGGATATACTTCAGTTTACTAGCCATATCTTCATCTATTTTCCTAGGGTAAATATCAGCACAAAGTTTCTGAGCCTCAACACAACTGGAACTTCCATCATCTGCCTTAAACAAGGACTCATAGAAGTTCATAAAAACTTCCTTAATACCTTCCTGATCAGTCACTTCAACACCATTCTCTGAAACCATTTCCACATGTTCTTGTCTAAATTTATTCCTTAGGATGTTAAAGAAATATTTGGATCCCCTATCACCTCCTTTAATCCAATTCAGTCTGGCCCTATTTTTAGCACTAAGAGCCCTCAAGTTTTCAAAGTATCTGAGGCCATTTTTAATAGCACCCATTGATGCCATCAACTCTTCATTAAAAGGATTTTCCTGGGCCTTTTTTTTAGCTTGCAAAAACTGAGTTTGTAACAATCTTTCCTCTCTTCTTCTATCCAAGGCCAATTTTTTACCACACATTTGAAATATTCCTTGACAAGCTTTGATAAGTTCAGACCAATATTGAATTGAAGATTCATGCCTTTTCCAACCCTTCAAGATGTTCCTTATAGATGTAATCCCATGGCTACAATCTTCCACATCTAATAACATAACATTAAGCTTGAAAGGCTTAGGCAGTTTTACATTAGCATACATGTCATGAGAAATAGGAACAATTTTTGCACTAATTGGATGATGGTCTGAAAGAGAACTAGGCATTACCTTAACTGCATACTCCTCAGGAGGCCATTTAAATTGAAAGAATTCTTTGTTTACGTAAAACTTGTCTAATATGTAATATATTCTCCTGCCTCCAGATTGAGCATTGCACCAGGAGAACCAAATACCTTTACTTCTACTTTTAGCACCTTCTAGGGGGTCAATCAGTTTAAGAGACTTCTTAAGTCTTAGCCAAAGGTATTTCTCATTGCCCTTCCAGTCCAGTTTCATTCCCCCCACTTTGTCCTCCACGTTTTCCACCATGTTAAAATCCCCAGCAAAAATCCAAGGGATTTTGGGGAGGCTGGATGCAAGCCATTCCCACAGAGAACTCCTCTCTTTATAATCATTTGGGGCATATACAGAACATACACCAAACTTTTCTCCATTCTTGTCAATGCTTACCCATACAGCCCTGTTACAAGGAGAAGCCCCAGATTAGGAAAGAAAGTCACACCAAACTGAATTGATGAGGATAGCAGTACCACCCTTACCCTTAGAATGATTAGTGTGAATTTTAATGGAATCCTTCCATATGAATCTTAATGTATTATCTAATTGAAAGTTCACAGCTTTGACTTCCTGCAGCATTAGGTTCATTTCATTATAGAGTTCATTGGTGTACTCATTTTAGCTAAATAGTGTAATTGCATGTGCATGTAGGATTTGAGTATGATGGAGGTAGGTATAATCCTTATGAAGTTTCCTTTGGAAGGAAAGTAAGGTAGGTTTTCATGATTATTTCATGATGATATGTCTTTTAATGATATTTCATAATGAGTTTTAATGATGTTACTATGAGTTTTAATGATAAACCCTCATTTGTTTTTTCACATTTGGTGCTACCAATTGATAGCAGTAGTAAGGGTAGGCTTAATTGATGCCCTATAACACATTGGATCAAGTGAGAACACCTTTATAGTACTAAATTTACATCTACTAGAAAATGTATTAGGACTGAATTTTTACATTTAGCATATCCTAGGGCCAAACGGATGTCACCAACGAGCCCAGGTGGGCGGGTAAATGCTAGGGGAGATGTATTTTTGGTGGTGAAGCCTCCTGGTCATTCTCAACTACACTGGATGGAGACAGTCTCTCAAGAGCCCTAAGACAAAAAAATGTGTCAAACTTTGTATTGGTTGTTCCTTCAAACTGTGACACCTAGGAACATCTTCTTTGCATGTATAGGTGGATGTCAGGTCCACCTAAAAAAATCTACCTCTATTTTTTTAAATCAATTTCATTTGCCTATGGTGGCAAGGAACACATTGTTCCAAAATACTTCAGTTTCATGCAGTGGAAAGGTGCTAGGAGTGAAATTTTGCATTCCATAGCTCGTGGGGCTGAACAGATTGTGCCAACACATCAAGGTGGGTGGATAAATTATAGGGGAGGTATTTTTTGTGCACCAAGTGTCTTAGTCGTTCCCGACTGCAGGCTACCAACAAAGTCACATAAGATCCTAAGAGCAAAAAATTGCCAAACTTTGACAGAGCAGTTCTCAGAATTCGTAGCATCTAGGAATGTTTTGTTCAGATCTACAAGTGTATGTGGGATCCTTCTATAATAACCTCTCTCATTTTTGGTCAAATTCAATCCATTTGATCATACCGAAATAAAATGCATTCTTGCAAAATGCATCAGTGGCATGCAACACAACCTTGCCAAGAGCCATATTTTTTTTCTGCTCATTGTGGGGCCGAATCGACTGCACCAAAGTGTTGGGGTGGGTGGGTAAATGCTAGGGGAGGTCTCATTTTGTGCACCAAGTATCTCAGTCATTTCAGGCAGCAGGCTACCAGCAAAGTCACTTAAAATCCCTAAGAGCAAAAAACTACTAAAATTTGATGGAGTAGTTCTCATAATTAGTGGCAGATGGGAATGTTCCACTTGGACCTACAGGTGCATGTGGGGTCTATCCACAATAACCTCTCCCAGTTTTGGTCAACTCCAATCTGTTTGACCATGCCGAAATTAAATGCATTCTCACAAAATGCTTCAGTTTCATGCAGTGGAAAGGTGCTAGGAGTGAAATTTTGCATTCCATAGCTTGTGGAGCTGAAATGAATGCACCAACATGTTGGGGTGGGTGGGTAAATTCTAGGGGTCTTTTTTTGTGCACCAAGTGTCTCAATCATTCCCGGCTGTAGGCTACTAACAAAGTCAATTAAGATCTTAAGAGCAAAAAACTGCCAAACTTTGATGGAGTAGTTCTCAAAATTAGTGGCAGCTGGGAATGTTTGTTTAGACTTCTAAGTGCATGTTGGGTCCATTCACAACAACCTCTCTTAATTTTGGTCAACTCCAATCCATTTGACCATGCCGAAATGAAATGCATTCTTGCAAAATGCATCAGTGGCATGCATCACACCTTTCTAGGAGCCATATTTTTTGTTTTTCTCATCGTGTGGCCAAACTGATTATGCCAACATGTTGGAGTGGGTGGATAAATGCTAGGAGTGGTCTCTTTCTATGGGCCAAGTGTCCCAATCATTCCAGGCCATAGGCTACTGACAAAGTCACTTAAGACTAAAAAACTACCAAACTTTGACAGAGAAGTTCTCAGAATTCATGGCATCTAGGAATGTTTTGTTTAAATCTGCATGTGCATGTGGGGTTCTTCCACAATAACCTCTCCCAGTTTTGGTCAACTCCAATCTATTTGGCCGTGCTGAAATTAAATGCATTCTTCCAATATGCTTCAGTTTCATGTAGCACATCCTTGACATGAGCCATATTTTTCATTCTGCTCATCATGGGACTGAACCTACTATGCCAACACATCAAGGTGGGTGGGTAAATGCTAGGGGAGGTCTCATTTCATGCACCAAGTGTCGCAGTCATTCAGGGTAGTAGGCTACTAATAAAATCACTTAAGATCCCTACGCTCAAAAAAATGCCAAACTTTGATGGAGCAGTTCTTGGAATTAGTGGTAGCTGGGAATGTTCCATTTGGACCTACAGGTGCAATAACCTCTCCTAGTTTTTGTCAACTCCAATTCATTTGACCATGCTGAAATTAAATTCATTCTTGCAAAATGCTTCAGTTTCATGCAGTGGAAAGGTGCTAGGAGTGAAATTTTGCATTACACAGCTTGTGGGGTTGAACCAACTACACCAACACATGAGGGTGGATGGGTAAATGCTAGAGGAGGTCTCTTTTCATGTGCCAAGTGTCCTAGTCATTTCGGGCTACAGGCTACTGACAAAGTTACTTAAGATCCCTAAGAGCAAAAAACTACGAAACTTTAACGGAGAAGTTCACTCCCCTCTGTCTCCTATGAACTATTCTCAAATAATTGGCAGCCCTTTCTTGGCCATGAAAATAGAGAGTCAATCAGTGGCTCATCCTCTCTCTCCCATCGACTAGACCTCCTCAACAAAGATTTTTGAAGCTCCACCTATTAATACAATCAAACAATATGCACATTAATATAGAAAACATGACATATGTAATCAATCACTTACTGCTAGCTGATGAGCCCTCTTGATCATTTTTTTCTCTCTTTGTCCATAGTTGGACGAGTTGGAGTTGTGACCTCCTGTGAGAAGCATCAAGAAGCAAAATTAAGTAAACATGAATACCATTTATGTACATCAAATGACATGAGATAAAACAAGAAGTACAAAATGACATTTACATGTTACCAACTCATACCTCGGTCAAAGGATTTGTAGACAAAATAGCTATAGCAGTGCCCACCTCCACTGACTGACAAAGATGAGGAGTCTCCATATTCAACATCTGAATATAGAGTTTAAGGTTATTCGACCAAAATAGATACATAACATTATTTAAATGCATAATGCTTACAAATGGTTAAATTTACCTCCGTGAAAGTGGTTCTACATCCAAGGGACCAAGGAAATCATGGAGGTAGTGGTGAAGCTTCCTGTTCATTATCAAATTGTCACTAAATAAGATTACCAATGATATATGTACTATATTTATGATTATGTGATAAATTACATACTTGTTGGCTCGACCTCCTCTCATAACCCTGCATTGGACGACTAATAGATGCATGATGAATACTTTGACCTTGGAATTTCATAATGCAGACAATTACATACATTAATTTTGACTTATAATATAGATAGTCATATAATTAATTACAAATTTCAAATACCAATATACTAAATCAAGATGAACCTTGTAAAAAATAATCTCGGAGCCAATACCAAACATATGCTATAAGAGGTCATTAGTGAGAACAATATTATCCAATATGGATGTGTCCATCACTGGCTATTGCCCCTACGTCCTAGCATCCTAGCATCTTAGCAAGAGTCCTAGGTCCCATAATCTCACAAGTTCCCACATGAATTGCAAAGATGTGGGGACAAATGACACCTACTGCTCTCACCCTCATCGACCTAGGTAAGATCATTGCCATGCTGTGATAAAGACTGGGTGAGAGAACTCAATGAATGTAGTGTCTCCACCTCAATGCTCTGCTTGAAAGTTGAAGGGAGTGAGACATGTGCTAACCTCATAGGGGGTCTAGGTACATGGTTTTGGTCTCGATGTGCCCCCTATCTATCTTGGGCAGAGTCACCACCTCTGCCTTAGAACTCCTGAATGTTAAAGTAATTAGGAATCTCCTTGAGGAAGAACTCACAATAGAGTTTCCTCAAGAAATATTGTGGCATCTCATTGTTATTACAAGGATGCTCATCAAAGACCATGTACCATCTATCCCAAAAGTTTTGGGATATATCTTCATTCACACACCAATGAATCAGGAACCATTTGCAAGTCTCTTCTAGTGTTTGGCCAGTTTTAGGATTGATAAAATGTGAACATATTGATATTTTGTAATTTTTTTGTCTTTCACTTGTTTGTAAGACAATTTGTCAGCATATTATTGTTGACTCCTCTCCCTATAGTCATTCCATTTGGTGATTTAGTTTTTCACTAATTCAATGTGAGAACTAATCACCTCTAATGACTTGGCAAGGGCTCTCCTATGATCAATGCTTGCACTTGGACTATTGAACTTTTCAATTAGGGTTTCAAGATGTTTTTTGTGTTTCTTCAATTTGCCCTAAATAGTTTTCTTGTGCGTCTCTTTCATGGTGAGGACATGAAGGTGGGGGTTTTGAGGGTTTTAAGGGTTTTGGGGGTTGTTTTGACCCTCCTCTACTAGATTAGGGTTTTGTGGTACCTCATTGACTAAAAATTCAACATAAAACTCTAATCAAACATTGCAAAATTAAAAATTTCTTTTCAAATTCACAAAAAAAAATCAAACCATGGATTCTGACCACTTCTCTGAAAAATAGACCAGCAATGTGAGATGCATCATTTGTGCATTTACATGGCACAAAATGAGCCATCTTACTAAATCTATCCACAATGACAAAAACACTATCCATACCCCTTGTTGTCTTAGGAAGACCAAGTACAAAATCCATACTAATGCTCTCCCAAGGCCTGTTGGGAATAGGAAGTGGTTCGTACAAACTAGCATTCAAAGACATACCTTTGGCCTTTTGACATATGGTACAACTTGCAACATATCTCCTGACATCTGATTGTACTTTTGGCCAATAATAGAATCTGGTGACTTGTTCCAAAGTCTTGTCCAACCCAAAATGTCCTCCTAAGGTTCCATTGTGCTTCTCTTTGATGATGTTATTCCTCATTAAACATTTAGGAACACATAGCAAACTGCCTTTGAATAGGAGACCTTCCTGCAACACAAAATTTGAATATTCACCATGAAAAGTGTTAGCCAAACTAGCACAAACTTCATAAGCAGCCTTGAAATCTGCATCTTCCTTGTATAACTCCTTTAAACAATCTATCCCCATACTTTCCATCTGTACTTCCTGTATAACCAACATCCTTCTACTTAAAGCATCAACCACTTTGTTGGCAACACCCTTTTTATGCTTAATAGTGAAGGTATAGGCCTGCAATTGTTCCATCCACTTGACATGCCTACGATTCAACTTTTCTTGACTATTTAGGAAGCTAAGAGCATGGTTATTAGTAAAAACAATGAAGTCTTTGGGCAGCAAATAGTGTCTCCACTTTTTGAGAGCTTACACCATTGCATAAAGCTCTAGGTCATAGGTAGAATACCTTTGTTTAGCCTCATTCAACTTCTCTAAAAAAAATGCCATTGGATGTCCATCCTGACTTAGAACAACACCTATTTCTTGCTGACTTGCATCACATTCCACTACAAAAAACTTTGTCAAAATTTGGGAGCACCAATGTAGGTAATTCAACCACTTTCTTCTTTAACAATTCAAAGCTATCATCTGCCTGCCTTGTCCATTGAAATTTGCACTTTATGCCACCCTTGATGGTGTTGAGAATAGGAGCACTTATGTGACTAAATCCTCTAATGAACTTCCTATAAAAAGTTGCCAATCCATGGAAACTTCTAACATCTCCCACTATATTAGGAGTAGGCCAACTGAGAATGGCCTCAACCTTTGTGGGGTCCATCTTCAAACAACCATGAGAAATCACAAAACCTAAGTACACAAGTTCAGTTTTCATGATCTCACACTTATCCAAGTTGATCATCAACTTATTCTCATGTAACTTCTTCATCACTTGTCTAAGATGCTTCACATGTTCTTCTTTTGTCCTGCTGAAAACAAGTATGTCATCAAGATAAACAATTACAAATTTGCCAATGAATTCAACAAGTACCTCATTCATCAAATGCATGAATGTGCTTGAGGCATTGCTAAGGATGGATGACATGACAAGCCAATCATAGAGACCTTCATTTGTCTTGAAGGCAGTCTTCCATTCATCTCCCTGCCTAATTCTGATTTGATGATAACCAGATTTCAAATCAATCTTTGAATAGTAACATGACCCACCAAGATAGTCTAAAAGATCCTCAATCCTTGGCATAGGGAATCTATACCTTATTGTGATCTTATTTATGGCCCTTGAATCTGTACATAGTCTCCACTTCCCATCTTTTTTTGGAGCAAGTACACTAGGGATTGCACATGGACTAAGACTCTTTCTAATCAATCCTTTCTCTAAGAGTTCTTGAATTTGTCTACTCACCTCTTCATTCTGCTGTGGTGTCAATTTATAGGCAGCCTTATTGGGCAATGTGGCACCTAGAATCAAGTCAATTTGATGACTTATATCTCTCATGGGTGGTAAGGAGTTAGGAGTATCCTCTACCACAAGATCTTGGTACTCATCCAACAATTGCTGCACTTCTAGTGGAATCTCTTTCTGCCTTTGTCTTGCTGACCTGATTCATCTATAGGCTTCATTATCAAAGCATACCCTTAGGTATCTTTCTCGTTCATGAGGTGTAAGAACTCTTTGCCACTGACCATCATGACATTGGTGTCATTACTCTTCTGTCCAATCTTCTCTTGCATAGGATCCATCCTAAATTTCCTTCCATTCTTGGTGATGAGGTATGTGTTCTTCTCACCATCATGTTGTGCCTTCACATCATACTGCCATGGACATCCAAGAAGAAGGTGATAAGCATCCATAGGAATAATCTCACATAGTACCTTGTCCTTATTATCACCTATCTCAAACTCAACCCAAGTTTGTTCTTCTACCATGTAGTTTTGATTCTTATTCAACCAAGAGATTTTATGAGGACTAAAATGGGGCAGCCTTTTCAACTTACATTTCTCTACCATTTCAGTAGACACTACATTCTTAGTAGAACTTGAATCAACAATGATTTTACAAAGCTTACCATATTCTATACCTTGGGTTTTGAAGAGGGTCTTCCTTTGTGGGGGCTCTTGCTTCAATGGCATCTTCATCAAGGTTCTCTTGATCATCATGCTCTCTCCTTCAAGGACTGGTGCAGCACTACTAATGGGTGAATTCACACTTTGGCAATCATCATCTTTCAACAACTGATTCCTTCTTCCACCATCATGGGAACTAGTTGCCTTCTCAGGGCATTTGCTCATAGTATGGCCTACCTGATTGCAGCCATAGCATCTACTAGTAAAAACTTCAGGTCCTCTGCCTGCACCACCACTTCTACCTCTACCATTAGGTCTTCTCCAACCTTTGAAACCACCACCTCTATGATTGACATAAGAATGAGACTCTTGTTGACTTGAGTTTTCATTTCTGCTTGACTGTCCTCTACCAAAACTGCCTCTTCCCCTATTATTTCTGCCACCTCTTCCTCTGGTGCTTTGACCACTCTTTCTTTTCAACTTCTCCTCTGCCCTAGAGGCTAATTGAAAACACTCATCCACTATTTTAGGAACAACCATACTAAATTCATCTTGTATGTTATACCTCAAACCATTGAGATATCTAGCCACCATCTCTTTCTCCTCCTCCTTGTGATTGGCTCTCATGCTCAATCTATGAAATTCTTCAGTATATGTAGCCACATCCATATCCTTTTGTCTAGAATGATTAAACTTCATAATGGTCTGTAACTCATAATCAGATGGCATGAACTTGTCTCTTAGCATGGCCACCATTCTACTCCATTTGGTGATAGGGTTCTTTGCAATCTTCTCCCTTTCACATTGCATATAGTTCCACCAAACTAAGGCAGAACCTCTCATTCTTGTCTTAGCAAACTTAACTTTCTTATTGTCACTATACTCCTTGAAGTCAAAATAGTTACACATGGCTTCAATCCAATCCATGAGGGCATCTCCATCTAGTTTCCCATTGAATGTAGGAACATCCATCTTTGGATTGCCACTATTTCCATGAGCACCTTTGAGTGCATTCAAGAATGCCTTTTGGTCTGCAGACATACCTTGATCTTGAGGGCTCTCCTCTACCTCTTCTTCTTCTTCTATATCAGAAGCACCTCCATCCTCTTTACTCTTACCCTTGGACCTCTCTTCTTTCAATCTTGCTTCAAGCATCTCTTCTACCATCTTCTTGATGGCTCCCTGGCTCATAGACTTAGGAGGCATTGTGCTAGCCTCAATTTCTTTCTCCTCATCTGACATATACTGCTCCAATTCAAATATTGGCTCTAATACTAATATGATGCAGAGTGCTCAGTGGAAGTGTTCAAAACTTATCAATAAACTTGATTGGTGAGATGTGACCTATGTCTTGGTGACCAAACCTTGTCAGCCAAACATATCCCGTCGGCCACCTTGCTGTTTCTCTACTTGATCTATTAACTCTCCCTGACAGCCAACTCCACTTAGTCTTTGGAGAGACTTCCTCTATCGGTGGCATCTCCAAACTTCCTACCGATACTCTGATGGCGGTTAGGTTTACACTTACTTAATCGTAACGGTTAGTCGTGACCCTGTCAGCCAGAATTAACTCATCGACAAACCCTTGAGATCATAGGCCGATGAGTTGATATAACTGTCGTCGGTGAGACTGCGAACATTGGTGGAGCATTAAGTCCACCCGATATGCTGATCCATTATATAGCCTTTGGTAAGACTTCCTTTGTCAGTGGGATCTTGTACTTGTCCCTCGATATTACCACTCACTCCATTATGAGAAACTATTATATATGCATGACATGACTTGTTATTACCGGTTTTCTTTACTGTTACTACCAGTCACCTTTTGTATCTGATGAAATGTAAATTCTCATATACATTCTCAATATACATTTGTGATATGCATTCGCAATGTACATTCAGTGAAACAATATGAACCTTACGATGATGTAGGTTTCTTCATTCTTCACTGATACACCTTCTATCGGCCTAACACCTTGATCGGTGTAACTTTCAAAAGCTTCCCTGAGGGCTATTTCACGCTGATGACACTTCGGTTACTCTGCGACTACGCAAACATTCAACAAGAACTCAACATAACAGAAGAGGTCTGCAATCATCTGCAAACACTTGATCACCCGTCAACTTGGTCACTCTATAACAACACTTCTCCTATTGTTTCAATGACTAGTCACATAGAGATGCCTAGTCAACTCATGCCCAAACTCCATGGATCCCTGGGTGTTGATCCAGAACCATAGAAAACACAAAATACACACTATATTCCTCCATCAAACTGAACATGAGAATCTTGGTTTCAGTGGATAGAGGAGATACAGTCCATTTATTCACAGAACCCTAGTTTTGAGGGTTTTAGACTAGTCTTTGCAAAAGGAACAAAAATTCACAAACTACAACACTCCTAGACACCAGACCACTCTTAAATGAAAGCTACTTCCCTACACAAACATTTCTAATTAGTTTCAGATGAACAACTACCCATACAGAAAACAACTCAGAAAGAACAATGTTTCAACACACCCAAAAACTCCAGATCTTCATTCATTCATTCCCCTCTATGTTCCAAGTTACATAATGCTTCACCTATAGAAGGCTTGAGACATCAGTTACATTCTTCCAAACTGTACAAAACTAATTTTGAAAGTCAGTTAGCCATTGGGTTTCTCCCCTCACAAGAAAACTAATGTTTTCATTGTGTGATTATATCAAACTTGACCGAAACATGGTCTACATAGGTCTAGTGACCAAATTGATATGAAAACCTTATTACAAACATGATGTGGCTTAAAAGAATTATTGAAAAATAAAACAAAACATGACTCCTGCACCATAGAGAAGATGCTCCTGCACTAGGGGGTTAACTTAAGCACCCACTAGTAGGAAGCCCAAATTTAAGCCCCCTCATATGACTAGGGGCTAAGGTGTATGGTAGAATGTGAGGGTAAATGCTAATGTCATTGAAAGGGGTGATTTATGAATAGTGCTCTTCTCTCCTACCTAAAATTTGATGTGTGGCTGGCCTTCGTACCTTTGCATGCACATATCTATTGTGGTTAGGTTCCAATAGGCTCAAATGATTGGATGAGAACCTAGAAAAACCTACAAAAGGATTTTTTAGTTGTTTTCTGTTTGGCACAATTTTCAATGTGATCTACTATCCCTACAAGAAAAAAACAACCCTAAAATTTAATTGTCTCATAGTATGGCCAAGTTTATAGTCGATCCATAGGTTTTACCACCTTCCAAATCTAGTGGTGTAGTTTGTTTTACCTAAAATTCTCCATGTGAAAACCTCCTTTGTAAATGCTTATATAGAAACCACCATAGCACACACCAAATCAAATTCTAATGCAATACAAATAGTGTTTTTAACAAAAAACTCAATAGTGATTACCAAACCAGGCAATAGAATACCGAATTGGCTTTGATACCATATAGGAGTCGACCAAGATCTTTTGGATCGAATGCCTGTATTAGTTAGAGCCACGTGAGTCAAGCACACACACACCCTTTGCTGCAAGCTAAATAAAAACATAGAATGGAAAGCAAATACATAAATATAGAATGAACATTAAATGAATCCAATGGCATGAATGAATTAGATCACAAAATGGAGTTGTACATATAGAAGAAAGGAAGTGTAATTGCTATCTAGAATAGTGGTGAAAGAGCCTAAGAATAGGCATGCAACTCCCTCTAACTAAGACTGGTGGCATGCAAACTCCACAAGACTAGCAAGCTAATTCCATGATACTAGCTAGCTAACTCCATAAGAATAGCACACCTAGTCAAGCTTAACTCCAAGTGAAGGAATAAATAATCCATAATAAACAAATAAGGATAAATAATATCCTACACTAATGCTGAGGAATGAGTCTTTTGCTCCTTGGGACAATGGTGGGTATCTAATCATTTTCAATGGAGATGGGCTATTGATTAATTCTATGAAGGACCTTCCCTTGTTCAATGGGGAAGCATTCATCACTCTAGAAAGTATATTGCTAATGTGTGCTCATTGCACCACATCACCAATGCAAATATTTCTCTTAGGATTTTTGTTGCCTACTTCAAAGGTAAGGTTGTGAATTGTTTCCACACCCTCTTGAACCCAGAAGTGTCCAAAGTTGGGATGGCCTTGGAATTGTTAGGATTAAGGTTCCATCAATATTGTTTAAATCATATGTATTTAATTACTCCTAATATTGTTTGTAAATCATTCATAAGGGATGAAGTATTCACCAAGTAGCAATCTTGTTTCAGCTACATGTTTGATCCCAGTACTTGATCATTAGGTCACAGATCTGATGATAGAGGTTATGTTGGCTTGTCTTGCCCTAGAAGGCAACCCCTTTATGAGGATATTGTATCATGGCTATGTATGAGAAGCGTTGAGAGTATTAAAGGTACTGCTGGATTGAAGACTAAAGAGGAGATTGATAGTGTTGTATTGTAAACTGTATTGAAGTTAATACATATTGGTGCATCTCTTCTTGTGTGGAGTTTTTTTCCAAAGGGTTTCTCCATGTAAAAACTATTTTATGTGTTTGATCTTTTGTTCTGTTATTTCTGTGTTGATTTCATAGTACCATCTCCATTTTGGTTCTGAGAAGTTAAATATCTATTTTACAATTGTAATCAATTTTCCAGTGATAGTTGTTTACCTTTATTTCTAACATTTGGTATCAGAGCATGGCTAGTTCTATGTCTTGGGTGGAAGTGTCATGGTTTTTTGAGTTAAAGTGGGAGTTTTGGTTGAACTTATTTTATAGATTTATGTAGAAGCCATGCCTGCATCCTAATCTTGATTGGACGTCAAAAAATTCAATGGAATGGTTTATGAGATGTGGAAGCTAAAAATGGAGGATCTCCTTCAAGAAAAAGATCAATGATTGGTTGCGACAAAAGAGAAGAAACCTAATACTATTAGTAAAGATGAGTGGGACAAGATGGACAAAAAGGCATGGGTTACAATCTGATTATGCCTTGCAGACTATGTCTTGTTGAATGGCTCTATTGAGAAGATTGCACATGCTTTATGGAAGCAGTTGGGTGAAATCTATCAAGAGAAGAGCCTAGTAAATAAAATGTATCTCAAAAGAAAGTTATTTTCCCTTAAATGAAGGAGGGTGACTTGATAGCTAAGCACTTGAATATATTTAATTTGATTTTGAGTCAGTTAGCTTCTATGGATGTTAAGATAGATGAGGAAGATAAGTGTATTATGCATCTTTGTTCTATACCTAAGTCTTGGGAGAGTTCCATTCTTGATAGCACTGCTAACCTTGAAGATCGAAAGATGGATGCCCTTGTTGCAACTCTGTTATCACAGGAAATGAGGAAGAAGGCTATGAATAGCTTGGTGAATACTCTTAATGTCAGGGGAAGGTCTAATCCTGAAAGAGGACCAAAAGGAGATCAAAAGGGGCTTAAGGAATCAAAAGGCCATTATAAAACTCATGGGAAGAAGAACATAGTTAAGTGTTGGAACTGCGGTAAGAGGGGGCATGTGAAGAAAGAATGCAAAAACCCAAAGAAACAATGGGATTCCTCTACCAAAATGTCCTTAAATGCAGGTGATGTAGTTTTTCTTTCTGCATGTAATTTTATGTCTAATGAATAGTGGTTGATTGACTCATGTTGCTCATACCATATGACTCATGAGGAATGATTCTCCACATATGATAAATATGATGGAGGTAATGTTTACCTTGGGGACAACTCTACATATCCAATTGTTGGCTGGGGAAAGGTACAATTGTGTTTTAGTGATGGGAGGATTAAAAACCTCCCTGGTGTTTTACATATTCCTGGATTAGATAGAAATCTTGTTTCTAGTTCAAAGTTGAATGATTCAGGAATGCATGTAACATTTATTAAGCATGGTTGCAGATTGGTGAGATGAAGCTTGGTGGTAACTAGGGGAACAAGGATGGGAACTTTTTTTAGGCTTGAGGCCACTACAATTTGTAGATCCACTAATGTAACTGAAACTACTAAAAATACATGTATGTTGTGGCACCATAGATTGGGCCACACAAGTGAAAATGTTTTAAAAATAGTTATGAACAAAAAGTTGTTGGATGGTGTATGCAGAATTATGATCCAAGGTAAATAATGAAGATAAATGTAATACAACTCAATACCTTCACCTCAAACCAAACCCTCACACTTAGATAGAATAGAGTAGAGTGCACCCTAATTCTAAGAGCTTTGTTCTATGGATATATTATGCATTGTGGACTATTGGATGGAATATCAATTAATGAACCCATGGTTGCCATGACATCAACAAATTTATTATTTATCCTTGGAAGTTGTTCGAATCGGATCCAAAAAATGATTTCTTGAATGTGTCAACCAATTTATCATATAGGAAGAGCTTCTCGTCTTTTCTTTGATATTCATCATTGACTTGGTGTATGACAAGTTGAGAATCACCATAGACTTCAAGTATTTTGATATTCCAATGTATAGCCATTTTGAGACCTTTGATAAGTGCTTCATATTCTACAATGTCATTTGTGCAAAGAAATAGGATACTATAAGCTTTTGGTATGAAATCTTCTTGTGGTGTGACAAAGAGGATCCTAGCTCTTGAACCATGATGTGTGAAAGATCCATTAAAGTATAACTTCCAATTTTTAGAGGAGTCAATGAGAAGGATTAATTCATTTGGAAATTCTAAAATAACTGGATGATTAGCTTCAATAGGTGCTTTGGCCAACTAATCAACAATGACTTGTCCTTTTAAGGATTTTCTATCAACATATTAAATGTCAAACTCACTCAAAATCATGACCCATTTCCCCATGAGTCCTATAAATGTAGCTTTGGGTAGAAGATATTTTAGGGGATCAACCTTTGAGATGAGCTTAGTTTGATGATTGCTTGCATATAATGTCTTAGTTTCTGCAAAGCAAAGACAATGGCAAGACATGCCTTCTCAATAGGTGTGTAGTTTAGCTCATAGCCCACTAGAGTACGACTGATGTATTATATAGCTATTTCTTTTCTAGTGTCATCATTTTGTGATAACAAGGCTCCTAATGTTGTTGATGTGGATGATATGTATAAAAGGAGTGGTTTTCCTTGAGCAGGAGGTACCAAAACTAGTGGGTTTGTAAGATATTATTTCAATTTATCAAATGCTTGTTGGCACTTCTCATCCCATTGAAATTCTAAATTTTTCCTCAAAGGATGTGAAAAGGGCTGACACTTGTCTACAAGTTGTGTATGAATCTTCTGATAGATTGAAGTTTTCCTTGAAGGTGATGCAATTGTTCCAAAGTCTGTGGTGGTGTCATTTCAACTATATCTTTGACCTTAGCATGATCTACTTCGAAACCCCTTTGAGAGATAATGTAGCCTAAGAGTTTGCCAGATGTAACGCTAAAGACACACTTCTTCAGATTAAGGTGGACATTGTATTCCTCTAAGAGATCAAAGATGTTTGCAAGGACATATAAATGACCCTCTCTTGCGTATAATTTACCAAGGATATCATCTACATAGTCCCGTGGTTTTATGAAGCATAAAATGAAAGATTATGGTCATTGCTCTTTGATATGTTTCTCCCACATTATTAAGACCAAAAGGCATTACTTTCCAACAATGAACTCCCCAAGCACATATGAATGCAGTTTTATGTTGATCTTCTTTAGCAATCTTGATTTGGTTGTATCCAGAAAATTCATCCATGAGGGGCAACATCTCATGCCCATCTATTAAGTCGACTATGATGTCAATGTTTAGTAGTGGAAAATCATCTTTAGGACATGATTTGTTCAAGTCTCAAAACTATATACAAACATGGATGCCCTTAGTAACCTTAGAAATGGGAATAATGTTCAACACCTATTCTTAATAGTCTAGAGGTTTGATGAATCCAACTACAAGTAGGTTTTCCAATTCTTCTTTGACCAAGAGAGCGATTTTGGGATGCATCTTTCTCAACTTTTGTATGACTAGTTTTTCTCGAGAATCTACTGTCAAGTGATATAATATCAAAGAAGGATCTAAACTAGTCATATCCGCATAAGACCATGCAAATTATTTGATCTCTCTTTGAAGAAGGTGATGAACTCTCGTAATTCAAATTCTAAAAGGGATTTGTCTACAAATGAGATCTTTGGTTCTTCAGTTGTTCCCAAATTCATCTCTTGTGTTTCCTCAATAAGAATGGGAGATCTCTCTTGATATGCCTTGATTTTGGGGAGGTCAAATTCCTCATCCTTAGTCTCCTCGAGGAGGTTTTCACCTTCAGATACATCTTTTATTTTTAATTTTTTGTCATATGAAAGTGCCACAAAGTGGTTTTCACTAGGGGATGTGATTTTTATTATGTCACTTTTGCGACTAAGGAATTTGATCATCTCTCCAAAGTAGGAATTAGTTTTGAGATCTATAGGGTTTCCAATCTTGTGATCTCCAATTGGTATTCATGATCTTAATCCCAAGAATTTAGAAATAGCTTCATCATTTTAGAAGACATCTAGAATATTAGGCCCTTGTTGGTCCCAATCAATGAGTTCATGGTAAATGAGTTGGAGATTATAGGATGGTGATGAAGGCAATGACATGTAAGGGTGAAGATGGATGAATCATATAACTTGATGATACACTCAAGGGAGTCATCATAAGTATCATCATTAGTTCTTCTTTTTCCATGGTATCCCATGTTTTGTGCCATAAGAAAACCTTTAGCATATTTCTCAAGAGGGAGGTTGTCTTGTTCATCCTTTTCTTTATAGAGCCATTCTAAAATATCCACATCAATGATCTCTTTTTCTTGTACACCCCAACAGGAAAACTTACTTGGCTTACAATTGATTGTGATTGTTGAAATAGGCCCATCAGGATGAGGTGATCTTTCAAATCTCTTAGGAGAAAGTGGGATTTACCCCACACAAAAGGCTCCTTGTAGAGTTTATTCTCCTAATCCTTTGTCTTTAATCTTAGCCTTGATCTTAGGATCTGTAGTGGATGATGTGGATGAAGAGGCAAGCGAGAATGGATCACTATATGATGGAGATGGTTTAGCAATATCATTGGTTGGATAATAATTAGCTTTGTGATATGGGCCTTCCAATAGGCAACAATACTCAAAAGGATGTGAGTTGACATATATGGTAATTTCTTGGTCATTATAGGGAAATTTGATGCATTGGTGGTATGTGGAAGGAATGACCTTCATGGCATGAATCCATGGGAATCCTAGAAGAATGTTATATGGGAGATCAAGGTCTAAGACTTGACAAGTGATTTCCATGAGTGTCAGACCTAATTCAACAGGTAGCTTGATAATTCCTTCATATCTTCTCTCAGCTTCATCATAAGTCTTAATTGTGATAGAATGTTTTTTGTCAATAACTACGATATAGTATCCCAATTGTCTTATTAATATTAAGGTGCATAGGTTTAAGCCCTATCCACCATCTACTAGGACCCTTTTGACTTTGTGTTTATGGATTACTACTTCTAGATGGAGGGGTTCATTATGAAATGAATCAATGGTAGGCATGTATTTTTTGGTGAAAACTAGGCAATGAGTGGATGCAAGGTGTCCCACCATGGCTTGAAATTGATCCACATTAATATCATTAGGGACACAAGATTCTAGCAAGGCTTTATCTAAAATCTCCTTATGCATGGGAGATGTAGGAAGAAGCTCTAGGATTGAGATTAGTGTGAGAGTCTTCCCTAGATGATCAAGGATATTGTATTTGGGAGGTACTATGGACAATGATGGTATAGATGAGGATGGAGCTCCTTGAATAGTGATGTGACTATGACAGGTGGTAATGACACATTTGGGATTGTGAGCTTGTATGGTGATGGGGGCTACTTGTGAGGAGAAAGCTTCAATATGACCCACAACAGAATCATACGAAGGGGAGGACTTTACTTTATTCATATGATTGGTATTGGAAGAGGAACTGCCTTGACCATGTTTTGGGAATGGATCTTTATATGCTTTCAATTTCTCATTATATGACTTTGGAGTGGGTTCATATATAGTAACTTCTCCTTGATCTATAAGATCTTGGATATAGTTCTTGTCTCATGCAATTATTTATTTTATGACCCTTGATCCTATGATATTCACAATACTCATTGTCATTGTACCAATGGGGTTTGATGGAATTTTCCTCATAAGGTTTGATCTTGGAGAAATTAATGAGGCCATGGTTTAAAAGTTTGCAAAAAATAGATTCTATAGGTTCTCCCAAGTTTGTGAATTTATATCTAGGTCTTAACCATTGTATAGGATTATTCTTGGGAAGGGTAACTTTTGTGTTTGATGATGATGATGTTTGAAGTGCTAATGGAGGAATTTGGACATTTTGTACAAGCTTAGAATCTGTGACACCATCATTAACAATGTTCTTATTCTTGGCCCAAAACCATGGTTTTCATTGGATTGATTGTTATTGGAGTCCTTATTGTCTTTGAAGATTTTGACAAGGCATTTTTCTATTATGGATTTCTCTATAGTTGTACCTTTATCAATTATTTCCTCAAAAGTGTCAGTAGATTAGACTTGTAGGTGAAAGGCCATTTCCTAGTTTAAGTTTTGAATGAAAAGATTGACAAGTTGTTTCTCAAGAATGGTCCAAGGGATCTTACTAGTGATATTTCTCCAATGTTGTAGGAAGGCAGCGAATGATTCCCCATTTATTTGTTTAGCATTGCAAAGGTTAGTCATGCACATCTCATGTTCAATTTTGTATGAAAAATGAGCTATAAATTTGTCGGCAAACTCTTCGAAAGTTTTAATGCCATGAGGATGATGGGAAAACCATTCAGTGGCTTGACCTCCTAGGCTACAAGGGAAAAGTCTCATCAAGTAAGTGTCATCATATGAAACGTCCATAAATGCTATGAAGAACTCTCTTAGATGGTCTCTAGGATCACCCTTTCCTTTGTATTTATAAAATTTTAGAATTTCAAAGTTTTGAGGAAAAGGGTTCATGACTAAAGATTTGTCAAATGGGTATGGACAAATTTCTTCAAAGGTGTATTTATTCTTTTGGTTCCCTTTTTGCATATTGGCAAAAATTTGTTTCATAAGTTGTTGCATGTTGGTTGACTCTTTGCATGATGTGGTGGATGTGTTGGATGATGATTGAGGTTGTGGTTGTGGTTTTTGTGTTTGGGCTTGTTGTGTAGTCATAAGTTGTTGTAAAAGGGCTTGCTGTTGTAGGATGATTTGATGGAGATTAGACATATTGGGGTTTGGAACATGTGATGATGAGGATTGAGTTTGGACTTGTGAGGTTTGGGGCATGGACACATTGGCTTGGGTATGGACATGAGGTATAGTGGATGATATGTAGATAGGATTGGATACTTGAGTAGTGAATGGTGGAATGACTATACCACTAGTAGGTGGGATGATGACAATAACTCTTGGATTTGACATAGGTATAGATGTCATGGATGGAGAGATGGATGTGTTAATATGAGGGATGTGTGAGGTCATAGGTATAGATGATGTAGGGATGGTGTGGTGACTATCATAGGGATATTTGATTTAGGGATGGTTGATATCATACAGATGCTTGATGTAAGGATGTTTGATGTCATAGAGATATTTGATGTAGGGATGGTTGATGTCATAGGGATGTATGATGTGGGGATTGTGTTGCAAGGACAAATCCATGTTAACATATTCAAACATTAAAACAAGATCTAACCCTACCACCTTCAAGAAATCTAATCTAAATGATGAAAAACAACATGTAAATCAAAACAATGTCACCTAGATGATTCGATTTCTTGGTTTGGATGTGGATTGCTTCTCTAAGTTGATAACCATACTCAACAAAGCTATCATGATGTGCTCAAAATGTTCACAAGGTGGTATGCATGCGACAATAATGTAGATACTAGCTGGATTAGATGATAAAAATGAGAAAATGAGGGGGTATTTATAGACTTGCAAGATGGATGATCAACGGTGGAGGATAAAAGAAGAGATCAATGGCTGAGAATATTTGATAGACATGAATGAACATGCGCCTGACATGTGCCCTTGAAAAAGGAATCCATTTATCTATTTTAGATGGGTTGTTAATGGTGATAAGATGTTTTTCCCAAGATAGGAGGCTTTTACTATTTTAAGGGTAAAGTGGTGGGGATAATTGATTTTTTGAATTTAATATATCTTACCCATTTTTGATTTTTTCTATTTCAAGGATAAAAGGCCCACTTGCATGTTTAGAAGAAAATGAATAATAAAATAGGAGTGGGAAGATGCACAATAAATTAAATAAATGTCTTCATTTAATTTATTATTTAAGAGATAAGAGAAAATGTTGGAAGAAGAAAATATAAATTAAATAAATAAATCCATTTAATTTATATGCATGATGGGGGAATAAATAAAATATTGATTTTATTTATTTTTAGAAGAAAGATGGAATAATTAAATAATTTAAAATTATTTAATTTATTGATGGAAGATAGAAGAATAAGGAAAATTAATTAAATAAATAAAATTATTTAATTAATTATGGAGATGAGGAAGAAAATGAATTATTTGGTTATAAGTGTGCTAGACAAAATTAATATATGCAATGAAAAATGTGATAAATGAATAAATGATAAAATGGGTCCATTTTGGGTGTCTACATTTTTCCCCTCTTTGAGACAATGTCCGTTAGGTCGTTGTTTTAATGAAGATATGATACATTGGATAAACAGGCTATGCCCCAGTGAAACTGGCAGATGATGCCCCCTCGAGAGGAAAACCAGGTAACCGGGAAAAAGGTTGGGTTGACTTGCGATAAGATGACAGAAGGATGAAAGGCTAGGGTTCACGGGAAGAAAACAGGGATTGGGCAGGTGAAAGAGGGGATGAAACAAAAGAAATAGAGTTTGGGCTCAGAAGAAAAATTAGGGTTAGGACCCTATAAATAGGATCTAAGGGTCAATTCCACCTCATTTGTGCCATTTGCTTTTAGAATTCTTAGAGCTTGTGTTTTAGAGTGCTTCAGGATCTCTGAGAGCTTTGAGGACACCAATTCCACGCGAGGATCACCAGGCCAAAAGGGTGAGGACCTACGGATGATCAGCAACAACTCCCACACTGGTATGCATAGAAAACTCTCCCATAGGCATAATTAATTAGGCAAAAGCATCATAAATAGGTCTCATGCCACCATAAGCGCATCAGATTAGGGCATATGCCTTTGAGCAATAAATGGTGTCCTTTGGTGAAATGCACCACTTTTGTGCACGGGTTCGTTGTGTTTGGCAACTTGATGTGCATATGGTCAAAATCTAGGGTTTTGGGAGTTTGCGTGTGCCTTTGGTGTGAAAAGTCACCTTTGAGCGACATGCAGTCACATATGGTGGAATGCATCGCCTTTGCATGCGGGTTGATTGCATATGGAAAATGTGATGTACATATGGTGAAAACTAAGGCTTTTAGGTGTTTGCATGCACATATGGAAAAACATGTCGCATTTGATCATCAATGAGTCACATTTGTCTAATTGCATCGCCTTTGAGTGACATAAAGTCGCATTTGGGAAATGTAGTCACTTATGGTGAATGAAAAAAATTGCCTATGACAAAATAAGTCACCTTTGGTCAAAATAGGTAGTTTTTAGGGTTTTGCTGCAAGATAGGCACAAATCATGAAATGACACTTAGTCGATTGTTGTTTGCAGAGGGTGTTACTACCATTATTGCCATAAGAGGTGCATCCATCAGATTTGTTCAGAGAGATAGATGCCAAGGAGCATTTGTTCCTGGATATTGTGGGATTAGAGCATACAACACAAATTACACCTATTTGAGCACATACTGCATTGATGACAATGATAGTAGAGCATTGGTACAGTGATCACAGCTCATTCTTTTTTTTGATTCGTAAGACAACCATTACTCTTGAGGATGTGTGGCACATTCTACGGATTCCTATTCAGGGCAAGCAGGTGGACTATGATCCAGATGTGGGGCTTGATGTGTTCTGATGACTATTTAGGACACCTGACATAGGCAAGGAGGACCATGAGATACTGATGCGGCAGATGAGGGAGTATTGCGATCAGTTGCAAAGACTAGTGGTGGCCATCATTCATTTCTTAGTTCTAGATAGAAGGGATCGAGGGTTCCCTACCAGATGGGGGACTGTTATGGAGGGGTTATTTCAGTATGGGATGAGGTATACATGAGGTCTTTGTGTATTAGGGTAGCTTTACATTATCTTCATGACCGTGCTTATTTGTTCAGATCCAGTATGTCTGCAGGAGTCACATTGTTACATGTATGGGATTATGAGCATATTACGGTGACGATGCCAGTTGGTTTGAGACAGAGGGCACCAGGACAGTCTTTTGTGCATATTTATGGAGGAGTGATGACATACATGTAGCTTAATGCACCTATATACTAGCTATGGACACTTGATGAGCTTGAACATTTCACATGGAGGCCATGGAGGGACTATGAGAGATAGGATGATGATGTACCAGAGCTGTTATATGCTTGACAACCTCATTATCTTTTTGGTTACAGGATATATATCATCGAGAGATATCTACTAGAGCGAGTACTATGATAGTTTGGTTTGCCCTAGGGTGAGCTAGTTGGAGATGCCATTTTTGGACGGACGCGGTGAGAGATCCCAAATTGGGGTCCTAAGTTTGTTGTTGAGGTAGCTTTGGTAGAGGAGGCATTGCAGCCGGTGGCTTGGAACTAGATTGGGGGGCCAATTGATCCAGGTACCAATCCTGAGTATGACTCATATTGGTTGAT
The DNA here is from genome assembly GCA_027924645.1 of Cunninghamia lanceolata. NCBI lineage: Eukaryota > Viridiplantae > Streptophyta > Pinopsida > Cupressales > Cupressaceae > Cunninghamia > Cunninghamia lanceolata. The sequence goes on along the minus strand of BSBN01000752.1, from coordinate 2,447,542 downwards.
ACGTAGGCCCACATGATTGAGTGCTCTAGGGGAGGTAGGTGAGTTGGTGGTGCACTGACCAGTGAGGAGGAGGGTGAGGGGACAAAGGAGGCCTCCAAGAGTACAGATAGTGGCACAATTTGTGTAGGTATAGGGACAACAGCAGGAGCCTGGGCAGGCTCCTAGACATGAGTAGGTGTAGACAGTGGTTCCTCCACAGTAGCAGGTGCCAGCGACAAGTGGTGATCAAGGAGAGACTGTTGAGACTTGCCTGCGACAATAGTTGCAGAGAGAGAGATAGGCCAGAGGGTTAGGTTGGAGGCTCGATACAGGCAGTTGGGAATTGACAGGGATAGAGCCTTAGTCACCATGAGGCAGGCTCGAGGATAGGTGTAGGCCTACGAGGCACAAGAAGTAGAAGTACAGGCATCACAGAGACCAGATGATAGGGCCATAGCCAGACTTACCGCAGAGCGGGATGTAGCAGTTTTGAGAGTGCAGGGGTTAACAGGAGAGAGGGATGTTATAATGCAGAGAGTGCATAGGTTGGTAGGGGTGAGGGATGTTTCCATAGCTATGTTGGGTGCAAATCAGGCCACATTGTATCTGGATAGAGAGCTAACCCAGGTACAGGGTGAGCTTGGCACAACACATGAGACAAAGTACTACAGAGGATTATATTTTAGAGCAGTACCTATTGACCAGAGACAACCTAGTTTGAGGAGTAGATTAGGAGCCTCTACCTCATAGAGGACAGGTGGGTTGAGATCAGTGGGATCAGTGATGGGACCACCATGTCATAGAGATACAGGAGGTGCAGGCAATGTAGGTGGGGATCAGAGTGAGGCTTCTTCGAGGAGTGCCACCCACTTGAGACACCATGGATAGCCATGCTTGTTCATATTGTCTCATGTTGTATCATATATTTTTTAGGTATGTGAGCTTGATGTATATATCTTTTGTGGTCTCTGTGATAGCTGCTTTGTACATATTGATTCATTTTGTACATGATGGACACTTGTATATTGACCCATGATATATATATGATTTACCATTGATGATGTATGCTCTTCTATGATTATGGATGTACATGCACTATGGATATTGGTTATGTTTATGTGTTTGATGATGAGATGTATTGGTTATATGTATGGATGTTTATGATTATGATTTGATGATATGATGATGATTTTGTTATGCAATGCTTATAATGGACATGAAAACATGCATAGATGTACTAATGTATAAATGATGAATATATGGTAAATGCTTATAAATGATATGGATGATGACCAATTGTTAATGCAAATACTATATGAAAATGAATGATATTGATATTGTTGCAAGTATGAGGTAAACCAGTGTTGTCATTGATGTCAACATACTCATATTGCATTGGTAAGAAGGATTGGATGAGCTGTGTGCTGAGGATATTGAGAAAATTAGTCTCAATCAGGAACAGTGGAGAACAGTGATGAGAAGAAGGCAAAAGTACTTAATAGGTTGAGATTCAGAGGATGTGGATTAAAGAGTTTGTAGATATGAGTCTTAAGATTATCTAGTTAAGATTTCAGAGGTCCGCATGAAGATGTGAAGAAGTTGTGATTGATCAAGTAGAACCGGTTCAGGGAAATGCTTCGGAGTGACAGAGTGTTACAAAAAGGTCCAGTGAGATCCGGAAGTGCTTTGTCCTATTCTATGGATTGGACAGAGTGTTGGGGATGTCCTTGTGATATGTCATCTTGATTTGTTCATGGTTTGGAGGTCCAGAAGCACCTCTTGTAGTATGATAGTGGCAACAGACAGTGTTCTTGAAGTTTCAGATGAGGAAAAGAAGAGATTCCAGTGAGTAGAGGAAGTGCGGATGTACCTGGTCATTCAGGCAAGCTTGTGAAGGTTCTTGGATCATGTTGAGGTTATGTTGTTGGTCCGCATTGGTGGTAGAGCTTGAAATTGAAGATACTCTTCTGGATGAAGTTCTTGTTCAGTCTAGCCGACCGGATGAGTTGTTCATCTTGTAAATGTTCTTGTGGTGGCCGACTGAATGTGTTATTCATCCTGCGAATGCTCTTATGGTTGATTGCCGACTTAGATGATTGTTCCTAAGTCGATGTCTTGTATAAATAAAGGTTTGTGAGTTCATTTCAAAGTGTGTGTTGTGCAGCGGATGAGTGTGGTATAGCGAAAGAGCGAAAGAAAGAACAGGTGTGACTCGGGTTTAAATGGAACTGATCCAGACATGGTAAAGATGTCATTCTCTAGTTCAAGGTTGTGATCCTTAGGATCTTGTAGATAGTGTGTCTCTTTGTAGGCAGTGTGCCTCCTTGTGAGCAGTGTGCTCGGGTAGTGAGCCTTAATTGGCATGTGCCATTCATTTTTCTTATTCTTCTAACAGAGAATAATCCTTGGGTTAATCACCCCGTGGTTTTTCGCTTAACCGGGTTTTCCACATCAAAAATCTTGGTGTCAAATGTGTTGATGTTTATCTGCTCTGGTGTTTTTGCTTTGTGCTTTCACGAATGATTAATTGATATGCTGTTAACTAACAAGAAGAATCAAATGTATGAAGAAGAAGCAAAGTTTTTATACAACTAATTCACCCCCCCTCTCAGTTGTGTGGCCTAGATCTAACAGATATGTCTAACACTTGTTTTGCAGGAGGAAGAGGGAGATCATGAAGCCTAAGAAGAGGATAAGAGAGAAGATGATGAAACTATTGATCAACTGGGTGAAGAGTGGATGGTGAAGGCAGCTTCAGATGGTTGCATATGTAATTAGAAATTTGCAATCCTTATGTTTGATATAGCACTAGATATTATGCACCAAGGTATAAAGACCAAGGTGTCAATTATCCAATGTGCTACAGACTAATACAACCTTGTCAAGATACAAGATATGAATATTAGCTATTTAGAGATAGACTTTGACTCTACAAGCAAACGGTTTGAACCTATTTCCACTAAACATAATGACACCTTGTTGACTATATGTATAGGAAATAGTCTTAGCATAAAATAGTCTTAGTGCATAAGAGACTATTTAGCTTCTCAGATACAAAAGATATTGATATACAAGATGCTAATCCCAACACATACAAGATACCATTAGGCATAGTAGGAGAATAAGATCATCCCACAAACACATCATACAAAAGCAAGTGACCATGCCCCACTCTATACTTCATCGCAACATACCATGATATGATAGATCAAGGCAGTCTTGACTAGGTATTAGAATGGGACAAAAGATAAATCAAAAGAAAATAAAAGACATTGCCATCATGTTCTCTTTCCAAATTTAGGGTGCTCTTGGATGGATTGGATAGTGGCTTGATGTGAGGAAAGATATATCCTATTGAAGGTTGAGATGCTAGATGGATATAGCGAATGTTGGCTAAAGGCATGCAGACAAATGTCTTTAGTTTACCCCTGATTTGATAAATGCTTTGAGCTATCGCAACTTGCGTAGTTTGGTTCTACTTGAGATAGTCAAAGAGAAGAAGATGAAAGATAAATGAGATGAAAAAGGGAAATGGAAGAATGGATCATCTGTGCTTGCATACTAGATACTTCCTTTGTATTCTAGACTACCTACATACCCTGTATCCACGGGATCAAAGCACTATATGAGGATGATGAGACATGATGATATGTAGTTCTGGGTGTTTATTGATGATTTGGGAGATAGATGATAGAAGAAAATGAGATGAAAGAGGAGTATTGCTTATGCCTGAATCTAGATATTTCCTTCATATTCTAGATTGCTTACATACCTTGTATCCACGGGATCAAGGCATTTAGTGATATAAATGATATGTAGTTCTGATTTGTGATGATGATGATGGAAGATGAAGGGGATTGTTTTATTGATGCGATGTGAGTTTTTTTTATTGATGGGAGTGATTAAGTGTTTGATGGTATGAGGTGTTGATTTTTTATTGATGAGATGATGTGTAAACGATGATGCTTGAAGTATCTACCCAAAATAGAAGTGCAAGAAAGTGCCCCCAGTATGGGAAGATTGTATTATGGAAAAGTAAATGGAAGCTTATTATGGAATAGGATGGCTAAAGATGACTCAGTTCATGCTAGGAACAAATGATACATCAACTTCAACAATGTCCAAACCATGATATAAATAAGGCTCAGGGATGGAAAAGGAACATGTTTGTTATGGATGGATAAGTTTATTATGAAATGGATGGAAATCTTAGGATGGGATGGATGAAGTTTATTATGAGGATGGATGATAAATGATAACTAAGCAGATGGTGAGAGCTAGTTCTACACATAGCGCCTGTTTGCCAGGTTTTCACTATGGTACTTATCCAAGGTGCTTGTTTGCCAAGTTTTCACCATTGGATGATTTTTTTTATCTTTACTATTTTTTTGATCATCCAAAGTGCCACCAAAGTGGTTTTCACTATTGGATTTTTTTGGAATATTTTGATTTTTTTTGTATTTTTTAGGACTTTTTATGGTTTTGTTTGTATTTTTTCTAATGCATAGATCAAGGATAAAACTTCTTAAGATGAACACTATTGATGGGTTCATCTAAAGGGATGCCTTCAAGAGTTGAAAGAGTTACAAAGAAGTGCTTCTGGATTAAACTGTGTGTGTTTCTTTGCTTCAACATTTCAGATTACGCTCAATGATCCATCATCAGGAAGAGGATTAGTATGATTTTGGATTGCAGGTTGACCTCTTTAAAAAGATGAGGGGGAGGGGAATTAGGGTTAGTAGGATCATAAATATAGACAGTTAAAAACAACTTAAAAGTAAATAAGTTAAAAAAGATGAAAAACTAGTAAATTAGAAATACTCAAACATAATAAATGGATAAATAAGTAAAAAGGCTGATCTAATAAGTATCAAGTAATATAATATATAATATAAGGATAATAACATGCTTATTCAAAGAAGGAAAAATTAAATAAAGGAGAAATAAATATAATAGAATATAATATGTATGATAAAGAATACAATAAAGTATTCTAAAATTGTGAAAAAAGATAGATATGTTAGTAGTACCTACATTATGCATGTAAAATACGTAAAATAATATAAGTCTATGAAGAAAGAAAAGGGGAAAAATAGAATTAGCTATAAAAGGACAAATATATATATATACACTTAAAAATAATGAGAATAATATGGTAATCCTAAAGTGTTAGATAGATAAGACAGTGGAGACTGCAAAGAGCCTAGGTGGTTCACAGTGTGTAAAGAGAAAGTGAGAAAATAAGATTAAAAAAATAGTGCATAAAATGTTGAAAAAAGGCTGATAGTGACCTATAATTGCAGTATAGAAATGAGTAAGGAAAGGTGGAAAGGATAAGAAGAAAAGAAAGAACAAATTGTGTAAAGAGGAAATAAATTGTTGTAATTAAAATGTTAAGTGTAATATTAATAATAGAAAGGTGAGAGTGAAAAATAAGTAAGATAAAGGAAAAGAGGTAGAATAACGAAGGTAAAAACTACAGTTAGAATAGTCCACATCATAGTAAAGCAAAAAACCAAAAGAGTCAACAACTAACCAATCTAAAGAAAGAAGGGTTAACAAGACAATTTGAGGAAAGACAAGGGCAACGACAAAATGCTAAGGCCTACCAGATATAAACAAAAATAAGCAAAAATACAAAACAACCTCAAGTATAACTCAAACACACATAAAATGAAGACAAGAGGGAATGCAAATCAAAGAAAGAGAAAAAAAGGGGGGAAGCAGTAGAAAGGAAGAGAGAAAGGATGGAAGAGGGGTTTAGAGGTGGGAGGAGGGAGGAAAAGGGGAATCAAGTAGGATAAGGGTGGGGATGAATGGAGTTCAACAACGGTTGCCAAGCGAGGCGTAAATGCCAACCATCATCACAGTTGAGATTGGTAGGGTGGTTCCTAATAAAGATGGCTTCAAGGAGTTTTCTTTTCAAGAAATTGTCTTCTTTGATGAGAACTTGGGTGTCTTCTAGACAAATATGGTGTTTGGTTTGGAAAGAGTGCTCTGCAAGGGCAAATTTTGCAATGCGATCATGCCTGATGTCAGCGTTGTGTTCATGGATCCTTGTTTTTATGGAGCGCCCTGTTTCTCCTATGTACGGGGTACCACAAGAGCAAACAATTTTGTAAACTCCAGAATTGAGCATATTATGTCTGGGATCTTTGGCTGAAGGGATGAGATTCCTGATAGTGGATAGGGGTTTAAAGGTGCATTCAAGGTCTTTCTTGTGTAAGATTTTGGAGATCTTGTTGGATAGGCCTTCTATGTAGGGGAGGGTGGTAACAAAGGAGGAGTTGGAGGTTTCAAGCTTAGGCTTAGGGTTAATACGATTCTTGGCGAAGGTAAAAGCTCTGGAAATGGATTTATTGCTAAACCCATTGAGTTTAAAAACTTGTGAAAGGTGGGAGAGTTCTTGGTCAATGTGCTCCTTATCACAGATGTGATAAGCTCGAGTGGAGAGTGGTCAATGTGATAAGAAGGAAATAGAATCATTTCTCTTCACCCAAGATCCTTATGAAGGTGAGGGGAGAGGATACTTTAGTTCTATACCTTGGGGTTACAAACATGCACAACAAGCAAACAAAAAAGATAAAACAAACACGGAGCAAACAAGGTTCATTTAAAACACTAAATCCAAATGTTCCTAACTTAGTGAAAAACAAGATTGCTCTTCAACTGATTGAATCTGCAAGAAACATATCAGTAGTTTTCTAGATTCTCCATTCTTCAACAAATGATTTGAAAAAACTGCACAGATAGACATTAGTTTCCAAGAAAACCCAGATTTACAAGACACAAACCAAATGTGTATGATAGAAACCAAAGGCAATTAACAACAATGCAAAGGTGACAAAAAATTTACCAAAGGCGATGTCTGATCATGCAAATGTGACTTTCTATGCTATAGAGGTGACTTCCTACTGATCAAAGGCAATCGAACCCTAAATCGTGCAAAAAATGCTAACACAGAGACAAAACAAATGATCCAGAATGAAGAAGATGAAATCCTAACAACCCTAGAAGATAATTTTTTGCCATTTTTATGTTTGTTTTCTATGAAAATAGAAAAGATTGAATGCTATGATAAGGCTAAACTAAAGACAAAAATGAATCTCCAAATAAATTGTTAGACTTAGGGCACACAACTAAGAGGGGGGGTGAATCAGTTGTGCAAAACTTTCTCTAATTTACACACTTAAATCCTCTTAGTGATTAGCAGTACATTAAACATGAAACATAATGGATTCAAATCAAAAGCAAAAACTCATCAACACATAAGACACCAAGATTTTGACATGGAAAACCTGGTTAAGGGAAAAACCACGGGGTGATTAACCCAAGAATGTATTCTCTGTTAGAAGAATAGAAAGAATAAAATGGCACCTGCCAATTAGGGCTCACTACCTGAGCACACTGCTCACAAGAGGCTCACTACCTACAAGAGACACACTGTCTACAAAGAAATAAGTATCACATACATGAACTGGAGAATAGCATCTTCACCATGCTTGAATCAGTTCCATTAAGCTCAATACTTCTGCTCTACCTTTCACTCTCCTCTTCGCTACCACACCCTCATCTCCACATCACACTATTTGAAATGACTTCGCAATCCCTTATTTATACACAACATCAACTTAGGAACAAACATCTAAGTCGGCAATCATCCACAAGAACATCTGCAAGTTGAGTAACTCATCCGGTCAGCCATCCTAAGGGAGAACACCTTCATCTGGAAGCATTTCTTCAATTCTGGGCTCCAACTCTAATGCCGACTATTAATACAAACTAAACATGATCTAAGGACCTCCACAAGCTTGCCAAAATCACCAAGAACATCTGCACTTCCTTTACTTACTGAAATCCTTCTCTCCTTTATCCAAAACCTCAAGAACATAGTCTGCCATTACTGTCACAAGGGAATAGATGCTTGCAGACCTTTAAAACATGAACCAATAGAGTTGACACATCATAAGGACTTCCCAAACACTCCTTCAAATCTGCAGAATAGGATAAAGTATTTCCGGATCTCACTGGACCTTTCTGTAACACCCTGTCACCTCTGAACATCTACCGGAACCGGTTCTACTTGAGTGATTCACAACTTCTTCATATCTTCATACAAACCTCTGAAATCTCTACTGCAAGATCTTAAGATTCATATCTTTGAACCCTTTAATCCACATCCTCTGATCCTCAATCTGTCTTGGACTTTTTACCTTATGATATCACTGTTCTTCACTGTTCCTGATTGAGATTAATTTTCTCAATATCCTCAGCACATAACTCATCCAATCCTTGTCATTAATGTAATAGGAGTATGTTGACATCAATGACAACACTGGTTAGGCCCATACATGCAACAATCTCCCCCTTTGTCATTGATGGCAACATATGATGTGAAAAACCATCAAGACAAGAACTTCTCCTTACTGTCACGACTCCCCCTATCAATAACAACTATTCACATGTCTTCTCTTCCTTTACTGCTCCCCCTTTGATCATCAACCACTTGTTTTTCACATGTCTTCTCTCCCCCTTTGACATCAATGGCAAAGGGCTCATACTTGCAACTCCAATACTTCAGAATTATACCTGCTGCTCCCCCTGAGTAGCAGCTCCCCATCATCAATCCAGATCACAAGATATGACTGTGATATCCACCAGACTGATGCACATTAGTGCATCCTATTTCATCACCGGAGGGGCAATAACCCCTAACTTCTCCCTGAGATACTCAAAAGAGTCCTTGGGAAGAGGTTTAGTAAAGATATCTGCAATCTGGTCCTTGGAGGGCACAAACTCCAGTCTGAATTCATCCTTGTTCACTTGCTCTCTCAGAAAGTGAAACTTGATAGATATATGCTTAGTCTTAGAATGCAACACCAGATTCTTAGAAATATTTATTGCACTTGAATTATCACAGAAGATTGTGATAGGCTCCTTATACTCTTCTTTAATATCTCTTAGCATCTGCTTCATCCACAAAACTTGAGTGCAACTACCTGCTACTGTTATGTATTCTACTTCGGTTGTAGACAGGGATATTGCCTCTTATTTCTTTCTTATCCAAGAAACCAATCTCTTTCCCAAAAAGAAAGCTCCACCACTGGTACTCTTCCCATCATCCACATCTCCTACCCAATCAGCATCTGTATATGCATGAAGAGAGAAATCATGATCTCTAGGATACCACAGACCATACTCAACCATCCCTTTTAGATATCTAAAGATCCTTTTGATTGCCATGACATGGGATTCTCTAGGATTGGCTTGGAATCTAGCAATAAGACCAACAACTTGCATAATATCTGGTCTAGTTTGGGTGAGATACAACAATCTTCCAATCATTGATCTGTACTTTGTCTGGTCTACCTTAGGAGAGTCATCATCTTTGCTCAACTTACATCTGGTTGCCATGGGAGTATTCATTGGCTTTGAATCTTCCATCCCAAATTTCTTCAACAGTTCTTTCACATATTTGGTCTGAGAAATGAAGATTCCTTTCTTTGTTTGAGTAATTTGCAGACCCAGGAAGAAATTTATTTCACCAAGCATAGACATCTCAAATTCACTTTTCATTTGATTTGCAAAAGTTTTACACATACTATCTCTTCCTCTAAAGATGATATCATCAACAAATACTTCAACAATCAAGATGTTTTCATGATCAATTTTGAAATATAAGTTACTGTCAGTAGTACCTTTGTTGAAACCAATCTTCAAAAGATGTTTGTCCAATCTTTCATACTAGGCTCTTGGGGCTTGCTTTAATCCATACAGTGCCTTCTTCAACTTGCAGACCATATCACCATGATCAGACAATTGAAATCCATCTGGTTGCTCTATATACACTTCCTCTTCCAAGTTACCATTTAGAAAGGTAGACTTGACATCCATTTGATATACCTTGAAATCCTTGAAGGCAAAAAAGGCAAGGAATAATCTGACTACTTCAATTCTTGCCACCGGAGCAAAAGTTTCTTCAAAATCAATTCCTTCTATTTGAGAGTAACCTTTGCAAACTAATCTGGCCTTATTTCTGATTACTTCATCAACTTCATTCAATTTTTTTGGTTCCAATCACATTCTTGTTTCTAGGTTTGGGAACAATATCCCAAGTGTGATTTTTCTCAATTTGCATCAGTTCTTCCTCCATTGCCTTAGTCCAGTTTTCATCTTTGCAAGCTTCATTTACTGTTTTAGGTTCAATCTTTGAAATCAGATGGTACTCATCTAAATTTTGAGCAATTCTTCTTCTTGTTTGTACACCTTTGCTTTTGTCACCTATGATCTGATTTTCAAAATGGTTCAGTCTTACATACCTTGGGACTTTGGGGGTTTCTTGTACTTCTAATTCTTAATCAGGCTCATTGAAACTTATCTCTTTTTCCCGACTTACCGGATCACCTTGGATATGTTTTTCAAGAGGCACTTGGGCATCTTGAATTAGAGCATTATTCTGATCATCTTCATCATACTCATAAAACCTTGAGGGTTTTTCAATTCCTTCGTCAACCTTCACATTTGTACTTTCTATAATCTTTCTCAATCTCTTGTTATAACACTAGTATGCTTTGCTTTGAGTAGAGTAACCCAAAAATATTCCTTCATCACTTCTAGCATCAAACTTGCCTAGATCTTCATCTCTCTTGATGTAGCATTCGCTACCAAACACTCTAAAATACCTTACAGTGGGTGTAATACCAAACCAAAGTTCATAAGGAGTCTTACCGGTATTGCTTCTGATTTGAACTCGATTGAGAGTATAAACTGCAGTGTTGACAACTTCTCTCCAATAGATCTGAGGAACATTTGCTTCCATCATCATGGTCCTTGATGCTTTCTAGATGGTCCAGTTCTTTCTCTCCACTACTCCATTCTGCTGTGGAGTCATAGGAGCAGACAAATGTCTCTTAATTCCATGTTTCTCACAGAACTCTATGAACTCACCGGATGTGAATTCTCCACCTCTATCAGACCTTAGACATTTCAACTTTAATCCTGTTTCATTCTCTACCATAGCCTTGAATATTTTGAATTTCTCAAGAGCTTCTGATTTCTCCTTTAGAAAGGTTGCCCACATCATCTAGGAATAGTCATCAATTAGAAGCATGAAGTATCTATCACCTTGAATACTCCTGGTTCTTGCCAGACCACAAAGATCAGTGTGAACTAAGTCCAATAATCCAGTAGAAGATAGTTCCTTACTTTTGAATGAGACTCTACTCAGCTTACCCAATTGACATTCCTTACACAAGCTGTTAGTAGGTTTCACCAATTTTGGAAGATCTCATACAGCCTGAGTATTGCTTATCTTGATGATATTATCAAAATTTACATGACACATCCTTCTATGCCATAACTAGCTTTGATCAACTTGAACAAATAAGAAGCTTTTACCAGTGCCAACCAAGTGGAAGATATTACCTTTAGTTTGAGTATCAGATGCAATCTTTGTTCCAGAGCTTTCAAAGATCTTACATTTTCCATTCTTGAAATGGAGATCATAGCCTTTGTCCACCAGCTGTCCAACACTGAGAAGATTGTGCTTCAAGCCTTCAACATAGAGAACATTACTAGTTTTGTTCCTTCCATTAAAAGAAATAGTTCCTCTTCCTCTGATTCTACCAGCATAATTGTCACCAAACTTTACCACTCCTTCTTCATACCTTTCCAAATCTACAAACTTATTTTTGTCACCTGTCATATGGTGAGAGCATCCACTGTTAATGACCCAATCATCCTTCTCTTCAATTTGGGCAGCCAGAGCTCTTTCCATAGTCTTAAGATTGATAGATACAGAGGGCATTGGATCTTCTTCCTTGATGGCAATGAACACCCATTCATTTCTGGATTTGTTTCCTATCTCTGATTCATCATTTGTTACTCCTTCATTATCATCATCTTCATGTACATAGTAATAGTTCTTTTGGAACGTTGGCTTGTTAGGATTTTGCCTTGAAAATCTTTTTGGACACCTTGAGGCAAAATGACCAATCTTATTACAATTAAAACACTTAAAAGGTAATTTTCCTTCATACTTATCGGATCCTCTTGGCAGCCTCTTTGCAATAAGGGCTTCAAGTTGAGCAATTTCTGCTTCTTCTTCTTCTAGATCTTTTCTTGCTTTTTCATACCATGACAATTTCCTTGAAGAATTATCTCTCGGATCAAACCTTTGTTTACCTTTAACAGAGGCACTGGCTTTTAATGCAGATTCAGTCTTGGGGGGGTCATCTCCAAACTCTATCATTTCAAATGCAACCAATTTCCTGGCCAATTGATCTCTTGTAACAGTGGTATGAGCTCTGAATTCTTCAATAGTAGCAACCTTGATTTTGTAAGATTTAGGTAGAGATCTGAGAATTTTGCCAACAATCTCATTTTCATCCAAGACTCCACCAGCATTTATAATTCCACAAACTAGCTCATTCACTCTTGGCATAAAAGTAGTAATATTTTCATCATCTCTCATCTTCAGTTTTTCAAATTTCCCTTTTAGACTCTGTAACCTTGCACATTTAACATACTAGTCTCCATGCAAAAGTTCTAGTTTATTCCAAATCTCAAAGGTAGTTGATAGGTCAATAACATTTGAGAGCTTTGAGTCAGATAATGCGCTTAGAAGAGCCTCTTTGGTCCGCAAATTGTTTTCAACATCTGTGATTTCATTTAGGGTTGTTAGACCACCTTGTGGAGGTACATACGGCTTTGTAACCATGGACCAATACACAAATCCCATACACTGCAAGTGACATTTCATGTGACCTTTCCAAAGAGCAAAGTTGTTTCCATCAAACTTTGGACTATCCTTCTTGTAAGATGACATCCTGGATCTCCTCAAGCGATTAAGCTCCTTTTAGAGGAACTTGGCTTTGATACCAATTGTTAGACTTAGGGCACACAACTAAGAGGGGGGGTGAATCAATTGTGCATAACTTTCTCCAATTTACACACTTAAATCCCTTAGTGATTAGCAGTACATTAAACATGAAACAAAATGGATTCAAATCAAAAGCAAAAACTCATCAACACATAAGACACCAAGATTTTGACGTGGAAAACCTAGTTAAGGGAAAAACTACGGGGTGATTAACTCAAGAATGTATTCTCTGTTAGAAGAATAGAAAGAACAAAATGGCACCTGCCAATTAGGGCTCACTGCCCAAGCACACTGCTCATAAGAGACACACTGTCTACAAAGAAATAAGTATCACATACATGAACTGGAGAATAGCATCTTCACCATGCTTGAATCAGTTCCATTAAGCTTAATACTTCTGGTCTGCCTTTCACTCTCCTCTTCGCTACCACACCCTCATCTCCACATCACACTCTTTGAAATGACTTTACAATCCCTTATGTATACATGACATCAACTTAGGAACAAACATCTAAGTCGATAATCATCCACAAGAACATCTGTAAGTTGAGTAACTCATCTGGTCGGCCAGCCTAAGGGAGAACACCTTCATCCAGAAGCATTTCTTCAATTCTGGGCTCTAACTCTAATGCGAACTATCAATACGAACTGAACATTATCCAAGGACCTCCACAAGCTTGCCTGAATCACCAAGAACATCTGGACTTCCTTTACTTACTGAAACCCTTCTCTCCTTCATCCGGAACCTCAAGAACACACTCTGCCATTACTGTCACAAGGGAATAGATGCTTGTGGACCTTTAAAACATGAACCAATATAGTTAACACATCATAAGGACTTCCCAAACACTCCTTCAAATCCACAGAATGGGACAAAGCATTTCTGGATCTCACCAGACCTTTCTGTAACACTCTGTCACCTCTGAACATCTACTAGAACCGGTTCTACTTGAGCGATTCACAACTTCTTCATATCTTCATGCGGACCTCTGAAATATCTACTGCAACATCTTAAGATTCATATCTTTGAAACCTTTAATCCGCATCCTCTAATCCTCAATCTATCTTGGACTTTTTACCTTATGATATCACTGTTCTTCACTATTCCTGATTGAGACTAATTTTCTCAATATCCTCAGCACATAACTCATCCAATCCTTGTTGTTAATGCAACAGGAGTATGTTGACATCAATGACAACACTGGTTAGGCCCATACTTGCAACATAAACCATCTTGGAGATGATAGAAAACAACAAGGGTTAGCAAATACAACAGCTTGCAACCCCTAACTAGATGACCCAAATGACAGAAAACCCTGCAAAAGATAGAAAAACTAATAAAACCCTAAATAAACCAAAAGTGATCCCCTGCAAACAAAGGCAATGAGATGTTAATCAAAAGAAACTACATGCCATGTAAATGCGATTTCCTGTGATGCATAGGTGATCCAGAGCCATGTATATGCGAGTTTATGCCATTCAGATGTGATTTCCTATCGATCAAAGGTGCATTTCCATACCTGAACTTCAAAAAATGACTGTTAGTAATAAAAAATGATCAAATGAGTGGATCCCATCAGGTGTGCCAGAATGTGTTGCAAGGAAAATCCATGTTAACATATTCAAACATTAAAACAAGATCTAACCCTACCAACTTCAAGAAATCTAATCTAAATGACGAAAAACATGTAAATCAAAACAAAGTCACCTAGATGATTCGATTTCTTGGTTTGGATATGGATTGCTTCTCTAAGTTAACAACCATACTCAACAAAGCTACCATGATGTGCTTAAAATGCTCATGAGGTGGTATGCATGTGACGATAATGCAGATACTAGCTGGATTAGATGATGAAAATGAGAAAATGAGGGGGTATTTATAGACTTGCAAGATGGATGATCAACAATGGAGGATAAAAGAAGAGATCAATGGCTAAGAATATTTGAGAGACATGAATGAACGTGTGCCTGACATGTGTCCTTGAAAAAGGAATCTATTTATCTATTTTAGATGGGTTGTTAGTGGTGCTAAGATGCTTTTCCCAAGATAGGAGGCTTTTACTATTTTAAGGGTAAAGTGTTGGGGATAATTGATTTTTCAAATTTAATAAATCTTACCCATTTTTTATTTTTGCTATTTCAAGGACAAAAGGCTCACTTGCACGTTTAGAAGAAAATGAAAAATAAAATAGGAGTACGAAGATGCACAATAAATTAAATAAATGTCTTTATTTAATTTATTATTTAAGAGATAAGAGAAAATGTTGGAGGAAGAAAATATAAATTAAATAAATAAATTTATTTAATCTATATGTATGATGGGAGAATAAATAAAATATTGATTTTATTTATTTTTTAGAAGAAAGATGGAATAATTAAATAATTTAAAATTATTTAATTTATTGATGGAAGATAGAAGAATAAGGAAAATTTATTTGATTAATTATGGAGATGAGGAAGAAAATGAATTATTTGGTTATAAGTGTGCTAGACAAAATTAATATATGCAATGAAAAATGCGATAAATAAATAAATGATAAAATGGGTCAATTTTGGGTGTCTACAGGGATGATTGTGTCATAGAGATATTTGATGTAGGGATGGTTTATGTCATAGAGATGTTTTGACCACTTGATGGGGGTATGATATTGGTTGTGTTTTGAGGGATGGACATGAACATGCTAGAGGTAGGTTGTGACACATCTATAGAAGAAATGGGTTGATTGGTAGATGTGTTGATATTAAGATTTGTCATGGCATTTAAAGTCTCATCAATATGTGGTTTGGAAGGTCCTCCTAATGGATCAACAACTTGATTAGGATGACCTTGAGGAATCAAAGTGGACACATCAGAATCTAGAGGTACCTTGACTCATAAATGGATTAACTTTTGGAAATAAGCTTGAGGATTTTTGGCAATGGTATGGTCCACTAATACTTGATAATTGGGGTCCTCCATAAAGTCTTGAACTCTATCCTCATAGTCAAGGGATCCATGGGTGGAACCATTTGGAATTTGGGGCTCTTGCATAGGATTATCAAGTTCATGTGTATATAGGGGGTTTGATGATGGTTTGAGAATGTCCTTATAAGCATTGGGTATAAACATGTTGGTGGGAAATCCAAACTTAGGATGAAATTCAAACCCAACATTTGATGGCACAATATCCCCTCTACCATAGGAAGTAGACTCTTGATGATATTGTTGTGGAAACTCTTGATGAGTTTTTTGATAGGACTCTTGTTGGGATGGTTGTTGAATTTCTTGGTAAGGTTGTTGATGAGTGTTAGCAAGGTGCAGAGCATGGAGTCAAGCTGACCGAAAGAAAACACATACACTATGCGAAGGCTAGAAGTTGACAGAAGATGCTACAAGACACATCCCTAGATGTAATAGATATAGTATAAATAGATATAATATATGATGATATAGCATAGACACATAGAATGTAATAAGGATATGAGATAGTCTAATATGGAGATGACATAGAAGTCATGTATGTAGAGAGTGAGGCAGAGACTTAGACCTGTCGGAGGATAGACATATGATGTATGATTGTTATTTATATATATATATATATATATATATGGAGATCTATGGGTTCCAAATAATTCTTTTGAGCTGCATTACTATTTGTCTATGATACTCTATTATTCTTTGTGTTTTGTTACAAATCTCTACCTACTTGACCGTGGTATAAACTGACTACAAAGACTTGATTGAGGACCGAATCTCTAGATCGGTATCCCTCTCCATTTCTTGCCAACAATGAGGATATTGTTGAGAGTTTTGATGGGATTCCATGATTCTTTTAGTTTGCGACCTTGTAATGGGCATGAATGAGATTACCTTGGAATGAAAAGATGAAGAGTGATGGGTATAAATGGATGTAGATAGACCAACTTTAGGCTTGGAGGTTAGTTATTTCTTGAATAAGGCCTTAATCAACAAGATTTTGGACCAAAATAAACGTTAAGGGTATGGTTATATAGGAGTGGTAATTGTTGCAAGGTGTGTGCCCTTGGTCTCCTTGTGCTATGTAGTATAATGCTTGGGTTCATGACAAGGCCTAACTGCCTCCCATGCATTCATTAACTCTAGCGGCTGTATCGAGCACTAATAGGTTGATCTTTTGGTACAACGGAAACCATTGTTCTAACAATTGGTATCAAAGCCTAGGTCACAAGTTTGAACCCCTTGCTTGCGCTAGGGGGATTGTTACAAGATGTGCGCCCTTGGTCTCCTTGTGCTATGTAGCACAACACTTGGGTTCATGACAAGGCTTAACCACCTCTCGTGGATTCATTAACTCTGGCAGTTGTATCGAGCATTAACAAATCGATCTTTTGGTGCAACAACAACCGTCTTTCTAATAGTAATGATGTGGGTATAATGAAATAAGGATATGATGATAATAAAATGGAAAGTAAGATATAATGATGACAAGGACAAGACGATGACTAAGATGTGACCAAAATGACAACCAAGATGATGACAAAGATATGGATGTGATATGAAAATGACAACCAAGATAATGATATGGTGTTATTGATATGATATGACAAGGGTGACAACTTGGATAATGAAAAGGATGACATCAAGAATAAAATGATGATATGGTAAATATATGATAGGATAAAACCAAAATAGCTCAAGATTCACCTAGATCTTTTGTTATGGATATTGGATGGGATTCCTTTCACTACTTAGGGTTGACAAGTACCTAAGCAAGAAGAGGAATAATGATAACCAATCTACTTGGGGTAGACAAGATCACAAGCAAAAAGAAAAATAGGATAAAGACCCACTAACTCAAGAGTAGTCAAAGCTCCTAAGTCAATAGACCTTCAAAGGTAAAATGATAAAAGATATAGGTTAGGCTTACACAAATTTTGGATTTGATTGATTGGTTTAATTGATGGATAAAAAGGATTGATTGATTGATAGATAACTTGTTTGACAAATGAATAGAAAAGAAAGATGGATTGATTTAAGAAGAAATGAGTGGATAGACTAATGAATTTGGTTGATAAATGTATATATGGATAGGTTGCCAAAATTCAGGTCCAAAGGCTAGATGATTGGCCAAGAGATGGATAGGTACTCACAAGTCTAAAATCAATGTGATGGATAAGGCAATGATGAATCATTATGGATGAAAAAGGCAATATGGAATGGTTGAATGGTTATGTGGACTAGCTGGGCTAAAAAATGAGTCTATTTTAGGTCATTGTTTTACCCTACAATTAGATCTAAAAGCTAGAGTTTTGGATTTCAATGAGCAAAACTGAGTTTTAGCACAGGTGTTGAGTAACAGTCATAGGTGCGTTGATAGCAGGCATAGGCATGGAGATAGAAAGAAAGGGCACATAACTATAGTCACAAGCATGGTTTTGTTCTAATTTGTTGTTTTGTGACTAATTTTTGGATTTTTGGCAATAAATACAAACACAAAAACACAATGGATGACTTGTGACTTATCAAGGTATTTGGTGTGAATTGCTTTGTAGTTGAAAATGTCTTGTACTAGTTTTGTACAAAGAAAACACACCAAAAACATTAACAAACCTAGAATTATTCAAGTAGGAGTGATTTTGCACAAAGAAAACACACCACACAATAGAATACTTATCCACATTCTTACCTAACTAAGAACACTTCACCCTAAGCAGATAGCTAGGGATAAGGGAGTTGCACCCAATACCCCTTTCCTTGGATGCTTTTATGCCTTACCCAAAGAAGAATTCTATCTCCACTTCAAGGAGGTACATGGATAGTAACTTCAGGTTAGATTCTATCACCTTACACCACACTAGAAAATGGTTGATGGTCTTATCTAAGCTTTACAAGCTTCTAGGGGAGTCCTCCAAATACACAAGGTACAATGAGGCCCAAGTTATGAACACTAGTCCAGGTTAAAGGGATGTGGCATAAGTGATCAAGAAAACACCACTTTGCCTTGTGTCTGGAATCACCCGGGGCCCCAAGGTTGTCCCAATGACTATGTGACTAGATTGAGGTATAACTTTAGCTCTCCCCCCTTTGATATACCCCACCAGAACACATGATTGAGGTTTCCCGTTTAGAGTGGGTGTGTCTCTAAAGGTAGGCCTCCTAAGGGAAATATTTTACTTGGTGTTTTTTATCTCCAAGATCACATGAATAACGAGGAGAGAGAATACACACAAACAAGCAAATCTTGGGATAACAAAGAGAAGAAATATGTGGTTTTTGATCTCCAAGATCACACAAAGTGCAAGGAGAGAGAGTATACAATAACACACAACTTCAATTACATGGAAAATAACTATTCATTAACCGACTAATCCACTTTAATCCTAATTTAGTGGAAAAACAAAGTCTTTGACAACCGGTGCTACAAGAAAACTTGGTAATATTTTGAGATATGATCTTTGACAAGCGTAAACAAGCTGCAAAAATATATTAGTCTCTAAATGAAGAAAAATATTAGGTGGAAACAGAGATAAACCAAATGAGAAAATTGAACTGTTATACCTGATTTACCTTTTCAGCACAGATGCATTGACAACAGGCACAGGCATGGCGATGAAAGCCACAAGCGCTTAGAAATGATGCAAAGACACAGATCTAAAACCACATAGGTGCAGATTTATATTGCATAGGCACAACAAAAGAGCTCATAGGTGTGGGTTTGCACAACATAGGCATTGAAACATAATTGTGAGATGAAAACCTGCCAAAAACAACTAGTTAGGTCTGATAGAAAACAAAAAATGACTAACTGAGGTAGATCCAAAGGTCCCAGTTGATAGATCTGATGAAACCCTAACTGCACAAAATCACACACAGCAAAGGCGTGGATATAAAAAGTGACAAAACCTACAATAAAAACTTGATAAAGCTTTGCCAAATTAGATGTTAGTTGATGAACAGGTCAGATCTAAGGGTTAGCAACGTAGATAAGCCAAAATCTAACAAAAAAACTAGAAAATTGTAGCTATTATGGATCAAAAACTAAAATTAGGTCAAAATCAAAACATAGGCACTAGAACAAAGAGCATAGGCACATTGAAAAGGCACACACACATGCTGCCTGCAAGCACAGGCACACCAAATAGTAACATCAGTGCAATCTAACAGCTAGGGGTGCGGATCTGCAACCTATAACCAAAAAAAGATAGAATTTATTTTGAAAAAAAATGATTAAAAGGATGTGGGTCCCACTAGATGTGCCAAAAATGTATGCAAAATTATGATCCAAGGTAAATATTGAAGATAAATGCAATAAAACTCAATACCTACACCTCAAACCAAACCCTCACACTTAGATAGAATGGAGTAGAGTGCACTCTATTTCTACTATATTTGTTCTATGGATGTATTATGCATTGTGGATTGTTGGTTCCCAAAATAACTACAACACAAAACTCAAACATTTCTAAATCACCTAGGCCAAGGATGTCATCAGGTTGATAGAAAGAGGTTTATCAACAAGTTAGGGGTGATTTTGGCCAACTAATAGGAGTGGGTAGACTCATTTTCTCTTTGAACTCATCTTAAACTCTGGAGGGATATTCCAAGGGGTATACCTAAGCAGGTATTGACTTCAAAACCAAATGAACAACTAAAAATATTTCAACAACCAAACCCAAATCTCTTTCTTAGCCCCAAATTTGTCACTGACCTAAGAACTGTTGGTTGTTATAAGACCTCTATATAGCTAATGAGGACAATCCTACAAAATGAGGATGCATTTGGAAATACTACTATGTCTAAAGATGTATATATGAATTTTTATTTTAAAACCTTGTATGATCACAGGCTACTCAAAGGGGTGCTCATCCATTGGGTTGCAGAGTCTCACATTCAACGGAGGAATATAATTACAAATAAATAAATGACTACCTATTTGAAGATTCAAATGCATGAAAATTAATACCAAATCATTGAGAATACTTAATACTCCAACACCACACCATGTTCTTCCTTATGCAATACTGAAATGATTATTTATAAAAATTGGAGATGAATAAGAGGTGGCACACTCATCCAAATCAAAGCTTACATTCATACCACTACATGTGGCAAGATAAAACTATAACTGTGATTAAGTTTCCTAAGAAGAACATCTACAACAATGGAGAAAAATAGTGATTCAATACAAAGATTACAAAATATGTACTATACATTTCACAATTGTTTCATGAAGAACAAAAAACTACAAAGATGATCTTTTCTTTTTTACCTCTAGATCTCTGAACTTGCTCTGAAAATAATGCCCAATTGAACAACCCTTAATGCATCAAAAACCAATGTATATATAGCATTTCAGCTCATTACACAATCCCAAGCATGACACTCCGTCAATGAGTACACCCATGCTTCACAAAATTTGACTCATTGTAATGTCAGAAAATTTGCACGTTTGGAAGCTTGTCCATTTCTTGACAAGTCTAAAAATTGACAGAAGAAGACTTCCCACACACCTTGAGTACTTGGATCACTAATGAGGGAAGGCTTGAGTCTAATTCTTGACACTTGCAACATTAATTTCATCTAATTTATCCTCCATGAGTACCTGTGCATTGAAGAATTTCACTGTGCTACCCACTTGAATGGCCTTGTTCTGTAGGATCATTATTTTTGGGTACAAATCTATATGCACAATCCTACAATCGTGGCACAACTTAAGGGAATCACTCCATCAAGGATTTTACAACATTTTTAAAAAATTGTCCAATTTTCTTTCTCAGGACCAATTTAAATTTGGTTGCTCCATAAGAATTCAAAGTTCTACCTTATTATCTTCATTTTTTGTTTATCAGCCAATTATCCTTTTCACAAACCAAGGAAAACCTTTCTTTTTCTTTCTAGTGCCAAGTCTTCACCGTGGGCTCCCTTTCTGCCTTATCGGCAAAAAAGAAAAAAGGTGAACCAAGTTATCTGTGAACTTCCAAGTTTGCGAACCATCCATTCATCCGACTAGGGCTTGCCTCCATCATTTTTTTTCTTTTTATTTTTTCCTTCTTGGCAAAATTTCCCCATGACGAACCACCTTTCTCTCTTTGCAACTTTTCTTCTTCTTTTCCATCTCTCCCTTTGTCGAGAAAAAGGCATGTCAGCAAACCTCTTGTTGGCAAAACCAAGAGTTCGTAAACTCAAGGTTTCCTTGACAAAGACTTGCCCTCCATTCATCTTTTCTTTTAGAAACGTTTCTTCTTGCCTTAGTAAATTTTCCCTTCATCGTTGCCATTATTTTATTTCTGCTATCAGCAAAATTATCCTCATCAAAACCTCCCGTCAGTGAACCTCACGGTTCATGAACCACAAATTTTGCTGACAAGACTTTGCATTCTTCTTCACATGCCTTAGAAAACTTTCATTTACCTTCCACTAAAAATGCCTTGCCTTATCAGCAAATCTGCCAACCAGTAAACTTGGTGGTCAGAGAACCTTGCAGTTCATGAACTACCAACTTTGCCAACAAAGACACGATGCTGACCCCTTGTACCTTTGAATAATTTTCCTTTGCTTTCCTAGTCGCTTTATTAGTGAATTGAGGAAACCACAAACCCGTGAACCTGAAGGTTAGTTCGGGAAGGGGCAGAAATGAACAAATTTTTACAAGAAAGAAGATACAATAATGAGGGAAAACACTTCACTTAGAAATTTTTGAAAGAAAACCCCTATAAAATGTCTCAGATTGGATTTAAACAATGGATTTTAACTATGAAGGCATAAACTAGGAAATTTTGATTTTGGGGCAACAATAATGCATGTTTGGGAGTTGATTTTACAGGTGCCAACACTGACTCTAGTTGGGGACATGTGACAAGCAATGTCATAGTGAGGATCTTAGATCTTCAGGCAGACCAAAAACACAAAACACCCAAAGGAAAAAACACAAAACGTATTTACAACAAAGGCTTATATAGAAGACAAATTACAGTCATAAGCATGAGAGCACAAAAGACAGTTGACTGTATTCAAAATTTTAAGGGCAACATTACTTATGAAAAGTAAACCTTTAGATGCTATCCATGAATGGGCAACTCCAGAAGTTCTCCCTCCATATTTCTGATGTAATATGTGTCTTGTCCATCGTTTTCATCAATTTGATACGGGCCCAACCATAATGGTTCAAATTTTCCATGCTTGCCCTTGTCCTCTAATTTTGCATTCCAAAGGAGAATCATATCACCACTCTGAAATCTCCCTTTGACTATTTTCTTGTTGAACAGATGCTCGACCTTTTGTTTTTGTAGCAATTTTTTATCATGTGCTACTCTTCTAATTTCATCCAACTCTATCAATTCATGCATCTGTTGGGAAATAGGTGTTGTACACCTTGCATAATATTAGATTTTTTATTCATGTAAAATAAATATTTATTTATAGTGCATCTTAATTGATGTGTTTAACCACATTAGATATTTATTTGGAGGCCACTTGTAAATGTTGTGACATTGGGTTATTATTTGTATTATTTGATTGTTGGGAAAAAAATGTAGTACCAATATTAAATAAGGGGGTCAATGGTTTTGTGTTACCCATGGTTTTGGGGCACATGGTTTTCTTAATGTATTTGTGTGAGCTTGATCTATAAAAGCAAGCACATGATCATTAGTTAGGTTGGTTGGCTATTTCATTATAGGTGGATTGGAGGTTTGTGAGAGACTGTCATTGTATTAAGCTCTCTCCTGTAAGTGCATATTGTGAAGCATGCCAGGTGATGTGTGGATTCATGCTTGGACATAATGTAGGATGCATTGGAGGTGCTTGATGGTTCAGATGTGTTCATGGAGACTCATGGAATGTATTGTAATACCTTTTACTGAATAATACATATGAGTGTGGATGCTTTTGGAGACTAGGATTTTCCCTCTTGAGGGTTTTCCTAGGGTATATCTTGTGTTTGTTCACTGGTCTTTGCATTATGGTTGTTTATTGCATCATATTCTCCTATTGGGTTATGTGGAATTGGTTTTATTGGACCTGCAAATTCCTAACATGTGGTATCATAGCTATGTTTATGGTTGAGGGAGGTGTGAGCTCCTTGGTTTGTTGATAACCCTTGTGTGTGTAGATCTGGTACAAAATGGAAGCCATGACAACGCATGGAAGGATTTGGGACATTACAAGTTTTTGTGCAGGTTGTATTGCAAATTTGGGGTTTTGGGTATTGGATATTTGTTGTGTATTTTACAGATCTAGGGATTGAAAAATCATGGCTAAAGAGGGTTTCTTGGATTGGCTTCATGAGGGTTTTGTGGAGGGATTTTTTGTAGATGACCTCCTAGGACAAAACAAACCTTGCTATTGGATTCAGGAGGCCCAAGAGGCGAAGAAAAACATATAATTTTGCATGATTTGGCCACTGTGAGAAAAAGCAATTTTTTTATGCCTCCAGGTACATCGTATGGATTTGTAGAATTAAAAAATTACAAAAATATATATTTCATGCACAATTTTTCTATAGTTAAAAAAAATTAAAAATAAGAAAAAGACAAAAACTATAGAAACGATTTAAAAATCAAGATAGAAAAATAAAAAATAAAAGAAATTTTTTGGGGGGTTCGCAGACTCCCCATGCCCTATGTCAGCAGTGGCAAGACTACCAACAAGATCGGACAATCCTGGCCAATGGCCGACAGGCCCTGCATGGTCAGTGGCAGCCATGGCCAGAGGGCCTTAGGTCCCCGATCCTGGCCAACCGCCGGACCGGCAAGCCTGGCCAGTGAGCCAACCTCCAGCAACACTAGCCATCAATGCCCCATGTGGGCCTTTAAAACTTTAGCAGCGGCATTTAAAATTTTTTGACAACAAACAAAAATTATTTTGGACCTTAGGAAAAAATTAAACCTTCTTGAAAATAAATTTATTACCTTTTGGAATCCACTGTACCAGCCAACTATGGTGCCATGTCAATAGCAGTGGGACCCACAACACAATGACACCTCATCATCTATGCCCAATCAGCGCTTGCATCAGTGATGATGTCATCATATGATTAGGGTCCCATGGGGCTACTTTTAGCCCTCAAAGGGCATTTTCTTTTGAGAGGCATAACTTTCGTCCATAATATTAGATTTTTGACTTCTTACAAGCGTCGGAAAGATCTCTTCGAAAAATACGTAGTGGTATAAGTTTCATGATCATATTTTTTTGTTTGTGTCATAATTTGGTGCTTAAAGCCAGGCATTGCTCCAGGATATTTTTTTGCTCATAACTTTTGCATATGGAATCATATTTTCAATTTCAAATAGGCATTGGAGAGCTATTGCAATGTACTACAATTTGGATCATGTAGATTTTTAGCTTGGTGTGTAGAGAGAGATTGGTACTTATTTGATCACTTATAGGAGCCTGAGATTTAGGGTGTGATTATGAGTGCATTCAGATGGATTTTTGGGTACAAACTTGTGGGAGTGCATGTTGTTATGAGACCATCAGTATGGTATAATAGGTTTATAGCTTTTTTTGGAGTTTAGACTTTGATGGAGAAAGGTACACAGGTTGTCTTCTGGTTTGAAGACATGTTTGATACGCATGTGAGACTAGGAGTCTCATTTGAGTGGGATTTGAGTATAGGTACAACAATGATGATGATTATGGTGTCATGGATATGCACATACACTTTTGTATTGGCACAACATGATCATGTATGTGATCGATAGGTATGGGCTATGATGTTCCATTCATGATTACAAGTGGTGTTGTGGTGTTATTTTAGGAGATTGTTCTTATCTCCTAGATGTTTGATTAGTTCCTGATTATGGTTACTCGTTTGTGGACTTGTTGACAAATTGAATCTAGTGTTGATTTGGTGTTTCAGTCTTGGAGTCTACAGGTTGTCTTCTTTGATATCTCAGTTTGCAGGTTACTAGTGTGATGATGAGTTTGCATGTTACATTTGTTTTGGATCTATGAGTTATGTAGTTTTTGTGGGCTGATCACCTATTTAGCTATAGTGGGATGACTCGAATGTGGATTGTCTATATCCATGAGATTGATTCGATGTTTATGCAGACTTTGTTAGTTGGACTTGTCTGTGGTCATTTGTTCATTGGTATGTTGCATTGGGATAAGAGGATGGATGATTAGAGTGCCTGGATAGTTGGTTGTTGGGACTTGTAGCATGTTTATCACGATGTCATAGATAGCTTGGATACATGGTTTTATGTGAACTTTTGGTAGTGATGGTTTTATCTTCTTGGTTTGAGATTATGGTTTACTCTACCTTTGTGGAGTTGTTGATGTTACAGTGAGATTCCTTGATTGGTTTGGGGCTATGGATAATCTTCATTTAGGATATGGTTACTTTGTTTCCATGGATAGCTCAATATCACAATTCAGTGGGAACTTTAGCAGCAATGTGGATTCATCATTTGTGATGGATGATCTTCTGCAATGGTTGTGGGTGTCTTGTAGAGGCTCTTGGATTATGATTCTTGTTTCAATGAGAGTGCTTTGACATCCTGAGTTTTTTTGACAGGAGATGGTTATCTTCATATGATTGGAGATGTTGACATCTTGGTTTACCATGGAGGACTTTTTTGAGTCTTTGGTTTAGATGTCAGTTTATGATTTGTTAGTTTGATATGTTTATCCTTTGTTTAGAGATGTTGATATTGTGTCTTGATGGACTCTTTATCGGTGTTAGAGTTTTTACATGATACATGTTCTCTTGAGATAGGATGTGTGCATCAGTGCATGTGATCTCCTTAGAGGAGATGGTTAGATCATGATGTCATGATGGGTTCCTTGATTATGCAGATGTACAGTAAGAGCAATGACAATGATCTTGTTGCTTCTCTTGGTATTGAGTACTTTGGTCATTTTCTTGAGAGCTTCATGATAGTGTGGTTTTGCATTTGGAGTTTGGCATGGATTGATCATGGAGGTGCTCATGGATACTTGAAGACTTAGGTGAGGCTAGAGTTCTCTTGTGATTAGAGATAGTTACTCATTCGAGGTTTCAGCAAATAGACCGAGGAGCCTACACCTGGTTATGGACTTAGAGGAGATTATTCTCAGAGAGAGTCATTGTGGCTTGGTGTATCCTAGAGAAGAATTCTCATTCCCCACTCTTAGTTTACTCAGCATTTTATGATCTGTGAGGTTTTGTCCATCTTTTTAGATGCATTTTTCTTTATGCTTTATTTTCTCATAGATATGGATCTTGAGCTACAGTTATTGGTTCTGGAGGGTTCATTTGAGGGATGTTAGCATGGTTATCTCCTTGTTCATATGGTTTGATTTATGATGTTCATTATGAGGAGTTTAGGATATGTGATTGGGCTTATTCCTGGTTATGAAATGGTTATGAGTTTGATCTACCTTGATTAGAGAGGCTTACATCCATGTTGGTTACATGTTACATATGTTCATTTGATCTATGAGATTGAATGGTTGAGTGTTGTTGAGGATTTTCATTTGGGGTTGTAGAGGAGATCATACTTGACACAACTTAGCACTTTGAGGTGTTTGTAGAAGGACATTATGATTTACAGGTTTTCTCTCTTTGTCTTACATGGCTACTTTGTGGAGGTTCATGTTGATATGGTTGGACTTGGGAGAGTTATGCTGACATGTTGTGAGAGAGTATGTAACGATTTATCATGTATGTGTGGATCATTGTGATTGTTCTTGATACTACGTTGGCTTGTTGATTATCCACACCTTGGTTTGAGTGTTGATTGATAAACTTGATATGTCTTGGATCTATTTTCAGATTTGACATTACCCATGTAGTGGGAGTTCCTGGATGTATGTGTTCTTCATTGACAAGTTTTATACATGGAGCTTGTGATTGCGGTATATGGGTTGGATATGTTGTTGGCATGAGTTTATTGATGTTATTGATACCTATGACGTATCGATTCTTGGATTTATTAGCATATGTTGTGGGTGCTATTTCCAGTCATGTGGGTTTTTTACCTTTGACAGCAGCTTGGAGCCTTTTTTTATCACTTGGATTTGATGCTTGTGTTATTTGGATTGGTGCATCTTCACCTTAGCATGTTCCTTTTCTTCCATAGGTGGCACATTGGAGGATGGGAGGAGTTCTTTCTTGAGATGGTGGTCACTTTGATTTTATTGTAGGTATCTTGATAGAGCACGAGAGCATTTTGGAAATTCATGTGACTTCATGTTTGCCTATGATGATGTATTTCATTGATTGACCCTTATGAAATGTATACAAGTGGGAGAATGTTGGGAAATAGGTGGTGTACACCTTGCATAATATTAGATTATTTTATTCATGTAAAATAAATATTTATTTGTGGTGCATCTTAATTGATGTGTTTAACCACATTAGATATTTATTTGGAGGCCACTTGTAAATGTTGTATGTAACATTGGGTTATTATTTGTATTATTTAATTGTTGGGAAAAAAATGTAGTACCAATATTAAATAAGGGGGTCAATGGTTTTGTGTTACCCATGGTTTTGGGGCACATGGTTTTCTCAATGTATTTGTGTGAGCTTGGTCTATAAAAACAAGTGCATGGTCATTAGTTGGGTTGGTTGGTTATTTCATTATAGGTGGATTGGAAGTTTGTGAGAGTTTGTCATTGTATTAAGCTCTCTCCTCTAAGTGCATGTTGTGAAGCATGGCAAGTGATGTGTGGATTCATGCTTAGACACAATGGAGGATGCATTGGAGGTGCTTGATGGTTCAAAGGTGTTCATGGAGACTCATGGCATGTATTGTAATATCTTTTTCTGAATAATACATATGAGTGTGGATGCTTTTGGAGATTGGGTTTTTCCCTCTTGAGGGTTTTCCTAGGGTATATCTTGTGTTTGTTCATTGATCTTTGCACTATGGTTGTTTATTGCATCATGGGTTATGTGGAATTAGTTTTATTGGACCTGCAAATTCCTAACAACATCCTTAATGTCAAAGCATCACCCCCAATCTCTTCTATTTGTTGCAGCAATTGATACACAAGAAATTCTAATGACATTGGCATTTTCCTCTATTCCATATACCAGTTCGAAAGGGATTTTTCTTGTAGCACGTTTGTAGGTGATCATGTCGGCCCAAACTACATACTTCAACCTGTCATCCCACCTCTTCTCATTTAGATCTAGAGTCCTCTTCAAAATTTTCATGAGACTCTTATTGCTGGACTCAACTTGTTTATTTTTTGAGGATAGCATAGTAATGAGTGAATCAACTTGATTCCATACTTGAAACATATATCAATTATATCTTGAAATTTGAAGCACATGACATTATATGCAACAATTCTAGATGGCACTCCAAATCTGGTTATCACATTTTTCACAAGGAACTCAGCAACTACCTTAGATGTGGCATTGCAAGTGGGGATAGCCTCTACCCACTTGGTGAATCAGTGGCCACAAGGATCCACTTAAATCTATTACTGGATTTTTCCTAAATTTCCCTTATAAAATCAATGTCCCATTGTTGAAATGGTGCTTCAACCCCAACTGGGAAAAGGGGTAATGCTCCAGTAAATTTCATCTTGCCAGAGAAATGTTGGAAGGCATCACATTTTTTGACCTATTTTGCAACATATTTGAAGAGGCTTAGCAACCAGAAAGCTTCCTTGATAATCTTGTGAGCTATGGTTTTGGCATGGAAGTGCCCGCCACATATTCCCTAGTGATATTCCTTAACAACTTCCTCAAATTGTCATCGGTCCAGACACTTCAATAGTAGTCCCTCATGATTTCTCCACATTAATACACTATGAATCAAAACATACTTTTGAGACTAGAGCTTGAGCATCCTCTGCTAAGTGACATTCATATCTAGGGGACAATGCATGTTGACAAGATAAAAGATAATATCTTTATACCATGAATCATTTATCAACATACATATATCAACAAATGGAGTAGAATCTACCCCATTTACCTTAGCTACCTCTACGTTGGAATTAGCCATCAACTTAGCTAAACCTTGGCCTCTAACTAGTTTGGTGACCTGCACCTCAATGTCATACTCTTAGATCTTGTTGATCCATCTGCATCTTCTTCCAAAAGCCTCTTGTTGTGTGAAAATATCTTTTAGAGTAGAATGGGGCACATATGCAGTTATCTTTGCACCCATATAGTATGGTCTAAAAATTTTTATTGCCTTAACCAAAGCATATGCATGTTTTTCCATAATTGAATAATTTAACTTAGTATCTTGTAAAGACTAGCTAAAAAATCCTATTGGCTGCTCAAATCCATCATAATTCTTTTGCAACAATATGACAGCAATAGTATAAAATGGAGCAAAGGAGAAGAGATGGAAAGGTTTTGCATACTTTAGGCTTACTAGAACTAGTTCATTCTTTAGGGTTTCTTTTATATCAAAAAAAGCCTTAGTTGGTTCCTTCTCCCATGTGATGGACTGTCCCTTTTTGAGCATCTTAGAGACTGCCTTGGTCTTCTCAATGAAGTTAGGGATAAATTACCTCAAAACATTGATCTGCCCAAAGGACTGAACACCCATGACTATTTTAGGCTAAGGGTTGAGGTCAATGGCCTTAACTCTTTTGGGGTCAATTCTAACCCCATCCCTTGACACAATATGTCCTAGCAACTTTCTCTCTTTTACTCCAAATTGGCATTTCTTAGGATTCAAAGAGATCCCATACTTCAAACATCTATCAAAAACCATTTGCAAATGCTTGTAATGATCTTTCTTGTCCTTGGAAAATGTAGTAAGATCATCTTGGTATACCACCATGATCTCATTAATGAGGTCTGTAAAGGCCACATCCATTGCTCTTTGAAACATCGATCCTGCATTCTTCAACCCAAATGGCATTCTCAAATAAAAATATGTTCCCCAAGGAGTGGTGAATGCTATCATGTACTATTCTGACTCCTTGACCAACACCTTATTGTAGCCTAAGAATCCATCCATCATAGACATCAGCTCTGAACCAACCACCTTTTGCAAAAGATGATCCATACTAGGAAGAGGATAATTATCCTTCAAGGATATGATGTTCAGATTTTTGAAATCTACACTTAGTCTAATGTCCCCATTCTTTTTCCTTACTAGGACAATATTAGACACCCATTCAGAATGTCTGATTGGTTTAATAATGCCTCCCTCTTTCATCTTTAACAGTTCTTTTTGCATCTTGGGAGCTATAGTGGGATTTATAGGCCTCTGTTTTTGCTTAAATAGTTTTGCATTAGATTGAAGGAGGATAGTATGTTGAAATAGATCCTCCCTATAAGTCTTCAGCTCATCATAAGACCATGCAAATCACTTTCTATTTTTTCTCAATAAAGTAACCAACATTTGTTTTTCATGGGGCTTCAACTTCTTAACTATGTAAACTATTTTAGGTGCCTCCTCAGTTCCAAGGTTAACACCTTCAACACTATCCTCTTCAACAGGTCTACCTTTACTCTTCCAGTAGTCTGCATTGTCAAACATTCTCTCTAGTGCCACCAATCCCTTGGGAATGGTATTTGTCTTCAACTGCACTATTTTGCTACCAAACATTGTTTCCTTGCCATCAATAATTTCTATCATTGGCCGCCAATCAATTTCTCGGCTGTCAAATTCATCCATAAAGTTTAGGAAATTGTAAATTTGATTGCTATCATTGAAAACCTAACAACTGTAGATATTATTAGGAATTGTAGGCTTGGTTAAAATCTCAACAACATAGTGGGAGAAAGGATGTGAATTTGGTTGTGGGTTAAACTTCAAACCAACAATAGCTAATGCATCCACTTTTTCGTTTCTGCTCCTTTCAATCCATTCGATGCTAATGGCATCAAATAGCTCTAGTATGTCCCAGACAACATTTATGTGTGGTTTGAGCTTGTTGTCCTCAGCATAAAAAACATTTTTGATTTGTTGCACAACCAATTTTGAGTCGCCATATATTTTTAGGCACTTGACTTTATGCTTGTGAGCAATATTTAGACACAAGAGCAATGCCTCATATTCAACTATATTATTATTGCATTGAAAATCAAGTCTAAAAGACTTACCAAATTTCTCTCTGTCTAGTACTATCAGAACAATACCAATACCTAAGCCTTCTCGTGAGTATGCACCAACAAAGTACAATGTCCATAACACACTTTGATTATGCATAGGAGCAACAATCTGTGGCAGATTAGCATACAACTTGTGTTCATTTTCATCACAAAACTCTATAAAAAGATCTATATCATTATCAAAGAAGTTCACTTCTTCTTGGGTTTTGTAATGGTCCTCTATGTTTTGGTCTTCCACCTTCTTCTCCCTGTGAATCTTTACTTACATTCCCTGGACTAGAATAGTGGCATACGATATATCCATATGTATACTTCCACCCATACTAGTTTCCCACTCCCTAAATAATAACATACCCCATTTAGTAGGGTAGTCCACAATAATTATGTCCATCAGGAATGACTTGTCTAGGTATGTAGTGAGTTTGATCTCAACATCCTTGACAAGACCAATCACATTCACCTCTCTAGAACTCATAGAAAAACATTTTCCAAAAGATTTGGACACCTTTAAACCCATATCATTCATGATTTCAAGTGGCATGACATTGCTAGATGCTTTAGAATCAATCATGTAGTTGTGTAGCAACCATCCATTTATGATCAAAGTGGTGTAGAAAGGATCCACATCCATTTGGATATTTACCATAGATGACCCTAAATAAACCTCAAATGTTTCATCATCTTTAAAAGGAGCAATAATATGTTGTATAGGTGCACTAGAGGATGTGATAAATGAGACAACCCTATCCCTATTCTCAGGAATTCTAATGAGTTCCCCTATAGGAATTGAAATTCAGATTTGGCTAAAGACTTGAGCCATGTCTATAGGGTTATAATTGGGCAAAGGAGGATCACACAAGACAGTAATATCATTTGTGCAAGGAATGTTTAAGGTATTACTTGATTGGATGAAATATCCTTACCTTTTTCCTTTGTCTTCTCCTTCTCCTTTTCTGGATTCTTTTGTGCTTGAGGCTGATCATGCTTGTTACTACCTTTTGGATAATGAACCCTTAGAATGGGTGCAACAATAGGCTACATGATTTGTGCTAGATTTTTCTGCACATACATCTTCTTTGCTGCTAGTGGTTGTGTTGGAAATTTCTTCTTTTCAGGCACATTCCTCTTAAGAACTACATCATCTTTCCTCTCCAGGTTTGCCTTTTTCTTTTCTTTCTCACATTCCAATCCATTCAATCTAGACTCTATAGCAATGGAGTTTAGAATGGGCACTGACTTATTCCTCAACTGATAACCTTCTTGAACTTGCATAATGTTTGCATCATTTGAGGCTTTCAAATCTTTCTCAGAAGGTCAGGGTTGCTTGTACTTCTTCTGCATAAGAACCCTCAAATACCCAAAATCATGATTTTGTAGTTGGTATCTTTTTGAACCTTCATCATAATAATATTGAAAAATATAATCATCTTCCTCATAACTGTCATAATTAGCATCCTGACCCATCTATTCATAATCCTCCGTGTCAAACTAGTTTGTCTCCTCATAATATTTAGCAGCACCTTCATTGGGAAATTCTTCATCTCTATTCATTGAATGAGCCACTACACAATTAGTTGGATCATGGGGAAGGAAGCATTCTTGGCACCATAGGGACTCATCTTGAAAATTAACTTGATCCTTTCTCAATGGATCAAGAGTGTCCTTTTCAGGATGTTTGAAACTTACATGCCTAGAGGAAGCCTGTCTATCATTTTATTGTGGTCTCTTAGACCAATTAGTGTTATAATGCCTATTATGTAGTCTCTGGCCTTCATTGAAATGTGTTGCAAAACCCTGAGGTGGCAACCCTTTGTCATTTTTAGCAACTTTATAAGACAAATCTTTCACAACCCCCATGAGCTTATCTAATTTATCATCAATAGTGAGGGGCTTGTTGAAAGTTGGCTAATCTAGCTGGGATAGTTTTACATCAGATCTTTTGATGTGCTTTCCTAACTCTCTCATATTTCTTTCTATGTTTATGGTTGTAGCATATGCTTATCTTAATGTTTGTGGACTCTTGTCCCTCAAACAATAACCAATTTTTGAATCAAAGACACCACAATATAAAACTAAGCACTCATATTCATTAGGTCTCATATGAGGAGGTACCTTGCTCATTGTCATAATGAAGTGGCTATTGAAATCAGCTACTGTCTCATTTATGGCCTTCTTTAAAGTTGTGAGTTCATGGATGACAAACTTGGGGTCAATCATGTCCCCATACTACAATCTGAACGCTCTCATGAAATCCTCCCAAGAATCAATATTATTGTCTAGGAGAGTTTTATACCATTCTATAGCACTCTCTTCCAATTAATGCACAAATGGTTTCATCATAACATCTTCATACTCATCGGTGACATTAATAAAATGTCTAAGATGTTCCTCACTTATGACAGCATTGTTACCTTGAAACTTGGGAATCTTTCCCCTAATCTCAGTTGGAATTGGATTGGGAAAGTCGGGTATGCCAAAGAAATCAAGTTGTTTATACCTTTAAGCTCACAGAGGTTGCCTTCGTAGATGAAATCTATGTGCTTGTCTTCATTGGACAAGCCTAATATCCTGAACATTACCATGATGTTGATTTACTTGATTCTATGGTGGCTAATTGTTAATGTTTTGGACATAGGCATTATTCACACCCTACTATCCCATCTGATGTTGTCACTAATGTTGTTGTTGTTGTTGATTATTCTATAGGTTATGGCCCTATTTCTATACATTCTAGTTTTGTTGGGCCTACTGGGCAAGTTGGGCTTGCTATTGATCAAGCAAGGCATGCACCTCTCTTTGTCTATTTATGAGGTGATCAAACAAGTCAAGTTCATCCTGGATTCTTCTTTCTCTTTCCTCATCACCAGGTTGTTGTTGATGATCTCCCTCATTAGGAATGTTATCACGCTGAACTCTGAGTGATCTCGTGGGAGAATTAGGATGACTGGTATCCTGATATGTCTCTTCATTCTCACTGGCATTCCCAAATGTCCTTAAATGTTGATCATGATATTTATTTCTACTTCCTCTACCAATAACATTTTCATTTCTTCTAACATCATACTCATTTCTATTTACTCTTTTGTTTATTCTAAGCATGTTATATGTAAAGTCCTCAGAAGTATAATTGTATTGGCTCCTGAGATCAACAAATATATGGTCTTAGGTATTCACTAGAGGCACCACATTGGGGTATCTTTTCCTATATCTATTCCTCCTATTTCCTACACTTCTTGAGGATTCCTCATGCCCAGGTTGTTCCTGGTTCCTTCCTCTAGGCATTGTAAATCATTTTTTAGACTGTAATCAATTTCTAGGTTGTAAAATAGAGTCGCCACTCCCCTTGCTAGGAAGAAATACTTGGACAAATATTGCACCTCAATATTGTAACAATCAGAACTAAAACTGATTCAGTGGGTCCTCGATAGTGGTGCCAAAATGTTGGCATAAGTTGACAAGATACCAAACTTACCCAAACAAAATGCATAACTACAAACTGATGCAAACTTTGACAACTGTTATAGAGGTCCTCAAAATAATTCAAACTTTTAATTTCTCCCTGGCAACGACATGAAAATGTTGGTTCCCAAAATTACTGCAACAAAAAGCTCTAAAACATTTCTAAATCACCTAGGCCAGGGATGTCATCAGGGTGATAGAAAGAGGTTTATCAACAAATTAGAGGTGATTTTGGCCAACTAACAAAAGAGGGTAGACTCCTATGCTCTTTGATCTCATCTTAAACTCTGGGGGGATATTCCAAGGGGTATACCTAAGTAGGTATTGACTTCAAAACTAGATGAACAACTAAAAATATTTCAACAACCAAATCCAAATTACTTTCTTAGCCCCAAATTTTTCACTGAGCTAAGAACTGCTAGTTGTTATAAGACCCATATATAGCTAATGAGGGAAATCCTACAAAATGAGGATGCATTTAGAAATAATATTGTGTCTAAAGAGGTATATATGAAGTTTTGTTTTGAAAGCTTGAGTGAACACATGCTACTCAGATTGGTGCCTATCTGTTGGGTTGTAGAGTCTGACATTTAATAAAGGAATACAACTACAAAGAAATATATGACTACCTATTTGAAGATTCAAATGCATGAAAATCAATACCAAATCATTGAGAATGCTTAATACTCCAACACCACACCATGTTCTTCCTTATGCAATACTGAAATGATCATTTACAGAAATTGGAAATGAATTAAGAGCTATCACACTCATCCAAATCAGAGCTTACATTCATACCACTAAATGTGGCAAGAGAAAAATGTAATTGTGATTAAGTTTCCTAAGAAGAACATCTACAACAATGGAGAAAAATAGTGATTCAATACAAAGATTGCAAAATATGTAACATACATTTCATAGTTGTTTCATGAAGAACAAAAAACTACAAAGATGATCTTCTCTTTTCTGCCCTTGGATCTCTGAACCTACTACGAGAGAACAATGCCCAATTGACCAACCCTTAATGCATAAAAAACCACTGTATATATAGCAATTTAGCTCATTGCATAAGCTCAAGCACTGCATTCAGTCAATGAGTACACCCATGCTTCATTGAAATTGACTCACTGTAATATCATAAAATCTGCACATTTGGAAGCCTGCCCATTCCATGACAAGTTTGCAAATTGACAGAAGAAGATTTCCCACATGCCTTGGGTACTTGGTGCAATAATGAGGGAAGTCTTGCATCCAATTCCTGACACTTGCAACATTAATTTCATCTAATTTCTCCTCCATGAGTACCTATGCATTGAAGAATTTCATTGTGCTACCCACCTGAATGGCCTTGCTCTATAGGATCATTATTTTTGGGTACAAATCTATCTGAAAAATCCTACAATCATGGAGCAACTTAAGGGAATCACCCCCATCAAGGCTTTTACAACATTTTAAAAATTTTGTCCAATTTTCCTTCTCGGGCCCTCTTTGAATTTGGTCATTCCATAAGAATTTAAAATTCTACCCGATTATCTTCATTTTTCCTCTATCTACCAATTATCCTTTTCATAAACTAGGGAAAACCTTTCTTTTTCTTTCTAGCACCAAGTCTTCACCTTGGGCCACCTTTTTTCCTTATCAAAAAAAAAAGAAAAAAGGTGAACCAAGTTATCAACGAACTTCCAAGTTTGACCAGGGCTTGCCTGCATCCTTTTCACTTCCATCCTTTTCTTTCTTTTTTATTTTTTCCTTGTCGGCAAAATCACCCCGCGGTGAATCACCTTTCTCTCTTTGTAACTTTTCTTTCATCTCTTCCATATCTCCCTTTGTTGATAAAAAAGCCTATCAGTGAACCTCTTGTCAGTGAAACCAAGAGTTCATGAACCCAAGGTTTCCCCGACAAAGACTTGCTCACCATTCATCTTTTGTTTTATAAACATTTCTTCTTTCCTTAAAAAGTTTTCCCTTCATTTCCGCCTTTGTTTTTGTCACGTCCCAAATTTTGATACCATCTGGTTTTACTTTAAATGGAAATATTTCATGAATAATTATATGTAGATAGATGAATAATTGTTATGAATATTTTAATATGAAAAGATGTAATGAAATAAATGTAATATTAATGTTAGTAATGCTTCGGTTATTTGGATTACAAATCTATTAACGAAAAATTGGAGTTTACTATGAGTTGCAGGTTGTCGAAGACAAGAGGTGGTTGAGGTAAAGGAGATTAGCATCCTGGCAGGGTTAAGATGGAGGGATATCTCTCACACACTTCACGTAGTGTCATGTAGCTGCATATGTTGCATATTGAATGATTTAATAGTTTAATTTAAATTTCTTTTTTTATTTTATTTGAATTATATATCGCATAGCTAGTTAATGGTGATTTAATTAGATTATTTAATTTTTTGTTATTTAAATATCTTAAGTGTTTAGAAAATAGAATAGTTGATTAAGTTATTTAAATTGTTTCATTTAGAAAATAATCATACTCTATTTAAGTATTTGTTTATAGAAACATTGAGATAAATATGTAAATTGTTTTAATAATATTTTAGAACTAGAAATCGAATAAAACATGTTTTTGAAACAAAAACTTATTTTAGGAAAAGAAAAGCTCTAGAAAATGAAACACTTGAGGAAGAGGAAACAATAAGTTACAATTCTTTCCTTGGGGCACCAAACTTCTATATAACATTTGCATTCTCAAAAGAGGGCATCATCATTTTTTATATTGCATTGGGAGAACATTTTGGGGCACAAAGAGGGAATAGTTCAGATCAAGAAGCTTCAATAGGAACAAAGCATTCAATTGGAATAAGGAACGAATTCCAAGTTCTTATTTAATCTTAGTTTGTCTATGGTTGTTTGTATGTTTGAATTTCTTTCTTATCTGCAAAATTCATGATCGTTTGTTTGAAATTGTTTAAAATATGAGCAGCTAGTTGTAGTATTATAAAAGAATTGTTGTGTTTTCAATATATATATATATATAATATAATCAATATATGGTATATTATATTCGGTTGAATCCTATGTTGGATTGACTGTATTTTATTGATCAATTGTACTTTACATTGAATCTTTTGTATACATATGGAATTGAATGTAATACATTCTATATTGATTGATTGCATTTATAATAGGCATAAAAGTCATTTCAAACCATATGGGATGCAGCGTTCCCAAATGGTACCACAGTCCCTTAGGGACTGCGACCCCATTTGGGGATGGCAGTCTTTGTAGTCTATGTTATTTTCCTTTCAAATGTTTGAAATTCCTTCATAAACAAAGTTTGCATTCCTTGAAACTATATTATATTTAACACAACATTGTTATCATTGTCTTGTCTTGCCTATGCAAATAGCAATCTGCTGATCAAATGTTAATTGGTAATGCATTACCAATTAACATTTGATTAGAAGATTGCTATTCGCACAGGCATGGCAATATATATTCATATAAAGATGTATTAACTATAATTTTAGTGAAAGGCTTATGATTGTGATCTCAATTTATAGCATAAAGATAATTTGACTATAATTTTTATATTTGTCTAGAAAATGGAATGGTTTTATAACTGAAAATGATTATATCATTTGATAGCATTTAGATATATTGACTGTAATTTTTATTGTTTGGGAGCAAAATGGTTGATGACTGTATTCAATTTTATCATTGATAACTTAATTATATATATATATATATATTATTTAATATATATATATATATATTATTTAATATATATAATATCTAAAATTGAATTCATTGTTTTGCAAAAAAAGGAATATTCTTTTTATTTTACATACTTGCATTAATGAGAAAGACTTGTAGAAACTTTCAAATTATTGAATTCTTGATAAATGTTATTTCTACATTTCAATTGGAAAAACTAGTAGTATATCAAAATTCTTGATTTATGAAAGAAATGCATTATGTTTATCTAGAAGATCATCACATAGATCAAATAAAAAAAAAGGAAAAATAGTAAACTTTTTCAATAACCAAACCAATAAAAACATTTGATCAATGGAAATAATGTTTGAAATATAGATATTTATGATTATAGAAAACAAAACATAGGAAAAATGTGTTGTATGTATTTTGGTAAAGTACGAACTTTTAGGGCAGGATGCCGAATGTGGGCTCCCAGAGATGATAGTTTTACTTTTTCTAAAACTATCATTTTATTTAAAATGCTTGGCCAAGCTACTGTACCATTAAAACAAATGGATTTGTTAAAAGCCTAGAACTATATTTGTCTCTACCACATCTTGTTTGCAAGAGTTTATGTCATTCTAGTATTAGGATGCATACAGGAAATAGGCATGCATCGAGAGTTTCCCTCATGCTTATACCATTCTAGGTTGCTAGGCTCCTTGTGTAGGGTCGGTGCTTTCTTCAAGTTAGGAAGAAACCCGGGGAAGTTCAGTACTTTGTGGTTGGGTAAAAAAAGCACCTCAACCACTCTCTTGGACTTGGTTTGCAGATGATTGGAGAATCAAGGCAACTTAGATATTATTATTGATATGGATATTTGCTTCTTTGTATGGTTTCAACGCCAAGTTGCAATTGTAATATGATATCTTGATGATAGTTCTTCTTTGTGTAATATTGAAACAAAAGTATTGTAACACCAAGTCAGGTGTATGTAAACTGTTTGTAATCCATTCTGGTATATGGATCATTATTCTTATTTATGAGTTCTTTCCATTATATGATTATGGATATTTGGAAACCATTATTGGTTGATTTTCTTACTTATGGAATATGCTTTTCTTTTTAGGTACTATTTTTAGTTGGTAAATTTCTGCACCTTACAATTTTCTTTCTATTGTTGATGAAATTATCGTCAACAAAACCTCCCATCGGTGAACCTCATGGTTCGTGAACCACAATTTTTTCTGACAAGACTTTGCATTCTTCTTCACATGCCTTAGAAAACTTTTACTTGCCTTCCACTGAAACCGCCTTGCCTTATCAGCAATTCTACCAACCGACAAACTTCGTGGTCAGTGAACCTTGTGGTTCACAAACCACCAACTTTGCAGAAGAAGACACAGCACTAACCCCTTGTACCTTAGATCAATATTCCTTTTCTTGTCTGGTCGCTTTATCCGCAAATCAGGGAAACCAAAAATCCACGAACTTGAAGGTTAGTTTGGGAAATTGCCGATTTGCCAACAAAGAGAAGAAATGAACAAATTTTTACAAGGAAGAAGATACAACAATGAGGGGAAACATTAGACTTAGAAGTTTTTGAAAGAAAATCCCTATAAAATATCTCATATCAGATTTAAACAAGGGATTTTGACTATGAAGGCATAAACTGGGAAATTTAGATTTTGGGGAAACAATAATGCATGTTTGGGAGCTGATTTTATAGGTGTGAATAGTGAACTGCTCACAAAACCAACATAATCCAGGTATGAGATGGCTATAATGGAGGCAAATGATCATGATAATGATATGGAATTTTGACAGCATGTACTTGCATATGAAAGATGTGTTGTGATAATGATGTGAGAGGCTCAATTTATAGAGGATTGAATGATGGATCGAGGGCTAGGATTAAAAGATTAGATTAATGGCTAGAATTGGCTGAGGATTATAGATCAATGATAAGAATCTTCTAGAGCATTTTTACATGTGAATGGTGGAGATTAAAAGTGAATTTAGTTTTGGATCCATTATTTAATAATGGTGACCAATTATTTAATTATGGTGGTGAGTGGTTGAAAATGAGGATGTGAGTTGGTAAATTGATTAAATAATGAGATTATTTAATTAATTTATGGAGAGGAATTTGTTAGAAATGATAAATTAATTAAATAAATGGGCTTTATTAATTAATTTAAGAAAAAGTGGATTAATAAAAGATGGATTAATTAAAGATGGGTTAACTAATTAAATAATAGAATTATTTAATTAATTTGAAAGACATGTTAGGATGTAAAGTGGTGTTAGTAGTGTGTCAAAAATGAAGGTGAATATATGGCCATTTTCATGTGTCTACAGATGGTTTCTCCTATTCTGATGAGCACTTTGATTTCTGTGAGCATTGTGTGTTTGGTAAACAAAACATAAATTCTTTTCCTTTAAGAAGCAATAGAGTGAAAGAGAAATTAGAAATGTTTCATTCAGATGTGTTTGGACCTGTGGATAATGATTCTATTGGAAAATCTTGTTATTTCATTACCTTCATTGATGATGTATCTAGATTCACATGGATTTATTTTATGAAGCAAAAATCTAAAGTTTTCACTAAGTTTAAGGAGTTCAAATTCTTAGTAGAGAACCAATCAGGACTTAAGATAAAAATATTATGATCTGACAATGGAGGGAAATATTTCTCTAAGGAATTTGATGAGTTCTATAAGCATGCAAGTATCATAAGACAAAATACAACTCCATATACACCACAACAAAATGGTGTTGCAAAAAGGATGAACTGAACAATAATGGAAAGAGACAGAAGTATGTTATGTGATGCATAGTTGGAAAACTACTGTGAGTATCGCTTGTTACTTGTTAAATAGATCTCCTTGTAAGGCTCTTGATTTGACACCTTATGAAGTGTGGACAGGTAAGAAACCTTTTGTTTCACATTTAAGGGTATTTGGCTATGAAGCTTTTGTTCATGTGCCTAAGGAAAAATGGTACAAGTTGGATCCAAAAGCACATAAATGCATCTTCATTAGATATGGTGAGAATGTAAAGGTTATTAGATTTGGGATCCTCTAACCAAAAAAGTTATTTTTTCTACAGATGTGATTTTAAGAGAACTTAGACCTATTTTTTTATCTTATACAACTAGAAGAAAAAGAAAGGAAAAGGATAGTGCATTTTGATTTACAGCAAGAAAATGACAATCAAGAAGAACAAAATGATGATTTAGGGGATGGAGAAGAAGAAAGTGAATGTTCAGATGAGGAGGACTATGTTGTTACAGAAGAAGTTGAGGATACAAAAGAACATGAGGAAGAATCTCTTACTCCACCCCTGAGAAGATCCACAAGACAATAGAACCCAGTTGATAGGTATAGCCCACCATATTTTGTTTGTGTATTTTCTTTATTTAGTATTGATGATGAACCTAGATCTTATAGGGAAGCTATTAATATAGATGATAGTGAGTCTTGGTAGCTAGTCATATAGGAGGAGATGATGGCTTTAGACTCGTGTGACACCTAGGATCTTGTACATTTTCCTAAGGGAAGAAAGACAATGGGATGTAAGTGGGTCTTCAAGAAGAAGTTTGGAGCAGACGGTTCATTATAGAAGTACAAGGCTAGACTGGTAGCCAAAGGCTACTCCCAGAGAGGTAGTCAATTGTGAAATTTTCTCTCCTGTTTCTAAATTATCTTCTATTAGATTTCTTTTATC
Organism: Cunninghamia lanceolata; assembly: GCA_027924645.1. Lineage (NCBI taxonomy): Eukaryota > Viridiplantae > Streptophyta > Pinopsida > Cupressales > Cupressaceae > Cunninghamia > Cunninghamia lanceolata. The sequence goes on along the minus strand of BSBN01000752.1, from coordinate 2,404,855 downwards.
CATTGCTACAACTTATGATTTTGAAATTGAGACTATAGATGTTAAGACTCCATTTTTCCATGGAGATCTAGAAGAAGAAATTTATATTCAACAACCTACAGGTTTTGAGGTAAAAGGGAAAGAACACTAGTTATGCAAGTTAAAAAGATCTCTTTATGGTTTAAAATAATCCCCTAGAATATGGTACCAAAAGTTCAATTCATTATTTTTGAAATTGGGCTTTGTTAGAAGTGAAGAGGATCATTATGTCTACATTCGATGTATTGATGATAATATTCTAATTATTTCCTTGTATGTGGATGGCATGTTATTTTTTAGTAACACCAAGGGTATGATTAGTGAGTTGAAGTCTCAACTTTTACGTGCATTTGACATGAAGGATCTAGGGGTAGCTAGGTATATTCTGGAAATGGAGATCAAAAGGGGTCGAGGCAATATAAAGCTTTGGTTATCACAAAGTATGTGAATACTATTTTGCATAGATTTAGCATGCAATATTACAATCCAGTTAGAATTTATTTATTGGTTGGTACTAAGCTTTCATTAGATATTTATTCTAAGAATGAAGATGATTTAGAAGATATGTGTGATGTGCCATATGCTAGTGTTGTAGGAAGTTTGATGTATGCAATGGTTTGCACTAGTCCAAATATTGCCCAAGCAGTGGGGGTTTTGAGAAGGTTTGTCTAACCTTGGTAGACAACATTGGAATTATGCAAAGATGGTGTTAAGATATTTGCATGGTACTTTTTATTATTGTTTGGTTTATTTTGGTACTAACAATGTGGATAAGACATTGGACATATAGGTTTTGTTGATGCAGATTGGGCAGGTGACTTGGATAGTCGAAGGTCCACTAGTGGCTATGTGTTTACTTTGTTTGGAGGAGCTGTGAGTTGGATGAGTTAAAGAAAGCCCACCATTTCTTTATCCACCATTAAAGAAGAGTATATGACTGCTACTCATGTCTCTAAGGAGGTAGTTTGGTTACAGAGACTATGTATAGGTATTGGTTTTGCTTGTAGGATTATTTAGATTGGTTGTAATAGTTAGAGTGCAATATGTTTGGCCAAGAATCCCATGTATCATGCATAGACTAATAATGTGGATGTTCAATACCTTTTTGTCTGTGAAATGATTACTAATGGTCAAATTGAGCTGAAGAAGGTTGACACTCAGGAGAATGTTGTAGATTCATTTACTAAATGTGTGAACATAGAAAAGTTTTCGTGGTGTAGGAAGGCCATGGGCCTTGTTCCTAGTGCTTATTTATTTTATGTTTCCTATGGATGTATTTACAATGTATGATGTCAAGTGGGAGAATGTTAGGATTATGGTGCTATCAACCTTGTAAATCTTATGTATTTAATTACTCCTAATATTGATTTTAAATCATTCATAAGGGATGAAGTATTCAACAAGTAGTGATCTTGTTTTAGACACATGTTTGATCCTTGTACTTGATGGATGTAGGTTATTTAGGGGGTTGCAGGGGGTACCCCCATTGTGGGGTCCGGGATGATGCCCCCCCCCCCGGTAGGGGGTCCGAAGGCAATGCTCCCAGAAGCCACATTATATATACATATATATATATACATATATATATGTATATATATATATATATATATATATATATATATATATTGTAAATCTAGACCATTCTATTGGAAAGAGACACTACTATGTTGGATAATTGAGTGTTGTCATTGATGGAAACAAGGAAAGGAACAAGGTTGGAATAGAGTTTGTGGTCAGGTAAAGAAGACTTAGTCATCCTGGAAATGTACAGAGGCAAAGACAAAAGAACAATGTTTGGATTGGCATTGGTCTGCAGTTGAAGACCAAGGTTTGTGGTTCTGGTATGATGTTCCTAACTCTTAGATGATCTTATATTCAAGGTTTTAGCTTTTGATTAGTTTCAGAAGTATATCTTCAAATGGCCTAAGTCTGGTAGAACAGAATACAGTGACAATTAAGGCAGAACACACAATTGTTTTGGTCCACATTTCTCTATTGTTGTATATCTTGTTATGTGGTTTTAAAGTGTTGTAAACACTTATTTGAATTGTCTAAATCTAGAGTTGTAAGATCTAAAGTCCACTGAAAAGATAGTTGCAAGCTGTTGAGTATCGCTATAGTGTTTGACAGAGTTTGACTGTGACAGAGTCTGAGTTCTGATGGTCCGCATTTTTCCACTAAAGAATATTTTTCTCTGCAGTTCTAAAGGTATGATTGGTGATGTCTGAGGAGTCTTTGATATGATTTTAAGCAAGTCTTGTGGTCTACAGTAAAATATGTAGTCTAACAGATGAACTGAATCAGTAGCAGTCTGAGTTAGAGGCTGACATGATAAGTTTGAATTGTATGCGGTAAGTTCTATTGTTTAGAACTTAATCCTAAGTTGTTAAATAGTTGAGTTTGACATATCTGAATGAAATTCAAGTGTTTTTTGAGTCCGCTAGGAGTTTTGGTAAATTACTTTAGCTGACAAGCTATTTAAGTCATGAGTGCATGCTTCACTTTATTAGGCTGACCTAATATGAAGATATCATGTGTTGCAGATATATATAAGGGGTGAAATTTAGTGTTTGTATAGTTTGATGTGAATGTGATAGATACATATGTGTGACATATAGTGGAAGGCAATTTTGTGGAAGCAATAAAGATCAAAAGAAGAGAGATCATATTCCCATGTAAAAGTAGAGCAATGAAATAGAGCAGTCAGACATGAAGAGTTTTGAGACCTTATTTTTGTGCTTCATTGGAGCTTCAACTATGCATGTGTAGATGCAATCTAAGTAGTTCAACTTGGCAGTGAGCCATTCTTCTTTCTTCTTAGTCACTTTGTCACCTTCATTTATTTCTTGTTCAAGGTTCACTTCTAGAATGGGTGTATCATCTCCAACATCAGTTTCTTTATTGTCATAAATGGTAGGGAGATTAAATTACCTTAATGTGTCCAGGGTGATTTCTTTAGTTTCCTTTACCACCTTTTCAATATCTCCTCCCATGAGAGAATTCATTCTCCTTTTTGACTTGAATTTATTATGAATTGTTTTGGAGATTTTCACTTTTTCCTTTGGAGTGATTTCTGGATATAGTTTTATTAATGAATGTTCTCTAAGCTCAACATCCTTTGCCATAGCCACTTCCTTTCTTGTAGACATTATGTTTGCCAGGCTATGTGGGAGATCATCAACTATTTCAATTAGGGCCTTGTTGTAGATTATTAGATATTCTACAATAGCAATCTCAATGATCCTCTTATTTGGATCATTATATTCATCATATAATTGTGCAATTGGTTTTAGATTGCCATCCACTGTTATGGATTTGAGCACATCTTGCTTCTACCTTTTCTCAGTATTACCTTTACCAGAGGGTTTCTTTTTGCTGGTTTCAGAGGCTTTTGTAGCCTTAGTTTTCATCTTCTTTACTTCCTCATATGATTCTGTCTCTTCATCAACTGCAATGCTTACATGCATTCTTTTAGCCTTGGTCTTCTTTCTTTTGTGACTGGTGGTAGGAGTTTCCACATTTTAAGATGGTGTGGGATCAGAGGGAGTAGATGCAGCTTCTAAAGAGGTAGATCCTCTAGTTTTCCTTCTTATTACTTCTAGTTTTTCTAGTTCACCCTTGGATTCTTCTGAAGCTCCAACTGATTCACCTTTTTCCTTTTCTTTTGGTTCCTTATCAGCTTGTGCTTTTTCTCTTACCTTTGTCACTTGTTCTTTTGTGAATCCATGTTTCAGGGCAATTACTTCAACCACTTTATGCATTTTCTTAGAGATCTCAGGTTTTCTCACTTCAACAAAGATTTTAGCATGCAATTCCTCATAAGTCCCAAATCTTCCTTCATTGGGATCACTGGGTTTACTTAACACATGTTGATCATAATTTTCTAATATTCCTCCATCTACCTCATATCCCATGGGCATAACCCATATTGTTCTAGGATCAACAACCTCCATCAAGCATTGATCTTTTGTTACAATAAAGCAAATAGTGTCCTTGTATTTTTCAACTACTGCTTTGGGGATTCTTTCCCTGGCTTGCATTAACCTTTAGGAGTTTTTGAAATAGCCCCATAGGGCTATGTTTTGAGCATCAATACTACATATGCTATTAAGATGATTTCTAATTTGCACTGCAATAGGTTTATCATTTGTCCAGAATAGATTCTTCATACCTGGTAACTCTTGCATGAAGTAAAAGAATAAATAGATAATTAGGGTACCATATTTGAATGGATATTTTTGCTCTTTGGTCTTCCTTAAAATTTTCCATCAGTTGTTGTTAAAGTAGTTCACAAAGAACATGCTCTGCATCTTCCTTAACCATCTCAAATGCTATGCAGATTGTTGTACCGAAGACTAAGTTTTCCCAGTTTGAGAAATAAACATTATACCTAATAATCATGGATGCAAATATTATTGCATGGGCTTCAATATCATTGATTGTTAGTGCCCTTTTATCAAACTTTTCTCCGGTGGCCACCATTACTTTATCATTCTTCACAGCTTTCAACAATGGTACTGATCTAGTGGAGCTTAACCCAGTTACTGCCCTTATAACATCTTTTGTGATTTTAAATGGTCTCTCAAGCCACATGAATTCATCATGAACCATGCTTAATACATACCGGATCCACTCATCCTCTGTGAATGTCGAGAAGTTAATATAATGAATAAATTTCTTTGTTTCCAATGCCTTGTATTCATTTTTCAAATCATAATCCTCACTGCACAATTGATCTAGAAATAAATCTATGAGTTTGCTTTTTCCATGCTCTTCTAGGGTAAATAACATGAATATAAGCCCTAACATCTTCTACATTCAAAACTCTGTGTGGAAC